>OZ026583.1:12709836-13909836 GCA_964020215.1 Aurelia sp. 3 sensu Dawson et al. (2005)
TTGGAGGAGCAGGAAGATCCAGTGCATGCAAGCTAGCTGCTTTTATGGGAGATTACGACCTTTATCAGATTGAAGTATCCAAAAATTATGGGTTTAATGAATGGAGAGAAGATATTCAAAAGTTGTTTAGGCAAGCTGGAATCGCAGGAACGTCTACGGTCTTTCTGTTTGGAGATCATCAGATTAAGGTAAATTTCATATTTGTAGTCAATTCAAAATCTACTGGCTGAGCAAAACAACGATCGTCGTTTGCACGGCCACTGTTCCATGGATATTATGGCAATGTGTTAATGATGTGTGGGACACTATTATCGTTAATACTATTGGGAAATATGGAGCAATATTATTGGGAAAAATAGTGCAATATTATCGAAGTCTAGGGCAATGTTATTGGTTAATATCATGTGTAACTACCGACATGTTCAATGAGATTTGAATTTAGGGCATGAAAGAAGCCATGAAAGAAGGTACTTTTCGATTATCAAAATGTTATTTATTGGTAAAAATTCTACCTTGTAGCTCTGTTTCGACGTTTATTGTCTTGGATGGCGTATTGTCTTGCTTTACGGTGGAATGGCGACTTTAAATCAAGTTGGTACTAATGACGGGACTAATGAATATTCAATAGTGCTATGCACTGAAAGAGGAGGCGCCTGGTTTTGAAGTAACTTCAAATTTCCGATTCATTTTTGCAACTACTGGCGATCATTCATCAAGTCTACCAAATCAAGGTCTCGCATTATCATTTTAAGTTCTATTGAAAATATCAAAAAGATAGAAATTGAGTTTGAAGCTCCCTCATAGCAGCCATGCAAACAAAACTGCTAGCCTTTTGAGATATCACGTTTGTTGTACTGCAGGATGTTTCTGTTTTGCGTTAGATGTTGTGTTCTATGAATCCTCCTTTATAAAGCTCTAATTTTGTGTTTTCTAGCAACTCTCTTTTCTGGAGGACATCAATGTCATACTAAATACTGGGGATATCCCCAATTTGTTTCAACATGATGAAAAATCAGAAATTGTTGAACGGGTGAGTAGAACTGGTACTTTGGCCCCAACTGTATGTATGCTAAGTTTTCATCATTTAATCTGTGCCAGATGGGTTTTGCGAGTTGACAGCTTGGAATGAGCCTAAGCATATGGTCCTATTTTTTTACTCTCTCATTATGAGTCCCTGTTGAGTAAGGCTTACAGCAGCAGGATACCAGGGCCTTCTGTAATCAATCCAGTTTCCTGCCGCGTAAAGACTTTACGTCAATGTTATTTGCAAAACCACCTATTTCCATTATGCAATAGTAATGCAAGGGCAGTGCTACCAAAAATGAATTGTGTTTATCCGATATCAGCTGTTATGAGGCATGACCACAAGGAACCAAAAAGTGGGATTTTTATTTGTCAGCACGAACAGGCGCTAGAATTCGATAATCATCGTAATGGAAGAAAATCTATTAGAAAAGAAAATAACATAGGAAAATTTTCTTCTGTTACACACAGACAGTGTACTATGACACAAAAACAGGACTGTGCATAAACACAGTTCATACCATGTAGGCGCCCTTACTATCATTTATCAATTTCAGATGCAAAATGTGGTCCATGAAATGAACCTGAAAGTTGATTCCTCTCCACTGGCAATGTATAACTTCTTCATTGAGCGTGTACGCCAAAATCTGCATGTTGTCTTGACGATGAGTCCAATTGGGGATGCATTCAGGAACCGGTTGAGGATGTTTCCATCGCTGATAAATTGTTGCACCATCGACTGGTTTCAGGTATTTAATGTACTTATAGTTCTCCCGTCTGTTAGGCCAAGACATTGGCATATCATTAGATAAAGATATGTCGATCTTACGATCTTAATCGGAGAAAGATTCTATGTAATTGAGTTGTCATTGTAATGTGCGACGGCGCTCTCAATAGACAGGAGGCGGTCTTAATAGACTGGAGGGGCTAAATAGAGCTTTTTTAGTAGGCGTACATCTGAATGTCCCCCTCCTTCCATCCCCATCTACTGTGAAATTGTAATCGCATATTTTGTGCCTTGTCCTCTTCCAAGGGCGTTTATTCCAGAGTTGCATTTTGAATCTTGCTCTCTCTTTAAAGGAAAAGTCCGGGGTTGATGAAATTATTGTTAAAAAGCAACCCTACCAACTGCTGAACACTAGTCGTGAGCTCTTTCCAAGTTTTGATGCTTCCAGCTTTCATAAATTGGACGATGAATCTTCGAAAGTTAGGCCAAATATCATCGCCAAATTGTATTTTGTACGAGTGTGCGAAGGCGCGATAAGGAGGCTGGCAGTGTGGACGGTATGATATCAGCACATTTGTGAGCCTGGTTCAGGTCAACGTGAAGTGACGTCATATAAAATGACGTCATTTCGCACTTCTTAGCAGATTGAAATATGTAGTTTCGCAGATTAGAAGAGAACAAAATTGAAAAAAGTACTATACACTATTCACAACAGTGTAATCTCTTGAATAATCAACAATTATACCAACTCCGGACTTGTCCTTTAAAGAAGATGCATTTTGTAATTATAGGTTTGTGGAATTTTGAGCTCTCTTTAATGAAAGTATATTTTGAAATTGTAGGCATGGCCTGACGATGCTCTTGAAATGGTTGCAAACAAATTCTTAGAGGATGTTGAACTGACTAACGAAGTTAGAGCAGAGTCGGTGAAATTATGCAAACGTTTTCACCTTGATGTTAGGCAGCTTTCAGAGAAGTAAGATGTTATCTGTAGATTGATTGCTTGCATAACGAGGATGTCTTAGAGGTTTCACAGTCATAAAGGGAATTCATACTTTAAAATATGAGGTCATTTGATACATGCCTTGATATTTGTTTTAGGTGGTACTCCCAGAGCAAAAAAAAAGAGCATGAACGTCTTTGGTCCTTTGAAGTTTAATCCTAGAGATTCGAATGAAAATCTAACAACTTTGTTTAGCTCTCCACGCTGACAGGGAATCGTAAAGCGAAGATGTCATTGATTATGAGAACTAAATATTCAAGGATTATGTGCAGCACTTAAGCATAGAACAGATTTCGCTAGTGAATGTGTTAGACACATTTGCTGCGATTTTGTGGGGGTGATTTCAGTAATAAGGCCAAATCATTCTTAAACGTTATGGTTAATATTTTATCTTATCAGGCTTGCATCTCTCAATGGTTTTGGTATCAATAGTGGAACACAGCTGACCCTTTAACTCTTTTATTTCATGAAATGTATTTGCTTGTCCATACACCAGATCACTGGGGTCCATTTAATGGAGGCTGGTCCATTTAATGGAGGCTGGTCCATTTAATGGAGGCTGATCCATTTAATGGAGGCTGATCCATTTAATGGAGGCTGGTCCATTTAATGGAGGCTGGTCCATTTAATGGAGGCTGATCCATCTAATGGAGGCTGGTCCATTTAATGGAGGCTGGTCCATTTAATGGAGGCTGATCCATTTAATGGAGGCTGGTCCATTTAGTGGAGGCTGGTCCATTTAATGGAGGCTTCAGTACGACGTAAATGATAATGAAGTCTAGATTCATTCAATTGAAATCGTTCGATTTAGATTTAGTTGTATATATGTAAATATGTATAGCTAGATGAAAATCGAATGAAAATAAGTTGACAAACAAGCAAACAAATTAATTCGACTATTATCCACGTTAGTTTAAACCTTTGATGTATTCATAAAAGTTATGAAGGAAAATCGTTTCTCAATTCCTTGAAACACTTTAGATATTATACATATGATGTTGTTACTCCTTTTCTAGGTATTTCACTACACTGGGCCGCCATAACTACGTCACTCCTACATCATACCTTGAACTAATCAAGACTTTCAAATCACTTCTCAACAAGAATCGAATGCAGTTGTTAACCATGAAGAATAGATATTCAGTTGGTCTTGAAAAACTTGAATTTGCATCAGGACAAGTGAGTATACATGCCTGTTTTTACGGTTAAGTGAAGGATCTCAATGATTGTCTCATTGTCTCAGTCAGTACTGTAGTCATTAGCATAATACAACTTTCTTTCTTCTTTTTTATTCTACACAAAAGTTTACAAAGACTAATTACCTAAAACTAACTACAAAGCACTATACCACACTACAAGGACGATACTAGGGGGAGGAATAATATAATGACTACCCCCTGGGGTTTAAAATAGAACACATGATAACTAAAATACAACTAATTATATGACACAAGATACTATTTAGCTAATAAAAAAGTGATTTCGCAAATAAAAGATCAAAGCATAGTTAAAGGCGCAGGGTCACGTCACCGTAAATAAACCTTTTATCTCTAGAATCTATATTGTTGCCCACACGTGGCCATTGTGTTCTGCACAGATCCTGGTGGATGGGGTGAATCCACACTAAAGTTACTTCTACAATTCCACCAATATCTCTGCAATCGTACAACATATGAGTGTTTAGTTTCTTTCTCTACGAAGTACAAGAGTCCATCTTCAAAATAACGCTTTCATTTTTTAGAAAAGTAGTGGAAAATCACTGTGATAGTGCCTATCAAAAATACCGCAAAATCGTCGTTTCCAAAGAAGTTTGTTTACATTACGTGACCCTGCCCCTTTAAGAGAGAGGAGAATTTACGAACAGGTTATCATTACCAACTTATTCAACACGTTTGGATACATTCTTCTTGCACAGTTCTGAGTGGGATATGGGAAGAGGGGTGGACAGCATTGCAGACTACGGCATCATTGCTCCCAGAGAGCCTGTTGTGTTCTCTAGAACGAAAGAGAGAAAGAAAATAAAGGAAGAAATGAGGAGGTGAAACAGAACAATAAGGGAAATTAGAGAGGGAACATTTAAGAAGGAAATGGGATGGTGAAAACTTCTGAAGGAAGGAAAACGTTTAAGTGATTGATCGTTTCGTTTGATTTATTGATGTTGTATACTCAGAGACAGTTTGTTTTCATGAGAGAAGAGAGTTTTTGCTGGACCAGCCAGTAAATGAATATATTTTTTCTACGCGTGTTAGTGAGCACCAGAAGGTGTAAACCAAATCGTTGCTAGCCCCGTCTTTGAAGAGACAAACTTTATTCCACGTTTATACTTCATTTACATGCCACTCCTTTTAGCTTGACTCTTCTTTTATGGAAGGACCTGCTAACTGCTTTGGAGGAAGATATGTTTTTTGTAACTGTGTTGTGTGTGCCATAGATATTAAACTATAATATAATAATAAAGAAGTGGCTTGAGGACCACGAATAGCGCAGACGTTTAAATCACGACCTTTCAAGAATGTATTCTTTCGAAAGCATCTATTTGATCACAAGTACATTCCTGAAATGCTGTGTTTTTAACATCTACGCTATTTGTAGTGCTCAGATATTTTCTTTATCCTATTGTCGTTTAGCAATGGACAACTAATCGTGATTAGGTCGCATTCAGGAATAGTGTTTTGTTTTGATAGCTACTAGCTCAATGACACTCCCAAGTTGATACTAATAGGTCCTAATGCTGACTTGTTGACAATTTATAGGTCGAAATTATGCAGGAAGAATTAAGAGAACTTCAGCCTGAACTGAAAGAGACAAAGATCCAAACAGAAGAACTTCTGAAAGAGATCGAGAAAGAAACTGCGCAAGTCGAAAAGATTAAAAAGGTAATTAATTAAATGCTATCTTGCAATGTGGCTTTCATAGTATAATTTTCCAACATTTACTGACTGTCAAGGAGGTTGCTTATCGAAGAAATTATTTCGGTAAGAGTGATTGGTTTGCAGGAAGAAAAGTAACGTGGAGAAAAAGATTGTTCTAAAATTACGCTGACATATATAGTTACCCTCTGCGCATTGCCTTCCTCAGAGGATTGATTTGGTGATCGCTTTTTCGATGATAAATAGTTAAGTGATATGCAAGAGAGCATAAGGTTACCTTCGACTTAAAATTCTAGTTTGATATTTGGCATAACTTAGGCTCTGTCATTCGCTCATTTAACAGTATGGCACAAACATGCAGTTAATATAAATGTAGCAAAAGAGAACGAAGATACTTGTTATGTCATGTTTTTGTCAAGGGCCTTGGTTACCTGTTTAAGAGTTCTCTGTAGTTTGCATTGTTTTTTAGATAAATGTAAATTTCCAGTACCTCTGAAATTGCATAAAAAGCCATTAACACTTTGGAAGTTTCAACTCCCAATTAGTTTATCGACATATTGCTCTACCAGTGTCTCTATCAAGGTAGGCCTTGATTACGCTAGATTGCAATATGAATTTTGAATTCATTGTCGAGGCTAACCAAAATTAATTGCAAAATCATAAATGCTTATTATAGAATCTTTCACTGTATATTTATTGTCAGATCGATTACTTCCTCTCGATATTGACTAGCGTTTGACCTGCAGGTGTCGTATCCCTTCAATGGGCTCAGCATATCGCTAGAATGCTCTTTTATTCACTAGCTCATTTGTTGTCAACTGACAGTGATTTTCTACTTTTTTAGGTGGTTGAAGTCGAAGAAGCGTCAGTGAATGAGCAAGCAACTAAAGCGCAAGCAATCCGGGTATAGAAATGATTAATTTTGCACTTTATTGCAGGTTATTGAAGTCCTGTGAACTGTCGCATCTATTTCATTATATATATACTTCTTATTCACATAATATGATGTAAATATTTGAGTGCTTTCATTTTAAAGGGGATGGAAAGACTGCATTTGCTTCAATAATTGATACCACAAAAGATGCTGGCGAGGACTATCTTACTACAATGCGTTGAGTTCTACACTGAAGCCTACAGTTTGATCAACGAGCGTAATACCTACTTTTGACTGTGGCTACAAATGCGCCATTATCAAAGATGACGCAAAAAAGTGTGCCCATGTTTGAAACATTACCACAGCAAAAATACTTTTTCCATACTCATCAGAATTTTTTTTGTAATACTTGAGACATTAAAGCAGTTTTTGGCAATTTCAAAACAACAGTCTCTTATTGAATTCCAAAGTTTCAAAAACACAGTATCGCTGAACTGTCATGTGCTTCAGGCATCGTCAGGGCTGTTCTAGAAGACTGGGTTTTCTTATATTTTGAATTTGCCAAATAATGGACTGATCTTGAAAACTTACCAGCAAAGTCAACAATACTTGAATCTTTTAGAAATTAGAAAATTAAATTGTGACAATTATAGCGCAGATGCATTTGCTGCAATGATTTTCAAACAGGGGACCCATTTTCAGTAATCCTATATGTCATAGATAACGAATAGCAAACGGGAGAATCTATCATTATCTTAGATCTAGCTTTGATGTCATATTATTCATTTTCTCATTTTGGTTAATTTATCTTCGTTTCTTGTAGGATGAGTGTCAAGAGAAACTAGCAGTTGCATTACCAGCGTTAGACTCAGCAGTGAATGCCTTGAATACATTAAAATCATCAGACATCACGTTGGTGAAATCTATGAATAATCCCCCTCTTGGCGTTAAAATGGTTATGGAAGCTGTCTGTATTCTTAAGGTAAAAACCTTGAACTTTTCATATGGCATAAAGTCGAAGGTGGAAGGATACCGAAGCTACAGGGCCTTACGAACATTAGCGTTGTTTTCGTGTCTAAAATTCTTACAAATTCTTGAATAGCCTTGCTTAAAAGTTATTGGACAATTTCATACCACTTAAAAAATTCATATCAGAATGCAGAGAATTCTTAAGAGCCCTTTGAGAATTCATGGATATTAGTGTACGCAAGGCCTGTACTGTATTTTGAATTTGAATAAACAAATCAAACCACAATGGCATTCCACATAGTAGCCTCAGATGCACTCATTGGCTCATTTTCAAACACAACTGAGCATCAAACTGCCGTTTTATCTTTTGGATCTTATGTGACGTTTCATGCTCAGATGGTTTGCAGACATAAAAATGCGCTCAGTATATATTTATGATTGTTGCAATTTTCAGAGTAATCTTTATGAAATACAGTCAAGAAATCTGAAGGATATTAGCCTGCGCGTAGACCCATTATTCCAACCTCTCATCTATAATGGGTATACGCGTAGGCTAGAAGGATCTTTATTTTAATCAGTAGC
This sequence comes from Aurelia sp. 3 sensu Dawson et al. (2005), assembly GCA_964020215.1. Classification (NCBI taxonomy): domain Eukaryota; kingdom Metazoa; phylum Cnidaria; class Scyphozoa; order Semaeostomeae; family Ulmaridae; genus Aurelia; species Aurelia sp. 3 sensu Dawson et al. (2005). Next base: position 12,717,885 of record OZ026583.1, read on the forward strand.
CTCAGAAGAAAGTTCATATCTCCTTACACGATAACTTTCGTAGATAAGGTACTTTAACAAGAAATGGTAAAAGATTCGGATGCAAATTTTTTTTTTGCATCCGAATCTTTTACGATTTCTCCTTACACGTATATTGCTGCCATCGAAGGGCAAGTCAACATAAGGATCTTGTAAACTTTCTTATAAAGTCCTAAAAAGTCTTCAAGAATCCAAAAACATCTCACAAAATCTTTATGGTCTCAAAATCTTTACAAAATCGTATAAATTCTACTAAAATCCTAAAGTCTTCGAGCTGTAAGAAACTTTTAAACATCCAGCCAGCAAATAATATGAATTCTCAAGATAGCTTCGAATGATTCTTTGAAACTCCAAAGATCATTTAAATCTATGGAAATATCAGAAATCCTGCAAAATCTTGCAAAATCTTGCAAAATCTTTAAAAAATCAGTGAAAATTTTAAGAATATCAAAGGCCTAAAAAGCCTTTAAAAAATCTGCGAAAATCTCAGAAATATGAGAGATCTCCAACAATATATTATCTATCTTTATGATTTAAATCACACTAAAAGCAAGGTAGTCATGTTATGTATTTACTTCTTTTGTCAGGGAGTCAAACCGGTTGTGAAAAGTGATGCCAGTGGGAAACAAGTGGAGGATTACTGGGCAGCATCGAAAAAGGTAAACTCAGATAGATCAAGAGTTTTTTATCCCTTAATTACGGAGTTCTTTAAATGTACTTTCCTCCCTTCTAGTATACCCTGATTTTATCAATAGAAGCATATTGCTTAATTTTTGACAGATCACTTTATCACAATCTTTTCATTTACTTTCCAAATGAGCGTGTTATTTCAATGGTTAATCGTCAAAAGCCCAGAATAGAACAAACAAAACATTTATATTGCATGACTTTTCTAAAACATAAATGGAATTCAACAATCACTCCATTTGGAGCTTGATATAAGCCATGAAGGTAAGTCTAACTTCCCTGCCAACATGTCTTTCGTCAATTGCCAGTTACTTTCACTTGACTCTACCCCTTCAATGAAAGATATGGGAACTGAAAGCAAACAGTGTTCCCCGGGTTTTGCTGTTATGCTTTTTTCGTAAAGACTGTTACATTTTTTTGAATTAAACCATGTACTAGTCTTATGAAGTCTCTTTACTAATTGAAAATAAGTTTTGGAGCTGCAAGGTGCATTCTCAAGCAATGGAGGGTTGCAAATTTTTTATTCACCTTAAACTGAGTCTCGCACAAATTCTGAGAAATATTGTTCGTGCAATCTATGACACGACAGGGCAGTAATTTTATTGGCTCTCGTTTCGTATGACGATAGCTCACTTTCTTGCGAAATATTTTGCATTTTGCCGGGTAATACTATAGGGTTTCTCAAAACACTGTTCGATGTTTGATTAAATATTGAAAAATAACGATAACATGAACAGATTCGTGGGAAGAAAACCATATTCCTAAGATTATGAAATAGTTTTAGAGACCAGAATCTTGCAAATCGGTTGAAAATTCACTGAGTTGCGAGCTTTAAAAAATAAAAAAAAAATGCGATAGCTGAAACCAGAGACCCCCAGATTACTTGCAATGCAAAATACCTCGAAGGCCGAGGTGAAAGAAGCTTGTCTAATGTGATACCTCTCATTGATGTCAGAGCAAACCAAATAGGAATTCCAAAGTAATTTAATCCTTGTGATCACTGTCGAAATTTGCTTATAATTGCACATGTCCAAAAGCAGTGGTTCAAAGCATAATCAACGAGAGACTGAATCTGTTTCCTCAAAGTATCCATATGCTTGAAAGTTAGGTTATCGAAAACCTGTCCAAATCCCATTTGATTCGCCCTGAAACAATTGAAAAATAGCAGAAACGATGGTCTCTGAGGTTTTTACAAAAAATGCCATATCGAGGTATCTGGTTTCAGTTTTTCGCACAAATTTGAACTTCAAGGGCATGTAACTCCATGAATTTTTAGCCGATTTACAAGATTGTTGTGTCGAAAATTAATTTAAGATCTCAGGAAAAGGGTTAGTTGACCAAGTGTCCATTCAGCTTATCGTTATTTTTTATTATTTAATCAAACGTCGAACAATTTTTTTGAGACACCCTGTATAGATCTTTCGAAGTACTTACACTTGCAAATTCTGTTAATACCTTGATAAAACGCAATGTTATTAATCATTGGAGATTAATTAATTATTGGAGATTAAAGTGGAATGTAAGCGTTAGCTTTAGGAAGAGGGGCATAGGGCTCAAATCTGTCGAATTTTGAAAAAGGTGGTGTAACATTGTTAATTCATCTTTTTTCTTTGAACTGCGTAGCTTGAAAGGAGTTGAAGGTACTTAGCAATGAATCTGTCATGGCATATTTTGATATCTAAATTATTTTCACACTAGCTGCGTTTTCATTATTTTTGTAAGAATTCATAAAAAATTTGAAGAAGATTAAGATCAACGTAAATCCGAAGGGAGCGGTCATTTTTAATCGTGGGTGCCTCGGCGGAGGCTGATTTGACTCAATTAGAGAACATTTCATACCCCATTTTGAACATAGGAAAAGGTTTTTGTACCCCACCATCTGTAAACAAAACGGTTTAGTACCCCTCCAGAAGTCTTTATGCATAAAACGTAGATATATGGACCGATACTAAGCTGTTCCAGGGGATTTCATACTGGTCAAGTGATTCATCATTTCCAGATGTAACTTTTCTTTCAATCTTTGATTGATGGCTTCATCCAAAATTTTTTCAAGCAAAATGGTTTCATACCCCATTAAAATTGATCTTAAAATATTTGTACCGCCACAGAACAATGGCAAAGAGTTTCATCCCCCTGCCAAAAATCCTCCGCCCCGTACCCAGGATTGAAAATGACCACACCCTAAGACTGCGTTCAGACGATGCCGGCACATTTTGAAAACGATGAAAAATGTGACGGTAGCAAAATTCTAGCTAGCGTTCACGCGATACCGGCACAATTTGAAACCGATAGAAACTTCAACGGTAACGAACTCGGTGCAATCTCTCAAAGAACTTGATGCCAAAGACGCGTACTTGCACCTCAAGAGCCGTTTAGCATCATTTTGAAAGCGTTGAAAAATGCTCCGTTTGCATCATTTTTGAGTGTTCACACGATACCGGTTTCAAAATTTGCCAGTGAGAGTTCCGTTTTCAGAATCTACCGTTTCCTCAGGTCGGTATTCATTCCTAAGCAAAAATGAAATAAAAATCGTTAGGTATACCTTCTGGCCATCAATTCTATCTCTTTTCCACCCCGCTTTTTCTGGGCTGGCGCCGCCCCTTTTTTATCAATTTCTTTACCGTTGGACAATAGTAAAAATAGCTAAAAGTAGTTAGCTAATTAATTCCAACCTAAGAATATTATAATACAAACATTACATAAAACTGGTGGATAAAATATTTACAAATTGTCAAAATCAAACAGTATAAAAACAAATATCTAAAAATGTGCATTACAAAAAGCCCAGGTTGGGAACAAATGTGCGGCATAACCTGCATGAACAATTTTCTCCGTACCAATTCTTTATCTTTGTTTTAAACTGATAAAGGGATTCTGAATTGCGTATCGTTGGTGGTAACGTTTGCCATAGCTGCGGACCTTTAAATCTGACGCTTTCAGAGCCGTTGTTGACTGATCTCACTCTTGGTTGAATACATTCGTTATTGTTACGCAAGTTGTAGTGAGTAATATTTTCACAGAAAATTTCCTGCATAAATGAGGGATTTAGGTCATTTCTAGTTTTGTACATTTCAGTCATAAGTATTTGCAAGTTCTTTGTATGAATAGTGACTGCACAGTCCCGCTGTAATAGGTCACTAAAAGTCGATTCGGTGTTCTTATATGTTATTCTCAATGCCCTTTCCTGTATTTTGTTGATTTTTTGGTTCAGCTGCCTGTTGTGGAACATCCAAACTAAAGGGCAGTATTGAAATTGACTGGTAATAAATGCCCTCATCAAGATTCTTAGTTTGTTATGATCCATATACGGGGATATGTGGGCAAGTGCATAAAGTTTATTACTGGCTCTTTGGCAAAGTTTCGAGACGTGATGGTCAAAGGAGAGCTTACTATCAATATGAACTCCAAGTAATTCCTCTTCAGAGCTATTAACGATTTCGGCGCTTCCAATTTTAACAGCAACTGGGTCATCACATCTCTTCCCAATGACCAAAAGATGACATTTATCTGCATTTAATTTCATAAAGTTGTTGGCAAACCATTCTAATGCTACATTGCAGTCATTTTCAAGCTTATGAGTTATGTTTTCCAGGTTCTTGTCGCAAGCATAGATTGTGGTATCATCTGCATAATTACAGATATCTGAGCTTTGAATGAAAAGTAAGAGATCATTGATGTATATGTTAAACAACAGTGGGCCTAAGACTGACCCCTGAGGGACACCTCGTGTTAGTTCTTTCCAAGGAACCATTTACCTTGACTCTCTGTTGTCTGTTTGTGAGGTAATCATTAATGAGTGTTAATGCTTCATAAGAAAAGCCATAGGCATGCAATTTTGCAATCAAGAGATCATGTCTAATACAATCAAATGCCTTGGAGAGATCCATCAATACTGCCCCTGCTTTACCACCTTTATCGAGGCTTATCTTGAATTTTTCTAAAAGCCTTACGAGAGCATGTTGAGCACTGTAACCTTGTCGAAAACCACAGAGAAGTGAAGATAAAAAAGGCGTAATAAAAGCAACTATCTGTTTGTCCATTATTCTTTCAAACAGCTTTGAGACCGTTGGCAGAACGCTAATTGGCCTAAAGTTAGTCCTGGTATTGGTTGGTCCATTCTTGGGAAGAGATGTGACATCCGCGCACTTCAGCTCATCAGGAAAAGTCGAATTGTCAACACAATCGTTAAAGATATGTGTTAAAGGCCTGCCGGCATCGTCTGAACGCAGTCTAACTCAAAGGAGTTAAATGATACAATCTTCAAGTAAACTTTGGTTTATGGAGGTCTACAGTGTGGTAGCAAGCAGAAATCTGTTGGAAATAATAAAAGCTGCCATATTGAAACTAATCAAGATATGGAGGATGGCCACGGCTAATTTACAGCGAAACGCCAAGTTCCTTTCAAGCGCTTTATTTTAAATCCAGGTTTGATAGAATTTTAAACCCACCTACTGTTGTCCACAGGTTGATTTTCACGGTTAGCGTACCAGCTATCACTCTTTGTTGCATATAAGGTATTGTTTCCCGCTGAGCCCCATCATGATAAGAGCTAATGTGTAAGTGCTGTTGCTTACCAATTTCAGCTCCTTGGTGAAATGAAGTTCTTGGAAACTTTGAAAGATTATGACAAGGACAATATCCCAGCGAAATCGATGCAAAAAATTCGTGAGAAATACACAAGTAATAAAGAATTTCATCCATCTTTGATAAAGAATGTTTCATCTGCTTGTGAAGGGTTATGCAGCTGGGTTCGTGCTATTGAAGTTTATGATCGAGTTGTTAAGGTAAGCTTTTATTGGCATTTTAAACCGCTTATGGGGAAAGAAAAACTAAAGAAACTAGTTATTTTAGTTAACGAACTCATTGACATTTTTTACTCTATTTTCACGTGTTTCCTGTGTGATGCAGGCCCGTCGGAAGCGGGGGGCTGGGGGGCCTCAGCCCCCCGATAATTTGCTGAAGTTTGTTGATTTTGTAAGTGAAAAAGGCTGTAAAAGCCAAGGTCGTAAGAATGAGAATTCAAACTCGTATATATTCGAGGAAGCTGCCAGAATCTATCCAGAATGCAATATCTTTGGATGTCATACAATTCAAAAATTTCAAACTTTTCATGGAAAAACCGTCATTAGTCGTGATCCTTTGCTTCCGTCAATGGCACGTTTTCCAAAAATGAGGCGTTTTCCAACGATCTAAAGGGCATGGTCATGAAAAATTTTCCCGGGGGCAAGCCCCCGGACCCCCGTTTTAGCTTGCTTCGCTCGCACCTCGTTTCAGCCCCCCCCCCAATATCAATTTCGTTCCCGACGGGCCTGTGATGGCACTTGAGGGATGTCAAAGCATTGGAAAGGCTTCAAAAAATTTTCCTTTGGATGAGGTGACAGCTGCCAAACATGAAGCAGAAATTTGGAGAGAAGGACTGGGGAGAGTGTGAAAATATCTATTGTGGGAATCTTTCAGTACTGGTTCAAATTGTTATAAAGTTTCTCGTATCATGCTACGTGATTTCCTGTCAGATGTCAGACCTTTAGCTACCAGATTACTGAATACCTGCAACAAAAGCAAGTCCCGTGTGGTCTAGTGGTTAGGATCCGGCGTTTTCACCGCCGTGGCCGGGGTTCGATTCCCCGCACGGGAGAACTTTTTGTCTATTTTTCAACAACGTTTTTGGTTCAATCTGCAAAATGTAAACTTGCATCTCATGCAAGATCTATACTTCAACATTAAGATTTATTTACTTGCGGACAGTGAGAGGGGAGGGATTCAATTTTTTCAACCTTACATTTTTAAGATCATTTCATTTTCTTGGAACACTCTTTTTATAAGAATATTCAGGCTCAGAGTCATCCAATTTTGAAGAACATTTTAAGAATATTGCTCAGCCTCAGCCAGTATATTTTTGTCTCATTCTTTAGCAGTTGCTGGTTTTGCGATGTTCAGGACAGAGAACTGCATAACTGACGTACACGTTTTTTTTTATAAGAAACTAGGATCAGGCCATAGTACTAAAAGTTTCTTAATTTAACAAGAAATTTTGTCCATTTTAGTGCTAAAAGTTTCGTAATTGGTTTCTTATTTTTTGAATGCATGAATTGTCAATGTGGTCGCTAACACTGCTGCAGATATGTTTCTTGATACTTAAAACATCATATAGGAATAAACAGTGTTCTGTTATGTTGAAAACACAAATGGTTAGATAATATTTCCCAATAATAAAGGTTCAACGATCTATTTGCTAAAATATTCATGCTTTTAACTTTCTTAGTACTTCTCAGACATAGTACTAGAGTTTCTTAAAATTTTGGCCATCTTAGTACCAGTTTCTTATAAACCAGTTTCTTATAAAAAAACGTGTAGAGTTTCTTATAAAAAAAACGGGACGTGTAGCTGGTTTTTCAAAAACCTTGGTTTCGGACCGTATCAGATTTGAAAAAATAAGGATACTTTAAGAATATAAAACGAAGCTCAAAAACGACGAAATCTTATGAACATCGAGGGGCATCGAGGCTGGACAAAATGTAAACTTCATATAAAAGGACTGCAACAATATATCTTTTAACTAGATCCAGTAAAATCGTATGATTCAGTTGTGTTTAAAGGTCTTTAAAACAATTAATAAAGGTATCTAGGCCAAGAGCGCCTCTAACCTACACCTATTTTTTATATATGAAACTCTGCTCTCAGATTGCCAAAGAATTAAGAATCTCCAGTACTGGGAATGTATATCTTAAGACACTATGTATTTTTAACAAAAGAAATCCCTGATATCTTTTACTTTATTTCACTTGTTTCCCGTACCATATTACTCGGAAGGTACTTGAGTGATGATGTCTAAACATCGGAAGGCCTTCAAATAACATTACTTTGAAAATTCCACGAATCGTGCAGTCGGCAAACATGAAGATTGTAATGGAGCCTTTAAGAAACTTGCAAGAAACTCCGAGTACTCAAAATCTGTTAGTTTAAAGAACTTTCAGTACTGGCCCAAATCCTTAGTTTCTTAGGGACAGTGCAAAGTTTGTTTTATAACATGGCCGGTGCAAATGTAACGGGGCTACCACTGTTTTGAGCTTTTACACAACTGGGTCAACACATTTTTTCAAGCAAATATGAACGGGCTTGAACGGGGCAATAACTTATTATGAGCTCAAGGTAGGATGAACTTTTAAATATATAATGGCTCACCTTGAGGACAAAACTTTGAATCATTCGAGTTGAGAAATGCTTTCCGATGAAGTGTATGACTGACGCCAAATTTCCTATTTAGTTTCTTGCAAGCAGGACTCATCAGTCATTTACGAAGACTCTTAAAGAGATGAGCTGCCTTTTCTTATGATCTTAGGCAAATTCATCGGTGCTACTATACAACTTCTGTTGTTTATGAATACGGGGCAGATGCATTTTTTAGGGAAAAGGTGACTGGGCAGTCGTATTTCTTGCAATGATTTCAAACGGGGTGAGCAGATTTTTTTGCAACGATTTTTTTTTCTCCATCGGCCATGTAATATGATAAATTTTGTGTTGTCTCTTATAACAAAATACTTGTAACTACGAACCAACAAAATTTTTGTAAAAAAATCTTAGATAAATACACAAAGGTGTACCTGATCGAACATCTGATGTAAGACAAGATTATCAGAAGCTTCAATCATTTGTAGTTTATGTACCAGTTGCACATAGTCTAACCATGGAGTGGTCACTGTCTTTCGCTCCCTTCGCTCCCCATGCCAAGTATCATCCCCTTGGTGTTGTATGATAATCAGACAAGTATAATTGAATGTAAGATTCATCATAGTGATTCATATGAAATGGAAAAAGATGTGCCGGATGAGCCAGAAAAAGTTATCACTTTTTGAAAATTTATTGAATGAAAAGTACTGGATGGATTGGAATCATTCAATATTTGCTTGACGGCCAAGAGATCGAAGTATTTTTGTGATTTTTCTCGCCGCCCTACGAGCACTGGAAATGTAAGGTAAATTCAGATTCTCAGCAATTTAATGGTTGCAAAGTGACTGAAAAAGCCTAAAATGCTTCTCCTCGCACAGAACAGCAAAGAAAATTCTATTTCTCATAGTTGAAAGATGTCCTCTTCACATTTGGCATGGGATTGAAGGTCTTTAATATTTGTTTGAAAATCTTTGTCTTGTAACTCTTGAGAGAGATGAAGCGCCCGCTCGTATTGTTCATTGTGGGGAGTATTTACGATTTGATCAAGTGTTTTAGGCCCTTTTTATATCATTTTGCGGTCATGAAATGTTTATAGTTTAATTTACCTTCACTTCAAGTGCTCGTATGAAGGCGACAAAAGTCACAAAAAAACTTCGATCGTTCTGCTTTTAAGTAGAATTTGAATCACTTAAGTCCATGATATAATTTTGGTGCTATGAATTTTCGAAAGTGCGAACTTTTTCTGGCTCATCCGATAGTTTAATAAAAACAATGTATTATAGTACAAGCAAGAGGGAACGATTGCTGCATACAATATAAACACTGCAAGTGTTATATCACATTGTATATCATTATCATTGTATATCATGTATATCACATTGTATATTAATGGTATATCACACATGGATTGCAAGACTGATCTTTAGTTCATAGTTGATTGTGATCTTTGTTTTATGACAACCAAAGCAAGAATCTTTCTGTAGTGAACAAGATCAATGCAAACAGGCCGAAGTGTGCTTCAGATCGACGAAGGGTTTCAGTCAAAAAAGGGTTTACATGACTTGACGGGGTCTGCCGCCCGGTTTTCAGAAATGAACCCTCTTCTAATTCCGAAGGCTTGCCTTCGTACCCACTTTCATGATGAATTTTCGACGGAAAACTACCCATTTTAAACAATTTTGGCAAATTTTCAGCCAAACCCACCTTTGTTTAAGGAAAATCTGCGGTATGAAGGACCTTTGATTAGAGAATTTTGGGCCCACTAACCCACCCGGTTGGCACATGCCCGTACCGTCAACGTGTTGTGTACCCCCATCCCCGCCCTTCCGAGTTCTTCAGTTGATTGATCACTTTTCATTCCAATGTTTGCCTGTCCTTGTTCTTATTGACATGTTTTCCTTTCAGCTTGTTGCTCCTAAAAGAAAGCGTCTTGAAATTGCGGAAAGTGAATTAGCAATCATTGTGAAAGATTTGAGCGAAAAACAAGCGAATCTGAATGTAATTCTGACACAGTTTCAATCTTTAAATGATGACTTCACTGCAAAAACAACGAAAAAAGAGGTTAGTGTTTCCCTCATTTTTCTGTAATTTTCAGTTTGTAGATAGCTGGACTATGTCGTTGAATTTTTCCAAGTAAAGTTTTTTTATCTTCTTTTGTTAGACACAGACATTTTAAATATGCTGCCAAAGAGACTGGATTCGTGGATTGAGAAAAATTGACTTCACTTTTTTTCTTTTAGAAATTTTTCAAGTTTTGAAAGAAGCTCTCTTGCAGATCACTTGGGCCTCTAAATCAGCTGCAATTAAGCAGAGTCTCTTGCAAAATAGCTAAATAATTTTTTAAGCCAGTGATGGCCAAGCTTGTCCTGGAAAGGGAAGATTTTCCTTGTTTTTGATCTTGTTTTATATGAAGTACTGTAAAAGCTCTATTAAGCCCGGGGTCTTCGTTAACTTCAAAGACACGAGAAGGGGGCTTGAAAGAGAGAGAAAGAGAGCTTAGAACAGAGTGGGCTGATTCACAAAGTCAAATGCAAAAGGCTTATTATGGACTGGTTTTAGGTCATAAGCGAATGATATAAAAGATAGCTTTTTAATTCTTTGACCCACATTTTGAAGAATCAACGGACAATTTTGCGAGTCATGTACATAAATTTGACACAGTTTTTATCCCAAGCCTTATATAAATTAATATGCAAACTTGCTTAGCTAAATAAATCGAAAATCTTAGGTAAGTTCTGTGTCTGATATGACGAGGGGAGTTGCTTAATTTGATATCTCGACTTAGAGAGGAGGGACGTATTAGAAAGAGGGCTTGATTAAGAGGAGGCTTCAAAGAGCTTTTACCGTATGCTAACGATCAAAGGTATTAGTTGTTTGCATTATATGTATGCCTAGTTTTTAATCATTGTGTGGTTCCCTATTTTGATCAAATTTGCGTCTTAAAGCTCATTTTTTAAAAGCCATGAGTCGTCTCATCGTTTTAAGTCTTGTTTTGTTTCCCCAAGGAACTGGAAAGGCATATTGAGCTTTGTTCTCAGAAATTGATCCGAGCAGAGAAGCTTCTTCGAGGTCTTGGAGGTGAAAGAACAAGATGGGTGATGGTAGGTTAACTTTCTTTAAAATATCTTTTCTCCTTCTCTGAAAATTTTGAATACAAATGCTTCATGAGACTACAGCGCTTATTTGATCCAAGAGCGTCGCAAGGGGATGGACTTCTCAGGCGGTATTTATTCATGAGCATAAACGGTGTAAAAAGTAATAGCTATACCTTTCAGAACTTAGTTTCATTCGTTGCCCAACCCACTCTTTTAGGGCTGGCGATATGCTTACTTTTATCAGTATTTCCAGCCTTGAAAGACATTTCTAGCCTTCGTCGGAGACCGAATTTATTCTACATTCAAGCGATATTTGTAAATCAGGAGGCTTGACTTTCTTTTGAACCGCTCCCAATCAAACCATTTTTCAGAAAAATTCCCGGGGGGGGGGGGTAAATACCATATATGAAGGTACGGGGTGTGCCATTTTTTGGGGTGCCTTTTTTCCAGCAGAAGATAAATTTTGGGGTATCATTTTTGGTAAAATGACAAGTAGTCATAAATTTTGGGGTGTCATTTTAGAAAAATAACTCTTAAGGGTATTGATTTTGATCAAATTTCACTTACTTTGTTAAAATTTTAGATGGCTGTCACAATTTTGGGTTATACATTTTCAATGGCCAGTAAATTTTGGGGTATCGTTTTCGCGAAAATTTATAAATTTTAGGGTGCGATTTCAGACGTCAAATGGCACACCCTCGTCACCCACCTATTGAAGTTACCCTCCCCCCGGGAAAAAATTCGAAAATACTCATTCTTTAGGTTCTACGCATTTTTTATAAGAAACTAGGATCAGGCCATAGTACTAAAAGTTTCTTAATTCAACATGAAATTTTGTCCATTTCAGTACTAAAAGTTTCTTAATTGGTTTCTTATTCTTTGAATCCAGAATTATCAATGTGGTCCCTAACACTGCGGCAGATATGTTTCTTGACATCTAAAACATCATTTTGGAATTAACAGTATTCTCTTATATGTTGAAAACACAAATGGTTAGTTAATATTACTCAAGAATCAAGGTTCAACGATACATTTGCTATGATATCCATACTTTTAACTTTTAAAAGTTTCTTAACACTTCTCAGACATAGCAGTAGAGTTTCTTAAAATTTTGGCCATCTTAGCACTAGTTTCTGATAAACCAGTTTCTTATAAAAAACGTGTATGCTAGGGTCCCTATTAAATTTTATGACGAGGGTACATAAAGATACCACAGGGAACATGGAAATGCATAAAAACACTGCAATCTTTTGAATTAAACAAAGTTGAATTGCAAACGTAGGCAACCTACTAAATTGCATATGAAATATGCAAACAAAATATAGGTCGTGTCATCGGGCCGAAACTGGACCTCGAAAGGGGGAAGCCACCCCAACAATTAGAAACCCCAAAAGAAATACCAAAGAGACAAGCTAGAGGCAATGCCTACAAGCCGAAACCAAAACCGAATCGCCAACACATAAATCTAAGTATGAAACCCAGCGGGAACTCCATTTCAACTAATGACTCATTGTGTGATAACAACATTTTTATTGGCCTACCTGGCAGAAGTATGTCAACTTAATATGTGGAACTGCTTTAGGTTACTGGTATGTTTCACAGTGAAACACAACTATCGTCTACTGACTAAGAATCTATCTTGTGATCCAAGTAGCAAAGGATCTGAATGAAACATATCATGACATTGTTGGCGATATTTTTCTGTCATAAGACGTTGTTGCACACCTTGGATCCTTCTAAATAGAGCTTTTTCAGATTACTGGTGTGTTTCACTGTGAAACACAACAATTGTCTACTAACTAAGAATTTTTCCCGTAATCCAGGTTGCCAAAGATCTTAGTGAGACTTATCATAATATTGTTGGCGATGTTCTTCTCTCATCGGGAGTTGTTGCGTACCTTGGAGCATTCACAATGGAATTCAGGCAGGTATGTACTGATCGTGCCCCCGAGAGTACTTGGTGAGTCCAAAAAAGGTTCAACAATTAAACATTCTTGTTGTAACTATCTTAAGGCAGCCTGCCTCTCCATGATTGGATAAAACGAACAAACGGTTCTTTGTGCTGAAAAAGAGCATGAAAGTTGTTGTCATTGTAATTGATTATGAAACAGCTAATGTACTGGCTATCGAATTCGTGCAAATTTAAATGAAGAAATAGGGATTACGACAGACTAAGTACCCCCAAAATCCGCGCAAATAGCTGACTACCAACCAAACCACAGGCACGAATGCACCGGCAGGGAGAACGGAGCAGAGATCTTACCCGGCGGAAAAACTCCCCAAATTTAATCCTAATTCCTAGTATCCCCTCAGCTGACGCCACCGCCCCAGCATTCCTATGAACAGAGACTATGCACACGAACTCCGGGAGCACCTTGGTCAAAATATAAGGGTCAAGTTTTTCCAGAACATTTTTTTGAACCCTCCAGAGGTTTTAATGAAGGAAATAGTTGCTTACAGGATGATTCTTTTTGCAAAATTCATTCATTTGGGCCCTGATATGATAATAAGTTGCGAAGATCGTTTGAATTAATTTTAGCTACATCATATCCGACATCCGAGACTTGATTGGCAGCATAGCATCATAGTAATTTACTTATAGTTGCATTCATGTTTCAAGCCAATGAATCCAAAGCAATATGCAGTAGTCATTTGAATTACCCGTTTTAAAGATTCGAAGTCTACCTATCCATTTGATTGAAACCAGCAGGCTAACTTGTACGTTGTGTTTGTTTAATTCACAGCAATGCGTTAAAGAATGGCACAATTTATGCCAAGAAAAAGATATCCCGATTTCAGCACGTTATTCGATGTCTTCAACACTTGGAGATCAAGTTATTACAAGGCAATGGCATATTGCTGGCTTGCCGGTCGACATGTAAGTTAGTCAGCTGACTTTAGTTTTTTTAAGTTGACAATGAGGCAAGCGATGGAAAAAATGTTATTCTTCATTTTGTCGACATTCCATGTTTTAATGTAAATGTTGACAATTCCAGGAGACATTAGACATTTCTGTAGACACGTTGATTGCAAGAATCAGTTAATTTGACTTTAACATGCTTTTTGAACACTACGAAGGCAAACTTGGTTCATCTCCAGTTACTCTAAATACTGATACATGGCAAGTTCATACCAGGGAACAAAGAACTTGAAAAACGCGGTAAACAAGAGTGAGTTACATTTCCTGTGCTTAAGAGGGCCCGGGACCTAAGCCCCAAGTGGATAAATTGGAAGTAAAAGAGGAAGGACCATGAAAAAGATGACTGTTCGGAATTTAGTTCAGGTCGATCCCATAAGATTAAGAGACTGTAATGAATGAGTAGGTCAAACTCGTGGCTGGCTCTGTCTAAAGTAGAGAAATCTTTAAACAATGCGGCATGCCTTGATTGTCTGATGTGACCCCCGATTGCAGATTTTTTAAGTTATGGAGCATTTCGTTCATATTTTCGTCTGACACTTTTCGTCTTTTTGATATTTCTCTTTTTCTTTCCTGGTTTTGGTTTTATATTTTGCTGTTTTAATTGTTTGACGGTTTTGTTTTTGGAAATTGGATGCTTTAATTTGAACGTTCCATCTGCAACTAGAACTAGGTGTTTTTCCCCAGTGTGGGTGGGAGTTGCAATGTATTTAGTTTGGTTTGGATAAAAGATTAGATGTCACATGAAAAATGTCTGCGAATGGTACAAATTGAGGGGCTTTGCTTGAATGACATCTAATACACCTTTTCAACTAACGGCTTCGTTTTGGAAATTTTCGAAAATTTTTTGATACAAAATTCCTGACCACGGATTTGAATTCAGAACCCCAAGTTTATCCTAATTGCAAATTTTCATATTCCGAGAGTTTGTTGTTATGATTTTATGGCGATAATGAATTTGAGAATTCATAAGGGATTTGACCGTGAAAATCGTTCGGGGTGTAACTTTACACCCTCAGTCATTATTCACGGTCAAATCCCTTATAAATTTTCAAATTTGTTTTCCCTATAAAATCACATTCGCTAACACTATGATCATGAAAATTTGCATCTAGACTAAAATTAGGGTGCTGAATCTGAATATGGGGTCAGAAATTTCATATGACGCAAGCTAAATTTTGAAAGACATTTTGAACAATTCCAAAACGAGGTCGCTTAGTTGAAAAGGTGTATTTGAGACACACTTCTAGTTTCAACGTTTCATAGCCCTTTATGTCATTAACTGGAACTTCAAACTGGTCTTTAAAATGTTATTAACGGCTTTAAGAAGCAAATTATCATCACTATTATTTCATCTTTTTTAAAAAGTCTTTATAATGTAAGTAAACATGTCTTTGCTATAAATATTTGGCTGCCCTGTGAAAAGTTTTACACTGAAGAAGATTTTAATCGAAACGTATGTCGGCAACAGTTGTGTTTTTATAATTTTATTTCTGTTTGTTCAAGAGGATGGTTTAGTTTATTATTATTGTTATTATTTTGATCAATGTATTTGAAGTAGGCATATACAAAGGTAGCTCTAAAATTAATGCTAATTCAAGCCTACTATAAAGTAAAATTTGTCAAAAAATAAATAAAAAAGAAAACGCATTTATTATACAGAAGAATTAGGTATAAATACATATGTACTGATTTTCACAATTTTGTACAATATTTGCATAAATTACTGTTACAGTGTTACAGAAATTGCAGAAATTACAGCACAAGTCCATCTTTGCTTTTCAAAGTTGTTTCGTTCATTTTCTGGTATTCGAACTTTTCTTGGTAGCTTCTCAGAGGAAAATGCGATGATCGTTACAAATTCACAGCGATGGCCTCTGATGATAGATCCACAAGGTCAAGCAAATAAATGGATAAAGAATATGGAAAAAACAAACAATTTACAGGTAAGCTCATAAACTTGGGCGCAGACTGTTTGTTCGGCTCATCGAAAGTTCACGATCTGTATCTAATAAACCGTCTCATACAGTAAATCCTCGAATAGGCGTTCCGGAATTTTTTTACACAGACTACGCAATTTCTTTAAATTTAAAGAGGTAGTGTCATACATTGTCCTTTGTGGGCATGCTGCAATAAACCATTTGACATTTGGGAAAGGGGTCTGGGGAGAGCAGTATTTTTCTGGTAAATGGCTGGCAGAGGGTTTTTAGGAACGATTATCTAAAGTCTACAAGATGTATTTGTTTCAAATTTACGGTCAGAAGTAAGGAAGTACATTACCCAAAGGTATCTGAAAAGCTGTCCTATGACCCATAAGCCTCGTAACAAAATAGACGAATATTTTCCCGCCAAACCCCAAAAGGCGTTAGATTTGAGGCATAGGACGATTATTACGAGGTCATTTGAAACCAATACATTTTTTCGGGTTCAATTTATCGTTTTTAAGGCTCTGTGGCAGCCATTTACCAGACAAATATTACTTTCTCCAGACCTGTAAGCGAGCCTGTTTTTCTTCAAAGATGACTGACGCTTCTGCCTTATATTCCTAGAATATATATATACATAAACGATATAACGTGGCAACGCCACACAACGTTTTTACAGATTTGCATCTCGTAGGGTAGCAAGGGTGATGCCACCATGAGAGTCCACCACCAGAGTTCTCAGGAGCTCAAACCATGCATTCCAAAAGAAAAAAATAAAAAGTCAAGCGAGACTGAGCAAAAAGAAAGGAAAAGTTTAACAGTTTTGAAAAAACTCTTTCGGACAACAAGGCTCAAAAAACCAGAAAAACCCAGCAGCAGACCCCACAATGCCATCACCCCTGCCCCCTATCGTTTCAAAATATCCTTCCATTTTTCTCGATCCTTTGCCAGGTGATTTGCCTCCTCCCATGTCAAATTTATTGTTTGTAGTTGCTTCCTCATCATTTCAATCCATGTAAGCTTGGGTCTCCCTCGCGGTCTTTTGGACTGCATCAATGCTACTCTTAACGCTTTTTGTGCGGGGGTGTTCTCGTCTAACCTCATCAGGTGACCAAACCATTTTATTCGCTTTTTCTCGATTGTTTTGCTCCATGGTTCTATTTTCGTTTTTTCATATACGTCTTCATTTTTTACAATCTTTGGCCATCTAATATTTAGAACGTGTGAGCGCAGTATTCGCCTGTGAAAGCTATCGATTTGATTTTCTAGAGTTTTCGTTAGTGTCCATAGTTCACTATTGTACAAAAATATAGGTGTGATATATGCTTCAAATGCTCGTACCTTTGTTCTTGTAGACAAACGTTTGTTTTGAAAAATTTCTTTTAAGTTTGTCAGCGCATTGAGCGATAGACTTTTCCTATTTGCGATGTCTGCTTCTGTGTTCAGTTTGGATCCTAGAATCTTAGCATTTTTCCATTCATCTTCGTTCTTATATTTGACCGTATACTCTTCAGTTTTTGACATGTTAATCATCAGACCTCTTTTCTGTAACCTTGGTGGGATTTTTTCTTTTATACGCTCAATTACTTTCTTGTCTGTCGTAGCTATAGTTATATCATCGGCATATTCCATATTGATTTCGACATTATCTATTTCCTTCTCTTGTGGTGGCTTTTCACAATCTTTTCTTTTTTGTACTTCATTGCAGTGACTCTGTTCTTCTCTTGTTTGCATGATATGTTCTTCGTCAGGCTTTTCTTCGAGTGATTTTGCTAGGTAGTATGTGAATTCTTGTCCGCTACAACAGTCACCTTGAGGTGCACCAGTGTCTGTCTTAAAAATTGAACTTCTAGATTTTCCAACTTGTACCATTAGCTCAGTTGCTAGTAGAATTTTAATCATGTTTAATTCATCTTTGTTTAATATCTTTTGCAGATCTTTTACTAGTTCACTTCTTATGATACTGTCGAAAGCTTTTGACATATCGAGCAATAGATAATGAATTTCAAAATTTGTGGATGTTGCTGCTTTTTCAGCTAGAATTTTACAGGCAAAGACATGTTCTGTTGTACTCCTACCTTTGCAGTAAGCTGCTTGAGATATAGGTATTTCTTTGTTGATTTTTTCACCGATTCGTTTCATCATACATGTATGGATGGTTTCATCATTCCTAGAATGGACATTGTAATATGCCATTGTTTCTCACGTTCTTGGTATTTATTTCTTACAAACTTTATTTCTTTCAACTTAAGGTAATGAAGCTATCAGACAAGAACTACATACGAACTCTCGAGAACTGCATCCAAGTAAGTAATTTTCATTCATATAGTTTAGTCAAATTTATCTGATTCAATGCGGCTACTTTCAAGTTTTAGTCTTGTAAACATTTATATATCAGGATGAACAGATTCTAAATGAAATATAGTTTTTAGGAAGAGGATGTCAAGCTGCTTTATATTAGTCTCTTATACTTATACGCATTGCCAACTACTGTGCATTGACGATGGAAGCCTGATGTACAACTGTTTCGATAGTTTTAGTAGAGTTTTCTCTGGGAAATTTCCCAATTTACTGGCATCCAAAGCTTCTTTACATTGCGAATACGGTAAGGATAAAGCTGATACCTGTACCAAATTTCATCCATGGAAGTCAAAATGGTGAGGTAGGCCCAACATGGGTGCAGTTGTACGCGTACCGGGAGTAATGGTGTGGTTCGGTTCGGTTCTGTTCGTCTCGGTTAGGTTCGGATACAATTCGCTGGGCAGACGCTATGCAGAACAAGTATTTATGGTACGCGTACCAAAGGTTTTACGAAAACTTCTGCTGTATAAATTGGGCTCAATGTAATGAACAGAGTTAAAAGTAGTTTAGCCATTGGGACAATCGCGTGGCCTTTTGTTTTTGGTATTCACGATCGATGGCAAAGAACCGGGTGAGCCTGAAAAATGTTCCCATTTTTGAATATTCTGAGCATCAAGAGCACATCACATATTTGAATGATTCAATTTCAAGTTAAAAGCCAAAAGAACGAGGTATTTTTTATGATTTTTCCCGTTGTCTCACGAGCACCAGAAAAATATAGGTAAGTTCAATTTTATAAACATTTCATGATTGCAAAATGACTGAAAATGAGCCTAAAACATTGATCAAATTGTAAATGACCCCCTGCAGATCAATAGCAATCGTTCATGGGTGAGAGATATCCACCGCACATCCATCGCTATGGGACTGAAAATCTTGGGTATTTTCTTGAAAATTGATGCCTTATATCTCTTGAGAGAGATAAAACGCCAATTGTGCATTTTTCTGTAAAAGGAGAGTCCTTACAACGTTATCAATGTTTTACGCCCTTTTCAGTCATTTTGCAATCATGAAATGTTTATAAAGTTGAATTTACCGATACTCCTAGTGCTGGTAAGTCAGTGAGAAAAATCACAAAAATACTTCAGTTCTTCGGCTCCTAACTAGAAGTTGAATCATTCAAGTCTGTGAAGTACTGTTGGTGCTATCAATTTTCAAAAGTGGTACCTTTTTCTGGCTCACTCGGTAGGCAAATCAGCAGCGTTCTTGTTCTGTTCTATGTTTTGATTGTATCACTGCTTTCCCGTCAATGTGTTTAAATCATAATCAGAAAGTGAGAAACAAAGCAACGAAATATGCCGTCATTTTGTCATGGCACTAACCAAGCAAATTCTCGTTGTATGTTATGCCAAGACTAGTGGTTCCAAAAAGTTGAGACAATCATCAATGATCCGAGGATTTATTCGAATATTTTGAAGTTATTTTGCTGTTCAGAATTATGTCATTTGTTCTGGATTTTCTTTAGCTATCTTTATGCGCTTATTTCTTGTAGTTTGGTTCGCCACTACTCATTGAAAACATTGGTGAAGAGCTTGATGCAATCTTGGAACCAGTGCTGTTGAAACAAGTATTCAAGCAAGGTGGTGTTGAGTATATTCGTATAGGAGATGGAGTTATTCAGTACTCAAGGGTAAGTGTACCCAGAGGGTCTGTTCGTATGAGGAAGATCACCTCACTTTCCAGACCCTGGGGCTCGAAAGCAAGATTCCATCCTCCGATGGAATCCTATGCGTTTTTACTTTCACATTATATGACGAATGCATCACCACATGTGCAGTGAGATCCCACTTATTCAAAGGTAAAAACTCACTTAAGTGAGATTAAATCTTGTCATAGAAACGAAACACCACCCGTGAGGTGAGGTGAATTGATTCATTGTTCATTTGTTCTGTTTTCACAGAAGTGAGACTTTGTTCCATCTTGATTCTCTACCCCAAGGTTGATAGTTGTGTTGGATGCACCATAATTGCTGATATGTACTCCGCTTGTCAGTCCTAAGTCTGGCAAGCGAGGTGTTTCCCCTCGCATAAATAAGCCCTAAGTGTTGTGTAAAATTTAATGCTTTTTCTAGTGAAATGATCAGAAAGAGTAGCCAGAATTTTACGGCAAGGGCAAGGTTCAAATGCAACTTAGCAGATGGCTCTCAAATGGGCAATGATGTTAAAAATAGAAATAGGATGCAAGCAGATTGATATAAACTGTAGGCTTGAAAATGTTTGCAAACAGAAAGAACCTTGGCATTTACGATCGTACTGTTTAGCAAAGCGGTGGAGATTTAGATTTCATTAATCTGCATCATCTGTAAGCTTTGCGCTGTATTAATAAATAAACGTTAACAAATTGTATTCATTAGTTACAGAACTAAGTAAAGTAACGAAGCAGTTGAAGTTTGGAATGCCATTTAAATATATTTTCCAATTAAATATCAATAAAATTACTTTTACGTTTCGTTCTACATCAAGCAAGACAATATGAGATTCTGAGACGTGATTGCATTTTGTTTCAGGATTTTCGACTTTATATCACAACAAAGTATCGCAACCCTCACTACCTCCCAGAAGTTTCTGTGAAGGTAAGATTCAGTCGATTTCCGAACTTGGCAGACTTTATCACTTTATCCTTTCTTTCGCTCACTCGCATTCGGTCTTTCGTTCATTCTTTCATTGGTTCATTCATTTGTCTGTACATGCATCCATGCATTCATTCATTCAATCTTTCATTCATTCATTCTTTCATTCATTGATTCATTCATTCATATGAATTTTTTATAACAAAATTAAATCAGTGCGCTATATCCCAGGAGATAGCTACCCAAAGCACTACGGTGGACTCTTCTTAGTGATCCAAGTGATGCAGTAATTTCTCACACGGTTCATTTACGTTGTTTTCTCATACAGTGGCCCTTAGCAGCCAGTGATCACTTCATATGCCGTCTGAGTAAGGAAAAATTGAATAAAATTCGATCGAACTTCAGCGGTTCTCGATACTATTGATTCTTCCCTCGTAGAAACTGTAAAGTAACTTATTGTTAGTTAAGATTGATGGTTTATTTGATGACTACAAGTTTTTACAACCGTCGAACGACTTTTAGGGCAACTGTTGTATCCTTTATATTCCATCGTTCGAGTTCAAAATGTCTTATGACTTCTTAGCACTCTGTGCCCTGCATCGTAATGCTGGCATTATCGTTATTATTTTCCCACAGGTTACGCTGATAAATTTCATGATCACTCTCATGGGACTGGAAGATCAACTGCTTGGTATTGTTGCTGCTAAAGAAAAGCCAGAGCTGGAAGAGAAGAAGAATAAATTGATTTTGGAAAGTGCTAAAAACAAGAAAGAAGTAAGAGTGCTACTAGAATTTAAAAAGAGCAAATCCTGTTCTGTTTTCTATAATGAATCTCATTTCTATAATGATTGGCGCAAGTGTCCTATTCAAAAGATTCCGTTTGCTTTTTACGAGATTCTCACTTCCAGTTTTGCTGTCTGTAATATTTCTAAATGGGAAGTATCTAAGAAGGCATCTAATTAGGGTCTCAAAGTTTGATCTTTTTGAAGAGGCCTTTCCTCGGCACTATACCGTAACTCTCCAACACTGTACGTCGTCTGAGCTCTTATCTTAGTGCTTCAAGGCAGTTAGATCGAGTCCGAGAATGCTGACGGAATACAGTAAATATGTACTGTAAATTCGTTTGAAACAAGAAGAGGCGGGAGAAATAGGCCACAGCAAGAGAAAAATTGAATCATTTATTATTCCGGTCGAGATGTTTTTTATTCTTTCGAGTTGATACAATCGTACCTATTGCTTACTTTTCTTGATCAAATTTTGATTTCCTATCCTTGCTTCTTCAGCTGAAGGAGATTGAAGATAAAATTCTTGAAGTTTTGTCGTCATCAAAAGGGAATATTTTGGAAGACGAGACAGCTATAGAGGTTTGATTTGATTTTAATTTGTGGTTTTTATCCGTAATTTTTTTGCAAGACCTAACATATTTACTTTCAGATCAATTGACTATCAACATCAGGGCATTCAATTGACACAGTGATGATTTGTCTATGCCGGACATTAAGGGAGAGGGGGAAGAAGCAAATGTCGTCATAAATTGGAACCAAAAATATGTCATATGTTTTTTTTTTCAAAATTTTAACTGTGCGTTCGAGGTTAGGACATGTATCCTTGCTAGAGCTTTGTTACTAAGAACTTTTTTCATATTGGCTTTAGCCCTCTAGTTTACCAGTGGCTGTATTTGGGTAGATGGATATTTGATGATTCTTAGCTTTCGATCATTTCTTTCCGTCAAATGTTTTAAAGACAGTCATACAAATCATCTCAAAACTACATAACTCTTAGTCAGTTGTTCAATGTTTCAACAAGTGTCATGAATGGTGTGAGTTTTTGCAGATGGAGATTCTCTAAACTAGTACAATTACAATTAGGTAATGCGATAAGCCATGGCACAATGTCTGCAAAAGCTTCAACAAAGGAAGCTGCACAAGGAAAAACTGCAAATTTGAACATAAAATCGTGAAAACATGCTATTTCTATAACCAACCAGATGGATGTCTGAAGGGTAAAGATTGCTCTTTCCTACACATCAAATCAATGAAGAACGATACTAAACTTCAAGTGCGCCAAAATACCCTCCAAGCCAGTGCCCATGATGTGAAACCACGAAACGAAATGCAAAGTTCACCAAATGATAATGACAACATGGCTATAAAAGATTCTTTTTTAGAGGAACTTGGCAGAAAGCTTCTGAGCAGCTGGATAACAAACCAAACAAGCCAGCTGCAACCCTGTCAGAGCTACCAACCAATGGCCTATCAACCGGCAACAATCGCAGAGCCGCAAAGAGTGATTCCATGGCAGACAGCACCACAACAACAACCAAGTCAAATGTATGTCCAAGCCTAAAGAATAAAAGTTTCAAATGCCTGTACACAAACTGCGACAGCCTGCTAAACAAGCATTCTGAATTAGAAGTTAGACTCAACAATTTAAATATTGACATATGTGGTATAACAGAAATTAAACCAAAAAACCTATCAACGAAAATGACTAACCAGAACATTAAAATTGATGGATATACTCTGTTCTCAAATATTGAAGAAACAGATGGAAGAGGAGTTGGAATATATCTCAATAACAGTCTGTCAGCAAGAGAAGTTATTTTTAACAGTAATGACCATTCCGTTGAGTCCATGTTTCTGGAGATTAAATTGGAAAAGAAAAGTAGTCTACTTTGTGGGATAATATACAGAAGCCCTTCTCACGATAATCACTATGCAGTGCAAGAGTTACTTAGAACCCTCACAGCGAAGGAAAACTTCAGCCATTTACTCATAATGGGAGACTTCAATTATCCTGAAATAAACTGGGATGAACAAACAACAAACACTGTTGAAACACACCCTGCCAATTTATTTTTGAAGACAGTTAATGATTGTTACTTGACACAGCACGTTGATCAACCAACCAGACATAGGCAGAATCAAACTCCAAATTGCCTAGATTTGATACTGACCCCCAACGATGGTGATATCTCTAGGATGCAGTTTAAGGAACCACTAGGCAATAGCGATCACTTAACACTTGAAATGTACTATGTTGCTAATGCCAACAAACAACATTCTCATAGCACCAATGCAAAACGTTTTTCCTATGATCGTGGGGATTATGACAAGATGCGCAAGATGTTACAGGAAGTTGACTGGGAAGTTGAACTGCAAGATCTAGATGCGAATTTGATGATGCTTTTTATTGAATCTATGATTTACACCACAATGGAAGAGTGTATACCCCAATATCAAATCAACAATGAGAATAAAGATCCATTATGGATGAATAACAATATAATGAAGATAATTAAGATGAAACATAATGCGTACAAAAGGTGGTTATTAACCAAGAAAGGAAACGATTACGAAAGATACAAAAGAAAGAGCAACAAAGTTAAATCTACACTGAGAAAACATGTACAAACATTTGAAAAGAAGATTGCAGAACAATTAAAGACAAACAGCAAAAAGTATTGGAAATATGCTCATTCCAAGCTCAAGTCAAATACTAAAGTACCGGATCTAAAAATGGAAAATGGGACCTACACAGAAACAGAGCAAGAAAAAGTTGATATCCTCAATAAACTTTTTAGTTCGATATTTACAAAAGAAGATAAGACTTCTGTACCACTGATCGATAAAAAATTCTCAGGTTCAGTGCTAATGGATATGGATATTACAGAACAAATGGTACTAGAAACATTACAATCGTTGAAACCCTCAAAGTCGCCAGGTCCCGACGGCCTGCACCCGAAAGTCTTACGCGAAATTGCTGCTCAAATTGCAAATCCGTTATCTACTATGTTTAGAGCAAGCCTCCAAACTGGACTAATTCCTAATACTTGGAAACTTGCTCATGTCACTCCAATATACAAGAAAGGCAAAAAAGATCAAAAAGAAAACTATAGACCAATAAGTTTAACTGCGGTTGTTTGCAGAATAATGGAACGATTGATCAAAAATGTGCTAACTGGTCACCTACTTGAAAACAATTTATTTACACCGGATCAGTATGGTTTTAGAGAATTTCGATCGTGTTTGTCACAGCTATTAGAAGTCTTCGAAGAATGGACATCGCTTTTAGATGATAACATTCCCGTTGACATAGTTTATTTCGACTTTGCCAAAGCCTTTGACTCTGTACCGCATAAACGCCTTCTTACCAAAATCAAGTCGTATGGTATTGAAGGAAACATATACAACTGGATCAAAAGCTTTTTAACTGGTAGGAAACAGAGAGTTGTATTAAACGGCTTCAAATCAGAATGGACAACAGTGATTAGTGGAGTACCTCAGGGAAGTGTCCTTGGTCCACTATTATTCTTGCTGTATATAAACGATTTACCTGACAACGTAAAATATTGTCAAGTCAAGATCTTTGCGGACGATACGAAAATATATTCGCCTTCTAACCGCCAAGCGCAGCACATCCAAAATGATATTGAATCGCTAAAAAATTGGTCAAAGACATGGCAGCTTCCATTTAACAGTGATAAGTGCAGTGTACTTCACTTGGGTAGCTCCAATCAAAGAAATGGATATTACATGCTAGATGATTTAACACAAACACATACGATGATTAAATCAGTAGAATCAATTCGCGACCTTGGAATCATAGCTGACAACAAATTCAAATTTGACAAACACATCGCAGAAATCGCAAAAAAAGCTAGTGGTGTTTTAGCGTCTATTAAAAGAACCATGAAATTCGTCAACAAAGAGACCTTCAATGCTCTTTACAAAAGCCTAGTTAGGCCAATCCTTGAATACTGTGCACCAGTTTGGAATCCATGTAAAGTAAAACAAATTAAGACATTAGAATCGGTGCAAAGACGAGCAACAAAGTTAGTGAAGGAACTCAAAAACAAATCGTACACGGAACGCTTACTCTTCCTCAATCTCCCAACGTTAAGCTATAGAAGAAGACGTGGAGATATGATCACAACTTTTAAAATACTACACGGCATGATCGATACTGATAGTAAAGTATTTTTTGAACGAAGTACTTCAGTTACGAGAGGACACAATTTGAAGCTTTTCAAGTTTGCTTCATCGTCGAGCCTAAGGAAGAACTATTTCTCAAACAGAGTAATAAACGAATGGAACAATTTGCCAGCAGCCATAGTCAATGCGAAGTCAGTTGTAGAGTTTGAGAAATTATATGACGATATTTACGGTAACGAGAAGTACAACTATGAATACGCTTGAAAACGAACGCTAAAGGGTTTAATAGGCCAACGGCCTCTTTATCCCTCATTATATCATATTATTATAAAGGTACAATTAGGGACTCGTGAGTTATCAGCTTTTGAAAGGAACACCATACTTTTGTTATGTTTCAGGTCTTATCATCTAGCAAAGTGCTGTCTGAGGAAATAACGATAAAACAAGAAGTAACATCTATGACGGAAAATGAGATTGATGAAACTCGCAATGGATACAAACCAGTAAGTTATTTTATCTACAATTATCATGGCTTAAAACTGGCAACTGGTGGTTGAAATATGGCAATCATTGTCTCCTTTCCCCTTTCCCGTAATTCAGTACTTGCCAATGCAAGTAACATTGGAACGGGGGGGGGGGGGGTGTGGGTTGACGCACGGAATCAAAGGTTGTAATAGTACAAGCTTATGATTTTCGATCAAGAATTGCAATGTTCCTGAAATTTGACTTAAAGTAGAGATTCATCATTGCCCTTGAAATACCGAGAACAAATGTTCATTGATTGCTTTTGAAAGTAATTGGTAATTGGCAAAAAGAAAGTACAACATTAATTTTATGGTAGGTACGATAATAATGATATATTTTTCGCTATTTTTCAAATATGTCAAACATTCGACATACAGTGAACGATTTCATCTGAAAGACATTATGCTGAAATATTTCTCAAGTTCACTTTTCAGAAAACACGCTAATCCATCAGTAACATTCCCGGAGGAAGTACTTGGTACATTTGTGCGACGTAGATGTGCCTCTTATCAGCTCGCTTATCAGGGTATTGTTGTCACTTTTTTTCTGGAACAAGTTATCAAAAGAAGGCAATTTTCTGGAGCCGGTTATCAAAATATGTCAAAGAAGGAAATTTTGTTTGCTCTGGTTGCTATTTAGTCAAATTTTTGTGTTTGGAAGTATATTTTTTGCCAATTTTTTCTGAATCGACTGCCATTTGATAGAAAGGTTCTGGAGTAGGGTACCAATTTTTGTCGTGGGCACACCCCCGTACAAATTTAGGCAAGGTACCCCCCTCCTCGTGGTAACATAACCCTAAAATTTGCCCTGTTGGATCCTTGGCTCATAAAGCTTTCAAAGTTTGGGTTTCCTTCATAGTTTCAACATTCATTCGTAAGTTTCTTGGTTGTTCTTTTTCTCTTGCGTGAGGAAACTATTGTCGCTAGGAATTGCCGAACAGGTCGTGATCATTTGCGTTTGAAGTAATTTTATTCTTTTCAGTTGAAATAAGCTGAAATTTATTTTTTGTGATCCAAAATAATTATGATCTCACGAGAGCTGGTAAGACACTGGAAACAGTTTGCCGTTACCAACGATAATCATTTACTATTCGCAGCGTAAAGGCCTATTAGTGCTTTGAAGTTGCTATTTTATTTAGTTTTTGTCTGAACTACCCCCATTTCAAACTGAAATGGTGCGAAATACACCAATTTTTTCATACATTTGTACTAAAGCACAATGAGAATGGATTTTGATTTAAAACACGTTTAAAGTGATAAAATTTGATCAGATACCTTTTTGGTTTACAGCCTAGAACCAACACGTTAAAGGACATTTGTCACGTTAGCATTTGACGTATGGAGTGGAATTCCATTATTTTGTGACCGTTGATTTCCTCTTCACGAATTGCAATGAAAATTCAGCCTCGATCCTGTGTTTTGTAATAAACAATAGAGAGAATCGTATCGTGTGAACCAATGAGGTTTATGACATACAGTAAAATCCTGCAAACAAGAACATAGCAGAATAAGAACCTGCAGACTGATTTTGTGGAAAAAGACATCCAAAGATAAGAAGCAAAAACAGACTGATTTACTTCAATGTTCTTATGAGATGGTACACTTGATTAAGAAATTTCATCATATCAGTGTAAACAAAGTCCCAACTTTTGATAACTGAACACCTCTAACAGTTTTCAGTGATATGCAAACTGTTTTATCAAGCTGTATGATATAAACTGATTTGTCAACAACAAAAATACCATACTCTATAATACTAAAATTCAGTCATTATGCCCTCATGTTTATTTAACACATATGTACTGTATACTATAGCTACTGTATATATTCATCATGGTCACAAGTGTCCTTGTGATGAGAACCTCACCCTGAAAATGTCATAAGTACCTCATTTATAAGAACCTAACCAGTTTTTTTTTAGAAAAATATGTTCTTGTTTGTGGGGTTTAACTGTATGCACTTTAAGGCTGCTTTGGATGTTAATCATATATTAATCTGCAAGACGCCCCATATACAGCAAGACTTTTCACAAATTTGTTGTTGTCTCTTGTAATCACTAAAAGAGTTTTAAGTTCTATTCCTTGGACCAGGTCACAGACCAGGTCTTGGCAGTTTTGCACCTTTGACGAAGATAGTGGGTTGAGGTAGCCTCATAGAGAATACAATTTGGGCAAGGTAATCGGATAGATAATGACCATTACTTCCCTGTCTATTTCAGATGTAGGCCGTAACCTTAAATTCGTAAATGGACTGAAAGATTTCGCAGTATAGTTTTCTAAACACCTAGTCACCTGGTCAATCCATGATTTAGGGGCGATGATAGAATTTTCGTTATTCGATCAGAAAAGGGCAGATGACAGAAGGCTGTCTTTGGACTCTGGTTTCCCTGGAACGTTTTTAAGTTTAACATGTTATGCACTGTATTAGGAATTGTGTTATACAAAGAAAATTGAATTGAATTGGATTTGGTCCAGTTAACTTGATGATAATTTCTTCTTGCGATCTTTTTGGATTCTTTGCATTTCATTGTTTGTGATGTCTCAAATTGGCTGCGTTTACGATACTGTATTTCCCGTTACGTAAATTGCTTCACTTTCTCTTGATTTATTTTTGTTGCCAGAAAATACGGCGATATAACGTTACAACGACATCCGGTCACACAGTGATGTGATATGTCATGTGACAACCACGCGAGGCTACCATTGGTTTATTCTCTGAAAAACCCTAAGATATACCTTGGGACTCTGCTTTTCTTATGGAATCAGCACCCTGGGCCAAAACGCTCTAATATCTTTGTATGTGAAGATGAAATGCAGCCACGTATCACAACGTAATAAACCAACTGTTTTAAAAAGATGCAAGGTTGCAAAAATGCCAAATGTGGCCGACCGCAGCCAGCATCTTTTTCGTCATCTTAAAGTGCATTATCATCATCATGATGGTTCCGTACTTGCAAGACATTTCATTAATTGAATTGCCACTATATATTGGCAAAAGGAAGTGCCCAAACACCCATTGTTTCTTTTACTACACAATAAAACGACATGTGCCATCATATTGCCGAGCGGCTTGTGCAATTTTCGTCAGATGACTGAGGTTAAGCTCGGTCGAGTGACGTTAAATTCCGGTTAGGTGATTTCGGAGGCCTGACCTCGCAAGTCACTTCGCCGTCGTTCAGAATGGACGTTAAACTAGGTGTCTCATGCCACACCACGGCATTCATAATGGGCCTAAATTAACTTTAAGTAGCTAGAAATTCTGACAAGCCCACTCAAAACAAATTTATACTAAAATATGCCATTTTTACCTCTTGCAATACACTTGTTGTCGAGCATGAAGCTGACTATTCAATGACTGTGTTTTATTTTTCGTAGGTTGCAAAACATTCTTCAATACTATTCTTCACCATATCGGATCTGGCTAACATTGATCCAATGTACCAGTATTCTCTCAACTGGTTCATAGGTCTCTTTCTACAGGTAAGATACTTTTTGTGCACGATATATTACTGGCTTGGTATGCTCGCCGATACATTTTATGGGTCCTCGAGGGAGGTACTCATATATTTTTCTGTACGGGGACGTGCCGCTGAAAAGGGTATCATATTTAGGATTCCGACTCTGGGACTGGGTATCATTTTTGTATAGTCGGCTCCATGACAGGGTCCATATTTTGCATTATTGACTCCGGCCGGAACGTCGTTTTAAGTTATTTGCACTCTGCGAATTTGATTTACATCGTTTCGATGACAAAATTTCTGCATTTTTTAATAGATTTCTTACAAATTTCCAAGGTAGTGCACAATTTTGTTTGAATTTACTTGAGGACGGGGTATCGTTTTCGAATATTTTACTCCGGGACAGAGTATCATTCTCATGAATTCGAGTCCGGGACAGGGTAGCTTTTGAGATTTTCCAGTGGCACCTCCCCATATGTTCGTATACCAAGTTCCCCCCCCCTCCCCTCGGGTGCGTCGTTTTGGCTGTGTAACCTCGCATTGGAGAACATAAGCAAGGAGTTGGTCGTGGCATAGAGGAGTCGGATCTTGCAAATCTTTAAAAATTTGGATGCAAATTACATTTTTCTTTGAACTGGATGGCTTGAAAGGAACTATGGGTACTTTTCGGTAAATCTACTTTGGGAATTTCTTGATGCCTTGATTTTGTTCAAAACGGCGGCATTTTAATTTTTTAGATGATTCATGGAAATTTTGGAAAAAAGAAAATCGTTGTAAATCCTGAAGCAATTCAGGAAAGTTATGAAATCTTCAAGAAAACCGTAGTTTATGAAGGTCAACACTGTTATGGCATGCAGAAATCTGCCACTTTTCTGTTTAGGATCTGTACATTTGATGACGTCACGCCCTGGAACCTAATGAATTCTGCCATTTTCAAACTAATCAAAATGTCAGAGAAATTTCCACGGCAGGTTTACTGCAAGATACCCTTACTCCCTGTTAAACCATTTAGGCCCCGTTCACACTGCACCGTTTTTGTACAAAAACGGAGAGAAAACCTCCTTTTTGGTGAAAGTGTTCACATTGATCTGCACAAAAACGCCACAAAAACGGAGGTTTTCGAAAACGCTATCGAACGTGGATGTCCACAAAAACGGAGGTTCTCGAAAACGCTTTGAATCAATGAGAACGCACAAAAATGGAGGTTTTTGAAAACGCTCCATTATTCAACAATGAGCTTCACAGAACCGGAACAATGTGAACGCACAAAAACTGATATCTTTGGCTCCGCATTCGTTATCAAGCAGATCAATGCGGACGCACAAAAACGGATGTTTTTCCCTCCGTTTTTGTACAGAAACGCACAGTGATCCAGAGCATGGAATAAATGTCAAAACACAAAGCCTTTCAAATGCAAAAACCGTTAAACTCTTCATAAAGAGGACACTCTGAGCTATTCAGAACAAAAATCCGTATTTAAATCGGACCAACGAGTGCAGAGAAATTGCAGTTTGAAGTTGACCAAAATTGTTAGGACATGTTTTTGTTTACATTTCCGGTCTATCACTTTTGAAATGGGCCTAAACCAAATTTTTCAAATTTTCATTTCTCCAGTTGTATTCATCCGATTTCGATAAACTTTTTTTTAGATTAAACCTCAATGTCTGCACTATTAAGCAACGTATGAGTTTAACGAATTTACGTCGATTTATGTCGTTATTTGGCACACATTTTCAAGGAGTGTTTTTAGTAGTAAAACAGCACGAGACCCGTGAAATTCTTCTTTCCTAGTGCAAACAAAAAAAGTGAGGAAAAAAGAGTCTTAGCAACTCATTTCCCTCTAAACTTTAGGTATCGATGAAGATTTCTGCCAAAGGGTTCGTTCAGATTCGTTCAGGTAAAAATTTTATAGCAGATATAAAAAATCGTGTCATTCAGGCCAATTTGTGGTATTTTCTGTGATTTTCCATTATGGAATGTACATTTTGTTTCTAGGTGCTTCTACTGCATAATTTTTGGCTTCCATTGCACGGCTGTAATAGCAAAGGTTTAAATCGTAAAAAAAGGAATTATTTCATTATTTAACAAGCACATTAAGATTTCAGTGACTTGAATCGTACATGGGTTTAATTTGGGTTTGGAAAACCAAGCTTACCTGCATTTGACGTCTATGACTTTTGGGATACAAAGCTCCAGCTGGAGGTACACCTTCTGATCGTGGAAACAGCACCTTCAGGTTATAGTAGGTGTGGTGAGTGGCAGAAGGATTTCTGTTATGACTAAGTCCCACAATTTGTCAAAGATTTTGACATCCAATCCTTGAGTACAAATTACGTTTCCAGTAACATTTTTCATCGCAAAACCCCTGAAGTATTTTTGTTTAACATAAAACAAAGCATTGCTAAGACTCATTGCCTAACATCAAAGTCACCTAAGAAGAACAGTATCAGAATTATAGTAGAACAGCAGCTCAACAGATAATGACCCCTAGTGCCAGAAAATTCACGATGAAATTATAATAGTTTACCCCATTCCCCGAATGTTCTGACAAAAACTACCATGAATGCCAATATGACCAGATATTGGAGCACCCCTTCCCCTGGGCTGTTGATCTATCAACTAAATTTCTGTTTCAAAAGTCAGCAAAAAGGGGCAGTCTTAGTTTGATTTGTAAGAGATTTCGGAAGCCTCAAATTTTTGCTTCATCACATGATGGGGACAGTCACGAAAATTATATGGTTATCCTCAATCGTTTGAATTTATAGTGACTACATAGGCTCTATGTTTATCACATCAATTTTTCTTTAGTTCGTACCTTCTGCTAAATATAAAGTCCCAAGAAAATTCAAATTTATTTTCGGTTAACGTTGAAACTGATTACAGGGTTGCACATGCTGAAAAAATCGTCTGAAAACTATCTGCAACTGACAGGATTAAAACTGCGACTTAAAAAGCAAACCTTTTTGATAAAAATCAAACTTAGAGTTTGTGGAACAAGTTCAATCGTCACAGCCGCAACAAAAATTGTTGTCATCAAATGTCAATGGCATCTTTGTTTGGATATTCATCAAATTTGTACCAGCCGTAGTTGAATCTAGACTTAATGCATTGTGAAGTGTCAAGTTCAGGGTTGTAAGAATCAGGCTATCTATGTACCAAACCAAGAAGAAGCTCTTGTTCAAAACATAAGCAAATGAACTACAGTTAATAGATCAAATGGTGAGTTTGGACTAGGGCCTAGTGTACCCAAAGTCATAGATCTAAAATGCTAATCGGCTTGATTTTCATAAACCACGTTGGATCCACCTAAATCTTAATGTGCTTGTTAAATAATGAAATAACTCCTCTTTTCATTTACAATTTAAACCTTTGCTATTACAACCGTGCAATGAAAACCAAAAATTATGCAGTAGAAGCACCTAGAAACAAAATATACATTCCATAATGGAAAATCACAGAAAATACCACAAATTGGCCTGAATGACACGATTTTTTATATCTCCTATAAAATTTTTACCTGAACGAATCTGAACGAACCCTTTGGCAGAAATCTTCATCGATACCTAAAGTTTAGAGGGAAATGAGTTGCTAAGACTCTTTTTTCCTCACTTTTTTTGTTTGCACTAGGAAAGAAGAATTTCACGGGTCTCGTGCTGTTTTACTACTAAAAACACTCCTTGAAAAATGTGTGCCAAATAACGACATAAATCGACGTAAATTCGTTAAACTCATACGTTGCTTAATAGTGCAGACATTGAGGTTTAATCTAAAAAAAAGTTTATCGAAATCGGATGAATACAACTGGAGAAATGAAAATTTGAAAAATTTGGTTTAGGCCCATTTCAAAAGTGATAGACCGGAAATGTAAACAAAAACATGTCCTAACAATTTTGGTCAACTTCAAACTGCAATTTCTCTGCACTCGTTGGTCCGATTTAAATACGGATTTTTGTTCTGAATAGCTCAGAGTGTTCTCTTTAAGATGAGTCTAACGGTTTTTGCATTTGAAAGACTTTGTGTTTTGACATTTATTCCATGATTTCTAAAGAGCTGGATCACAGTGAAACGGAGTAATGTGAACGGGTAGCATATATGTTACCAAAACCAAAAACGGAGCAGTGTGAACGGGGCCTTAGTTCAAAGGAAAATGTAATAGAATTTTACACCCAGCTTTTTAAAGATTTGAGCCCTATGCTATGTGAACCCGGATATTGATTGTGTGAGCTGAACTCTTGAACCTGGAATTTTCCTGTCAATGTTAATCCTCTCCTCACCCGGGGGTGTACTTGACCAGATTTTGATCGGGGACGTGCCATGGAGGCTTCCAAAACATACCCGTTCCTTATACCAATTTTTTGAAAAAGTATACCCGACCTTATACCAATTTTTCTGAAAAGTATATCCGACTTTATATTTCATACCAAAGACTTGAAAATAGGTACCGTTCCTTATACCAAAATTCTGAAAATTGATACCGTTCTTTATACCAATATCCGGAAAATAGATACCCTTCCCGATGGCACGTCCCCGTACCCGAAATATATGTAGTGCACCCCCTGGAGTAACTACATACGTTTCAAAGAGCAAATCACTCCATTCAAAGACGTTGTATCTGTACCGGAAGACCAGTTCTATTAAGCTAACCTAGTCTTTGCACTATTTTTAAGAATATCTTAGGACAGCTTCCTCGTAAGTAAAGAGTGAGCGAAAATTGTGTTTGGACAATTTTCATATTGCCAGAATAAAGGATTTTGTTCGGAAATTAAGAACAAGGATAAAACTGTGGCTGAAGTAGTACTGAAGTTGCTACTTTTTTATGCACATCTTGGTAATCGCTGAAACAAAGAAAGATGACGTAGAGCAAAAATGTAATGGCCCCTGTCTCTTTGCACATAAGTGCCCGGTCGACAATAAAACATTACATCCAACATTCCTCATCCTTTAGCTGGTCAGGTGATACAAAATTCGTTCATTTATGAACTTTGGCTGTCTTTTGTTTTCACTTCTGCTGATTTCATATAGAACTGTACTTTACAGAATTATGAATAAGCAAAGTCTCCCACCCCTATCTGCTTCCGAAGACCCTTCTCGCATGCATCTTGACTTGCCGCTGAGACTTACTAATTGACCTAATCTGCTAAGGTTTGTTTGCGCACAATTCGAAAGTCAAGTGATCAATCTCTTGATAAGACATCTTTGATTTTTGTAACATATTTCGGGTCATGAATACAAAATTAGAATGATACTGAAACTTCCTAAGAGAATGGTCATGTGATTGAAAGTTTGTTAAATAAACCTTAGCCGATTTTGTCTGTTGGCTCAAGAGCTCCCATTTCTTGATGCACGCGCTTCCCGTCATTGAAATCTTGTCCTTAGAATGGACTCATCGGTTTGAAGTAATGATGTGTGGAAGTTATTAACAAATAATTGTTTTATTTAGTCCATAGACAGAAGTGCACCCTCGAGTACATTGGTTGAAAGAATCGTAAATCTCAACGAACATTTCACTTACAGGTTTGTTTTTCTTTCATTCATCATTGAAGGTTGTACTTTGCCGTACTTTCCCGCTTTACCAACTTACTTAGCAATTCTTGAAGTAAATTGCAGTGTGAAAAACTCTAAACGTTTCGAGTTCGAGTGGGTCAGGATTTAATCGAAATATTCTTTCAAGCGTCAAATGGAGATTGAAAAGAATGAGATCATTCCATCAAATGCACAGAAGATTATTCAGACGAAGCATTTCTATGTAACTTCCTCGGAGTTTCGTGCAGCTTGATACCTTAAGACTCCGTTCACACGATACTTATACAACTCTGGATCGGTAACAAGCATGTACCGGATCAGCCTCCCATTCGCATTGCTCTTTGCCCTAGACTTATGTCTTTTTCGTCCCTTGTTCCTCTGCCTTCTTTGATGTACTGATGTCACTTGGTCAATAGGGACTGATCATAAAACTCTTAAAAAATGGACCCAATTAAGGCCGGCGTAGAGTGGTTCCGTGTTCTTCAATCAAGTTGCTAGAATTTAGCTTTTAACCAATAAGGAGACGCTATTTAGGCAGTTGTTATTATTCCATACCGAAAGCAGTTGATGAGGCCAGACTCTGATGAGGCCTAGAGTTCTCGTAGCTGCGATGGATCTATTTTGTTTCTACAAAGGAACTTTACTGCCTGAAAGGTATGCATCTTGCAATTTGTACTTCAGGAAAACAACATCATACTTTGTACAAAGAGTTTCCTTTCAATGTTCAAGCTCTTTAGATCAGACTTTGAAGCGATCTTGTTGAGTGTACGAGAACGCCTACTAGTTCAGGTCATTTTGAAGAAGCGAGCCCACTTTTTAAGAGTAATATTATCCATTATTGATCCAGTGATATCAGCAAATCAACGAAGGGAAACAAGGGACGAAAGGCGTAAGTCTACCATTGCTCCTGCTTATCCGTAGCACTGTTGTTCCCCCTACCCTAACAAAAATTTTCTTCTCGATCAGTTTACGTTCTTTTGAATCGTAACAACTTCGCAGCGAATCAACCGTTTCAGTATAAATAGAGACCTTTAGCAACTAGGACAGCGACTGCAACGGCAACACAAATGTGCCCCTTGTTTCCGAACTTCGGCATGAAAAGACTCTTTGTTTTCCGTGCGAAAGTGCTTCCCTAGAGAGTGTATGAAGTTTTCCTTTTCAACTGCACAACTTGGAAATCCTATTTCTAACATGTCAGATCTGGATCTTCGAAGCGAAGCTCTTTCATTTTAAATGATATAAGGTTCCTAAGTATTTAGATGAAGGAGGAGATTTTGTCTTGGCTTCTTTAAGAACATGTGAAGGTTAACTTGTCGGAAACTATGCTCGGTTGTAGCACACAAGACGATGTCCTGGCTGGCTGTGCCATCCTGGTTGCTTAAAGTCCCTAGTTGGTCTCAGTAATACGGGCAGTCAATTTAGGTAGCGATTAGACAAATATCCAGTTTCGGAAACATGCCTGTGTGTACTGGGATAAACTTGATATTCGTACTCTGCAACAATACCTACTTAAAGCGCAACCAATTTTTAATCAAAAGTCAATAAGTCTCTTTCTATCAAAGTGATTATACCTTTTAATGGTATTTGCACTCGATTTCTGCAAACCTAGTGTATTTCGATATCTTTAGCTATCGTTCCATGTTGAAATGGTTTTAAAAAAATTTTGAATGCTAAATCCTCTACTGCAGCAAATGGTGTTGCAAAGGGTGATGAAGCCCGGTAAATGAGCCTAAATTATGGCTTGTTGTGGTTGTGCGTTGTTACTGGCACAGTTTCTTATTTGTGTTCAATTTGTAAGCCCATCAAGATTTGGTGTCTATGTTTCTTAGAAAGTGATAGTGACTTGCAAAATCTTTACGAGCTAGATATCAGCTACTTTTCTGAAAGCAGATATTAAAGGCAGTCTGTCACGCATTTGATTGGGTGATTTGGACAATACAAAGAATAGGAAATTTCAATGGCAGCTAATTCTCTGACTTTCTACGGCCGTAGAAAGTCAAGGCGTCCTTTGTTTCAAAAACACAGATTCACAAAGAAATCTGTTGTGTTGAGCGCAGACTTGTCGCGGCCAATCAGAGATTAATTTATTCGATTTAGATTAGTTGTATATATGTAAATATGTATAGCTAGGCAAGAATCGAATTAAAATAAGTTGAAAAACAAACGAAAGAGACGTGACTGACTGCCTTTAAGATTACAATAAAGGCTGCAGCATATGATCGAAACGCTTAGTCATCTTTTTAGACTTGCCCCAATGTCTGACCTATTCCCTTTCCCTGATCCGCCATTCCAAAGAAATGGTCAGACGGAGGGAATAGACTTTGGCAAGTCTAATATCTTTTGAGGTGCTGAGCTGCTTGACCAGTTTCAGCTATACATACTCCGCTAAGCATCAGCAAAAGAAACGGAACAGTAAGACCTCCATATAACGGACACCTTTGGGACCAATTTTATTGTCCACTGTAGAGAGGTATCCACTGCAAGAAGTTGTCACCTTTTACATACTGTGTTTTGGGAAGAAAACATTTGTCCGTTGTTCGGAGGTTTCTGTTGTATAGAGGTGTCCGTTCATGGAGGTACATTGTGTTCGTTCATTCCTTTGACTCCAGCGTCCTTTTCCAGTCCTTGATGACGTGAAGAAAGCTGAATTTAAAGTTTGTTTAGGAGTGCAAAATTTTAGTACAGAGTTCAGTTACATTGCAAACAATAGATCTCTCCGTACCGTATCCACAAACTATTGACTGAAAGAGCATGGCGATTATATTACTCTTAATAAGAAATTTAGGCTTCTGAATTTTGTTAGAATGTGGCTTTTCGGACGGTAATCATAGCATGAAGTAAGTAAACAGCATCTCAAAAGATAGACAACCTCTTTACTCATCGGTGATACAAAGCATGTGTTCATAAATTTTTATTTCAGAGTCGCAAAATCAATAACAACATATCAAACCGAATTATTACAACAACTGCAACATATTGAGCTGAAAATTATTATTTTTTGAACAAATAAAATGTTATGCTCCTCCGCAGTTTTTTATTTTGTGCTGCATATTTTGGAATGGATTGGGACATTAGGACGAATGAATTAAGTCTACTATTTAGGATCTTGCTCATGAGGTTGGATTAGACTAGCTCCACTAGCCCCTCAATTTCGCTGTTGTTGTTGTTGCTGATGGCCAGCTCAATGAGGGACTAGTTGCCAAAGAGTGTCTCAAATCGGAATTTTGGAGCGGAAAAATCTGCTCCTAACCTGATTGGAGCATTTTGGCGAAAACAATAGCTGATTCCTTTGTAGCCAATCGATTTTTGATCTCTTTACTTTTTATTCCTCGAAAGCCTCCTTTTCAAAGTGAGGCCAATGCATGGTCCGAGATTTTCAAGAAACGCAATAATGGCGTCGGATCTCCTTGTCGCAGTTCGCAACTCGATCGAGCAGAAGCCAACGAAGTTGTGGTGATTATGGGCTGGCAGCCGTTTTTTATAACATGAGCAATGGGAAGAAATAATTGTTTGTGCTCTGACAGGACATGGCAAAGTGTGATGTTTTTGCAACTTTTTAGAGGCATTTTCAAGCACATCCAACTCTCTGCCGGTGGTGTTGGTTGTTACTGTATCAGTCCATCAGTTTAGGCCCAGTCCAGGTTAGTCACTTTTCGTTTACATTTATCTCATGTATTTGAAGTCATAACAACAATTAAACTGCAAACAGGTTACTTGGCATGTGAATACTGAATTTCTTGCCTTTCTGTTGGGGTTTTGTTTACAGCTGTTTAGGAGGTTGCCGATACTCCGGCCACTGGCCGGAGCTTGGCCGGAGCCTGGCCGGAGCTATGGCCGGATTATTCGGGCACTTTTTGTATTTTTTTTCTGCTCCGGCCAAGCTCCGGCCAGGCTCCGGCCACTTTTCTCCAAAATGATTTATAGATGCCAACAAATTGAGAGAACCTTTTAGCATTAAGACTTTCTGGTGTAATCTTCTTTGTACAACACAGTTGAAAGCATCATTTCAAAATATTTGACCTCCAAAAGAGCACAGACTCAGCTTGAAATAGAAAATCTAGTGCTAGAACTTCGATTGATGTCTGACTGCTGAAAGTTTTTGAACCAAGTTGCTTGAAAATATGCATGTGTTATGGCAGTATTGGAAGTCTGGCTGGTGCATCAGATTATACTGCACAGCATATGAAGGGGTATTTCACTTTTTCATGGAAAATGTTTGGAAGAAATCAGGGGTTCTGTCAAGGGTTGATCACTTGAATGGACCATTGTGCTAAAGATAGCGCCGAGCAATTTTTAACCAAGATCCATTTTGGTATCGAAGAAATCGAGCATCACTGTGAATTTCTATCGGCCATCTTTAGTTCAATCGTTTATTGGGTGTCAACAGGCCTTAGCAGTTGACTTTGTTTGTGCTTCAGGATCCTTCGATAGATGACTAAGCTTCAAGTTTTAATTTGAACATGAGATTAAAAAGAAATGAAAAGAAGAATTTAAGATATTGATTAAGGAAATAAGTAGCCTGTGAACAGGCCTATATCAGGCTAGGAAATAAGGTAGAATCGAAACAGAAGGGTCAAAATCGAAGGCTTGACACCATTTCTTTGCAATACTGTCTTGGTAAATGTTTCAGCTCCGGCCAGTGCTCTGGCCAAAAACTGGCTCCGGCCAGAGCACTTTTTATATTTTTTCATTGGCTCCGGCCAGGCTGCGGCCAAGCTCCGGCCAGTGGCCGGAGTATCGGCAACCTCCTAGCTCTTTACTCTTGAATTCAGTGGTTTTGGTTTTGATTAATGAATGGATTTGCTAAAGTAGAAATTTGGTAGTCTTAAAAAAGGATTTGCCTAAAAATTTGCTTATTTTGTTAGCATAACCAAGAATGGTCCACATTTATAAGTGACTGAATCCAATAGTTTATTATTATTGCCTTGGTGTGCAAAGTTATATTTTGTCTGGTGTTGGGTTGCACAAAGAAAAACAAAAGGGGGTGAAATTTTTGCTTGTGATTTTAATAGTACCCATCACTTTACATTGATGTCAATATTTTTAATCCACAGGGATGGTCTAAAGCAAGATAGCTGCTTCATTATTATCAGATCTCATGTCAGTATGCATTTAGATGGCACTCATCTTCAGAGCGTCAGAATGTCTTCGGACGCTCGGACAATGTCCGCAGGAAATTTTGGATTTCGACAAAGCTCACAGGAAATTCATTATCTGTAAATTAAATATCTTTATCTTTGTGGTGATTTCCCAAGAATGTTTTGAAGAATGCTTACTGATAGCAGTCTCACCTGCGTAACGGACTAAAGTTACCTTTAGTTCAAGAACTAAAGTTACCAGTGGCGTAACGGACTAAAGTCAATCAATCAATCAATCAATCATAATTTATTTGTTTACGCAGGTTAAAAAGTGGCAGCCTCAAGATGGCTGATGTGGACCTGCAAAATTAAAAGTATACATAACTAAAATGGTAAAATTAGGAATGATTTAACACTGTTCTTACATTTGCTTTGATTTAAATTACGACTATCCTAATACAATGTGACATCTTTGGTTTAAAATTCTTAATAATATATATAATTTTTCAAATCCTTGTTCCTTGTAACTGTTGTTCCTTTAATGAAAGTTGTTGTTTTCAGTTCAGTTATTGCTTTATTCTTTAGTTCATATTTGAAATTTTGAATGTTCTTAGCGTCCTTCACAGTATCCGGCAGAGCATTCCACAGCACTGGCCCTCTAAAACTTAACATATTTCTCTCAAACTCTGATGTTAGTCTTTTAACTTGGAGTCTATCCTTTTTGTATGGAGACATTGTAAAATGATCTTTCAATGCATGCTCTCCTTCTCCTTTTATTATCTTGTACATCTCTGCTGCTACCTTTTTGTTATACATATATCCCAAGTTGTTCCAGCAAGCAACATCTAAGACATTGTTTGAATCAACTGTTCTAGGAATGTTCTTGATCAATTTTGCTGCTCTTATATGCTGACTCTCAACCCTTTCGAACTTGCTGTTTGTGCAGGTGCCCCATACAGTCATTGCATACGTGGTTGTTGGGATTACAGTTTTAAAGTAAATCTCCTCTAGTACTTTTGTTGGCAGGAATTTGACTTTTTTCAGCATGGACAATTTTTGTGAGAATTGCTTGTACACCTTATCTATGTGGGTGTCCCAATTTAGTTTGTTGTCAATATACACTCCTAGGAGTTTACTGTTCTCCTTATATTCAATGATATTATCTCCAATTGATATTGGTACTAGGGGCCCCGTAAACTTCTTTCTGTTGATTATCATAGCTTCGGTTTTCTTACTATTTATGGTCATCTTATTTTCTTTGCACCATGTGTTTATTTCTCTTGCAAGCAGATTCAGCTTGTTCACGCAATCATCTACTGATTTTGATGTGACGTATGCAGTGATATCATCTGCATACAAGTGCACTTCTCCATTGTTGACACTATCAGCTATATCATTTATGTAGATAGAGAATAGTCTAGGACCCAATAAAGATCCTTGCGGGACACCATACTTTACTTCTCTCATTTCTGACCTTACATCATTGATTTCTACATATTGCTTTCTTCCGTCTAAGTAGCTTTCAATTAAGTTGTACAATCCTCCTGTTATCCCTGCTGCAATCATTTTCTGCTTTAATATGTCATGGTCTACGGAATCAAACGCCTTGCTAAAATCCACAAAAAGTACCCCTACTACCTCTCCTTCTGTAACATGAGCTTTCCATTTTTCGCTTAAATAGAGCAAAACTGATTCTGTTGACGTCCCCTTTCTATATGCCCATTGATTTTTGTGCCTTGTCTTTTCTACTTGGTTGTCAAGTTGATCGCATATCACAGCCTCAGTTACCTTTTGTTCAAGAACTAAGGGCCCCCGACCTCTAAAGGCCCCGAAAGGGGCCAAGCAACAAAAATTACTTTGTTGTTTTACTGTAAAGCTGGTGCTGTTGCTATGATAAAATGACCAAGAGGCCCAATTCCTGTATGATTTCTCACTCCAAATGAATGGAAAGCGTGTTGATTAACTGTAATCGACAATGGATGTGTCACTTTTATTGCAGATTTACGCACTTTTCCGTCAACAGAAGCCTTGACCGGCGCAGTTGCCAAATGAGGGGATGGAACATTTCTCTGTTTTGTCAAAATAAACTTGGTGAGCCTGAAAATTGTTCCCACTATTGAATATTCATTGCATCAAGAAAATTCATAGCGTCATGAAAATTCATAGCTACAGGAATTGGAATGATTCAAATTCTAGTTAAAAGCTTTTTTGTGATTTTTCTGAAGCATTTTTGTGATTTTTCTCGCCTTCTTACCAGGACTAAGAATAAGATAAAAATCAACTTTGCAAAAATTTTGTGGTTGCAAAATGGCTAAAATAGGGCCTAAAACATTTATCAAATCACAAGGACTCTCCTCACACAGAGCAATAAGAAATGGGGGTGTCACCTTTCCCGAGAGTTATAAGACATTTATTTTCAAGCAAATATTGAAGATTTTTTCAATCCCATGGCAATAAAGTTACCAAGGATAGCTCTCATCCTAGAGAAATGGCATTTTCTTTGTTGTTCTCTGCGATGAGTCCTTTATGATTTGATCGATATTTTAGGCTCCTTTCCAGTCATTTTGCAAACATGAAATTCTTATAAACTTGAATTTACCTATACTTCTAGTGCTGCTAAGGCAGCGAGAAAAGTCACAAAGATACTTCGATCTTTCGGCTTTTAACTAGAATTGAATGATTCAAATCCGTGGGGTAATCCTTGTGCTATGAATTTTCAAAAGTGGGCACTTTTTTCTGGCTCATGATTGCAAAAGTTCGTCTCAAAAATTTTCATCCAGGCTTTTGATCCAATGCTTGATCGTTTTCATTTTGATCGATTCAGTTGTTGTGATGGAGAACTGACAGGAAATTTTATAGCAAAGAGTTTTCGTCCGCAGGAAATAAAAAATTTTCTGACGCTCTGCTCATCTTGGCGAGAGATTGTCTTTCTGATGAAACAAAGCACTGGAACAAAATGAAGAACACTTCCCTTGAAAATTTCTTGTTTTTCTGATGCTACTTAACTGATTGCTAAAAATGACAATGTATAATGCTAATATTATTTCTAATGTCAAATATTTGGTTTCTTGATCTTTAGTCACTCTGAACTTCTCTGAAATTTTAATTTTGTGTTCACTATTCATGCTCCAATTTTGTCAGAGTCACAAACTGTTTTCAATCATTTTCAAGAATATTCTTGTTTGATGATTACTGATCACAGCAACAACAACCGCAAAAACATTAATTCCGTGGTCCGAATTTTAAGCATGCAGCGATTATGAAAACGAGGCTATCAAATCAATCCGATTTCAGATACTGTTTGGCAACAAGTCTCTGTATTAGCGACAGGTCAGCTCTAAGGAGCATACAGAGATTGTGGAACCAGTCTAAGGTTGGATCACCCTGGTCACCCGGAACATAGTGTTAAAAATTTCTGTGGAATTTGCAAGCCTAGGCAGAGGCCTTAAATAAAGCTGTACTTATTGATGAAAAGCTTAGACTATGAGATCAATGAGGTCTAAATTCCTTCATACACTATTCATCATTTCATGTTAACTCATTGCAAGTTATCCAATTCTAAATGAAGTCAAAGAACCGGTTACATCCTTTTACAAAGATTTGTCTTTAAAAGAATTAAATACATAATCAGACCTACTACGATAATGAAAAAGACTTTAGCACAGCGATTTATAACGCCTTCCAATAGTCGTAAAATAGCCCTACGTCTAAGCCTAGATCTTAAATTCAATTGACGACTTCGCTGTTCCCTAATTTATTTACAATTTTGTTTCAGCCGTGATTATCAAATATTTCATCCGTCAGATTATCCCGCATTTAATGTGGCTTTCTTGTTTCTTCCCATTCCCGAGGCAAATGGTGTTGTTCTTGGAATACACATAGATCTTACGAGGTTGGGTCACGTGACTGTGAACCAGCCTCTCTTGAAATGATGATTTTGCAGTGTTTTGTTAGGCCACAGAGGTTTCCACTACTCTTCTTAAAATGAAAGCATTATTTTGAAGTTGGATTCCTGAATAGACCTTTTAGCTATTCTGAAAAAGAATCTCAATCGAACGATACTTTGCAACATTTTGTAGAATTTTCGAATGTACACAATAGTGATAGAAGCTCTAACGCCACTCGATCGAATCTCGTGTATAAAATGTATAAAAATAACGCTCGATCCAGGCTCTTTTGCTGAATAGCTAAAAGGTCTATTGCACAAAGAAACAAATAAAACAGACGTTGCAAGATTACAGATATATCCGTACATTCCATAGATTAACTTTATGGTATCACCCCTATCCACCTACATATATGCAGAGAACAATTTACACGTTCCAGAAGAGATGTAATCATAGAGGTAATAGCCCCATATACACAATTGAAGCGTCTTTACGCTACCTAAGTACAATAGCTCAGGTTATTTCCTGCTGAGGGAAACCTGTTAACTTTTTGAAATGAGCTCCCTCAAAAGCTGTAAAAGCAAACAACGTCGTTTCAAATGTGCAATACCATAAC
This sequence comes from Aurelia sp. 3 sensu Dawson et al. (2005), assembly GCA_964020215.1. NCBI lineage: Eukaryota > Metazoa > Cnidaria > Scyphozoa > Semaeostomeae > Ulmaridae > Aurelia > Aurelia sp. 3 sensu Dawson et al. (2005). The sequence continues at coordinate 12,762,643 of OZ026583.1, forward strand.
TTTTTACAGAATGTCAATCGACCAATTGGTTCCAGGGCAACCAAATACGTTTATGGATGAGAGGGCTTCCGAGAACCATAGTCGAGGGGCAAATCACTGCTTAGAATCATGTACGCTCTCGAAAATAATCACATTTTAATCACAAATTAATCACATTAATTTTGAAAAATCAACAGTCACATTAATCACAAACTGTGAAAGTTTAGCCACGTCTATTTGCTTACATTAATAAGAAAATTAAAGAACTAGAATACCCATTTCTCCCATTCCCCAAATTTTAGTGTATGTCTAAGGGCGAGTAAGACGACGAAAAACATGTTCAATTTGCTCATATTTCATTAGTTCATTTGCTCATTATTAATAAAGATGACAAGTCCATGTTAAATTAAATAAGTGACAGGATACAAGTCCATGTTATTAGTGAAATAAATCAGGAGACAAGTCCGTGTTAACATAAATCAAGTGGCTAAGCCATAATGATTAAGTACGTTTCGAACCTTCCTAGGTCCATCCTCAGCAAGTTGACTGGGTGGAATTACGATTAAATACTAATGAGGTACACGCTATGGGAATAGACCATTTCGACAATTAAAAAAGGAGACTGGGGAGAGCGGTTTGTTCTGGTAAATGGCTGCCACGAAGCTTCTACGAATGATAGATTTCTCTCCACAAAAACTTTTAGTTTTACATTCATGGTTGAAAACACAGATCTTTGAGAAAGAAGTCCCTAAAAAGTAGTCGCAAGGATGTCCCATGACTCATATGCCTCGTAACGAGGGGGAGACCTCGCATAAAACAGTTTTGGTGGGAAAGCGGGAAGGTATTCGTCATTTTCCTTCGAAGTTGCTCGAGCAGATCAGAAACGAATCAAGAAACAAGAAGCATTGTTGTGATAAATATGGAGAAGAACTCGGCAGTTATTTCATCTTGTGTGCAAAGAAGACATAAAATTTGGTGCAATACTGTTTAGGCTTGAAGGTAGCAGCATAAATAAGTCATTTCTGCAACGTTTTTCTTGCTGAAAAGTTGCTTCTTAATGATTATTAATTGAAATTGAAACTCAACAGACGAGGTCGAGGAGCCCCTGCAGAGAATTTCTTGATCCTTATACAGGTAAGCTGCATCCTTATTTTTAGAAAGCTTTTTATGTTGCCACTCGCTGATAAAACCGAAGGTTTGATTTGGTTAGCTCGTCCGTTTTTTAGACTTCTTTATGGTGGTAGAAATCAGTTGCTTTGCTGCGCTAATACCTATGTTTCTGCAGCGCAAGGAAGACATAGGCAGCAATATTCCTTGCAAACAACTAAAATCAATATTTCAACTTACCTCTACCAACGAACCTTGGCTTGGAATCTGTTAGATTTTTGAAAATCCCCCTGACTTTCGTTCGAAGCCTACCATGTCTCAGCAAAACAAAACAAATGCGTAAATTGACTTCGTTTCATGTATGTTCTTCCTTTATCAAGCACAAGAATATTTCTAAATTTGAATTCCTATCTCATCAAGCCTGCAGGACTCAGAGAGGCAAAGCTTTGTCGTAAGGAACCTTCTCCAAATCGCCAGGAACAATATCGAAACGTTTGTTTATCTTGCTTTTACATTCTTGCTTGAATTCTGATCTGATTGCACAACTTCGAAGGAAAATGACGAATACCTTCCCACCCCACCTTCCCGCCAAAGCTGTTTCATGCGAGGTCTCCCCTCGTTACGAGGCATATGAGTCATGGGACATCCTTGCGGCTACTTTTCAGGGACTTCTTTCTCAAAGATTCGTAGTTTCAACCGTGAATTCAAAGTTAAAAGTTTTTGTGGGGAGAAATCTATCATTCGTTGAAGCTCCGTGGCAGCCATTTACCAGAACAAACCGCTCTCCCCAGTCTCCTTTTTTAATTGTCGAAATGGTCTATTGGAAAAAGTCCAAAAAAGGGGGCAAAATTGCCATATAAAGAAAAGCCGTGAGCAAAAATGGGAGAAAAACAGCTAAGAAACCGGTAAAACCAGTAATACTAGTAGAAGAACGGAGACAAACAACTCAGAACAGTAACAGGGGGATTGAGGATTGCTGCGAATTAAGGGAAGGATGGTCCCGAAGGATTAAGAGGCTTTCGTGAATAAGAAGGTCAAAAGAATTCTCGGTTTTGCTGAGAATATTAATTTTAGTGTATGCATTTTCAGATATCCAAACATATGCTCGAAAACATGAACACCATAAAATCGCTTGATTCTGAGGACCTTGCGATGGAGCAAAACTGGAGCATTGTTCTTATACCTAGCACACTAGGAAAACCACGTCATACTTTATCATTTGGTTTATGCATCTTGTTCTAGCTTGCCCAGTTCGTGCAATTTTCAAAGTATAGGAACTTGGCCGAGGGCATTTCGGAACATGTGATTAACTTTAGAATAACCACAAATTAATCACTTAAATCATTAAAAAATCAAATTAATCACGTAAGAAATCAAATTAATCACAAAATAATCACTAGTGATTATTAATCTCGTACACCATTTTCAGGAGTGATTTGCCCCTCGACCATAGTCACAAGAGAGAGCTCTCCCTTGTGACTATGGGTGAACCTGCTTTCTGCGCTCACCAGGGTGGAAAGCAGTCGGTCTCAAATTGGATGCCAGGTGACATTCCATCGAAAACACTTCTATTCTTGCGGAGGAGGAGCGAGAAAAGAGAGCAGTAATAAAAGTCCTTTTCTTCCTTCTCTCTCTTCTTGCTCCTCCTCAGCTTGCCTCTCCCTCACCTCCTTCGCATTTTCTGCTCTCCTTCGCATTGGTCAAAGTAATCGCGGCTTTTCAGAAACAAGAAAGGCAACAGTATCGAGAAATAAAGAAAAGGTTCAAAATAAAATCATCGACAAATACTAGATATTAAGCAAGAATATATAAATTGATGCCCCTGTGTTTTCACGAGACATCCAATCGAAGCGGCTGATATTTTTTTACGCGCGTGCGCCTAGTGATAATCTCTGGATAAAAGATCTTTTTTCATTATTTCACACCATCAAAACGTTTGCCATGAATCCAAATAAAAGTAGCGTAATACTGAAACGTCCCAAGAGTATAGTCCCATGACTTGAAATCGGTAAACAAACATTGGCTGATTTTGACCATTCTATGAACTCTATGACCATGACCAGCCTCTTATTCTTTTGAATTACGGGCTGTTTTCTACTGGTGCACTTCCATGCAAATGGCTTTAATCAAAATGCAAATGGCAACGGCACTTCCATGCAAATTTTGTTTCTTATATCCATCTCAGCTCTAGACTTATCACAGATCGTCTCAGTTATCGCTCGCAATTACGCAAACTTTTTATTTTACCTACTTACCTATTCTATTGAATTGCTCGCTCAAGGTTGATGTAAAATGTAGAAAAAATTAGCAAAATTTACAACGAAGTGTAATCAGTCTATCTCAGCTCGCTCGTTGATCAAATGTTATCGTTCTTAGAAAGCACAGAGACTAAGCGTTGTAGTCTTGGATCCTTGGTACATCTTGCCTGCGTTTGTTTCGCGTTCTCCATCTCTTCCTGTACCCGATCAAGACCCTTGTCTGATTCATTCCCATAAATTTTTTTCGTGGCGATATCATACGCTTTTATCCACCTCATTTTGGCCATGCTAAGCCTTCTTGTGTCCCTGTCTGTCGTCGTTTCGCTTGGTTGGGGGCAGGTTTGTAAGTCTTCGCTGAATATCCGAGGCATAGGAGGCAATATTGTCACTTGTTGTTCCATATCACAACGTTGCTGTTTGGAGAGGTTCTTTATCATGTTCACTTCTGCTATGCTTTCTTTAGTAATTGTTAAATCCGATAATTTTGAATCAACAATTTTCTCGTCATCTTTGTTGCCTCGCTGTACCGCTTTGCTTTTCCTTCTGGTCTTTTCACCCTTCGGTTTGCCATTCGATACAGGCACAACCGATACTTCCATATCAGTTGAAGGTATAGTTATTAGTCCTTCACTGCCCAAACTCATGCTGTTCAATATCTGGCGCTGCCATAATGGTATGTCCACTCCTTCGTCAGATTTAGTTGCATTAAATCCTGCTTCTGATCTAGGTGAATTTAATTCCTCGATAATGATGTTGGCACTCATTGGTCGTGCCAGAAAATTGTTGAGATCGCCTTGAGAATCGGTTATTGTTATAACTGGTGCTGTAAATTCACTATGATGTCTTACGCGTTTTTTACGCGCCTTTCCGATGCCCTTTGAAACATCAAAACGACTCTCTTCCCCACCCAATGTCTGTGAGCAGGTTTTCATGGTTGTTAGCCTCGGTTTATCGTTCGCTAAAGGTGGAAACAGACAATCTTCCCTAACATCGTCTTTTTTTAGATCTGGGACAGACAAGCTTTTAATCCTATTTGTTTTTCCTCTGTTTAATTGGTTAGATCCTCCAGTGGCTTCGAGATTTTCAGCAGAGGTCGATGTAACGATTTCTTGCTTCGAATCAGAATTAAATTTATAAGGGTCGATTGCAAGGCTAATTTTCTTTCGCCTAGCTCCATTTTTTCCTGTATAATCACTCCGCACGTTGAGGTGTTGCACGGCAAATCTCTCCCTTTCTGTTGCCAGCCTTTTCTCAAATTTCGATTTCTGTTTATCAAGTTGCTTGACTTGTTGATCAAGTTGTCGCCCGAATTGTTCGTTCTCTCGAAGTATTTTCTCATCGAATTTGCGCTTGGGTTCCATGTTCAAACTATCCCTTTCGTTGTATTAGGACTATTATTTCGCCTGTTTCGAGGTCTGTTTCGTTGATTCGCAGGTGTTGTCCTGATTTCCTCACATGCACCTTTTTGACCAATATGTCGGAGTCAAGAATGGAGCCACTTTCCCATCCTCACTTGTATGTGTTTGCTACAGTGCTTTCTCTGTTATTTTCTGTAATTGTTCAGTGCTGACTCAAATCGTCCCTGAAGTTGTGTTAAAATCTTCCACTTTCAGCAAAGAGAAGCTCAAAGCAGCCCTTCGCGCTCATTCGACGCCATAAACTGTTTTTATTTCAACCTGTGGAATAGTTGTGAACTGAAGTAATCCTGCATTTATTCTCATAATTCACTTGAGATGAAGATTAAATCATTCATCAAAGAAACTCGAGTATTTCTCAAATGCGATTCAAACTGGGATCGACCGGGATCATACTTGTGAAATGCTAATTCATTGACCAGTTTACTTCTGAGCGTTGCGCAGCAACACAGGACACAAAGATCCCTGAAAACTGATACTCTCTGATGAAGTCGGCCAAGTCAGCACAGACGAAGACTGTTTTCATGGTTGAAATCACAATACTTGGTGACTCAAAGAGAGTGAAACGTCATGAAGAACAAACAAAAATTTGATAACATCATTGATGTTAGAATTCTCTGTCTGTGCATTTGTGTCAAAGGCCAACGCAATTTTTAGACTAATGCATAGAGTTTTAGATGGTTTTCAGTTTTTGGGAATTTGCCTTTGTGAAGCATGCTCTGAAATCATATGACATTGTATTCCTTCAAACGTTGATATATTTTAATTGTTCCTTGAACAGGCTTATGCCAATGTCTGCAGAAGAGGGTTCTTTAAAGAGCCGGCTGGGGTCTTGGTCAAAGTTCCTTTGGAATTTTCCGATGACCTCTCTCTCATCCTTGGCTTTCTTGTTGTTCATGGAGTGGGATGGTAAAATAGAATCAAAATTGCACGAAGATTTACCTCTGGAGATTTTTGAGCCTTCCCCACGGAGTAAAGGATATTTGTTCCAGTGTGGTCAGTTATCCTCAAAAGACAGAACCTTTGCTCTTAATGACTTTGAACGTGTCGGCTAAATCAAAGGACGTTGTTCTTACACAATCCGTTTCACGCCCAAAAATGAAGATTCATTGTTTTCGAAGAACAATGTGGTCTCATTACTAAACAACAGAGGGCATTTTCTTTATAACCTTATCATATGATAAGCCCATGTCTATAACTTGGAATGAGACAAAATCATGGACCAATGAAACGGGTGTGTGTGTGTACCACACTTCAATATCGCATCTTAAAGAGGTGTGCACACGAAGAAGTTCTGTTGTCACCCAATCCCGGTATCCAGTTCAGAATACATGAGGTTTTCGCAAATGCGCTTCTACTGCTAAACAGCCGCATTATTTTTGTGTGCATAACAATAAAATTTGTCTAAAACAGGCAACCTGTGTTTCAGACGCCAAGCTAAAACAGAACGTTGCCAGACGTCTACATACACGTTTTTTATAAGAAACTTGGATTAGGTCATAGTACTAAAAGTTTCTTAATTCAACATGAAATTTGTCCATTTTAGTACTAAAAGTTCCTTAATTGGTTTCTTATTTTTCAATTCAGAATTATCGATGTCGTCGCCAACACTGCAGCAGATATGTTTCTTGACATTTAGAATATCATACAGGAATAAGCAGTGTTCTGTTAAGTTGAAAACACAAATGGTTAGGTAATATTGCCCAATAATAAAGGTTCAACGATCTATTTGCTATAAAATTCATGCTTTTAACTTTGAAAAGTTTCTTAGTACTTCGCAGACATAGTACTAGAGTTTCTTAAAATTTTGGCCATCTTAGTACTACTTTCTTATAAACCAGTTTGTTATAAAAAAAACGTGTATGAGGAGAGCTTCTCCACAAGGCTTTGGGCTTTAGCTGCCCAAGTATAATCTCATGGAATCCACTTCTAAGATTGCTTTAAGGTAATGTTCGTTTCTTTCCTAAATTATACGATTGCTCTTGAAAATTTTCTTTTTTTGCTTCTGCTAAAGCGCGGAACTCTACTAAGGATGAACGGAAAGAGCGGAGGAGAATCAAGGAGGAAAAGACAGAGGAAAGAGACGAATCTCTCCTCCACAACTTCCTTTTCGCGTTTCTCCTTCGCAATTTTCACTCTTTCTCCTCCGCACTTCCCGTTCCTTGATGAAACAAAGAAAAGTTTCAAAAGCAATCATATCATTTCAGGCCAATTTCCAGTCAGTGGGATTTTCCGAGCGGGCGGAATTTTACACAATAATAGGTTCCTCAGCCGTACCGTAACTATCTATTCAATTGCAGGGCGACATTTTCTCGCGCAAACAATAGAAATTCCGCCCCCTTGTAAAATTTCACTGACTGGAAATCAGCCTTTAAGAAAGAAACGAATTTTACGAAAAATCATTCAGGGAAGAGATTTTACTTATCATTCATATTTACGTATTTAAACAAGTCAGCTTGAAAAGCATTTATGTATGAATGCAATTGAATTGGCCTTACGCCACATCAATTTTTGCCAGTCCAATAAGACAAAGACACAGTGTTTGAAAGTGCTTTCCAATCGCAGGAGATATGATTTATTCGATATTCTGTTCGCGTATTTTGTCGGTGTGATTTTTCAGGGACCGCGCAACGATTCAAAAATGGATAGGGAAAGTTGAGAGCAATGCAAGTAAAATGTGGGTCCAGGGGTTGCTACCGGAAAAGTTTTGGGTACTACGCCCTTTAGAACGTCGGAAAACGCTTTTCCGTGAGAATGAGGGGGCCCTCATATTGCCGATTTGCCGTTGAGAAGAAGTCTGCGTTTTCATTCAAGTAGATTGCATTCGTATACTTGAAGCCTATAATAACATCTACAAGTGAATATAGTTTTACAGTATTACTTTCGGACAACACGACGAAGTTCTCTCAGTTCAGACCAAAGCCGAGTTGTCACTTGAGGAAATGTACGTCAAAAGTTGCAGCATGGTTACAGGGTATAAGATTCTTGACATAGAATTGGTAGTTAATTCTGGAAAAAGTCAAACACACGACTTCAACCTCACGAAACAAGAGTTTCTCAATCTGCGAAAATTTCAACCCATGTCTTTGAATAAATTGGGGGGAGGCTTTAGCCTTTGGTAGCCCAGTGGCCTTGCGGTCCCTATGATTTTTCAGTGTGTCTCATTTTTGTCGTTGCAGGGCAGGTTTTTTGATATCGACATGACATTCAATGCCAATACATTTATCAACAGCTCTTCACTACATATTCAAGTGTATTATTTGATCTTTTCCTACTGAATGATCCCTTTGATAAGTAAATAGGCTTTAAGCGAGCATTATATAATCTCCAATATTCACTAATGCAGTGCCAATGTAGAACTGATGAGGTTAATTCAGATGTAATGCTTATAATCTGAGACCTGACGTAGATTGTTACGACACCTTGGCAGATTTCCTGAGGGGCTATCACTCTTCAAAAATCTCGTACCCCTTTGCAAAAATCCTTTGTTTTGAAGAAAAATCCTTAAGAAAATCCCTATAAATCCTATTGATTTAGAAACTCTCGTGCGACTGTTTAGCAAAGTGATGCACCCCTCGAGATTACCATTGCTTTCTCGTGCAGGAGATTGACACTACTGTTTGCTACCGTACATAGATAGAGGATAGTGACAGGTAAAATGTATCAAATTGGAAGTACCAGGGTCCAGTCTCTGGTACTCTTAAGATCAGTACCAGGGACCATTGTGTCATTTCAAACATACCACTTCAATTGGCAAATCGCAGTGACCCATAAGAGAAAGTTCGAAAAAAATGATTAATTTCCATGTCCTATTTCTTCAAAGATTTCCTTGATTTTACAGTAATTCCTACCAGTTCCCACCTTACTAAAAGTGTCAGTACCATATGCTATTGGGGCTAGCACCATCCAAACCCCATGTCACCATCCTCCATAAATGCCAGTCCCAGCTTGTTGACATACTGTATTTTTGCAAAACAGATGCTTCATCACCATTATCGTCATCATCATCACTACCATCATTATTATCATCATCATCATCATCTCATCATCCTGTTTATATGGAGAAAATAGCCTCGGCTACCCGAGGCTATTTTCCAAGCTGAGATATCGGCATCCTATAAAAACTAATGTAATTCTTATTTTGCGTTTATATGAGTATTGCCGATAGTATCACTCAGATGAGGTTATTTTTGACTGCCGATATCTCACCTGAGCGAGCCGATGTATCGGCTTGGTGAAGCTATTTTTTCCCAAACACAAGCAAGAATAGCCTTACTTCAAGGCGCTGTATTGCAGGACAATGCGCGTGGCAATAATTTTGCAGTCGTGAGAGTTGTTTGGGTGAAACACCGAACTTTCAATGGAAGATTTTATAAGGGCCAGGTCGGAAACTCGGGCGGCTCGGGCGACTCGGGCAACTCGGGCAAAAATTTTCATTGCAGAAACCATGTCTGATAGTATTATTTCGACCTTTCTCGGGCACAGAAGACACAAAAATCCTTTGCTGTTCAAAATAGGACACTTTTTAAAGTTTACCCGAGTCGCCCGAGTTTTCGTTCTGGACCTATAAGCAAAACGAAAAGTCGGGCGACTCGGGCGAAAGGCAAAAGAGCCATCAGGCAAGTCAATTGTTGAGCCGAGCTGACTATATCGAAATACATGCGTATTATTTTTTGTTCATTTCAGAAAACATTGTAAAAGTTTAGTTAGTTGAAAAGAGATTAATTGTGTTTTGTTGTTAATGTTGTGCTTTTTATCTGAAATTCTCTTCAAGGCCTGGAAATTAATTTGTAAAAATGTCATCGTGGTGAATCATTTGCTAGTAAAGATGCAAAAAAGTAAAGTTTTCATCTGTTGCCGTTTTCCTTTTCGTCTCAAATCGTGTAAGAGACTGAAATATAGTAGTTGTAACCGCCATTTTGTATTATCCTCGTTTTGAGTTTTGAAAGAGAGACCGCCTCGTGCCAAAAAACGTTGCAAGTTGTCAATCAAGATGGAGTTGCAGAAAGTTGATTTTGAGTTGTGTTTTTGGAAAGAGAAAAGCGTTTTCGTTGAATTTTAGTGTTTATTCGTCTCAACTCCTCGATCCTGACAAAAGAACCCAAGTCGTGTGATATGTGATAGCTCCTGTTGTTCGTGAGTTCGTTTGGTGTTGGTGAATTGCACAAACAGACCAGTACAGGAGTATTGAGAATAACAAATGGTGGCCAAGTGTGTATTTTGTCAGAGAGGAGGAAAGAAGGGAGTTCAGAAGATGCTTTGATTATTTATTTGCACTGGAAAAGACCTCGAATTAAACCGTTTTACAGTGTCATTTTACTCGCTGAAAGTTTACTAGCAGATATCAATTCGTACTCGATCGAAAAGACCGTGAATTCAGCCGTTTACAGTCGTTTTACTTGATGAAATTTACGTGCAGATTCGTACCTATCGTCTCAAAGTGATTGATTGCTTGTTACTCAAGACTGGAGACATTTGGTATCCTTTCACAGTGCAATATTATTGGTTTTTATTAGGGCTTTATTTTGAGACTGGTGTTGTGAATTTGTTTGCTGCAATTGAATTATTTTCTGCTTGTTTTTGTTAGCCTCTCCGAACACTGGTGTGATAAATCCTGACAATTTCAATCAAATTTCGATTCTTACTTGTTTTCTTGCACCGCGATACTGCATTAAACCTCGTTGAATGTTGGAGATTGTTATACCTTTCTTTAGCTTAATTCCAGGGCTATTTCATGGTGTATTTTTCATGTTCAGCAAGACAACTTTCAATTTAATATGATTTTCTTCATTGTAGCCGTTTTCGCCGATCTGGCCGCGCGGACGCAGCTTGCGGTAACTCGGGTCAAATCAGATGCGCCATTTCAATTGAGCCTCTATTCCAAACTGTTTGAAAATTGGCTAGTTTGAAGCCGAGGCCCTGATCGTCATAGCAACGTTTTTGCGACAAAAATATCTCAACTGGAACAAGAACGGCAACAAATCAAAAAATTTGTGAGCTTGCAGGATCAAAATGTGAAGGGTAAGAAGTTTCGCAATTATTTTAACTTTTTTTTCAACTATCTAAGCTTATGTTGACAAAGTTTTAGCCTAGGATTCCTTTAGGCTCACCTTCAAAAATCAATTTTAATTTTACCGCTAGGCCCATTTCAGCCGATCCCGTTTCTTGTTGTGAAATTCCTTGAATCACGTTCTAATTCAAAATGGCGCATTAACGTTTTTTGTTCAATGACAGCAGTGTGCCCTTGCCTGGACAATGGGTACTGCAAATGTTTTATGATCGTTTTATTTGTTATTTGATTTCATAAACTTTCAATTAATTTAGATTTTCATTCTTTTTTCAGAATAGAAAAGATTGCCAAGTAGGAAAGTGGTGCATGCAAAAAAGCCAGACATATAGGTGGATGGCAGCAGCACCACCAGTTGAAAATGTTGGTGCAAGTGATGTTGCTTCCTAGCAAACAAAAGAAACTTGATAATAAAAAATATTCCATCAAGAAGTTTTCAGGTGGCACAAGTGCTTTAATAGTGGTGGACACTCAACCAAATATTTCCAAAGATGAATCTATTGTTTTGATTAAAAAGCATTGTTTCATTCAATTGTTATCAAAGAAAAGGCAATTGTTCTTTCCAATATTCCTGGGATGAATCTATTGTTTTGGTTAAAAAACATTGTTTCATTCAATTGTTTTCAAAGAAAAGGCCATTGTTCTTTCCAAAATTAGGGATGATCCTTGTGCCCCACGTCCACCATCTATTCCAATTATTTTTTATGTTTCAGGACGTTTATAACAACTAATTAATGCTATGCAATTAGTACTTGTTGGTTGGCATGCAAATAAATAATGAATAAGTGAACTACATAATGAACTTTAATAGATGTTAATGCAGTTGTATCGATTTAAATCACTTTTTAGATGCTTCAGGAGATTTATAGCTACTAATTGATGCTATATCACTAGTACTTGTTAGTATGCATGCAAATAAATAATGAATGAGTGAACTATATAATGAACTTTGATTGATAATACTGAAAGTTGATAGTTGTCAATATCATTTTGTAGAAGTTGATCAAATAATATGCAATTCCTCCCATGTGTTTTTTCCAATGTAGCAATACCAGAGGGTATAACTCAAAAGCAGCAATTGTTTATTGTTATTTTACTAGCTACTACCATGGCAACAAAGCCACACCCTTTTCTGCATGTACCACGCCCAAAATCAATTTGTATGACCTATTGTTTGTGACGGGTAATTGCTCAAAATTTCAACGCAGTATGATCTACTACTCTTCAGATAGAATTAAAAATGTATTTGAAACTGTTTCCTGTGCATGTTTTTGGTGCCATCACATCATTAATTTCCTATTGAAAACTGTTATACACTTTTGTCAGAAATATGTCTCAATATTGAATCTTTAAAACATAATAACTTTTTATTCCCATGCACGATTTTGGTGGTTCAAGTGTCAAAATGTTTCTTTTTGCAAGACCTACTCAACTGTGTAAACTTAATTCCGATTCAGAGAAGGAAAAAATTATGTCTGGAGAGGCTATTTTTGTGAATTTGTTTGCTGAAATTGAATTATTTTCTGCTTGTTGAAATGTGTGTGCTGCAAGTTGATAATAGGTCTATTTTAACCTATTTGCCTTCTTTTGTTCGCATTATCATTACAGGATTGCCAACAATTTCCTTTGTATTCTTTTTCTGAGTGTGTTTGATAATGGCAGAACAGTTATTTGAGGAAATTCAGCCATTACTTTGCAGGTTGTCCAAGGAAAATTTATTGGATATTTGTGTGGCAACAAAAGCTGCACAGATTGAAACTATCCACAATAAAAGCTTTGGTAGAATTCTCAATGTTTTGAATAATTATTTAGAGGAGAGCCTTGATGATGAAGATTCTGGTGTTTTGTTGTTGAATAGTGTTAAGGAGGCTTGTGTCAAATTTCTTTCTTTACCTGTTCCTAGTGGGGGGTCCCAGGGGGATGAGGCTCATGATGCTGAGGGGGGAAGTGGTTTATCATCTTCAGAGGAAAATGAAATGAAGAAACTGCAAGCTGAGATCAGTAAAATGAATGATAGATTGGCAATTTTAGGTCAAAAATCTGCTGCACAAAGTCTTCCAACCCCTGTCAACAGTTTTAATATGTTCAAAAGAGAATTGAAAATTGCAGGGACAATTACTGACAGTGCCAACAAGGATAAGTTATCATTCTGTGGGCTAATTAGACAAATAAATTCAGCAATAGCCAAAGGGTATACTGAGACAGAAATTATTGAAGCAGTAATCAGAGCCATAAGTCCAGGAAATTTGCTCAGAGGATACTTGGAATCTATGCCATTATCAGATATTAATTTGCCAAAGTTAAGGAGGCTCCTCCGCAGCCACTATAAAGAAAAAAGTGGAAGTGAATTATTCCAAGATCTCATGAATGCAGCTCAACAACCCAAAGAGGACACCCAAGCCTTCTTGATGCGATTGCTGACCATAAGACAGAAAGTTTTATTTGTAGCTCAAGAATCTGATTCCAAACTCAAAGCCAACACAGAGCTGGTTCAGTCTGTTTTTCTCCAGACGCTGGAAAGTGGAGTACAGAGCGAAAACATACGCACACGTCTGAGACCAGTGTTAGAGAAACATGATGTTTCAGATGAAGAAATAATTCATCAACTTAGCTCAGCAGTATCAGGTGAGGAGGACCGTCAAAAGAGATTACAACAGACAGGTATTGCAAGCACTCCGTTCAAAGGGCATCAAGTTGAAGCCAAAGAAGTGTGAACTGTTCCGGAACGAAGTCAGCTATTTAGGCAGACTTGTTTCATCCAAAGGCCATTGCATGGATCCAAAGAATATTAAAGCAATTGACGCTCTCAGAAGTACAAAACCAAAGAACATTGGTGAAGTTCGAAAGCTATTAGGCTTCCTTGGATATTACAGAAGGTACATCAAAGATTTTGCGCGGATAGCAAAGCCAATAAGTGATCTACTGACTACCACTGTACCACAACAAAGTCAGCAAGAATTAGGGAAAAAGAAATCATCCAGTAAAGGGCAAGTGACGTCAAGTTACCCAGTTTTGTGGACAGAAAGACAAACAACAGCCTTGAACGTACTGATTGATTTTCTTGTTAAACAGCCAATTATGAGTTTTCCAGACCATAGATTACCATATATAGTGCACACTGATGCCTCAGCAGATGGCCTAGGTGCTGTGTTGTACCAGCAACAAGGGAAAGACTTGAAAGTTATTGCCTATGCTTCACGAACACTATCAAAAGCTGAAAAGAACTACCATTATCATGCAGGAAAACTTGAACTTCTTGCTTTAAAATGGGCAGTTACAGAACAATTTAGAGATTTTCTGTATTATTCACCAATGTTTACAGTGTTTACAGATAATAACCCGCTCACTTATATCAACACAACAGCAAAACTCAATGCAACTGCTCATCGTTGGGTGTCAGAACTTGCCGATTTCCATTTCTCGATACGTTACCGCCCAGGAAAAGTGAATACAGATGCAGACTTTCTCTCACGTATGCCAGATGATATTGCATGTTTAGTGGATCAATACACAGAAGAAACATCCGAAAATGTTCTCAAAGCAGCAATAAATGCTATTTTGCAACAACAATCAGATGGATCAGTCTGGATTGCCGCACTGACAGATGACCCTGAATGTATTTCTGGTCATATACAAAGTATGGACCATCTCAAGTTGAAATGTATTTCAAACAAAGAGCTGAAAGAAGCACAAGAAAGGGATCCACCAATAGCAAGAATCCAACGATACTTATCCTTAGGGAGGCAGCTAACAAAGCAGGACAGAGATGATGAAAGTACAGAGGTAAAAGCATTGATGAGAGAATGGAACCTTCTTTTATTAGGTGAGGATGGGATACTGAGAAGGAAATGTGGAAATAACCTGCAGATAGTGTTACCTCAGAAGTATCATGCGCAAGTGTTCAAGCATCTACACTATGACTTAGGACACCTCGGACCAGAAAGAGTAACCCATTTGGCTAGACAACGTTTCTTCTGGCCAAAGATGCAGAGGGACATTGAACACTATGTTACAAATGTTTGCAGATGTATTCAACAGAAAAAGCCAACGTTACCAGTAAGAGAACCGTTAAACAGCATAACAACATCAGCACCATTCGAATTGATTTCCGTAGATTTTGTGCACTTAGAAAGATCTTCAGGAGGGTTTGAATACTTGCTTGTGATCATGGATCACTTTACAAGATATGCTCAAGTTTATCCTACAAGAAATAAGTCTGCTAAGACAGCAGCTGAAAAGATCTTTAACGATTTCATCCTTAGATTCGGATTCCCGCACAGACTGCACCACGATCAAGGGGGTGAATTCGAAAACAAGATATTTTACCATCTCCAACAACTTTGTGGCATCACAAGATCCAGAACAACGCCTTACCATCCACAGGGCAATGGGCAAGTCGAAAGATTTAACCGTACATTACTAGGGATGCTAAGAACACTGCCCGAGAGTCACAAATCCCATTGGAAAGATCACGTTAACAAAATGGTCTATGCATACAATGTGACCAAGCATGATGCTACTGGTTACTCACCACATTTTCTGCTGTTTGGACGTGAACCAGTCTTACCAATTGACTACCTTTTCCAAGAGAGACAAAGAATTGTGACGTCATATAGTAAATATGTCCAAGATTGGAAAGATGCAATGAAGCAAGCGTACCTGGTTGCGAAAGAAAAGAGCACTAAAGCTTGTGCTCAAGGCAAGCATCAAGCCGATAAAAGAGCTAGAAGTTCTGTACTGAAAGCGGGGGATCAAGTTCTAATGAGAAACATGTCGCCACATGAAGGTCCTGGCAAGCTACGGGCATACTGGGAACAAGATATTTACGAGGTAGTGAAACGCCAAAACGAAGACAGCCCAGTTTATACGATCAAGCCAAGGGATAAAGTAGGTCGACTGAGAACAGTCCATCGTAACCTTCTGTTACCTTGCCCAGACCTGCAACCCGATGAGGAACAGTATCGAAAACCTGCCTACACAGAGAGGAAAGATAACAATCAGAAGAAACAGAAGGAACAAGACAAAGAAGAAATCTTTCGAGATCAAGAGGATCTGCTATCAGAGAGTGAGGATGAATTTCCTACGATAGAGTTAGAGCCAAATGATCATTTAAGATTTGTACAAGATCAAATTCGAGAAACAGAAAATCGTACAGAGCACCATAACCAGACCTTGGAGCAAGAACCACACAGAGAGCCGTTAATCCAAACACAAGCTGAAGAACCGGAAACAGAAGATGAAACAGAACAAGTGAACATGGAAGAAGAAGTCTTACCAGAAGACAATAACGGTGGAGATGAGAGCCCACCACAAAGGAGAGATTATCCAAAGAGAGACAGGAGACCGAGACCAGTGTTCAACTACAGTAGACTTGGAGAACCGGGATACTATGTAAATCAAATGCAAAGCCCATTATATCCACAGTGCATTCCAGTTTTCAACCCATATGGATTCAACGTAGGACAATGGATATACCAGCCACAGGCACCAGCATACTGAAATGAACTCATAGAAAGAGAGATTATGGACACGATAGGTTAGGTCAGCGTCTGAGCCTTAAAACCCTTAACCCTATCACTATGGATATCGTTTTATCATTTTCTTTTGTGATCATTTCACTGAAATGAAGTTTTATTTGTGAGTTGTGATTGTTTGCGAATGAGCTTGAATGGTCAAGCTGAATAAAGTTCCAGTTGTTTATGTGAGGAGTTTTGTGATTGATATGGTTTGAATTGTGGTTGTGTCGAACCTGTGATGTGTGAGTTGTTTGATTAATTGTTGGAGCCCATGGCTTAACATGTGATACATTGCCAAAGATGTTGGATCAATACCAGAGAACTGTTTTGATGTTTACACAGATCTGAAGTTGTCAGAACAATGTTAAAGAACAGTACAAACAGTTTGGAAACTGACGTTATCAGACTTTTTCTAGAGAGGAAGAGTGTAAGAGACTGAAATATAGTAGTTGTAACCGCCATTTTGTATTATCCTCGTTTTGAGTTTTGAAAGAGAGACCGCCTCGTGCCAAAAAACGTTGCAAGTTGTCAATCAAGATGGAGTTGTAGAAAGTTGATTTTGAGTTGTGTTTTTGGAAAGAGAAAAGCGTTTTCGTTGAATTTTAGTGTTTATTCGTCTCAACTCCTCGATCCTGACAAAAGAACCCAAGTCGTGTGATATGTGATAGCTCCTGTTGTTCGTGAGTTCGTTTGGTGTTGGTGAATTGCACAAACAGACCAGTACAGGAGTATTGAGAATAACAATCGTGCCTTAAAACTTACGTTTTACAATGTTACCGATAGGCGTTATCTTAAAGCTGAAGCGTGTTGTTTGTGCGAATTTCCCGAAATAAACAGCCAGAGCCAACCATTGATCTGCGACTGAAAGACTGCCCATCCGAGTCGCCCGACTTTTTGTTTTTGATCATAGGTCCAGAACGAAAACTCGGGCGACTCAGGTAAATTATAACATAGTGTCTTACTTTGAATTGCAAAGGATATTTATGTCTTCTATGTCCAATAGTCCAATAGGGTCGAAATAAAACAGCCAACCATTGATCTACGAGTGAAAGACCGCCCATTCCGAGTCGCCCGACTTTTCGTTTTGCTTACAGGTCCAGAACGAAAACTCGGGCGACTCGGGTAATCTTAGATATCAAAGTATTGATTCTTCTTTGAGCTGATGGCAACTCGTAGTTGCTATCTACTTGCGTTTGTAAAAGTTTCTTCTGTTGGGGATTGTTTGGATTGACTTGCCTGATGGCTCCTTTGCCTTTCGCCCGAGTCGCCCGACTTTTCGTTTTGCTTATAGGTCCAGAACGAAAACTCGGGCGACTCGGGTAAACTTTAAAAAGTGTCCTGTTTTGAACAGCAAAGGATTTTTGTGTCTTCTGTGCCCGAGGAAGGTCGAAATAATACTATCAGACATGGTTTTTGCAATGAAAATTTTCGCCCGAGTTGCCCGAGTCGCCCGAGCCGCCCGAGTTTCCGACCTGGCCTTTTATAAGGGAAATGTCGCTTCAAAGTATCCGCTCGATCACAGAATACAGAAAACATCGAACACAGAATGCAGTTTTATGGTGCAAATGATACAGGAAGGACTCTTTAATACATTTATAAGACTATTTGTGACCAAAACGGCTGGAATTACCAGAGAAAAAGAGAATGATTTGGACGACTCTGCGGCAACCAAGGGACAGAAGCTTGACCGTAAGGTTTGGCAAAATAACACTGCAGAATCTACTTTACAAACAAGATTTGCTTGCGGTGGTAATCTTAGAGATTGGAAAAGTGCTACAGGCTGATTTTCATCTTGCTGCTATTCTTATTCATCTGGAGAGCGAGGTATGTTTTTGAACAATTTAGGCCATACAGTAACACTGCTATTATTATGGCTAGGGCCTACCTTACCTGACATAATCATCGAGAGCTCATGGAACACTAACGAACATATTTGTCTAAACTGAATGAAGGTATTTGCAAGCCAGCTGAAGACTTGCTTCAAGCAAGAAAACAGTCTGTTCTCATATGCCCCTCTGGAATTACGTACGATGTTTCATCCCAAACCCAAACATCCCAAATACAGTGCAAAAGCCATTCAGCATATACAAAACTGTGATACACACTGCCTGTCGGTTATGGTGAACTTGGCCTCCCAGCCCATCTGTACTTTACATGAAAGCCGGTTTAATTTTTCCTTCTGTGAACTCTCAGGTCTTCATGAAAACATTGACCATGATGAAAATTGCTAAATATTATCGTATTAACAAATCATGCTGTGTTTTCCTGACACATTGTCTGCCTCTCCTTCCTTTGTATTCATAAAAGTACAACACAAGGCTTCTTATTATCTTAAGAAAATCTAGACTTTCTTGACAACTGAGTTCTAAAGCTGAACATCTTCTTTTCTGTAGATTTAAGTTCAAGAAATCAAAAATTGTTGCAAGAGGAGACAGTTGAAAGGAATGCAAAGGTATGTGTTTTTCTTTTACCTGGCACTGTATCTGTTAGTGGATAAGATTATGGTAGTTACAGGAAGGCACACCATTTGAAATTTTCATGAAGAATTAACTTCCCCTTGAATGGGAAGTAAATGTTTATACTTCAAAATAGATATGGATTCACCGCACTGGGTGTGCTGCTTGAACCTCCCTCCCTGCCTAGAAATGCTCCCAGAACCCTAACTTCCAAAACACATTTGTTTGCACATTTGAATTCTGTCTTAAATTATATGAATAAGGAGAAAAGTTCATGTGTTATGTGAGTTTGAATGAGAATGAATAAGGGAAAACTTGAATATCATTCTCAGTTGCAATTTGACAATGTTTTGAACAAAGCATAGGCTTAATTCTGTTAGTGTGAATGACATAGAAGGGAATCGGAATAGAGCTCCTTTTGTTTACTTTCTTCTGCTTACTTTTTGAATGGTTTACTTTTTTAGGACAGCAAGTTGTGTCAATGCCATCAAAGACCAGAAGCCTTCAACAATACAGAAGTCAAATTTAACTAGTCACTCCAGTGCTGACAAGACAAATGAACAAAAAATGAAACTTGTACATTGACATTGAAAAAATTTCAGTTATATGTAGAATATTTAGAGAGGAACTCATCAAATTGCAAGACAGTGCACATTTTTATCTTCCTGTTTGAATAGCAAGGCTGTAGGAAGCAGCTGCAGATTGGGGGGGGGGGGTGATTGTTCTTCAAACAATATTGAACAGTGAATCTAATTAATGCTTGTGATGTAGTTCTTTGTTTTCAAAATTATTGGGGCTTTGAGCCTCCACTGCCCCCTGCTTCCTGCAGACCAGTTGAACATGAGGCCTATAGCCTAGAGGCTGTCATCCTTGAACAAGTCATATGGGCAAATAAAGGGCAGTAAATTATTCAACATGCCCACCTTTTCAACCAAAAAAATAACTCAGTTTCACATCTTGGCATAAGATTTTTAGCAAAGGAGCAATGAAAAACACTCATAATGATCACATAGCTTTTTCTCAATGAATGAATGGCCAAAGGGGCCATTCAGCACATACACAAAAGGGGGGTCCATCCAAGAAATTTTCTATCAACCCAAAATTTCAGTTCAGCTTCACTGCAACTCAAACATATCCAGCTAATTTTATGCTGTGACACTTGTAAACGAATATAAAAGTCCAGAAACAATGCGAATTGAGGCCAAGATTGCCCAGAAATATTGGACTGTCCAGTATGTGCATGTGCTGAGTGCCCCCTCCCCTCCCATGGCAAGAGAGCAATTTTTGCTTTTCAATTGTTCATATTAGCCACTTTACAGCCCTCGGCCTACATAGGGGGAGCAATGACCAGGCCTGATGTTCTTTCCCAAATCAAACTTTTCATCATTACTTGATACCCCTTCCTTTCCCTGCACCGTGAGAGAACAGTATGTCGTGATTTAGGCCCATAATTTTATGTTAGATGCTACGGGCTCTTCTCCGGAAAACGAAGTGTCTCTCTCATCGTTCATTTCACTTGAATCAAGTTGTTTGTCTTCGTCAAGACTAACAACATCGTATTGAAGTTCATCCATGACAAATAAGAAACTGAAGAACCAATAATCGCATCAATTTCAATCTGCCTCGAACTTCGAAGCTGTGTGATCACAGTCCGCCATTGATCTTTGATCTCATTTGATACGAAACGCGCATTGTCCCACAAAATCGGTTTGTTTACAAAAATCCGATACAGCGCCTTTACTTCACTGACACAAAATTGCAGATACTGCGCAAGGGCAGACCATCATTTTCATTGTCATATTGTCAAATTTGGTGCCAAATTAAGATAACCCAGCAAGTTGAGGCTATTTTTCTCCCATATAAACAGAAGCTGAAAATAGCCTCACCAAGAAATAGCCTCGATTAGCCGGGGTTATTTCCTTTATATAAACAGAGCCTTAGATACCCTAGATAGGAACAGTGCGTGAACAATATCATTTAACACACGCGATGTAGAGTTACACTATGCTATCTAAACTTTCCTTCGAACTATTTACTTGTAAGAAGAGTGAAAAGTGAACAGCCAGCATTTGCACAATCGATTTTACAGATTTAAAGATTTGGTGTCCGCTACGAAACAAAATTCAGAAACATTTTTTCCTTGTATATTCTAATAATGTATTCTTGCCTTTTGCAGCATCTATGTGAATGTATGCCGATCTCTGTTTGAAAAAGACAAGCTGCTGTTTTCGTTCTTGCTGTGTATTGGCATCCTCAAAGGGAGGTACGTATGATATCTATGCGGTTCATGACTGGGAAGCAAGTAGTACATGCAATCAGAGGGAAGAGAAGTTGTCAAAATGATCGCTGAAGAAAGGCCTGTTTAAAAATATTAAGCTTTTTGGTTTGAGAAAGATTCTTTCAAATTGTATTTATTTGTCTTGCAAAGAGCCTAACAGAATGCCTACTTCGGGGAGAGGGGTACTGTTTTCTGTCTGGAAAGGAAACTACCTGAAATCCCGGGAGTGCACTTGATCAGATTTTGATCGGGGACGTGCCATCGAGGCTTCAAAACCATACCCGTTCCTTATACCAATTTTTTGAAAAAGTATACCCGACCTTGTACCAATTTTTTGAAAAGTATATCCAACCTTATATTTCATACCACAATCTTGAAAAACGGTACCGTTCCGTATGCCAAATTGTGAAAATTGATACCGTTCTTTATACGAATATCTGGAAAATAGATACCCTTGTCGATGACACGTTCCCGTATCCGAAATATATGTAGTGCACCCCCGGGCCTGGAAATATTCAATTGTCGTAGTTACAATGCTCTCTACCTGGTATTCCAAAAAATTATACGGATAGGATTGGCTAGCAGATATATCAACCTCGTTCGCAGGGTGTTCTTACTTCATACGCTCATCACGAAGCTGAATCCCCGGGGGGGGGGGGGGGTACATGACTTGCGGATGGACGGGGGTCTGCCGCCCGGTTTTCAAAAAGGTACCCTCTTCTAATTACCGAAAGTTACCGTCATACCCACTTTTATGATGAATTTTGGCGGAAAACCACCCATTTTCTGCTATTTTTCACCAATTTCTGGATAACCCACCCTTGTTTATGGAAAATCTGCCGAAAAAGGGACCCTTGTTTAGAGAATTTGGGGCCCAAAAACCCACCCATATGGGCGGCACATACCCGTACCCTCAACATGTTATGTACCCCCCCCCGGGAGCTGAATGAACACCCTGATACACTTCGATGAAATGCGCCCAGAATCTGGGTCCATTTGGAAGCCATTATGGATTTTACCGTTGGCTAGGTAACGCTAATCGACGGAAAATGGCCTTTGATCTGATGCTAATTCTACAGAAGATGAATTGAGAAATTGAAAACAAACACTTTGCGGACCTCATTTGAAGCTTTTTGAAGGTATTTAAACAATAATCTGGGGTCGGCAACTGTGTTTAATGTGAAAATAGGCTTGATTTGTTTGGAACGAAAATAGGCCTAAGTTGCAAATTCGGGAAACTTTCACCGCAGCTTCAAAAATAAAATGGCTCATTATTCCTCGAATTTTGGAAATAAGTTGCCAATGATGGTCGTAATAGGTAAAGAATGTGGTCTTCGTCGAATTTTGACATGTCAAGGTGGTTTACCCCGTGCAAATCGGAGTTACGGCCCAAAATGGCGATCAGCTAATCAGATTGCCGAACGACCTCTTGTATCCCAGAATAGAGGTAGAGCAACGAACTCACTCTGGGGACGAGATTGCAGATATATTAATCTCGAAAGCTCAAATTTGCATCCATCTGCAAAGAGCTTTTGGCTTCTTGCCTAAATAAATTGTGTGATGATTTCCAGTGCATGAAGATTTACATCGTCACATTATCACATGTAGGAAAAGTGCCCAAGTATGTAGTTGCATTATGACAATGTTTTAAGTTGAACTAGCGTTAGAAATGAACTTCCTTCCTGAAGAACTAGCTTCTTAGAAATGTGCAGATTCATACCGTACCCCCTCCCTAATACCGGGATGTCCCAAAAAAGAACTCCCCTATTTGAGCTGTTATTTTAGTAAAAGTGTGTTTTATTTGATAAAAATTTAAAAAGAAATCTGTTTCACAATGCTAAACTTAGATTTGAGTATTTGTTTCATTTCTGTATCTGCGCGCATTGATTTTCTACAATTATTTTCCTGAAAAACAGAATACCTGAAATGCTCAAGATAAAAAAGGTTAAGTTAAAAAGGGTTAATCAATAAAATCGTTAAACCTTCACCTTAAAATCCACAGAAATTCCTTTTTAACTAAATCCAACAGTACGGAGCTTGAACTCCATAAAGGGACCCATCAAAAGTCATATTTGTCTGTTTTGTTCGTAAAAAGCACGATTTTGCTTACGTTCGAAGAAAAAGCATAGTACACAAGACAAAGTCCCGTGGTCCGCACGTTAGCGCATTCCCGACTTTGAATTCCAATTTAAGAAACTGACAAGCAGTTGTGTGCCTTCACACCTGTTATGTAAAACATAGAAGGAATGGAACATATCTCCATTGGTAGATTTCGCACCTTTTCAAGAACTTCTCCAGCATACGATTTTCGAAAAATGCACTTATTGGAGGTCTTTCGATAAGCGACAAAATTGGGACAAATCATATCGATCTAAGTGAGCGTTTAAGCAAGAGATTGCCGTTTATATCCTTCAAAACGAGGCAGTGGTTGTTGTCATGGAACTGTTCAAATGGGGAAAGTTTTTTTTGGGACACCTGGTAAAAAATATGTGTCGGTCTCCATCAACCCTCTCTTTAAGGGAGTAAAATTTGGCACTCCTCCCTAGCAAGAACTAATAAGCATTGACAGGTCCCTACTGTCGGCAAATCTATGCTTTTGTACAAGTCAATGTGTTCGGACCAACTCTAGCTCTTCGATGCAAAGAGTAATTAGTTTATACCGTATCTCCAATGAAATATGAAATTTGTATGGAGAGGATCTGTTCCTTATCTCCAACGAAATATGACATTTGTAATATGGTTAGGATCAATCCTTATTTCATTAAAGCTCCTTCGACAAAGGACCGGCCGAAGTTGTGAAGTACGCCAGTAACTTATTAGCTACAATAAACCAAAACTCAAAATCCAAGTATTTATTTTTCAAATCTGTTACTCGCAAAGAATGATTGGCAATTGTTTGATATGAGATCAGACCATTGGTCTAAGATCTGGCCATCTGTCATCCGCCTGGATTACTCGAAGAACTAACATTTAGGTAGCCTATGCGTAGACCCAAAGGACCAGTTTTATTAAGCATTATATTATTTCATACTGTATCTTGACATTATTTTTGGTGTAATTATATACTCAGCTTCGTAATTCAATATGAAGTTCAGCTGTCATTTCTACTTTTCCACAAAATAGGCTGATTCTATAGTTATACTTCCCGCAGATTCAAAATTTAGGGCCATAAGACTTCCGTCTTAGAGCATTGATGTTGGTCTATCTTGCGCTTAATGAGAAGGGGTTCCAACTTAAACATGCGATGCGTTTATACTTAGTTTACTTTAAGAATTATGAGTTATTCTTCCTACTAAATTACTAGTAGAAGTTGCAGTATAATGTATCTACACACTTATGTAGCTAACATCATGAGTTTAATTTCCTATCAAAATGCTTGTTGGTGGCAGAGGCCCCCCTATATCACCCCTGGATAGCGGATCCACGTGTTGATTTTTCGTTTTTCACACCATTTTCGCGATCACGTTTCAGAAATTTTAAGAATTTGCCAGGAATATATTTCTATGTAAATACATAGCTGGCAAAGACATACCAGGGAGCACGGGATGGTTTTAGGATGAATTTTAAAGTTTCGGTGGCAAGGCTGCGATTGAAATGCGATAAATGGGGCCCGGAGGCCTGCCTCCGGAAAATTTTTTAGAGTAACCCCTTCACAACGTTAGTAGGAGCTTTGAGCCTGCCCTGTATTCACCTAACGAATCATAAAATCATATGACAACGCTTTCATTCTGCAAATGTTAATCTGCGTCCTCTTTTTTCAGGAACGATGTAAACGAAGAAGAGTGGCGATTTCTGTTAACTGGTGGTATTGCACTTGATAATGTTTACAAGAATCCAGCGTCTGATTGGTTAACCAACAAATCATGGGCTGAAATTGTCAGGTGTTCAGAGTTGGAATCATTTAAAGGATTGAAGGATGATTTCGCCAATCAGGTGTGTATGTCCGTTTCTCTGCAGTAACCTTAAACGTGGAAGCTCGAGTGCTCCTTCTCTTTCCCCGTAAGTTTATAGAGATGTCAGCCTCATGTTTCAATAATTAGCCTCTCTTTTGAGTTGCAGTCCATCTTAGAAGTCCTGTCAAGAGCCCGTTCAGTGGGTAAAATGAAAACTGCGTTCTGGAGTTTGCAAGGATGCAGTCTTCTGACATTACTGGTCTTATCACTTGCTTTGTCTTTTAAATGGACTTGACTTGTCTTGCCTTTTTACTTTACTTTGCTTGATTTGACCTGTGTTGCCTTTTCACTTGCCTTGTCTTTTCACTTGACATGAGTTGATGTGACTTTACTGGACTTGACTTTTGATTTGACTTGACTTTACTTCACTTGGCCTGTTTTGCCTGTTCACTTACCTTTTTATGTGACTTTACTAGACTGGATTTGATTTGACTAATTGTCTTTGATTTGACTTGATTTGATTTAACTTGACCTGACTTTTAGCTTGATTCGATTTGACTGGACTTGCCTTTCACTTGCTTCATTTTTTCACTTGACGTGAATTGACGTAACTTTACTGGACTTGTCTTGACAACTTGTCTTTTGATTTGACTTGATTTGACTTAACTGGACTTGACTTTTGATTTGACTTAACTTTTGATTTGACTTGACTTTACTTCACATGGCCTTTTTGCCTTTTCACTTACCTTATTATGTGACTTTATTTGGTTATTACTTGACTTGACTTGGCTAATCGTCTTTGATTTAACTTGATTTGACTTGATTTGACTTTTACCTTGATTCGATTTGACTTGACTTGACCTGTTTTGCCTTTTCACTCGCCGTGTCCTTTCACTTGACGTAAATTGACGTGACTTTACCGAACTCGACTTGACTACTTGTTTTTTTATTTGACTTAACTTACTTTTAACTTAACTTGTCTTTGATCTTGACCTGTAAAAGCCTGGTCAACAACCACCCATAGCTTGATCATATGAAATTTCATTACAGGCCGATGAATGGCAAAGATTCTACAACGCCTCTTCCCCGCAATCTGACCCTTTGCCACAGCCTTGGGAAGACAAGTTGCTACCATTGCAAAAGTTGGTTGTGTTGAGATGTCTTCGCCCTGATAAGGTACATTCATCCTAATTCATACTTTATCCAAATTTATCGGGTGGACCAAGAAGAACTTCCACTGTTTGGAAATTTGTAATATGGAGAATACTGAATGTATTGGAATGAATCAAAATTTGATCGATGGCTGAAAGTCTAAAGTATTTTCGTTATTTTTCTTCCATTTCTCTAACCATTGTCAAATATAGGTAAATTGGATTTATGAAATTTCCTTTACTTCGAAATGCATGAAAAGAATAAGTAGTCTATCACAGGGAAGCCAGATTAAACGTCAATTTTTGTAATGTTTGTTAACTGGCAATCTATTCTATTTTGCGTTGATTTTGTTTGCCAATTGACAAATATAACGAAGATTAACTTTTGATGTGATTTCCCTGTGTAATCTTCTCATCTCCTCACTTACAGCAACGAGCAAATATTCTTCATTCCCTTGAGGCTTAAAGAGTTCTTTTACAAAATATCCGATCATACACGCTTGCACTCTTATAAAGATTCGATTCTTGACTCTTGAGAGGAATGAAATGTGTTTGAGTGATGAGATTTCTGACAGTGTTGGTCGAAGTATTTTAGGCCTCTTTTCATGCACTTCTAGGGTCGATTTATAACCCATCAGAGCATGCGCTTGATCTTTGGGAATCACGCAAGGACGTTTTGTTTATCTGTTTTCGGATTTCGAATATCACAGCGTTTCATATGGACGGGGATGATTTCGAAAACGCTCCTGGAGTGGACGCGGACATTTTTCATACGGATAAAAAATATGCATTTTCAAAAATATCCAGATCCGTGTGGACAGGTCTGGGCGTTTTTGCTTCGTGGTAGGCTATCTTTTCAAAGCAAGGGGATTATTGAGCTGTGATAGGTGACTACGTTTTGCTTTCACATGCGCCGCAGTTGTCACAGCGCTTTGGCCCTGGAAGTTGAATCCATAGGAAAACAATCAGATACAAAATAACGGATAAAGCAATGTCCCAAACTACAATTAAGCGTTGTTTTAGAGAATATACCAATCGCAGCCTTGCGTAGCGCAGTTGTCTCATGATACATCGTATTACCGTTATATCGCTGTGCTGTCTGGCGAAGAAAAAAACATGACAAGAAAGTAAAGCTCTTGATATTATGAGGGGAAATACAGTAGTGTGGCCGCAGACATTGGTCTATCCTTGTTGTCTAGGTTACCATTTACATGCAATTTTTCTTTATGTGATACCCTTTTAGTGCTAGGAGTACATCTTTGTCATCTTTTTATGGATACGCATGCGACTGAAGTTGCCGATTCCTCAGACCTTTTGCGAATACTGGATGATCTGCTGGATTCAAACAAAGTGCTTTCCAAACCCTACTTCATATTTTGGCTTAGATTTTCTGTCTCTTTTTCAAGCCATAAGATCTGTTTGGCTAATGCATGATCAAAACTACAATGCCTTGAAGAATTCTGTCATTCAACACAGAAATTCGTAACAATTTCTTTCTCGTTAACCGGCTTTCTATCCTATACTTCAAAGCAGAATTAGTACATTTGTCAACGTAGACGGGAACATCATACGTAAAAAGTTTCCTTGATCTCTTCACTATTAAGTCCTAGTTCAGGGGATTTTTGTAGATAGAGTCCCACCCCAAATTAGAGGATACTGAAAAACGTCAAATCATCTCATTTGAAGCGAACTTAAAGTCCTTGGGATTGTGAAATTGTTTTGTCTTAAGCAATTTACTTTGAATATTAGTAGTCTAATCATTACGTATCACCACCCCTCCTCTCATCAAGTATCGTTGCTCCACATAGGCAAGGTACAACCAAATCGATTCTCCTTTCTGTACCAAGGAAAGGATATTTCATGAGCAGAGTTTTAGGAGCCACAGCCAATGACAATCGTTTTTGTGTTTATTTGTTTAGCGAAATGTTTCCTCTCCTTTACTCCTTTACTGACATGTGATAAATTCAGAATTTTGTCGCGAATTCTGCTAGCCCACTGTGAATTATTGGCTAGGCTACTGCCCTGTTTTGTTCCACCAATCCATGTAATTGGATATTTCGAGACTTGTTAACTGTTCGATAAACTGTTAACTGTCCTGTGTCATTAGTAGTTTTGTACTTTTGCTTGAAAAACTTGATTTCTGGAATGAATTGAACACAATTAACAGCAATGCATCCCCTCTGCATTTCTGCAAAGATGTTCGTCTTGGTCGAGATTGCACAGAAATTCGATTGGTCAATATTCAAATGTAGATGATACCGTTCTAGTCCCGGGGGGGGGGGTACATGACTTGCGGATGAACGGGGGTCTCACTGTGATCCAGCTCTTTAGAAATCATGGAATTAATACCAAAAAATGAAAATTCGAGTATGAGCTATTTGATAATTTATCATATAGAAGAGACATGGTACTATTGGACAAAACGAAAATTTTTCAAATCGTAGTTGCGAGTCCAGAGTTACGATTTTTTAAAGTTGGCCTACGATGCCAAGTTTTGTTTACATTACCATTTCCGGCCTAATGTTTGTGGCATCGATGAAAACATACAAATTGAAATTACTATATATCCTCAACGAGAAGGCCGATTTTCAAAAACTTTTTTATATTTTACAGATACATATCTACTCTTTTCGAAAATGCAAGTTAAATTATTAAAACCTCACGCTGAAATAGACTTTTTTTAAAAATTGAGTCTGGCATTTTTAGGCTCAAAAACAGTGGAAAACATCTGAATTTTGTCTTTTATAGTGTAAACAAAGAATCTAACTATATCTAACTCTTAGCAAAAAATATTAGAATTAAATTTGATGTGTTGGGAACATCTTTGCCAAAGGATTCGTACAGATTCATGCAGAAAAAATTTCCACGGCACTTTGAAGATTCTTGGCCCTATTCGGGTTTAATGTTCATCAATTCATGTAAGTGATAATGTTGGGAATGGCGATGCAATTTTTATGAGAAAGTCTTTGGTCCGGTCCCAAAAACTTGAAAATTACTTGCCATGGGCATGATAACAGCAGGAAATCTACTTCTTTGCATCAACTTATCATCTAATCTCTTTGGGAGTAGGGCTGACTTTTGATGGTTGATCCAAATTACCGCAATAAGGGAATAAATTAAAAAAAAAATGAAACTTGTAAAATTCAAAATTATACTACATGGTATTAACAAGCATACTTTGAAATTCATAATAAAACAAATTTCAGCAAAATCGGACTTCTAGATGCAGAGATATGACATTTTGAAGTTGGAAGAAACTGATCAAATCGGTCAATTGCTGGCAGAATTTTCATAGCTTTAAGGCAGAATTTTATCCACTTTCCGAGCTCCAATTGCGGCCAGTTTTGTTTCGTTTTGTAGGTTGTTGTCTTTATTTAACTACTGACTATTCATTCATACAATTTGTTGAAGGATAGTTTGTATTTTTCATGTTTATTAGACTATGCTGTTTTCGCTAGTACATCTCCAAAAAGCTGAAGAATTCTGACTTTGAGGCTAAAAACAAAAAGCGGGCGGAAAAGGGCGGAAATGTCACCTATCCCGTATGGAAGTGTTATTTCAAATGGACATTAGTGCCAAAGGATTCGTGCAAATCTGTACAGATAGGAGAGCAATGCGATTTTGAAAGATATCACTCTGGCTACTTGATTTTAGTGAGAAGTCAGTGCTTTTTCATAATTTTGCATTTTCTTTGCAATAATCCCATTCTAAGTGTTTTTACACCATCCTTGCTACTTCAAACTAATCTAATTTATTTTTCTCCATTATTCTTATGAGCTTTAACCTACAACAAAGCTATTTTTTGAGTCCGATTTCCTCGCTAAATCGTAAAGCATGATCGTACGTAGATTGTACAATAGCCTCTGCCTTTGTCAAAGGACGCTCCTCAATTCCCTTTTGGTGATTTGCCTTACAAGTATGGAGATGACTGGTGAAGATGTAACAAGCATGGTCAAAAAATGTTGCGAGTGTTGTTTTGGATAGAAGTTTGCCTTACCCTACACCCTGCACCACTTCTGAAACTTTGGGAGTCCGCTCTCGGACCCGACGGCCATTGGCTTTCCTTCTAGAAAATAAAAAAACACCCCCGAATATGTGCCCAACATTTGGTGCACTGAGGGACTCATCTGTACCCAAGGGAAGTCATTTCCTCATCAGTCATCTCCGAAGCCATAAGCATCCTTGTAGAGTGAAAATGCCAATAGAAAATTGAGGAGCGTCCGTTGATAGAGGAAGAGGCAATCATACAATCTATGTACAATAATGCTTGACAATTTAGCAAGGAAATCGGACTCAGAATATAGTTTTGTTGCAGGTTAAAGCTCATAAGAATAATGGAGAAAGATGAATAAGATTAGTTCAAAGTAGCAAGGATGGTGTAAAAACATTTAGGATGGAATCATTACGAAGGCAATTCAAATTATGAAAAAGGACCGATTTTCACTAAAATCAAGTAGCCAGAGTGATATCTTTCAAAATTGCATTGCTCTCTTATCTGTACGAATTTGTACGAATCCTTTTGCTCAATTGTCCATTTGAAATACCATTTCCATAAGCGATAGATGCCATTTCCGCCCTTTTCCGCCCTTTTTTTGTTTTTAGCTTCAAAGTCAGAATTCTTCAGCTTTTTGGAGATGTAGTACTGGAAAGAACATAGTTTAATACACATGAAAAATACGAAATATCCTTCATCAAATTGTAAAAATGAATCGTTAGTAGTTGAATAAAGACAACAACCTACAAAACAAAACAAAAATGACCGCAATCGGAGTTCGGGAAGTGGATAAAATTCTGCCTTAAAGTTATGAAAATTCTGCCAACGATGTGAATTTCGACCGGAAATTGCACTGACCTTTGACCTAATCAATTTCTTCCAACTTCAAAATGTCATATCTCTGCATCTAGAAGTCCGATTTTGCTGAAATTTGTTTTATTATGAATGTCAAAGTATGCTTGTTAATACCAGGTAGTAGAATTTTGAATATTACAAGTTCCATTTTTCTCTATTTATTCCGTTGCCTGGATCACTGTGGGTCTGCCGCCCGGTTTTCAAAAAGGTACCCTCTTCTAATTACCGAAAGTTACCGTCATACCCACTTTTATGATGAATTTTGGCGGAAAACCACCCATTTTCTGCTATTTTTCACCAATTTCTAGATAACCCACCCTTATTTTTGGAAAATCTGCCGAAAAAGGGACCCTTGTTTAGAGAATTTAGGGCCCAAAGACCAACCCATATGGGCGGCACATACCCGTACCCTCAACATGTTATGTACCCCCCCCCCCCGGGGGGTTCTAGTACGAGCAGAACCAATCAGAAATGTATAGAGTGACCCAAAAAGGTTTTCGACGTATATTGAAAAATGACGATAAAATGAAGGGCTGCTCCGAAGGTCTTAAATTTATTTTTGACACTAGGATCTTGCAAATCCGCTAAAACTTCACGGACCTACAAGCTTTTCAAGTTCAAGCTTGTACGAAAGCTGAAGCCAGACGCCCCTAAATGGCAGTTATAGTGAAAAAAGGATCTCGTTTATTCAAAGCAGATCAAATGGAATTTGAAAGCATTTTCAATAACCTTACTTCGAGGGGCAATTCACTGATTTTTTTTTCGTACACCTCCCTTGAAATCACAAAAAAATCACATACAAATCACAAAATCACAAGAAAAATCATACACAGAAAGCACCAAAAATCACAAATTACTGACAAATCACACGAAGAATCACTAGAAATCACTAAAATCACAAAAAATTACAGAAAAAGAATCATGTGATTTCAAAATCACGAAAATCACGTACGATATTTTGAGAAGTTATTTGCCCCTCGCCTTACTTTCTCGAGGTTATGGATGCTTAGCGGAATCCTGTTGAGCACAATTTTAAATGACCCCGTCTCTCATCGATTATGTTATCATTCAATGCTTTCAGATACTAACATTCTTAAGTAAATTTTGGCAATAGTTACAAGGATTTGAATTAATCCCCAATGCCTATTTGGTTTGCTGTAATATCAACGGGAGGTATGATATCTGATAACGAGGCCTTTCTTTTGTTTCTAGATAACCCTTGCCGTTCAAGATTTCATCGTTGAGATAATGGGAAAAGAATACACAGAGCCTCCTCCTTTTGACTTGAGACGTTGCTACAACGATTCAACCTGCTGCCTCCCTCTTATTTTCGTACTGTCACCCGGAGCTGATCCAATGGCTCAACTCATCAAATTCTCTGAGGATATGGGTAAGAGTAACATCTTTCGTTAATTAAAAGTAAGAGACGTTGAAAGCAGAAAATTAGTCGAAAGTTTTGGAGCACCAATGTTAAGGACAACCTTGGCAATTACCGTTTTATTAGATCCTCTCTGCAAGTCAGTTTGTGTGAGGATTCGTTTCCTTTTTCAGTTTTGCCAAAGATTAAGCATGTCTTGGTGTCATGATTTAGAACTAAACACGTGCATCAATGTGAAAATCTGAATATTTCAGGACCTTTCCTAAATACGTTTTTTGTTAAATCCTTTATATTTACGGAGCCTAGGAGTCTCTCCCTGACTTTCATCACGGAGGGTCCGTGCCACTATTTCTTTGCTGACCCCTAAATATTAAGCCTAATGCTTTGGAGAACCCAAATATTGTTATATGCAGGACGAGGTCAACATATGGAAAACGACCTTTATTGAATGGGTCATTTTAATGAATCGCACCAAATTGCACGATTCTTCACTTTTTCACGTTAGTAGACCCCAAATATTGAATTTGTCCATCTCGTTATTCACAAACCCCACATATTGATTTAATTTAACACAGACCTCCATATATATAAATTTAGTGAGTACACCCCCCATCCCCTGAGCTACGAAAGGGGAAGACTGATCTCAATCAAATAGGCTTTAGTATCAAAGTTGTCCTTTTCCTATGCAGCATGGTTTTAAAGAACGCAAGCTACGAAATAAAAAATTGCGCTCGTACAGATCAGCAAAAGCTCCGCCGTTTCTGCGCACCATGTATATATCGAACGACAAGAAACGCAGAAACGTGCACTTTAGTGTTTTATCCATTCAAAACATCGCAGGTATGAGTGGAAAAAAATGCCAAACGATATCTCTGGGTCAAGGTCAAGGACCGATTGCCTACAAGATGATTGAAAAGGTTTGAAATCTTCCGTACTTTTTTCTTTTGTACTCATGAAAATTGGATGTATTTGAGTTAGAGGCAATAAGTAATTTTTGGTGAAAATCAAAGAACTCATCGATCAGGAAGAGGCGTATCTTAGTAAAACTGGGTACAATCTGCGTTCTTTTTCACGGAAGACTACCGGGTGACCCAGAAAAAAGTTCCGCTTTTGAGAATTCATAACAGCAAGAGTATTTCACAGATTTGAATGATTCTAATTCTAGTTAAAAGCCAAAAGGTTGAAGTATTTTTGTGATTTTTCTCCGTGTCTCAAAATATTTGATGGTTGCAAAATGACTGACAAATGGCCTAAACATCGATCGAAGCATAAATGACTTCTCGCGCAGAATAATGAAGGAAATGCAGCTTCTCATCGGTGAGAGATATCCTCCCGAGATTAATTGCCATAAGATTGAAAATCTTCCGTAGTTGTTTGAAAATCGATGTCTTATAACTCTTGAGGAAGGTGAAACCCCCATTGCCTATTCGGTGTGAATAGAGTCCTTACGATTGATCAATGTTGTAGGCCAATTTTCCGTCATTTTGCAACCATGAAATGTTTATAAAGTTGAATTTACCAATACTTGTAGTGCTTGTAGGACATCCAGAAAAATCACAAAAAGTACTTTGATCTTTTGGCTTTTAACTAGAATTTGATTGTTTCAAATCGGTGAAGCAGTCTGCTGTTATGAAGTTTCAAAAGTGGGAACTTTTTTCTGGCTCACCCGGTAGTATATTGTCTTTACGTTGCTGACATGTGCTGTCGTTGCTTTCATGTCCTATTTTAACGTGTGGTTTCGTTTCCAGTCCAGCCTACGAAAGGTAGCCACTGTCTTGTTTCAGTTTGTATGGTACGCCTTCCAGTGCATCCTTGAAGAACATTGCTTCTTCTGACTGTTCAAGATTAAGTCACAGAGCTGCGGCTGCACTGCCAGTCCAAGGAGTTCGTTGCATTTTCAAACATTAAAGCATGTTGAAAGGAGCAGATGGATGAATGGTTTCGCACACGCATACATGCTATTTTGTCTTTGATAATGCTGTGTTGAACTATTTACGAGGACTAGTTTCCGTCCTATGTTGTCAGTATTCCAGTCTATCAAAGAACGACTATTTTATCGTACTTATCCTATCCTTTTAAGGCTATTGCAAATGGCACGTGGGTTGTGCTGCAAAACTGCCACGTGGCAACATCATGGCTTCCTACTTTGGAGAAACTTTGTGAAGAGGTATTTTCTATTAGATTTACGGTTTAAGTCCCTTCGCTTTCGCTGATTAAATTGAATTGATGTTAATTTTGTGGCTTCAATAAGGATAGTGGCGTATAAGCTCAGGGGAGCGAAATTACACGAAAATAATTAGTCTATGCCTTGACTACAGTGCCATCAAATCTCTGTTGAACATTGACTGGAATATTCTTATTTTCAGTATAGTTCACTTTTTGTTCATCTGTAATGGCTACCAAACAGAGATTAATTCACGGTTATAATTCTGTGTTGAATCCATTAAATTGGACTTAACTTAGCAAGGTACTTTAAGAACTGAAAGAGACTGTGAAGAGTTGCATTAAAAACGCAGATAATTTCAAACGAATAAATCTCGGACAAAAGTTTTTCTGACAAAGAATGTTTTGCCTTTTTTGCCTTTTTGGGATGGCAAAGAAAAAGGTCAATTTACAATTTCTTTTTTCTGTTTTGGTCAAAAATCTTATGATTTCACCGATTGTGCTTCATTTGCAGACTTCCGAGGGATCCTTGTCTAGAATTTCGATTCAGTGTTCAGTTTTGAGAATTCTGACAGCTAAAGTTAACTGTGTTGAAAAGAAAATTGATGTTCCACGAAATAGTTTACCCAGCACATTCCGTTTCTACGCAAAGTTTTTATGAGCAAGAAATTATGTTTTAAAACAGTGAAACTGCATTCTTCTATTTTTTTTCGCCGCAAAAAATTTTGATTGCTTTTGCTGTAATCTTTAACCTACTCTTGATCTACACGTATTTTTCTATAAGAAACTGCTCATAAGAAACTCAACTCTATGATCGCCAAAAATTGATAAACTCAAGTACAGGGAAAATATAATTTCAGAAATAGTTTGTTTTGATAAGAAAATCCTTGACATGTTTTGATTCTATTTTCACTTGTTTCATGTATCATGTTGCTCAAAAGGTACTTGAGTTATGTCTAGACATTGGAATGACTTCATATACGTTGTTTTGAGATGTTCAGGACGACAAAGGTATTGAACATAAAGATTGTTATGAAACCTTTTAGAAACTCGTAAGAAACTCTGAGTACTCAAAATCTGATAATTTTAAGAAACTTTCAGTACTAGCCCAAATTCTTAGTTTCTCATAAAAAATACGTGCACTCGTGATTCTACTTTTACTTTGCTGCTAACTGTATGTTCGGATGACTTAAAACGCATAGTAGTTTCAGTTCATAACAGGATGCAATGCCGCTAGGCTTACTGCCAATTTTATGCTCACAACGTTCAACTATATTCAGTCAGTCTCTCTTTTTTTCCTCTTATAGCTGATTGTTCCTGAAAATACACATACAGGATTCAGATTGTGGTTGACAAGTTATCCGTCGCCTCATTTTCCAGTTTCTGTTCTTCAAAACGGTTTGTTCAGTTGTACATTTCCAAAACTTTTCTTGAGATTTTCTGTTATACGTAAGGGTCCGATCATTATTTCTTGCCTTGAAAGGAGTGGAAGACATCTGGGAGGGGGAGTAACAAATTTACCTACTCAAAAATGGCTAAAGTAAAGCACATTTTAAGGAAGGGGTATGAAACAGTTTGGGGTAAATCCTGTAAATTTCTATGAAACCACTTTACAGGAAGAGAGCGTTGTTCTTCATGCTTTAAGTAAAACCTTGATCATTTCTAACTCTGGTTCTCCTTGAAGTAATTCTTAAATGTAAGTGCTTGCTCTTTTCTCGTCTCTTTTGAAATAGCATTTTTGGTTTATATGCTAGCAGAGATGACGATGTGAATCTTAATGGAATAGAAACCATGAAAGTTTAGTGACATCATTTTTATTCGATTAAAAACGTTTTTGCTGTGTTGGAAGGGTACTAAGAATTTTCAAGACAGTCATAGATGGATTACGAAAATTCCATTAAAGTATTTGAAACTGTCTTCCATCCCATCCGGCTCAAAACTCAATGACCCATGCCTAGTTATATAAACTTGATTGATATGCGATTTTTTTTAACGTCTAGATACTTTTTCTTACCTTGTATGCTGGTGTGGAAGGATTCGTTTTGCAGTCGGAATTAGATCTCCACATCCATTACATTTGTGCTCCTTATCTTCCAGGGGTGAAAATGACAAATGAGCCACCTAAAGGATTACGTGCCAATCTCATGAGATCTTACCTGAGCGACCCAATCTCTGATCCGATGTTCTTCAAGGCATGCAACAAACAAGAGGTATGCCGTAGTGATTAAAACATGGGAAAAGGGACCGACGCAGTAAGCAAGCATTTCGTAGAAGTAGTTGTATTAATCTCATCTTCGTTACTTGGATCTCAACATAGTCAGCAGGACTTTGTTTACTTAAAACAGCAAGGAAAAGATCATGTAACTTTGTTTTTATTCAGCAAGCTTTGTACATTCTTTTGCGTCAGACCTTGCTATTTGACGCAAAGGCGTCTAAATTATGTCAACTGTTAAGGGAGCGGTCATAAAGTATCTGCTATACGGGGGTGGATGGTTTTCCAAAAAGCTAGCAAAAAAATTAGTGGCCCATCCTAGATTCCTATTCACTTATTTATGGCCCAATAGCAAGAACTAGGATATTTTTCATGATCCCATAAAATAATTTAGTTCTTAGAATGTAGGCTCGATGACTTTACCCGGTAGTGTGATTTCAGAAACATAACTTAATAATGAAGCACTGGTTAGCCACTGAACAAGAGAAGGAGAAGAAATGAAGTGAACAGAAAAGCAAGCGTCACGTGGGAATAAGTAACAGAGACAATATTCGCAGCATTTGCAGCCGTTGCCAAACGTTGGAAGTAAGATTTTATGATAAAACTTTTATGGCCCCATAAAATACATCTGATTATTTTTCATAGCCCAAAAAAATCATGGCAGAATTTTTTATGGCCCGTCCAGATATCATCCACCCCCATATAGCAGATACTTTATGACTGCTCCCTTAATAGACCTATATGGTTGATTGCATAAGTTCTTGTTGCATCTTTCTTTCAACCCTCCAATATTTCATTTTCGAGTTTTCTTATATACCAACATTGATCCTTCCTTTATTAATAGAGATGGAAAAAATTGCTGTTTGGTTTGTGTTTCTTCCATGCTATCGTACAAGAAAGACGCCAATTCAGTTCACTTGGATGGAATATTCCATATGAATTTAATGAATCTGATCTACGAATCAGTGTGAGACAGTTACAGGTTCGTCTTTCTTTCAATATCTTTGGTAGTTTTCTCTAATGATACTCTTCGGTATTTCATAAACATTGGGTTTAGATATTCAAATGGTTTGTGTCAAATACTGTTGCCGCTTTCTTTAAACTGAGTGGTTTGAAAGTAGAACTTTCGCTACTTCGATGTAAATCTGCCATGAATGTTTTTCTATATCTTAATTAGTTTCAAAATGGCGGCATTCATTCTTTGTTAGGCTGACGTCATCAGATTTCTAAATTATGATCCGGACACCACCTTATTGTAGACTATCGTAATTCATAAACTATGGCTTCCTTGAAGATTGTTTCCTGTTTTGATTTAGAAGTTATGATGATTTTTTCAAGACTTCTCACGAAAACTTTCAATTTGAATAATTAAGATACCACAAATTTCCACGACAGAATTACACCAAAGTACCCAATGAGACATTCAAGTTATTCACCTTAATGGAAAAGACGTTTGGATTGTGCTCTAACTTTCCAAAGATTTGAGCCCTATTTTCTTTCATCATGTTTTTATTGAATTAAAGTCACCACCTTTAGGTATGAAAAAGCATATAAGAATCGATACTCTGCAATGATCTGACATTCGTTTTGTCGACAGAGAGACGGTTATAGTTTCAATGTGCATTGTCTGAAGTGCGTAATTTCGAACTATGAGACGGAGCAGAAACTGAGCACGCATGCGCGTAAACTCTTAAAACTTTGAGCGTCCCTAGCTCCCTGCAACAGATCCCAAAATTAGGCACCACTTGATATTTTGTTCCTCGTGCCTTACACTCTTGATTTATCATTTTAGAAGGCTTATGTATCCATGCACTTCCTTGTCTCAGATTGCTCGATGACGTCATTTTACGCAGTTTTGCTCTCTCGATCTATGAGTCTTGTGCTGTGATTTCAAGTAGAGACTGTAGGTTTAAGTGGTGCACTGCGATTTCAGGTCAATGTTGTCGTTGTTTTTTGTTGTAGATGTTGCTCAGTGATTACCAAGATGTTCCGTTTGATGCCCTGAGATATCTGACTGGACAATGTAATTACGGTGGGAGAGTGACCGATGACTTTGACAGGTAAGCTTAGAATATTGTTGTTTCTAAAATTCCCATTTCTCATTTTTTCAGACTTGCTTTATTTCAGTGAAAAGAATTGCGCTGTGGCATTTTAAAATTAATCGCAACCCTGACCTAACATCTAATTTGAGGCAAAATCTATTACAGTATTCAATAGTTTTTATTCGGTCGTAGTTAGTTTTGTGTAGATTGACCTGCTTATCTTTATATATTAACCGTGGGGTAGGCATTGCTTTCACTCCCCATGGTGTCATCCCTGTAGTATAGTAGAATGTAACTTAATGAAGTTATTAGGGAAGTATAGAAGAATGTAATGTACATTATGAAAATT
This sequence comes from Aurelia sp. 3 sensu Dawson et al. (2005), assembly GCA_964020215.1. Lineage (NCBI taxonomy): Eukaryota > Metazoa > Cnidaria > Scyphozoa > Semaeostomeae > Ulmaridae > Aurelia > Aurelia sp. 3 sensu Dawson et al. (2005). The sequence goes on from OZ026583.1 coordinate 12,801,756, forward strand.
TTTATATGAATGTAGAAAGTGGAAAGATAGTAAAATCATCCCAGACCCCCCTCCCTCTGATCAATTTTAGGTATGTTGTCATCAGCAGTAGTTGCAATTCATAGGAATTTTAGGATTCGTGAGAAGCCCGTGGGTCTGGGATGACAAAGACTGGAGTTTGAATGGACTACGGATTTGTTAAGAGTTATTTAATCAACAAAGCTCGTTCCATGGAAATACTAAATTGCTAACCTTGTCCAAACAAAATGCGAAACCATGATTGTCATCTAATATCTGTCTCAAGTTACATGTTAGGCGAGATTTACTATGACGCAAAATTATTCTTGAAAACAACTTTAACTGTTTTTATTTGCGGAAATTTCCATCTGAAGTTTGTTTTTTTCTATCTTAATTTGAAATGTCATATAGGATTTACATTTCTCTTTACAATCCACATTTGTCACATCATTGTCTAACAGGGGTAAATCGTATTTGATAACACCACACAAAGGAGCTTTCGATTGAAAATACCACTATCAGTTTTGTTGCGTAAAGTTAGATATCTGCGGTACGTAATCTCAACTTCTAATTGATTCTTCCCAGGAGATGCTTGATGAGTATATTATCAAATTTTTATTGCCCAAACATCATCTTGGATGCTGAATACTCATTTTCAGAGAGTGGGGATTACAAAGTTAATGGTGATGTAAGTTTGCAAAAATCCGACCCAGCTTCTTTAATACTTCAAGCTCCTTCATATTCAAACGTTACTGCTAAAACATCGATAAGAAAGTGGTGCGGTCTATCATGTATTTAGTGGGCCATGATTGATTGATTGATTGATTGATTGATTGATTGATTGATTGATTGATTGATTAATTTTTACAATTTTGTTGGTCATCTCTTTTGAAAAACTCATTTCTCTTAAAATTTCTACCCCCAATATTGTACTCAGAAAGTTTTTCAGAGATTCGATCTTGATGGTTAATATTTTGTGCAACCTTTAATTATTGTTCTTTCATAACTTCAATTTCTTTTCCATGAACTTAGGTCATTTCTTGACTTGTCAATGTGTAATCATTTCTCTCTTTGATAATGTAGATCTCTTATGTGATGTCTTGTTGGTAAAAGAGAAATTGCTTTTTTAGAAGTTTCTTTGAAATTTGTGTCGCTGTTATGTCCTTGATTTCATTTACAGGGTGGTTACAGCTCATACTTGGACAAGATAAAAAAATTGCCAAAGAAGGCTAGGCCAGAGGTATTTCACAATTTGTCTTCTCTAACTACTTGCTCGCATTCCCGTTAGTATGATACAGTCTATTTCGGTTTGTGTTGTTTTTAAAATCATATAGTTACGGTGAAGGAATAAAACGTGATGTCTTTCGTCTCCTTGAAATGAAAATGATGTTTAGCCTGTTGTGAATGATTCTGAAATGAAGCTTTCTTTTAAGAAAAGGTACCATGAAAATGATGACTAAAAAGGTCAACTAAGAGATTGAGCTTGCTGGGCTTGGTGATTGAAACAAGCCCTTAAAGGTTGTCTTAATTTGAGTACGATACCACCGATTTGGATCAGTTAGATTTATTTTGCAAAGTTGATACAGTAAATCCCCGCGTATAAGAACCTACTACAGTAAAGTCCCGCCTTTAAGAAACTGCATTATAAGAAACTCAGGCCTGATTTTGGTAAATAAAATACCTGTCTACAAGAAACTATCCAGGCTGATTCATGTTCAGTTTCTTTTATAATGGTACATAGTAATATTTTATGGCATATATTTGAATATGGCTCCAGTAAGTCTCAGTTCTCTAGAAATAAGGATGAAAGTTTTAAGCCCAAATTATTATAATTTCAAGAAACTTTCAGTACTGACCCAAACTATCAGCTTCTTGTTCAACTGTGCATATTTAAAAAACGTTTTCTTAACAATTTTGACAGCTGTCTGGAATACAAAAGTGTTTCTTATACCATGGTATACACACCCTGCTTTGAGGAAATATATTCTAACATAAGAAACCAATCAGGCTGTTTTTCTGAAATGAGTTTCTTAAAGGCGGGACTTTACTGTATTTCGAGAGCCAGGCTGAAATTGGTTCTTATTTCAAAGGTATTAAGACTAATTTCAAGGTATAAAGGTTCTTATTTGAAGGATGCCTTGTGTAGTCCCCTTGAGAGTCTCACAAAGATGTTCAGCCCTATTATTTGTTTTGGAAGCGTTCTTATTGGCCTGATAAGTAATTGGGAAGGGGAATAAAACTCTCAAAGCCAACAGGGACCACAATGACCTTGATAACAGCAATCAAATATCAACTTTGCAACCTCTGCAATAAGAACCTATGTTTCATCAGACTGAAAGAGGTTTTTAATTGCAAGGTACATAGTGTAGGAAAAACAGCCTCTAGGTTCTTATTTTGGTAGGTTCTTATATGCGGGGATTTACTGTATTTTAGTTGCGCAGTGATTATCAGTCTTGAGAAATTTAACAAAATAATCAGAAATCTTCAGGATCTCAAACATCTAAATATATTCTTTTTATTCACCCATTTTTATCTTTAATCTGCGTCTATCCCACATTGGAGGTCAGTTGAGATTTGCGACAAATTAAATTCCGCCCGAATTCAATGTGAAAGAGATGTTTTTCCGTTGACTGCACCTTGTCGTTTCAAATTGCAGGTGTTTGGGCTTCATGAAAATGCAGATATCACGAAAGATCAAAAAGAAACGCAACAGTTGTTTGATGGAATCCTTTTAACTTTTCCAAGACAGGTAATTGCTAGATTTTATATAAGGCCAAAATGTGAATTTTAAATGTGAATCCTTGCTAAATGTGTATTGCCGATTTCAAGACGAAACAGCTCATCTTGCATCAGGTGAAATATTCCTAAATTTTAGTTAAAACGTCAGTTACACAATAGTTCGAAATTTTTACGAATTCGTTGCATTACAGTAGCATTTTTTAATAGTGAATTCATGCTCCCCCAATTGTATTATTCTTTTTATTTACTCTTTAAGACTGATAGTGGTGGTAAATCATCGCAAGAAATCGTCGAAGAGCTTTCTGTTGACATTTTATCAAAACTTCCTGCAGAATTTGATGTAGAGATTATTCAGGTACTTTCTTGTGACACTTTTTTGGACCAGATATAATCTTTTTTTGTTTAAGGGAATCGAGACAGTTAAATTGGTCTTCAGGGCATGAAAACCCACCCGACCTTGCGGTCAAAGGAGATTGTCAGTTAATAATGTCCTGCAGGAAATTTCTCAATATATAACTCAATATTCTCGATATTTTCATGTATTATGCACTTTTTTCTCATTTTTTCATTATGAAAATTGCTTACAAAATCAAGCAAGCTACCGAACATAGATTGTATCTCACAATCGGTTTTTATGAATATTGCATACAACAAACATGAGATATATGGAGAACTTGATGCTCCCTCATGCCTCGTAGAATTCATAAGTGATTTTGTTCGCGAGTGTCTAACTTAATCAGCTCCAAACTTCCTCCAAATTCATTGCCAGTCGTTGGAACATGATCTCTTTAAGAGTGCTCGATATTTTCACGGTTGTGTTGTTGCAGAAACTTTATGCATTATTTTTGTTTGGTCGCAGGAAGGGAAACATTATTTTCGTGCCCTGTTGGTCTTCTACCCAATCTAGTTTGAGGGTACATTGAAATTATCGAAAATGGCACGTGCTAACCTCAGCAAGCAACCTCGGTGTGGGTATTACTTTGTTCTATTGATAGACAAACGCATTTACCGGTGCCGATCGCTCTTAAACATGTATCATAAAAGTTCCTCAATAACTTTGTATTAGTTTTGCTGTTCTTGATATTAATATTGATAGGATAACTCAAGTTTGTCTTCGGATCATTTAAGTTCATATTTTGGCATAATTGAAAACAACCGAGATGCAGAATAGGCTCCAAATCTTTAAGAGGATTGATGTAAAATTCCGTCGCCTATTTTTTTGGAATAGAATGGCTTCAAAGATGCTTTAGCTATTACACCATAATTGTTCCGTTTGACTTTTGTGAATCCTCAATATTTCAGAATTTGAGTGTTGTTCTTCTTTTTTCAGAATCTTCTTTTTCTTCTTCTTTTCAAGCGAAATTTTCTTGACTTCTTTTCAAACGATTGTAATTCTAATCTAAAATTTTCGAGAACTTACGGAATAAATATCAAGAAAAACTTTTATTCATTGATGCATTCTTCAGGAAAATTATCCAGTCAAGTACGAGGAATCGATGAACACTGTGTTGTCTCAAGAACTCATCAGGTTCGTAGTGCTTTAGATTTGGGGTCCTTCCATTTGTGATTCATATGAGATGTAGCAATGAAAAGTAGAAAGAACCGTTGAAAAATCTCTAAATCCGACAAGAGACGTAGGCAATTGTTTTATAATGATTTGATGATCCGATGTGGATAATAGATAGAAGGTACATGTGATTTTAATGGCTAGTGGTTCATTTTATTTCAAACTTCACTCTCTCTTCTCTGAACTGTCACTCTAATTTGAACTGCTTTGCTAATAATGTGACGCGTTATTAGAAGAAGGTACCATGTAGATTTGATATGCGAAAGCCTTTTAACTGCCAATTGGGTTGCCCTAGTAGACGCGTCCAGCACTTTGCTAGGGCTTCACTTATATGGGTAAACTCTTGATTTCAATTTCAATTCCAGTTTCAAATAACGTAAAGGAGGCTAGCCCTTCAACAGTAGTGTTGGTTTTGAGGAGTCCCCAGTAAGAATTGTTGGTAGCTCCAGACTTCCTGCAATTGTCGTGAAATGTGTGAAAACTTCGCCTCTATAATTTAAAGTAGGCTAATTTGACCTTGATACCTGCAAATGCTCGAGCATAGTGATCAAGTTGCGAAGGAATTAGTACTGAAATTGAAATCTGAGTATAAGTTTTCATTTATGATTTTGCTGCTTAGGTTCAACCGCTTGGTAGATGTGATCAGAACAAGTTTACTCAATTTACGTAAAGCAACGAAAGGATTGGTTGTCATGTCTGCAGAACTTGAAAATGTGTTTGGCAGCATTTTAGTTGGAAAGGTAAGTTGATTATTTCAATGCCATGACTTTATCATGCAAGATCATAAATTTTTAGATGTTTTACAATGAATGAGATGCGTTTTAGTTTACTATAATAGAAGCATGAATCTCGTGTTGACCAACATTTTTGTGAAGTCACATAACTATAGATTTTTTACGAGATTTTTTTAGCTGGTTTTAAGCCATGAAAATTTCATCTTCGTTGTAAACGTCTTACTTTATTATTGGTAAAATATTTCATAAAGTTGTTGGTAACCAATAGTTGCTTGGACTGTTTTTCTTTCTGTGACAAAAGAGATCATGATCCACTTCCTTAGCATATACTATGACTTGCAATGGATCAAATTTATTTCATTCAAGCTTCACTGCATGACAGTTTTACCTTAAACTGTCTTCTTGGCCTGGCAGGAAGTAGAATATTTTCTCAATCATTGAACGCAGACGAACCTCTTGAGCATTGCATAGTCTACTCTTTTACGATGTATATCAGGCGTTGTTTGTTTTTCCTCCATCTCTCCTGGTTGATTGATGCTGTTTCACAAGTTTGCTCAAGACAAAATGGACAAAATTGCTTGCGAAAACTGTCTGTAAAATTCAGTGTCTGTTTAAACAAGTTTTGTTTTCGATTTTAGCTGCCCAAGCAGGCATTCTTCAGAATGTGAAAGACCAATTTAATGTTCAAATTTCAATGTCAATTTTCATTAAAATTTAGGTTCCAACAATGTGGGCGGATAGATCTTATCCATCATTGAAGCCTCTTGGGAGTTACATCAGCGACTTGGTTGCAAGGTTAAACTTTTTCCAGGTATAGCCTTTGGATGGTACTATATTATCACTTGATAGATACCACTGTGAAGCAATAAACTTGTAAGCCTTAAAACTTGCAGATGCGTTATGTGCAGCAACCAGAAGCCTGAGACTATTATCACCTATCACGTTTTACAGTGCAGGCTGCAAAAGCCTTAGCAATAGGCAAACGCAAATGAGGTTTAGGAATATGTTTGCATTTGTTTCAGTTCAGGTACAGTTCTAATTCGACCTCATCTGCCACTATTTCCTAGTCACCAAATTACAAACGTTTAAAAAGTTACATCAGTAGACATAGTTAATGCAATTTTAGGATAGTCCAGTTCTCATCATTCATCCTTTTGTATCTCTGCTGCGTTATTGTTAGGAAAAAGGACAAAGAAATATTGAAAGGTTTGAACCAAACTTTTTGAAGCGTTTACATTTGGAACATCGTAGATTGTCTCTCAGTTCCTTAGAAGTTACACGAAGCAACACGAAAGCTTCACTCGAAAGTTAAGCAACACGAAAGATTCAATCGATTATTGCTAGAGAAATCGGAACCTTAAATCATTCAAGGGAATTGAATATCTCACCTGAGGTAGATTGTGTCTGTCTATATGTAAGACCCGGGGGGGGGGGTACTTCACTTTGGGTAAGACGGGGATGTGCGCCAGTTTTGGGTAGTTTTTGGCCTGAAAATTCTGGGATTGGGGTATCCTTTTACTGGAAAATTTCTGTGATTGGGGTATACTTTCACTCGGAATTTTCTGGGATTGGGGGTTACTCAAAATTCTGTAATGGGTGTTGAATGAAGGTACAACTGGATAAATTTTTGAGCAACACGTGGTCAGTTTCAGGTGAACTGATTTCAAGTATTTTTGTGTTGAAAAACGTCCTCAGATCAGAACCTCGTTCCAATGGCCACTTGGAACCAAAATAACCGTTCCCAGCCCTCTATCCCTTATCCTTTTGACGTCGAATTGCTTTTGTTACTTCTTCGATTGGGTATCAATATCTGACATATTTTCTGGGATTGGGTATCAATATCGGACCAAATTTCTGGGATTGGGTCGTAACAGAAATCCTTGCGGCGCACACCCCCGTATGAATTTATAGTGAAGTACCCCCCCCCCTGGATGTAAGAAAAGGAAAACCTAAACACACCATTGTTTTCTTTGGCACGCGCTGGACTATCAACAAATGGGCTATTTATAAACCTATGAAATCTCATCTTTTAGCCCACGTTATTCACTAGAAGGAGAAGCCAATTTTCGAAAATCTTCACAAAATAGTATATTTGTAGCGACGGTCTCTGTTACGTGTTGTTGTTACTGCTGGAAACTTCGAGCTTTTGAACAGAAGAGAACGGCGATCAACCAAATCTTTTACTCCCAATTTATTCATATGAATATTCGCAGTAAATTGTATTTACCTTTCAACCATTTTTTTTTATTCCTTCATTAGAATTGGATTGATAATGGATCACCAAATGTCTACTGGTTATCTGGCTTCTACTTCACTCAATCATTCCTCACAGGTAAAATGACTATCGTTGATTGACTACTTTATGATAACTTACACTCATGGGTCGTTGACCCCAAATTTCTCCAGTTAATTTCCTAGCCTACGAGCAAAGTGGTCAAGCAAACTTCCAAGTTTATCAAATGCTGTGCAAGAGCTCATGCAAAATATCATGGTCTGTATTTTGGGCACAGTTGAAAATAAGGGATCCAGTCCAAAGTTGAAAAAGAGCCAGTCTGCAGAGAGGATTGCCCAAAAGTATAATAGGAAGTAAGCGCGCCGAAAGCACACGAAAATTCTTTGAATCTTAATTGAAAAAATTCATTTAGTTTTCCTACTAGAGAAAGTGTTTATCTGCATGCTTACCCCACATTCTGATTCAATCAATTGAAAAAGGGTGTCTTAGGGTCACGACGAGGGGCGCACTTCTCGTCAAAAAGGGGCGCTGAGCTGAGTTTTCATCATGAAAGAGGCAGTTACCCCCACTTGCCCCCTTTATCCGATCCGGGAGCAAAACTGGTAAAACCTCGAGTTAAACGATACCCTGGTTGTCGGCAGACCATCATTTGAAAGGGAAGTACAGTGCACCCGTGTGGACATCTAAGAAAAAACCTGATCGGCTAAGGTTTTTTTTACCCATTTCAAGTCATGTGACCATACTCTTGGGAAGTTTCAGTATTATTCTACTTTTTGCATTTATGGCACAACTTTGCATGACACGAAGTATGTTAGAGAAATCAAAAGGAGTTTTATCAAGAGATTGATCACATGACTTGAAATGGGTGTAAACAAACCTTAGCCGATTAGGTCTTTAGGTCTATTAGATCTGAATGTATTAATTGTTTTAAACGCGACCCCCCCCCCCCCCCCCGATTTGAAGTGTGAGGAGTCAGACGATTCGAGTGAGAGCTGGAGCAAGGAGAAGTCAGACGATTCGAGATAGAAGCTGTGAACACGACAATGTTTGTATAAAATTATTGATGAAATGATTATGACGATTCTCCGAAGCTTGTGTTATTTTTATTAAATGTTTTGGTCCTAATGCGCCGGGAAGGACTATTACACCCGCACGACAGCAATTGCAGCTTTTACATGTGGGAAGCCCTCATCATCAATGGGTTTTCCTACATCGTGCTCCGTTATGTACCATGGAGGACATGCGACTGTCTTGGAGCTAAAGATTCACGACATATGGAATGGGTCCTAGCTATTAATGCCACCTCCAGTACCACAGTACCACGGCCTTGTGTGAATACAGACAGCTGCTGAAACTGCTGTAAAACATTTCAGACTACCTCTCTGTGGTGTTCGACATTCCCCGCATCACTACATTCGAATCAATCCTATTCAGCAAGTCACTGCCACTCATATCTGCTCAATTGGTGAGAAAGTTGCCTTGTTTACAGCTATAACAGCCCTGAAGAAGTCCTGCATGGCAGGACGAAATATTAGCAAAACGTATGTACTCAAATATATACGCGTTAAACCGACTCATTTGCTGTTGTTTTTCGTCGTGTTGCGGTGTTTCTACCTACAATTTCATTCGTTGTCCATCATCGCAAGCATCTGCGGATCCGACGAGCGACGTTTATATCGTGGCCTTTTCTTTTTCGATTTGTTTACAGTTTGTGCTGAAATTATTTTGTATAGATAACTTTCCGCTGCGTATTTGTTTAATTGTCATGAATCGTATCGCATGTTTTACCCAACCACCACCCCCCCCCCCTCTCATCCACCCCACATATGCCTTATGGATACATGAATGGGTTTTTCTAAATCAGTACGGAATTATATCAAATTTCCAAGTGGCTCTTTTAGACCTAACAGTCGTTTTCATTGCAGGAACGTTACAGAACTTCTCGCGTAAATATCGAATTCCAATCGACCTCCTTGGCTTTGAATTTGAGGTAACCGATGCAGATTCGGAAATGGAGCAGAAGCCGGTAATCCTTGCATTAAAATTAATTTCTAGAATTGACTTTTTTCAACCATGAGTTGAACGATGATATTCGATCCAGTTTGCACGAGCGAAATGGAAGCGATTTCGTTTGGGAGCGATCGAAAAATATTTTGTTTTTACACAGGATTGGACCCAACTGGATCTGTTTTGATTTTGACCTACGTATTACAGTGAGAACTATACACTTTGTTTTCACCTCTTTATCTAAAAACAAACAGAGTGTAGAAGTCAACTTTCTTAAATCCAAACAAAAGCTAACAAATAGTGGAATTAACATCACTCCCTATCTGTATCAATTTAGGATCGATCCCCAACACGTTTACACGTGACGGGATCGCTCCAAACTGGGAAACTTTCCCTACGAAATCAAATAAGCATTGATAGTGGATCGATTCTGAGCAGTCCCGTGTAAGCGGAAGGCCGATCCACATCAGTATTGGATCGATCCCATGTTTGGAGTCTTTCTGAGTGCTCTACGGTAATTGGGAAAGTTTGTCTACTGCCCGGGGGGGGGGGGGTACTCCCATACTTGACTCGACGGGATGTGCCGCTCAACAGGGTGTCCTTTTACGGTAAAAATTATGCGACATGGTGTCCTTTTTGATAAAAATTATGCAACAGGGTATTACAATTGATAAGAAAATTATGCGACAGGGTATCACGTGGAAGCACACCTTTTAGAGTTATCATGAAACAATGGATTTTGGTAAAATTTTTATGCGACAGGGTATACTTTTGGGCAATTTTTTATGCGACAGGGTATAGGGTGTTGAGCGGTTTGCCACACACCCCCGTCACTTCCCTAGTCAAGTACCCCCCCCCCGGGGTCTACTGCTGAGGATTGATCCCGGGAACTTCAGTCTCGAAACGTTTCGTCTCAATACAGTAAAAACACTCACATACAAGAACCTAAAATTTAAGAGTCAGCCTGGGCTTTTGTTCAATGAAAAACAATGCATTGCTTCTTACAGATTTGGGTCCAATTTGAAATTTCGGCCTGTGGGTCCTTTAATACACTACCGGGTGAGCCAAAAGAAAGTTCCCACTTTTTGAAAATTCATAGCATCAAGACTACTTCACAGATTTGAATAAGTCAAATTCTAATTGAAAGCCGAACGATCAAAGTATTTGTTTATTTTTCTCGCTGTCTTACGAGTGAAGAACAAGTAAATTGAAATTTACAAAAATCCCATGGTTGCAAAATGACTGAAAAGGGACCCAAAATATTGACCAAATCATAATGGACTCCTCTCACAGAACAATTATATTTGTTTGAAAATCGATGTCTTATAACTCTTGATAGGGGTGAAACGCCCATTGCGTGTCGTTCTATGTGAGGAGATTCCTAATGATTCTATCAATGTTTTCAGCCTTTTTTCAGTTACAGAGTTGAACTTAAGACAGCGAGAAAAATCGCAAAAATCGATCGATCTTTCGGCTTTTAACTAGAAGATAAATCATTCACTCTTTGAAGTATTCTTTGTGCTACGAATCCTCAAAAGTGGGAACTTTTCTCAGGCTCACCCCGTAGGCTCTTATACGTATGCGAGTGTTTACTGCAGTCGAAGAAGTCTGAAATCTATTAGATCTCTGGCATTTACCGCGATCAGAAACCGTTGTTTGCCATATAGCCATATTGCTGTGTCCCTTCTATGACAGCGTTATGCTCTTTTCAAAAAGGTCTGTTTAAATACCCGATAACCATAATGAAGAAAATGGGGGATAAAGTCAATGCAGATGATGGGAGTTTTATTAATAGAAATGATGGTGAAAGAATCTCCAAGCAATCTCTGTGTTTCACCAAACTCCTTAGACTCTGGGAAGACTGGGGAACGCCCTTTTTCGCACGCTTTCTGTTCATCGTAACTTTAAGGGGCCCTCCAAATTCGAGGCCTAGTGTGTTCTGCTTTCCCCTCTCACTGGGCCTAAAAGGAAATCACTTCCTGAATACATGAAGGTGTTGTGGCGCAATGGTGTAATCCTCAGACTTTGCAGTCAGAACAGTCAGGCTGAGTGGGCTCAATACCCGGTAGGACCCCACCACTTTAGCGTTTGACAAGGGATCGCGGACTCAATTGGCGCTTCGCTACTTCTGTGATCATAGCACTTGACGCTAAAAACTGCAACTTCATACATGTTGCTTGTTAGAAAGATCTTATCGTTTAATTTCTTTGAAGGATGATGGGTCTTTTGTTAATGGTTTGTTTATGGAAGGAGCAAGATGGGACAGGACATCTCAAGTATGTTGTGTTTTCTGTTACTTTTTTTTCATTTAATGACTAGAGTTTTCATAATCTCCCAAACTTGAAGATGGCAGACCTGCAAGTGCCTACATTCCATCTTCACTGCCAAATGAAACCGTAAAATGGATCTTCCCGAAAATGTTTCCCTTTTTTATCGCTTACGAAGCACCAGCGAATAATAAAGTCTTGCTAAAAAGTTTGTCGTTTGTTGAGAATGCTGCTGCCATGAAGATTTTCAATGCCTGCATCGTTTTGTTTATCAGATGAAGTGAAATTTCCGAGTCAGTTCAATCTTGGCGGAAAAAATATCTACTGGGAAATGAAAACAACAAGCTCACAAATTTTTGAACCTTTCCTTGCTCATATGGTTTGACAAAACCCCTGTTGGGCTGTGTGGGGGCTGTGTACATGCAATAACCAAATAAAACATATAAATTATATGGCCTTCCACAACTTGCCTTTATATTATTTTCTTTTATTTTATAGGTGATCAGCGAGTCATTGCCGAAAACTCTTTTCGATCCTTTACCTGTCGTATCCTTTTCCTGGCGTTCCTATATACACAGAGGGTCCCAAACATTGTGCCTCGTTTGTGTGGCAGCTGTGCAGGATTGTAGGAGTATTAGCTTAAAGGAACTGGGTCCATATAAATTGTTGAGCGTTAAAGCTATCTTCGAATTTTGCTGACAAACCGCTGACGACCCTTTGTTATCGCACAATAGTGCTAAAGTCATTGGCAGTGGAGACAAAAGACTTCTTAATCCTTGCATTATCCTCAGAAATTTCTTTGGTTTAACTTCAATAGAGATTAAATGACTACTTTTGTTTTATAATTGAAAAGAAGTTTATATTGGTCATGAGCGCGCTATTTATATGGACTCAATGCCTTTAATTTGCCTCGTTTCTACATCATGCGTAGGTCAGGATTCAAATAAGAGCTTCAGGTCTTGTTTGAGTCCGACAGTTGATTGCTGATTTATGGCACAGGAAAGACAAAACGGCTGATTGCTTCAAACAGCCAGTCAGCACTTGTATGATCATTGGAATTTAACTGCTGAATTAAACCCCGGAGGGAGGGATAACTACCTTATATATTGGTAGGGGATGTGCCATTATTTGGAGTGTCTTTTTCAGGCATTAAGTAAATTTAGGGTGTCATTTTGGTAAGCTCACGTATGGACATAAATTTTGGGGTGCCATTTTAGAAAAATAACTCTTTAGGGTATTGAAGTTGATCAAATTTCAATACGTGGTAGATTTTTGTCTCAATTTTAGGGTATGTATTTTCTATGGCCCGTAAATTTTGGGGTATTGCTTTTGTAAAAATTCATAAATTTCAGGGTGTCATTTCAGACATCAAAATAGCACACCCAACATCTGCCTATCAAAGTTACCCCGCCCCCCCCCCCGGAAATTAATTCAATGCCTGAGAACAACTTCTATTATAAATTACGTTGATTACTGCATTTTCATAGGCTCAAGCTTTAGTTAATGAAATGGAGGGTTAGTTTTTCATTTCTCAGTGTGCAAACTAAGGGCACTGAATTCAAGTTTTTTTGGCCTAATAGAAAACAGGAGATCTCCCTGGTCTATGAAAAGCCTATTGTATTTGATAATTTCAGAACAAACAAAGTGAATCCAAACAGGCCATGACCATGGGCAGTTCGGACACTGTTGTGCTTTCTAAACTAACGAAGAAACAATACTGTCAGCCCAGCCAAACAGTGTTTGTATTCCGTTCCAACATCGTGCTTTAGTTTTGCGAGGGCTTTTCGCTGAGGTAAGCTAGGGAGGCGAAATGTTGTTACAGTTGGGTTGAAGCCAGGGCCGGAACTGCCCATGCAATGACTTATACAACTGCTTTCTTTGTTGTATTTGACTATAGCCTTGATTAGCGGTCTCTTCGTATTATCTAGACCCATAAATGCAAAAAAAGAAGACTGTTAACTCCTGTAAAAGAACAACCAAAGTAAACCTGTAACCATGAGTGATAGGACACCCAGTGTGTAGCAGTTTAAATTTATATCAGTAGCGAGCCACCTTAACTTATTGTTTTTTTTTTGTGTCTTGAACTTGTTTTTACCTCGTACACAACCACCTTTCAATGTTTTGGTTGTGTACGAAGTAAAAACAAGTTCAAGACACAAAAAAAACAATAAGTTAAGGTGGCTCGCTACTGATGTAAATTTAAACTGCTACACACTGGGTGTCCTATCGCTCATGCTGCAACTAACAACGACCAGTTAAACCTGTCAGTACCTTTCCTCATTACTACGGGCAAGTGCTGTCTCATCCTGTCAACACGTCTTTGGGATGTCCTACCTACGTACTGAGCATCCCACTTGTTTTGTTTATGGACTACACCATTTAACCCGGCTCATTCTGTTGATCATTGGCTCAGGCTCACTCAGTCGTGTTGTGTCTTTTTCCAAGTCTTTTCTTCGTCAAAGATAGGAGCATAGAGACTTTCCTTCGATAAAATCAGCTCGTGTTGTTGTGAATGCTGGTTTGAGGTATTTGATTTCACCTACCTTAACTGTGATTAGATTTGGCTGAAACCAAAACCACTGCATGAGATTTCCAAACATTCGACTTATGCTTGCCCAGGTAAGATCTATGGAATCGTGATTCATTTTAATTTAATTCTTCAGGTGGCAAATCTTATCAATGCTTTTGAGCCATCGTGGCATGATTTCATTAGCATTTCAGTACATTTACTGAGCATGTTTTGATGGTGGGGATGGTTCAGTTCGTTTCAAGTTTCTTGATTTTATCATCTAGGATTTCCGAGATTGTACCATATCTGTGTCCCTTAAAATTGAAACTTATGAGCTTTGGTTGTATCTCTGTAATTTTTGTGAAAACTAACAAAACTGAAATGTTATGCCGATCCAAAGATCTTTATAGAAATCTTTATGTCAGTCGAGAGCATGAAAACCAACTGAACATGCGACCGGGCTGTCGCAAGGAAATTTTTGTTTCGTAATGTCCTGCTGGAAATATGTCAAAATATGTCCATTTTCATGTGGGACTAGGTAAGGAAAGCAAGTTGCAAAGTTAAGCAAAAGTTACCCGACATAAATTGTATTGTATTCAACAAATGCATGATCTGCAAGAACATGATTTCCCTTATGCTTCTTAGAAATCACAAATTAATCTTTAAAAAATGTCAGCTAGCAATGAATAAAAATAACGAGAAACAAAGCAAAAACGCAAATAACTTTTGCCTCAGTGTAAACTGAACCATTGCTTACTCAATTTTCGTAAATTTGTCGATATTAGACCCTCTGAAAAGTGTTTTGAAGTCCGAAGCAACTTCTTGCCACAGCTAGCAGTGTTTATACCGAGAACAGGGATCATCCTTTTGTTTTCCGTCACAAATTTACCAGATTTGAACGCTCGATCCACAACTCTTTTTAAGAAGTAAATAGGGCTTATTCTCTGAAATCATCAATAATTTCAGAACAGATTATAAGTTCTTTTAAGGTAACTCTGCTTTCCGCTCCAGTGAGCAGCGAGTTGCCGTTTTGCAAAACCACTCTCCTCAGAAAACTGTTAATTTCTCCAATACTATTCGGCCGATCGAAAATCGGTAAAAAGGACATTGTTCTACATAGTCTTAGCAATCGAAAGATATGCAAATCACAATGGTTCCATTAAGGCTGGCTTTGTAAATTATTTTCCAAAACTTTTTGTTGATTTCAGAAAATTGGATTTATCTCCAAAACTGCTCGAAAAATTTTTGGTTTTCTTTCGATGTATCCTTAGCTAGATTGTTGATCTACACCTTTACCAAGTCTGATCGAAAAAGCTAGGCTAGATTTCTCGCAATCGAATTTTATATTTCTGTTTACTTTTCGACAGCGAAGGGTAGAAACCTTGGTCAACAGATTACCATGTTACGAATCACGCTTTCAAACACTTAGCCTTTGGCTGCATTCACATAGCACAATCTTTTGTAAGGGATTAGTATTTGTGCAATGTGAATGCAGCCTTATAATAACTCTCCAAAATTTTTTCATTGGCAAAATAATGAACGTGATCTGTTGGGAATGCTATATTCAAGTCTCAATAGACACCATTGGAGCGCTTGTGAAAGTATCATTTCTCGAATGCTACCATTTTTGATAGCCTTCCGTTTCATGTCCTTTGAGACTTTTATGAGCATTCACAAAATATCAATTTCTTTAAGAGTCCACAATGAACAGAGATCTGAAACTAAACTTTTTACAAAAGGGTTCAACTCTTTCTCATGTCCTAATCAGTTGACCAAGGTTTTTGCCCTTCGCTGTCGAAAAGTAAACAGAAACATAAAATTCGATTGCGACAAATCTAGCCTAGCTTTTTCAACCAGACTTGGTAACGTTGTAGATCAACAATCTAGCTAACGATATAGCGAAAGAAAACCGAAAACTTTTCGAGTAGTTTTGAAGATAAATCCAATTTTCTGAAATCAACAAAAAGTATTGAAAAATAATTTACGAAGCCAGCCTTAACGGAAACATTGCGATTTGCATATCTTTCGATTGCCAAGACTATGTAGAACGACCCTCTTTTTACCGATTTTCGATCGACCGAATAGTATTGGAGAAATTAACTGTTTTCTGAGGAGAGTGGTTTTGCTAAACGGCAACTCGCTGCTCACTGGAGCGGAAAGCAGAGTTACCTTAAAATACATCCTGGAACATCATTTGCCTCGATATAACGTAAATCTAAATCTCAAAAGCATGCGTTGCTCTCAGCAACGCATGAAATAGTTTTATTCATGTATTTCCAACGTGATAGATATGGTATAGACTTCTAGCTGTACAGGGAATCTCATCTTTTGCCTCGAATTGAATTTGATTGTGAAATAGCAGGTCTATTGGAGAGTTTTTCTGCTTTCTAGAATTCAAGAAAAAATTTGGACTAAACTTCAAGCCTTCACACTTTATAAGCTGTCTGAGAAAGCATGCAATAATTTTCGAGAAAACCATCATTTAGAATGCTTATAGTATGGTATCAAGCGAGTCTTTCACCCTTCTGGTTTACGATTTAATAACTCGATGACGTCATATTCTGAAAGCAGTTGATCTATGAAACACGCTGTAAGTTCATGTCATGATTTCTGAAAAGTCCAACAGTAGGATCATTGCAAAGTAGCAACAGTTTCTTTCAAGCCATTCATTTTCAAAAATGTAGATCATACATTTGTACACCGAACTTTCAAAAATTTGGAGCCTATGTTGTAGCCAGCTGCCTTGAAACGTCTTGAGCATTCATTTCTCTTTCAGTACTGTTATTGTCTCTCCCCGTTTCAGTTTACAAGACAAGCGCCCGGCGAGGCATTCTGTCCACAACTGGTCTCTCAACCAATTATGTCTTGACAATCGATCTTCCATCGGACAAAAAAGAAGACCATTGGATTCAACGTGGTGCTGCTATGCTTTGTCAACTAGATAATTAACATTGTACGCAACACTCGAGATACGCTGAAGACTATAATGCACAAGTTGTCATTTATGAGCAGCATTGTTGCCGACAGATGCACCCCGAATTTGTTAATCATACTTTATATACATGAGCGTACAAATTTATTCAACATCTTTTGCCACATCCTAGGTGACCCAAGAAAGCTTCACGAGCCACATCATAACTTGCTCTTTGAGATCGAGAGCTATTGAGAAATATTTGTTTCACCGTTGAGATTCCGCCGGGTCACCCTAAGCAATGATTGCTGTCCAAAAAAACAAATTAAAAGAAAATTTTGCATCCAACATTGCTCATTTGATCGTCTTCCCTTACAGTCAACATTTTGTGAAATTTCGACGGATTTTCAGTGGTTTGGGGGAAATCTAGTCTTTTCAAATAATTGATCTCTGATCCATATTCCAGTTTTCATTTTTTTTTCATTTAATCATATCCACAAATCCCTATCAGCTTATACAACAACAAGATAATACTTTGAAAAATAACAATAGTAAAAATGAAAATAAACAAAGAACAACATACTATATTATATCTACAAAGAATAATATGGAATGTAACCGTGGTTAAGTGCTGCTCTTCCTAGGGATCGTGCTTTGGGTTAAATGCTAGTGTAGCAAGTAGTCCTTCAGTTTCTCTTTAAATGTGAGAACTGCGGGTGCCCCTTAGCAAACTTGGAATTTAGCTTGTTTCACATCTTGAAGTGCGCAATTAGAAATTTTACAAGGCAGGGGTCTAAACCAGCAGTTGGGCACACTCCAGATTATTTAATCAAAGAAGTGCCCTTACTCTTCAGAAACACGCTTGCTAAAATATGTCAACTCACAGCACAGCAATTTCAAAGAGGATGAAAGATTTGCTGGCGAAGCAAACTAAGACGGGGTTCCGGGGCTTGCTTGCTCTTGGGAAACTTTTTTGAAATCGCACCCTCTTAATTGTTAAACATTAGAAATGAAAATTTTAGAAGAAAATGCAAAATTAATACTAAGCAAGTAAGCCCAACGAATCAGTCTCATCTGATGGCCCCAAGTCTTGTAGCAATTGATTGATGATCGCTTTTCCACATGTGCAATGACAAAAACTTTAATAAGATTTTCAGCTGTTTTTGCAAGCATTTTGGGTCACGATGTTGAGAACATCACAAATGATTTCGAAACGAAGAATACAGGTATAACAATGTGAAATCTCAAATTTGATTCACGATCTTTGGAAAAGCACACAGTATTAACAAATATCGATACTTCATGGCAAAAAGAAATCGAATTAAACGCATATTCAAAATGTGTCAGAGTAACACAATATTTGGTAGACAGGGCACATGCTTTGTTGAGACACACAGTAGATTTTACTTATTTTAATGAAAGTTTGTCCACTTGTCCTCGTCCTAATCATAAGGAAGGGATATTCAACAATTACGATTTGAAAGATTTATGTACATCTTTGGGACATCTAGTAACACATTTAGCATTTGTATTTACTTTCAGCATAGTTAAGAAAGGAAATCAAAGCATATAATAAGTGGCCCAAGCTTCTTGCAGTCTAATTCTAGCCAATTAGATATCAGTATTTCCGGTTGACCACGTCAGGTTCCCAAATATGGTGTGGTAGATGTCACTACCTATAGTCTTTGTGTTGCTATTCCATCAAAGGCTTATGTATGCTTCGATTTCCTTTAAGGCCCAACTACACGATTCATCACACCGCATTGCTTTTCGCATCGAATACCGAGGTGTAGTCACACGACATCGAGGCAATCCGGAATCACTCCTCTCTGTTTTCGCGGAGTGAAACCACACTGCTGTAGAGGTAAAATGAAAATCAATCCGATTCACTCCGCTCCGCATTCCATCTGGTGTAACTGTACCATTCAATTTTGCCCCACTCCGTTTGGGCTTCGCAGTTGTCAAAGAATAGGTTTAGACATCGCAGTGCAGATTGACTTGGTTGGTGTCGTGTAACTGCGACCAAAGTGGGCTCATGGCAATACGGTTTCGTCTAACTGCAAAAAAAATCAGTGCGACTTTGACGAAGGTGGGTTGAATCCAATCCGATGCGAAAAGCAGTCTGGTATCGTGTAACCCATGCCTAACTGTTGTATTCGTTGGTCTGTGAATATTTATGACAATCAATTTAATGAATAGATTTTTGATAAGAATATCATAAGCATAATTCACAAAAATGATTTTGACGTTGATTTTAATGCTGACATGTAGGATAGAAAAATGTATCTTTGTAAATAAGCACGTATGTATTTTTCAGTGTATATGTAACCAATATTATAACTCATACAAGAACAACAGTTGTAAGAGTTTTTTAATTAGGACAATATTTTCATGCACATAATTCTTTGGTTTTTCGTCTTGCAACTTCTGAAACGTTGTGTGGATTCCCGTGTCGAACTAAGCATCCAGAAATCTCAGGCGGAGGATATGTCTGCATGCATTTGGGCCTACCATCCAACTTCGTCCCTAGGGCCTTTTGTCATATTGGGACCTTTTCGTCTCCGTCCAAATATGGCAAAAGGCCGTGGGGACGAGGTTGCCTACCATCAGAACGTTTTAAACCTTACTAAAATCAAAACTCCTAAAACATGACATCCTTGAAGAACAGTACGATCTTCGATATATATTTTGGTTAGATAAACTGTAAATACTCCAGAATATTTCCCTACTTACGTTGTTTTACAATTATACCTACTATGGAGCATCATGTATAAAAAAGATGAAATGAAAATGGAACGAAACTCTCGCCCTGTTTTAGAGTAAAAGAATAAAACTTTGAATTGATACCCTGTTTCAGAAATCACGTCAACATTCTGAAGATTTATACCCTGTGTCGGAGTGTCGGAGACAGGTTGAGGTCCTGAAGGGGTCTTGAAATGTTGAATGCTGATCATCAGTGGCGTGTCCCTAGACAGGGTTTTTCTTAAAACACAGGCAAAGGGAGGCAAAGCACCTAACGCCAAATTTTATTTCACCGCACTCAAATAGTTACCATTTACAAATTTGTTTTGACTTTGAATTGGAAGGGGGAGAAGCATCGTTGGATTCTGAAGTCATGACTGAGATTTCAAATCCAAGATTTGCCAAACAGATTTTGACTGGAAGGCAACTTGATGACATCATCATTGTTGGAAAATGCCCTTTACAACCCCCCCCCCCAAAAAAAAAAACTTGCTGTAGACCTACATCTTACTACCAAGCATTCAGGGTTTTCGAATGATGCATACATTTACTATGTTTGCTTATTTGTAAACTGAGAACCCCCCCCCCCCGCCCGGGGCCAGTTCATGCAGAGACTTGGAGACCATTGTCTTACTTTAATTTTAAAAGCAAATTGTCAGGATTGTTTTGTTTTGTTAACACATAATAAGTTTTGTATTATGAAGTGCTTGAAAAATACCATTTTTCCAATCAAAATTATTTTTAAGAAACCAAAGTAAAATTTCAGGGTGATGGGTTTCTTACATCAGGGTAGATGTTGGGCCATCTGGCAGGCTGCAGTTTCTAAGTGGCGGGGTAATACTGTAATTTAGAAGGACATCATACAGTAAGTTACCCTGGGTACCAGAACATCAAAAAATACATAGAATTTCTTCTTTTCTTTACTTTTTTGAGGCTCTGGTACCTAGGGTAACAGAAAATTAGAGGGGAACATCGTCTCTTTGGAGGGATAGCCCAAAAATTTGGGGTTATTCAGTAAGCTAGAGGGATAACATCGTGTCGTTGGAGGGCTACCATCAGTAAGGGGAGCAATTCAGTCACTGAGAAGAGAGGGGTAACAAACAAGAGGGTTTACTCTACAACCTATCTATATTCCTTTTTGCTCGCGGAACGAAGTGACGCAAGTTTGTGAGATAGGATGGGAAATTTCCCGCAGACACTTTTTCCTTTTATATCAGGACCCATACTGCTTTGCGAAAGTTTTGAACAAAGCATCTTTTCAACTCTGCTGTCTGCGGAATAACATACTGGAAAAACCAGACCGTATGACTCTGAGACCCCAGTAACCCTTAGGACCCATCAGGACCGAGTTTAAAAGGATCCTTAACATTAAGGGGTCATCCCCTCTTAATAAAGGCAGTGTTTCAAGATACTATATGCTAATCAGGCAGGCTGTTTCTGCTATACTTTTTCAAATTTAGCGCCAATACCGTTCACTTCAGCATGGGGTGAATACCGTTTCTATGGTGAATACCCTTGAACAGACGTGACACCAGTATACAGATTAAAACATTTCATTCTTTGAATTGCTTAGCATGCGGTGGCAGCGCCAGCTCTGAGAAATCCATAGGTAGGCTTTTCAGGTAGGCTTTTCTGCGCAATCAGTCAGATATGCTTTTCCTACCCTTGAATATTTAATGGAAAAAGAACAGAGAGAAAACAACGATAAATACTTGGATGATAATTGAAACCGTGTTAAAAACAACAAGAGAAACTTTGGCCTACCTATTTAAAACTGCCAGTGGTTGACATATCTGCAAGGAAACTGTCTTGTTATCTGATGCCATCTTAGGGAATGACTCCTTTCAAACTCTGTACTTAGGGACCTGTCATAAAGTATCTACTACAGGGGGGCGGAGGATATTTGACTTTGGCCAAAATATTTTTCAAAGCCCCTGTTGGAAATGAGTAAAAAATTCCGTGGCCCCTCGTGCAGAGAAGAATAATTTTCGTGGCCCATTTCAATTTGAATTTTTGAAATTTGCCCATAGCACCCCTATAGCACAAGATACTCTCCTCTTTCCACTTCATCTTCAGACTTTGATTATGACACTAATATTGTCCCCGTTGTGCATAGCATAACTGTGCCTACTAACTTAGAGCTAATGGTGGTTTGGGCAGCATGTCCACTCATCGTATTTATGATTGCTGTCCAGCTTTGTTTGTTGATGTAGCAAAGAATCATGAATTTTAAAAGAACAGCTTTCAAAGAATTCGCCTCCAAAATTTGAGTTTGTGTCACCTCAATGCACTTTCAGCACTCAACGAAAAGAAGCAAGCTCTTTTGCATGTATTTTTGCGTTGATGGGCTGATGCAAGGATCCAAAGAAGGATGGTTCAGCAAAACAGGCATCAGAAAAGAGAAAATCCGTTTGTGCTTTCAAAAAAAGAATGAAACTGGAAAGTTGAAGCAATGACTGGATTGGATTCTGACTGCATGACTGAATTGATTTTAGTTGCTTTAAGGACTGTTGAATATTCTCACACATAAATTTCAGTGTTATCAACATTTCAATAAGCTTTTGTAATGTTACTCACTGACACAATTCATGGCCCATTCAAAATCTGCAAATATTTTCTGTGGCCCATTATCAAGCCCCTCAATTTTTTGTTGGCCCCAGCCTATATCCTCCACCCCCCTGTAGCAGATACTTTATGACAGATCCCTTACGGGTCCTAGAGGTCGTATTAGTCTCAGGGCCATAGGGTCTGGTTTTTCCGGTATGCCCTGCGGAATTGAGTGCACACAGCACTTTTCAATGCCACTGTTGTCTTGCTTGTCTGAAGTGGAATCAAAACCAGTCATAGCAAGTTTGTCCAGTTTCAATCCAGTCACGTACTAAAATAGACTATTGTAATTCTTTTCTTCAACAAGAAAAGAAATCACTGAATAAATGTTTTTCCGGTCTGCCCGCTCATCGGCCCACAGAACAGATTTCAGAAAGAAAACAAGCATGCAGCAACTGAAATTTGGAATCCGTGTAAGTCTAGAATCCGTGAGAACCAGGGCGCACTATGGGAGACGATGGGATGGATATAGGAGGTGCAGATGAACCCCTCCAAATTTAAACTGTTATTGGGGCATATGGCTAAAAACTACTCTCACATTCAGCAATGCCATGCTCTTTGTTTACTCTCAGCGAAAGTTTACAATGTTGACACCCAAAGTCAAGTGTCCCCGTACATTCTACCCCGGTGAATTCCCCGCTGGAAAAATATGACTTTGTTTTAAGACCACTAGGACCCTAGTGAACATCTGACCTCTCACCGGGGCACTTAGACTGGGGTTTATTTTGGGTTGAATAAAACGTAAATCTGGGACAAGAAATGAAACCAAATCCGTTCGTCTGGTAATTCCATTCAGCATCTGTGAGAGAGGGGTGGCAGGGTAGTGGTACCATGGTACCAGAGGGGTGGTACCTGGTACAACGTTGTGCAAATGTGGTGGAACCTGGTACCAAAGGTATGGGTACCGGTACCAAGCTTATATGAGTCGGTACTAATGAAAATTTCGTCCATGGATGATTTTGGAATTTTCTAGAACAAATTTTTAGCTTTAACAGTACAGTGACACAGATGCTACGGTGACGTGCTCAGGAGTGGTTTGGTCTTGCCCATTGGTCTCACGAGGATCTGACGCAGACCTCATGTCAGAATTCGTTATATTCATGATTAACTGTACTATATCAATAGTTCCTTCCCCCAAAATTGGTGGTACCAATACCTTCAATTTGGGTGAAACCTGGTACCTTATGAGTTGGTACCGGTACCAAAGACTGCCCCTGTCACCCCCCTCCTGTGATGGAGAATGAAACATCAAAATCACACTAAACATCGCAAGAGTGAGATTTGAAGGCGGAGGTGTGCAAACACTGGAACCTGATTAGAATATTTCATAGTGATGACTTCAAGAGCGCCAAGGGGAGTTTCACTTTCAAGGAATATTTTACATCTTCGGCAAAGATCCTTTTGTTTTGGAGAAAAATCCACGAAAAATCAGTAAAAATCCTGTTATTCTGGAAACGTTACGTACCATTTTTTCGTTCGAATTTTTAACGCCTTGCACAAAAACCATTGGAACTATTCATGTGTGCCAACTCGAACTGCTCATCCACAGCAACAGGAATCTTAGTTGAAATTGACGCAAATTATCACTGCACCGGCACCGTGTTGCCCTTGCCTACTGGCCATCTTACCTTGTGTGGCGGGATAGCAATGCTTACAGTTACATTTTGTAATGAACTAAATGATAACAAAATCGGATATCCCAGTTACGTTCCGCGAGCTACCCATAGGTTCACCTTTGATTCTCCCTGGTCTCAACGCTCTCAATACAGTGACTCAATATCAGTCCACAGGGAAACGAGGGATTGGCAATTTGCGAAGGAGGAGCGAGGTGAGGGAGAAGAGGGAAAGCAAAGCACGTTCCACAGCAACAGTTATCCAAGAACCACAAGTTCTGAAAATCATATATCACGAAGCCATGGCTCCTCGGTGGTTACCATTAGAATCAAATCCAGAGGTGAGGCTTTAAACTTTTTAGGGGAAACTGCATCATATGTTTTGTCCGTTGCAGACTGAGCAGGAGGGTTTGTCATGACATCAATCAATAATTTATTTTTCGTCTTCCTAGGCCTATGGTGGTATAGGCCTAGGTTTGCCTTTGGTTGTAAGCACTTTTAACAATCTTTGGTTTAAGCAACTCTACAAACAAGTTAAAATCACATAAAGTGAACTTCTTCGAAGATTCGGAGCGGAGACTGATTTAACCAGGACAAGCGAAGCAGTGTCATCATGCATGATGATGAAGCTCATTTTTGCAAAGGGGCAAGTGGGGGCTGCGCCGTTTATTAGGGTGCAGGACTATGGAAAGAATGGCATTTGCAAACCCAAGAATAACATGTAGAATGTTACACCCTTGTTCAAATTAATTGAATAAGTGGTAATCTGGTAACATTTTGTGGCCTGCTGAAAATACTACATACATACTACCTACATACTACATACAATTGTCAATTGCTTTGTCTATTCTTTCATACCTCACACCAATTTTTTGGATAGAAAATTGTGATGTTATTTTTTTAATGTTTCTGTAATTGTGTTGTGAAGGAATCCTTTGAAACAATGGTGGTCTAATCAACAAGTGAAGCATCCCAGGAGGGTGCCCGCGTCCCGGCCACTGGCCGGGGCCGGCCGGGACTGTCAAAATAAATGGAAAAGTTCTGATGGCTGGAGCCCAATTGTGGATGGCCGGGGCTGGCTGTGGCTGGCAAAATAAGCGGAAAAGTTCTGGAAATGCCCCGGCCACTGGCCGGGGTGTGGGTACCTTCTTTTTCTTGTTTGGTAGATTTTCCAACTTTGATCACACTGGGAGGGAGCAGTTGATCCAAATCCCTTATTCTTTCTGCCTTAAAGAATACGTAAGCTTTTTACCTCTCAGAGATATGTTGAATAATTAAGCAACTGTGGCAAATTAGATCATAAATACACTTGAAGATGGCCGGGGCTGGCCGGGGTTGGCAAAATAAATGGAAAAGTTCTGGAAATGCCCAGGCCAGTAGCCCCGGCCTGCCCCAGCCACTGGCCGGGGCGCGGGCACCCTCCTAGCATCCCAGAAAATTGCACAAAGCTGCAATTTGTCTCAATCAATTTAGAATTTCTTTCTCTGCAACATATCCAAAAAACAACACACAGCAGATTTAGATATGTTGCAGAGAAAGAAATTTTCCAAGGAATGATGTCAATTGCAGCTTTGTGTTGTTTTTCCTGGCATAACTCACTTGCTGATGAAACTGTTATTGTTTCAGAGGATTCCCATGGATTCCTTTGTGATGTCACTACACAGCAACACAGAATTTAAAGAAAAGTGTCTAAATTTGGAATCTACATGAAAAATGGATCCAAAGTACCTGCCACTAACAAAATAGGCAGAGCAAATGAAGCTAGTATTTTCTTGGCAAAACACCAGATTATCGGTGATTCAATTAATTCAAACAATGATGTATCCAGAACAGAGCATTAGGTAGACAACAGAGGATGCCAAGGTCTTTGCAAAGATTGGGGCACCTTCCATTTGCTGCTACTGGCCATTTTATATATCTGTTTTTTTTTGTAAAATTGGCAAGGATTTTTGCTTGAGGGGGCATCTGCATCTCCAGAGTCCAACCTGGCTCAAACATGCTGATAGAAAATCAGTGTTCAATTCAATGATAATGATCAGTTTTATTTAAATGAATCTCAACAAAACAACAAATGTCAACAAAACAGAAATTTACAGCTGTTAGCAATTTCAATATGAAATTGATCACACCAACAAATCAAATTCTATTTGCTACAATAAGGTCTTTCTTACACATGGAAACAGCCTGGGGACCTTCTATATAAATTTCAAAATTAAATTAAGTGCAGAATGTTATAACAGATTAGATTATTTCATTTAGTTTTTCTTATGTTTTGAAATTTATTTTCCCTCTCCTACTCTGAACTTTTACTTGACCATGTGTCACCTGACCTTTCAAACACAGTATATATCAATAACAGCATAACTAAAAGAACACACTAAAGAAATGGCATAGAAAGGCCTTACTGACATAGACATAACAAAAATCCATATGGGTTTTCAAGGTTTCTTTGCATTTGGATACACATTCTTGAGGGATGTGACAGACTGTAAGGATGCTTTTAGATATAATGAATATCCTCAGAAAGTAAATGAACAGAGCTAAGTAGAGGAAATCTATCGTTATGACAAAGAAAACTCCTATGCACATTTAGTGTTCCTCTTGTGAAGCAATATTCATGCACCCATCCAAATCTTCAGACACAGAAGGCTAGAAATGGAATACCCAGAGGCCTTGCCTGGGCTTATTCTCTTCAAAGAAACCATTATGCGTGCAAGGCATAAGACTTTATAAAGCTGGATTTTCATTGGGTTGTCAGTATTTTGCTAACTGATCTTTAGTTGTTTTATTCAAATGTCATTAACCCTCTATGATTGATCATTGAGTTTCTCAGTCTTGGATCACCTTTTGATTTTCTTTCTGTTTCTCAGTTTTACTGGAAGAGTTGTGTTTTGAACATTCATGATTATTCATGGCCTGGAAGATGTTAGCATCTGAACCAGAGATATTTTCAGATGTTTCACAACTGAATGTTGAACCTACTACTTTCTCCCTATTTAACTCTAACGGATCAAAAGAGGCTGTGACATTCACAATTCCCAGATCCAAATAAGATGCTGGCTTTGTAGTTTCTGATGATGCAGTTTTGTCTATGTCTTCCCTTTCTGGTTCTTTGGTAGTGGATATAGGCAAATCATGATATTGAACTTCGTTTACCAAGCCTGGTTCATCAGAAGTATCACTTCTAGTTGGCTTGTGTGAGGAACTTTCAAGTTGGTCTGTTAACCCAAGCAGTTCACAATGAATCACTTTTGAGAGACCATCATTCTCCTCTTTATTTATGATGCTCAATTCTACGGCTGTATCAGAAGTAACTGGCTGAGATGACGCAAATTTACTTTTGTGTTTAGTGCCTCCTGACTCATCTGAATTTTCAACCACTTTTGTCTTTCCAAACCTTTTTTCTATGTATCCTTTGAAAAAATATATCAGAGGGTTTATGACAGCATTCATGTGCGACAAAGTGGAACTTACTTGTTCAAATCTTCCAAAATAGAGAACGATGGTAACTGGAAGATTACATATAACAAATGTCACAAGTACCATTCTGCAAATGATAACTGTGGACCTCTCTTTTTTCTTTGCCTGTTTCATAATTTTCTGGTCATGCATGTAATCTTGTTTGTTGAAGCTGAGAAGATTTGCTGCTTGCTCGACAACTAACCTGCTAATCCAAGTATAGATAATCAATATAGCTAATGCACCACAACTCATGTATGTGGCTACTGCATATCCTAGATTGCATGAAACAGCTGCATGCTGCCCTCTGGCATTGTCAACTCCAGTAGTCTGTATGAAGTAATCTATAATTACAGCACCACTGATCAATATAGCATTGAAGCTCCATGCTCCGCAGATTTGTCTGTACAAATTCTTGCGATTTGAATGCCACAGTCTATGCTTTAATGGTAGTTTTACTGCAAACAATCGTTCAAATCCAATAATAAGGACTAGTTTCATAGAAAGTACATAAAAGAATCCAATCAAACCAAATGATACCCATAAGTAGAATTTGTCACTGTATCCTTTTATGTAAAAGTGTGTGTACAAAATAGTTATTGATAGATTACCAACTGAACTCAGGAGATCAGTGGTTGCCAAATGAAAAAGTAGGACTTCAAAATCTGTAGCATTCCTCCATTTTCTCAAGATAAGACAAATTTCAGTGGAGTTCAAAATGATAGCTAAAATTGCAGTAATAAATGCTATGACAAGGAATGGCACATTTGGTGTAAATATTTCAACCCCTGATGATGAGTGACTTGGTGTTGTGATATTTGCCATCTTGAATAGGCCAGTCAGATTTTCTGATCTATGACTCCTGACTTGTTCGCTATCATCAAATTTCAAGTTTCAGTGATCTTCCATTTTTGAGCACATATGTCTGCTTTCTCCAGAAAACCAGCAGTGGTGTATGCCTTGCAGGAAAATAACAACAATTCAGAATGCTGCATACAGCTGACATCCATTATGACAGTGTAGTGTTATCACAAAGTCCATGGGGAATCAAAATCTACTTCATAGGAAACCCACATATAGGGGAAATGGAAAAATGATAAAAATGTATTTTAAATCTTGCAGCTATCCAACAAGAAAGCTAGGTTAAAGGGAGTGTGTAACAGGTAAATAAACTTGTCCATAAACTGAACAAAAGAAAACACTCACACATAATTTTGTTTCTTTACCAATCTATTGTTCACTGTGCGTGGGCAAATTTGATTTGAAGGACACTTTTAGGCCCCGTTCTCATGGAGTGAAAATGGAGCCTGTCGACCTTGTCGAAAGCACTAATGAAAATGCATAAGCGGTGCGTGTTAAAAAGAATCCGTTTTTCAGTGTGAACGCCAAAAACAGAGACATTTGAAAACACTTCAAGTTTCATTGTTAATAAACTGTTGATTACGATTATGCAAGATAACACGTGCAAGGTATGCAGGTTGGAATGGCTCATTTGAAATTGAAGAAAGTGAAATATCAAATTTTAGGTCCTTAAGCTTTGGTACAGTGATTTGTTTTGTTAACGGAAAGAAAAGCATTTTGTCATGAATCCAGCTAACAGGAATTTTTGGAATTGAAAAAATTCAATATGTGGTATTGGCATTTTAAAATTAGCTCACAAGGTGGTGAGACTTATTGTTCTTTTGGGGGAATGGGATGTTCTTGCAAAGATCAGTGGGATTTTTGTCACCAAATGAAGTTCTCTCTTTCACAGGGGCGGGGCTCTCTGCAGTTCCGATTTTAAAGCCCTGGTGTCCGAGACATGACATCGTCAGTAAAACGCAATTCTATGAGTTTTTTTGCCTTTTTCACATTCTCCGACAAAGATAAAGATTCTTACTCATTGGGCTATTCCATTTTGACTCCGTACAGGGGAATGGAAGTAAAATTCCTGGGGGCACATCAAAAGGAATTTCTGGAGGGTCAAAAATTCTTAATCAAACTTTTCTTGGGGGTATATCTTAAAGGGGCAGGGTCACGTAACCGTAAACAAACCTGTTATTTCTAGAATCTATATTGTTAACCACACATGGTCATTGAATTCTGCTCAGATTTTGGTGGATGGGGTGAATCCACAATAAAGTTACTTCTAAAAATCCATCAATATCTCTGCCATCCTACAACATATCAGTGTTTGATTTGTTCTCCTCTAAAAAATTCAAGAGTCTATCTTCAAAAGAACACGTTTATTTTGAGAAAAGTAGTGGAAAATCTTTGTGATATGGACCATCATACTGCAAAATTGTCGTTTCAAAAGAAGTCTGTTTACATTATGTGACCCAGCCCCTTTAACATACATTTTCTAGGGGCTAATGCACCTTCACAAAGATTTCCACGGAGGCTATTGAAACTATCCCCTTTTTGTACGCATGGGGGATCATCAGTTCAAAGTGCTGTTTCTGAGGGGGGTGGCTCCGAACTAAGGGTGCCAATCTGACAAAAAGCTTTTCGTCATTTCTCATCGTCAAAGAAACGATATTTATGTGCATTGGGTACCCAGTGATGCGCCTGCCATTTGAACCTACTTCAGGTCAGGACAGGACATGTCAAATTTGACGTGAAAGTCTTTCCAATAACTTACAAAAGAAATTGGTTATGATCTCTAGGCATTCGGTGATCCAGGACAGGTATCATGTTTCAAACGTTTATTCCAGGAAACTGGAAAGGGTCGTAATTCTTTCTGGCAGGCACATCCTCGTTGTTTTCCTTCCAGACAGACTCCAGGGGGGGGGGGACGAGGGAAACGGGCACGAAGACAGATTTTCATTTGCTCCGAATGGACACACCGTCAATTCCTCCAGTTCAACAACGATAAGTCTAGAGTATCGCATCATCAGACCAATAAATTTAATGGGAAGGAAACAGAAAAAGACATTTGATGGGCGATCAGCCACAGGCCATGGAGCCTTGAGAAACTGAGTAAGATATGCTTTGAATCAAGATACTTACTTTTTGCTTAGATTCCAGCAATGAAAAATCTGCGATGTTGCTTCGTTCCCTTCTCAAGCGGCAGCAGCTCACTTTGCGAATAAAATAACCATTTCTATGAAAATAACGAACTGTGCGTGTTTTGTTTTCATTTCTCTCATTTTCAAAGCGCCTTTGAAATGTTCTTTTATTCTTAATGAGTGCTTAACATGGGGAAAACAAATGACAGTATGCAGACTGCTTCATGAAGAAAACAAAACAACAATACTGTTGTTTGTCAAGAAGACGTCAATGGATTTCTGAACTTCTTTGTTTTCTTGTTCAACCTCCTTCCCATTGCAAACAATAATCATCTTCATCGATTTGTGTCAATGCGTTTGTCGTCATGATTTGTCATCATTTTGTAGCCAGTTTTTCAAAGTGCTGCCTTGGTTGTGTGCCCCTGCCCCCATCATAGATTCTCAAAAAACTCACAATAGATTTTACTTCCTCTGGTCAGCACCCTTCGTCATCCTCGTCGGTCAGATCCAGGACGATTACGCAAAAGCTGGTGGCAATGAACTTTTACCGAGATGCATTGTATTTGAATTCTTCGATTAAGGAAGAGGGGGTGACAGTGACAGGGTAGTGGTACCTGGTACAACATTGTGCAGATGTGTTGGAACCTGGTACCAAAGGTAGGAGTACCGGTACCAAGCTTATATGAGTCGGCGCCAATAAATATTTCGTCAATGGATGATTTTAGAATTGCTAGAACAAATTTTTAGCTTTTCACAGTGCAGACAGTGACACAGATGCCACGTTGACGTGTCAGGAGTGGTTTGGTCTTGCCCATTGGTCTCACGAGGAACTGACGTAGACCTCTTTTCAGAATCCGTCGTATTGTTCTATCAACTATGGTCATATTCATGATTAACTGTACTATATTAATAGCTCCTTCCCCCAAAATTGGTGGCACCAATACCTTCAATTTGGGTGGAACCGGTATCTTATGAGTTGGTACCGGTACCAAAGACTCCCCCTGTCACCCCCCTCAAGGAATACAATGCATCTTTCAGAAAAATGCCTTGCCGCCATCTTTAGTGTAATCGTCTATTTAGGATGGCAAAATACTAAAACCCCATGATCGCTGAACTTTGATGTCAAATTGAACAGAATGTTTTCGGCAATTTCAAGTTCGTCTAGCGTATTTGCTCCTTTAAATTTTGCAGAGCATAGACATAGTTGAACACATTTTACTGTTCAAAAATGGAAGATCTCGAGGGGATCTTGATCAAAAGGTCTTTTGAATAGAAAAAGAATGTGTCATTCATATGAGAGTTAGTGAGTGAAACAACTTCGAGAAAAACTGATATCAACAAAACTGTACTTCTTTCAACAAAATCTGATATTTTACAAATGATATTACATAGCAGGGGCGGCGCCACGGGGTGGACTGGGGTGGACACGTCCACCCCACTTTTTTGAAGATAATTTTTCTAATTGGTCTAAATTCGATGAAAAAAGGTTGGGGGGGGGTCGTTTTTAGCCTCTCAGGAATCGGTACTCGTTTCCCTTCGTTTACAATTCAGTGATCAGTCGTAGTCATTTGGTTTGTGTAGCTTGCAACCAACCATATGGGATTTTATTCCTTAGGTAATTAAAATATTCACCTATATACAGGGTGTCTCACAAAAATTGCTCGACGTTTGATTAAATATTGAAAAATAAGGACAACATGAACAGGCTCATGGAAAGATAACCCTGTTCCTAAGATTATGAAATAATTTTAGAGACTAAAATCGTGCAAATCGGTTGAAAATTCACTGAGTTACGAGCTCTCGAAGATAAAAAATATGCGATCGCTGAAACCAGAGACCCCCCAGATTACTTGTATTGCAAAAGCTCGAAGACAGAGGTAAGAGAAGCTTATTAAATGTCATACCTCTTGTTGATATCCTAGCAAACCAAATAGGACTTCTAAAGTAAATTATTTGTTGTGATCATTCTCAAATTTCCTTAACATTGCATAAGTCCAAAAACAGTGGTTCAAAACAAAATCGGCGAGAGACTGAATCTGATTCCTCCAAGCATCAATATGGTTGACAGTTAGGTCATCGAATACCTGTTTGAATCCCACTTGGTTCGCCCTGAAACAATTGAGAAATACCAGAAACGACGGCCTATGGGATTTTTACCAAAAATGCCATTTCGAGGCCTCTGGTTTCAGCTTTCGGACAAACTTGAACTTCAAAAGCTTGTAACCCCATGATTTTTTATCGGATTTGCAAGATTCTTGTGTCGAAAATTAATTTAAAATCTCAGAAACAGGGTGACTTGACCAAAGGTCCATTCAGCGTATCGTTATTTTTTAGTATTTAATCAAACGTGGAACAATTTTCTTGAGACATCCTGTACGTGTGCAGATAATTAATTAAGATAGGTGTCAAATCGAACTTTTCTGCTTTCTCGTTCATGGTTTCTCGTTCTGCTTTCTCCTTCAAGTGAATTAGGGCTTGCAAATAACGTCTATCACATTAAGTCAATGATGAACACAAATTTTATCCTATCTTGCAAAAGGGCGTTTTCCGACGTTCTAGGGGGCGTGGTTTTGAAAAATTTTCCTGGGGGCAAGCCCCCAGACCCCCATTTTCCCTTCGCTCCATTCTCTTGTCCACCCCACTTTTTGGTGGCTGGCGCCGCCCCTGTTACATAGCAAAACACATCTGTGTATAATGTGAACCAAATCATGTTTCATAACAAATCAAATCTGCATAGAATGTGTTCCAAATGATGTTTTTGTTTTTAAAGAATTATATCTGATTCAGAGGTATTTTGAGATGTCTCACCATTGCTGGTTCAACTTTGTGTTCCGTCACCACTCTGTTCTAAATGAGTTAAGAGTGGCCGCTGCGTTATACTTGGCCCCACAAAGAATGCAGCCTCAGGAAGTTCTGATCAGGCAACCTGACCTTCGTCTTTTGACTTCTTCATATCAATCAGACGTATCTTGGGACCTCTCACCACTGTCCTTTGAACTTTTCAGTTTCTAACAATCATATCTGAATGTGCTACAAGTGGCTGCTGTATTCACAGTACCCAGAACACAGTTGATTAGTACAGCCTCGGGTATCGTTGTAATAAGGCAACTTCACCTTCGTCTTTTGACTTATTCATATCAATCAGACGTATCTTGGGACCTCTCACCACTGTCCTTTGAACTATTTAGTTTCTAACGATCATATCTGAATGTACCACAAGTGGCTGCTGTATTCACATATTCACAGTACCTAGAACACAGTTGATTAATACAGCCTCGGGTATCGTTCTAATCAGGCAACTTCACCACTGTCTTTTGACTCTCGTAATCTGAATCAGACGTATTTTGAGATCTTTCTCCAATCCTCTTTGAAGCATCTGCATTCTCACGATCTTATATGAACGTGTTTACACTGGCTGAAATATTCACAAGACCCGTCTCTAAGGATAATAAAGCCTCAGGTTGTACTGATGAGATAACTACACCGTTAACCTTTGCCTATGGCCGCCTTAACCTGAATTACACGTATTTCGATGTCTTTCTCCAATTCTCTTTGAATTATTTGGTATCTCACGATCTTATAAGGATGTGTTTACAGTGGCTCCTGCGTTCACAACACCCAGCTCGAAAGATATTGTAGCCTCTGGTTGTACTGATAACACAACTTGATCTTCGTCTTTAGACGTTCCAAATTTTTGGTCAACGGATATTGGCATGTCAAGATTTTCATCTGCATTTACAAACCGAGCTTCCTCAGATGTTTCACTGTTCAATTGCAGAGGTAAAGAACCTTGACTTTTGTCCCACAACCCTCGCGGTTTTTGGTCAGTTGGCTTCGTTAGACCACCATTTGCCTCTTCCACTACAATATCGACTTTTACAGCTGTATCAGACGTGTTTGGCTTAGATGACAAATATTTGTTTTTATGTTTTGTACCTCTCGATCGGTCTCCAGATTCAGTGGAACTTACAACAATTTTTCTCTTGCCGTAACATCTCTCTACGTATCCCTTGAAGAAATAAATCAGAGGGTTTGCGGCAGCACTCAAGTTCGTCAAGTTAGCACTTATCTCATCCACTGTTCCACGATACATGGCAACAACAAATGGAACATTGCAGACGAGAAATGTCATCAGCACAATCTTGCAGATGACAATAGTGGCCTTTTCTTTTTTCAGTGCCAATTTTATCATTTTTGGGTCTTTTTCATAATCCTTTTTGTCAAATTTTAGACGATTCTTTGTCAGCTTGATAATAGTATTGCACACCAATGGATAAATTATCAGTATGGCTAACACACCGCCACTTATGTAAGCAGCCATTGCATATCCTAGTTTACGCGATACAGCCACACTCTGACCCTGGACATATTGACCTGTGTTATTTTGGCCCGTGTTACTTTGGCCTTTTCCATTATGAACTTTAGATATCTGTATGAAGTAATCTATAAGAACTGCACCACTCATTGCCACAGCGCTCAAACACCATGAACCAGAAACCTGCATATACATGGTCTTGCGATTTGTATGCCACAATCGATGCTTTAATGGTAGCTTTATTGCAAGAAGTCTTTCCAACCCAATGACAACAACAAGCTTCATGGACACCAGATAAAAGAAGGCAATCAAACCAAACGCGACCCATAAGTAGGTCTCATTGTAAGATTTTGTCACGTAATAAAATGTAACTAAACTGGTGATCGTTAGGACGCCTAGTGCGTGTAAAAGATCACTTATTGCAAGATGAAAAAGTAGTACTTCAAAATCGGTAGCTTTTCGCCATTTTTTCCAAATCAAACGTAATTCAGTGGAATTGAAGATGATGGCTGCTGTACTAATGATAAATGATATGATAATGTACGACAATCCCGCTTCAAATACTTTGATTGCTGATGATGAAATGATTCCTTTTGTAATATTCGTCATTGTAGCTGGGACTTTGAATCAGTTTTCCTTGCTCCAGAACTGTGATTTTGGTGTTTTACCCACAAACAATAGTATTAGTGATCACTGATCCGCTGCCCTTGAGCGTGTGGTTCGCCGCTTCCAAGAATAAGCAGGCGTGGTTTCCTAGCAGAAAGAAAATGGAACGATAAGAAAATATAAATTCAAATTTAAGCCAACGGGGTCAGCTTAATAGATCAAGCACCCGGGAGTATGTCTGCTGATGGGGTATCAGTTTCAACAGCAAATCCAGGACTGGATTATATCTTTTGCAATTTTGTTCAGGACAGGAATGTCAAGAACGATGACTTTTCAGGATTGGTCGAAAATTTGTAGAAGATACTAAATAAACAACAACTACAAAAACAATTTTGATGTATCTTATTTCATGGCAGACATAGCATTTTCCAACGTTTTGTTTGAGCACAGGGTCTAAAAATTTTCCTATGGCAGGTGCATCCCAATCGTTGTAAGGTAGATTCCCAAGGTGAGAAAGTTTGTGCAAACAGCCACAGACTTGTAACTAAACTAAAATCACGGGAGGGGATATTTAAAGGCACACTGTCGTCGTGTTGATTGGATAAACAAGACAATCAAAAAGAAAAGAATCAGGCAAGGTCCAGTAATTTCGCCGCACAGTGAAATTCACGAACATGATAATGACCTGATTTCCTTTATTCTCGAAACAAAGCATGATCCAAGAGCAAAAAGGCTTGCTAATTACTCAAAGACCAGTGCTTTGTTTTTTATTTCAATATCACAACTAACCAATCACAACCACGACAGTGTGCCTTTAAGCTTCCTTGTCAAACATGTTTCACTGTCAATGGCAAGTATTAGGAATTTCTTCTGCAGATGAGCATAGGGCTACGTACATGAAAGGAGCGTTGGGTAATTTGGTGTAAATCTGCCATGGTAATTTTTTGATATTTTAATTACTTTCCAAATGGCAGTATTCATTGATTTTAAGGCTGTGACGAGATCAAATTTATAACTCCTTAACCAGAAGAGCTAAAGATTTCTGCTTGCCAGCATATTGTAGACCTTCATTAAAAGATTGTATCAAGTTTTCTCCGGTAATTTGAGATTTACAATGATTTTGACTTTTTTCAAAACTTTTGATTAATTTTTTACAAAAATAATCAAAATGCTGCCATTTGAAAATAATTCTGGTATCAAAAATTTGCTATGGGAGATTTACACCAAGTTACCCAAGTTCCTGTCTAGTCGCTCAATTCATGGGGCAATATGATACAATTTTACTTTCAAATTTTTAAAGATTTGAAAGATTTGATCCCTATGCGCTGCAGATGTTACCAAGTTACTTAGTGGTAACATTAGACTTCATGGCTAGACTTACGACGAGAGTCCATTGTTTCGTTTTCATGTCATAAACTGAGTCATGTCACCGAAATTCGAATCCCAAACTTTGAGTGTTGATGAAGGACATCACATCACCAAACTATGATATTCATTTTGTTTCAGGTTAAATTGGTCTGTCAATAGGTCTCATCTTGTTTATGATTTGTCTATATTTGCTTGCATCAGCAAAAAATAGTACCAATGTCCAATGACATGTTCCATTTTTATGACGTCATATTTATGATCAATGAACAGTAATGATTTTTTGAAAGAACACGACAAATCGAAGCAAATCGACAGGTGATAATATTTCTCTATTTTTACCCAGTTTCAAGGTTTTGCAATTTAAATCCTTCCTTGGTTGCTTGGGGGAATTTAACTCAGAATGGGTTTGGGAGTAACTTTGACTTGTTTTTGGAACGGTGATCAGGAGCACAAGACGTTTGTTTTCTCGTGAGAACAGAAGGTCTTCTACAAGATTAGTACAAGATTTCACGGACTCCCCAGAGGAAAACAAACTGCATTCTGTGAAACTCGAGTGATATTTCAAAGAGGAAGAATTTTATCCTCGTCTCGTTGTAAACATCAACACAAAAGGAAATTAGAACGAAATCGGTCATTAGAGCTGCAATGAATGCCAACACACAAAAATACGATAAATGATCAATGCTATCTTTACGTTTCACTGTAAAACGAAGAAAGTTACTAGCATTACGAAACTTACGTTTTTGTTTTGATGCTCGTCTCTCAGTTGCCTTCCATATACAATCAAGGAAACTTCTGTAGCATTACTTCTGCTGTCTCTTATTCTAAAATTCAGCAATTCGCACCGTCATTCGTTGCCAAGCACGACATGTTGTTCTGGTTTCTTCGATTCTCCTATTAAACGCTTTTGTTTCCTTTCCTTTGTATTTGAAGAACATGACATTGGGAAACAAAGTTTCTATTCAAAGTGTATTCAAACGAAGCTTCAAGGACGAAACAAAAGAAAAATTGCTTCTTTGTTCCAGCAGACGTCAGTGGAATTCATTTCAATTGACTCTGTTTCAAAGTTCTCTACTCCCCACGCCAAATCATACTTTGCCATTTTGACCTTTTGTCATCAGTTGTCTTACTATTGCCCTGGGGGGCTTTCAGCACATACGCATACGGGGGTTAGTCGGAAAAAGTTTCTTGCAACCCAAAAATATCAGTTCTGCTTCACTGCGGCCCAAACATAACAATTTTTATATTGTATAGAAAAAAACATAACAGTTGCAAAAAGAATATAAAAATCCCGAAACAGTGCAAATTGCGGCCAGGATTGCCTCCACAGAACCCAAAACTATCCATTTATGCTTTATGCCCAAAAATATCATGGTCATAATTTCAGTTAGTTTGAACTAAAAAATATCATTTTGACAATATTCCGACCAAGAAATACAGTATGCCAGTGGCGGCACCAGCTCTGAAAATTCCGAAAGAAGCATAGTTACTGGAAACTATGAAAGGAGCGAGGGGCAGTTCTGACGTAATTTTTCAGTCTACTTTAAAGGTATACCCAACCAATTTTATGTCATTTTTCTTCATCAGTTTTTGCCAAATTTGGGGTCTTCGCCCAATGCCTGACAATTTATCATCGATTGAGATGAGTATATTTATTCTCTTTAAGTGTATATAGTAGGCTAGGTAAAAAGTCTATGTAAAATAAAGTGACAATATAAACAAATGCAAAATGTTTGTGATAAGAGACCTTATGCGCCAGATTTGGTGAAATGTTAATAACTCCTCACTTGAACAAGCATTAAGCAATGAAACCCTCTGAAAATTCGGTTCATTTGCATTTTAGAACGAACGCCAAAAACTCGTCTGTACATCCGCAAGTGATAATACAGTGTTTACAACCAACCAGTCGCAGCGTAAATTTCAGTTGCCAAAAGTTTTGATGAAATGATGTTGTAATTTCTGCGCTAAAATACCCAATGATTGACGAATTACGGAACAAATAACCGTGGTTCAAATTGTTTTTCTTGTTAAAACGT
This sequence comes from Aurelia sp. 3 sensu Dawson et al. (2005), assembly GCA_964020215.1. Lineage (NCBI taxonomy): Eukaryota > Metazoa > Cnidaria > Scyphozoa > Semaeostomeae > Ulmaridae > Aurelia > Aurelia sp. 3 sensu Dawson et al. (2005). Next base: position 12,840,453 of record OZ026583.1, read on the forward strand.
TTCACCGGATAGTGGTGTAACTTGCCCGTCGGTCGTAATGGGTGACACTCGAAGAATATACCGTTTTTATCCCTATCTTCAAAATTGTCTAAACTCAATACGTAGACTTTGGGTAAAAAAACTCAACACTCTCTGATGTTTTTCTCCATCAGTTGGTGAAATAACGTGGCTACTTTGTTTTGTCATTGATATCTCTTTGAGGATCTAATTCAAAAGTTCACGACGGCATGGGCATTGGATTGAGATCTCGCCTTGCAAACAGGGACGGTTGGCAGAAGGAGTCTGATGGAGCTTATTAAAAATGAGGTATCACTTATCGCTAAAGATACAAGCAAAGAAATCTTGTTTTCTAAAGTATCAAATCAACTGCAACGACAGACAGCAACATCAACTTCAGGTCTACAGCCTGGTTCAAACGTCGCTCATCTCATGTGCGGAAATTAGTTCAAGATTTAAACACATGAGTGGCACGACGTCTGAATTCATTGGATGTGGTAGAGTTGGGGGCGACAAAGATAGAGTTGGGGGGCGGCAAACTTGTCGAGCCGTGTAATCCAAGCACTGCCGAACTCAATGCGCAAGTTCACAAAAATTCTGAGTTTAGGCACCTGAGCTAAGCTAGATACTTCATGTAACAATTCCTGAAACAAATTTTAAGCAAAATCCCCGGGGGGGGGGTACTTCACTATGGGCAAGACGGGGATGTGCGCCAGTTTTGGGTAGTTTTTGGCCTGAAAATTCTTGAATTGGGGTATCCTTTTACTGGAAAATTTCTGTGATTGGGGTGTACTTTCACTCGGAATTTTCTGGGATTGGGGTTTACTGTTATACTCAAATTCTTTATAAATTTTCGAGCAACACGTGGTCAGTTTCAGGTGAACTGATTTCAAGTATTTTTGTGTTGAAAAACGTCCTCAGATCAGAACCTCGTTCCAATGGCTACTTGGAACCAAAATACCCGCTCCCAGCCCTTAATCCCTTAGCCCTTTGACGTCAAATTGTTTTTGTTATTTCTTCGATCGGGTATCAATATCTGACATATATTCTGGGATTGGGTATCAATATCGGACCAAATTTCTGGGATTGGGTCGTAACAAAAATCCGGCGCACACCCCCGTATGAATTTATAGTGAAGTACCCCCCCCCCGGCGCAAAATCATAAAATTCGAGGTTTGAAATGACAATTGCACTAGACATGCTCAAGTGTCACTCCTAACAGAGTCAAGTTTGACTCGACACATGAGAAACGCGACATTTAGCAGAGGAAGGGTAAAATGAGTGGCCGCATCAAAACGGCGCTTCTGTTGTTGTCCAGCAATAAGCATCTAAGTTCTTGACATTAACATAAACAAATTTAGTTGAAAGGAAGCAAAACAGAACTAGATGGACACAGTCGCTCAGAAATTTTAGAATTTCAAAGTTAAATTAAGGCAAAGTTGTGTAAAGAAATCATCGCAATAGACCTAATCGGCTAAGGTTTGTTTACACCCATTTCAAGTCATGTGATCAATCTCTTGATAAAACATCTTTTGACTTCTCATACATATTTCGTGCCATGCAAAGTTGTGCCATGAGTGTAAAAAGTAGCATAATACTTATACTGCCCAAGAGTATGGTCAAATGATTTGAAATGGGTAAAATAAACCTTAGCCGATTGGGTCTATTAGGTTGGAAATTATTTTTTGTACGAAATTATCAAGACATCATCCTTCTTCCTAACACATGTTATAACCTTTGTCCCTCCCCTACAAACCCTTAACGGAACAAAGTGAATTGGTCAAACCACTTTGCTTGAACTTTGACAATTCTCAATTCGCCCATGTTACTTGGACGGTTTGTCGTCAGAGTTTCAGTCCACTACTTTGAACCTTTTAAAACCCCGTTGTAAAATGTTTTGACCATTCTATGGTTTTTAAAAACAATGGGATTTTTAGGGATTTTTTACGAATTTTTCTTGATCACGAAGGGATTTTTACCAAAGATTCTTGCAGAGTTACATGTCCCTCTCTTTCTAGCAAATTTCTAGCAGCTTTCTAGCAGTTCACTGAAAGCATATTTGAATCATCCTTGAATGTACAAATTTGCTAACTTTCCGTTGTATTCTTTGCTCATGATTTTCTTTCCTTCTTTTTGTATGTCCTTGATCAAATCGAAAGGTGATGAATAAAGTAAGTTCACATTTTATTTTTCACGTTATACTTGACGGTGATTTCAGTTATGACTTTGATCTGCACCCACATTTTCAGAATATTTTACAATTTCATTTGTGCAGATTCTTGCTAGGGCCTTATACTCTCTTAGACGAAGATGTCATTGCTCTAAGATACGAGCGCTCGAATATCACATGAGATAATTTTCTCAGCTGTAAGCATGGGTATTGGGAACCGTGGAAGTTGTTCTTAGATTATTTATCGTTTTGAAGAGCCAGAACTGTCAGGCCTACATTTGTATGTTATTTCTGTTTCGATACTCTCCGTTGTCCTGTCAGTTTAGCATTTTCAGTGTGCTGCCAGTCGCTGACCTAACCTCGCTTCAGCCGGCCATCTTGTTTTCAATAAAGTTATTGTTTCTTGTTCGGTCTCACTTCAGTCTGTGAAACTTCTTCAATGGGGAGAGTGCGGAGCGGAGCTATGGAGCAAAAGAAGAACAGGAAAACGACTCGTTCTCTGAGTGGTCGCTCCGCTGTGGTCCACGGTGCATTACTGTCCATGGTACAATGTGAACGGAGTAGTTTATTTCAGCTAGGAAAAATTCTTAAACTAATTGAACATGTTAGCTGTTCAATCAGATGTTACAAGGTAATCGTTGCTGTTGTATTCAGGAAGCAATAGTTTTTGGAACGCCATGCCTTTTTTACTCACCCGGTAGTGTTTTTAAAAGCTTTCAACGAAGTTATAAATCTGGCCAATACAAAGTAGGCCTGTCCATCGACTGACATTTTACTAATCGATTAATCGCTAGCAAAATGTCCGATTAATCGATTAATCGTACAACATATGACGTCATCATGACGTCATTATTTCATCTCAAAATTTTACGTAAATCACGACAAACCGAGTAAATTTGAGTGAAGGCTAAAGAAAAAGCAGAATGAAAATTGTGAAGGAAAATGAGCGAAATAAGCTGTTTCCTGCAATGACTGAACGGGCCAACAACCAAATGTCTGCAAAGAAACAAACAATTGGAGAAAAGAACCACAGAGCATTTCAATACAAAGTATCCAGTAGACGGAATAATTGAATAATCGATTTTTTTCTTCAAGGCCGGCAATTGATTTTGTTTCCAAAATGGTATATTGCGATGCTCGATTACTCGGCTGTCTATGAATGAAAGTCGATTAGTTGCACAATGTTAGCGAAGAATCGACTATGAATGACAGTCGAATAGTGACGCATATTCGATTATTACAGCAAAGTCGACTATTACATGCACCAGATCAGTCGATTCGATTAATCGGAACTCCAGCGATTATTCGATTAATCGAAGGTCGATGGACAGGCCTAATACAAAGTGGCGATTTCTTGTAGGGCCGAATACAGGGACAATTTCTTTGAGAAAGACGATACAATATATAGAGAACTAGCAATAACGTTAGTTAGTGAGTGCAGCGTTTTGGGAAATGCGAACAAACTGCACCATCATATAAAATGGAATAAGAGAAATGGGCCTTTCTCATTCTGCTGATATTACAAGATGCCTTTGCCACTATAATGTCCACAGAACAACATTCAGATTCAGCTCCAGAACAAGATTCAGATTCAGAAGTCAAATCTATGGTCAAATAACAAATTTGATTATTTTTCCAATAAGTGTCTTTGTTACGTCGGTATTAGATGATGAGTTGGATAGTTGCGAATCCGAATCTTGTCCTGAATCTGAATCTTGTCCTGAATCTGAATGTTGTTCTGGAGCTGAATCTGAATGTTGTTCTGTGGACATTATAGTTAATCGAATCGATGGAATGGCCGTTGCTCTAGAAATAATTCTGCTGTGGATAAATCGAGAAGCTCAAAACAAACACTTTAAGGACCTTATTTAAGCTTTTTTGAAGGTATCTGAACAATAATCTGGGGTTAGGAAGAGTGGTAATGTGAAAAAAGCACGGTTTGTTTGGGGGCGAAAATGGGCCTAAGTTGCAAACAGAGGAGCTTTCTCATCGCAGCTTCCAACATGAAATGGCTCGTTATTCTTCGAATGTCGGAAATAAATTGCAAATGATGATCAATGTAGGTAAAGTATGTGGTTTTACATCGAATTTTGACACCCCGAAGCCATTTACTACACGCAAAACCGTGCGGGGTTCACTCCGCGCGGAATTTCCGCGCAGATCCCAGATTAGAGGCAGAGCAACGAACTCGCTCTGGAGACGAGACTGGCACTGAATTGATTTGACCGACAGAAAGAGACAGCGACATCGCACGTTGCTAATTGTTTTGACATATAATGCAGCTAGCGCTGCAATTATCGCATTTATTGTATAATAAAAGTAGGGTTACTTTCATCGCCTGTTTCAAGCAATTTTTCTATTGCTTTCGTTTTCAGGTCCACTGATCAATAACATTCAATTCATCTTGATTTCAGCATAATTTTACATCTGTTGTTTTCTATTGCAGTTTTATATTGGCACATTTTGAGTTTTACTTTGTCTTTCTCCTCCAGTTTCTGACAACGCTTGGTGTTGATTCCAAATGGCAATTTTTTGATGTATTTGGTCTTGATTCAGAATTGCTTGCAATGATTCCTAAACCTTGTTGTTCACTTCTTCTTTTGTTTCCAATCACTGAAAATGTAAGTATTTTACTTTGTGCCAATAAACCATTATATATGGAGAAGATGGCGTTATGGGGCATTTTGACTAAAATTCGTTACATCCAACAATGTAGTCAACAGTGATTCTTTAGAAATTTAATCATTAAATTCAATGCATCCCTCGACACCATCTTTTCAATAAGAATTTATTCTTCCAAGTGAAATAAAAAAATTGCACCTAATGGAAGATTTAATAAACATTCAGTCTGGCTTCCATATAATCGCAAGGATCGCCGGTGACACTAGAATGGCAAAAACGTATGACCAGCAGCTCACAATGATCCTTGCGTCATGTGGTTGCCATTTATCGTAGCAATCGCACATTTTTAAAGCTTCCTTGGCAAAAACAAATTCTCAAAGAATGCTTGAACATGTAATAAAGGTACAGCTCATGAAAGAGAGGCCACAGTCATTGAAATTCATTCTCATTTGGTTTTCATTGAAAATCTCTTGAAATAATCGCTGCAATAGTTGAGATTCAAAATTTTCTTTCTCAAGCCCAAGGATCACTTGAAACGCAACGATCGCTATTAAAATGAACAAACAGTTTCCACTTGGACGCAACGATCGCTGGTCACAAATTTGTGCGATCTTTGCGTCATTAGGGATTCTTGTGATCATTTGAAAACCGGATTGTGATGGCCCTAACTTTAATATGCAGTTTAAATACTGTAATTTGGCCTAAACAAAAAGCTGGTGAGTGCTATACTTAAAAAGAGTCGGCGTAATAATTTTTTGCCATACGAAATACTCAGCATCCAAGGGCGTGTTTGATTGGTACCTGTTCTAAAAACGGTAGATTTGGAAGACTCGGAATTTGTGTTTGATTTGCTCCAGAATTCCGAAAACGGCAGGTTTGGCAGGTTTGGAAGGCGTGCTGAATCTTCTACTCCAAAAGGGAGAAGGTTTGGCAGACTTTGGAGAGATTCTCGATTTCATTTGCAGAACTCTGAGAAAGAGGCGACTTTGCTCGCGTTGCTACTGTAATAGGTAACTTTACTCTTTGTTGCCGAGCGCCAGACTTGTCTAGTCATGTTTTTCAACTGGAAACCTGGTCTTCGCGAGGATAAATATGAAACCTGCTGTTTTGAAGAATTTTGTGTTTGATTGGGAACTGTGCTTCCATCTCTGCGAAGTCTACCGTTTTCAGAATTTGTTAGGTTTGTAATTACCAATCAAACGCACCCTAAATCTAAGGTAGAATATTCCCGATGAAAACAATTACAGACAATTTTTTTCAATGAGATCTGCTACTTTATTGAAACCCAAGTACAGAACAATCAGCAGTTGCAGACAAAGAGAATTCATTCTCGATTGGTCAAGTCATAACCAAAACAAAACAGGCCGCAAAATTTGCCCCGAAACCCAGGTAGCCATAATGATAATAATAATCAAAGTTGGACTTCTTGAGCTTTAACCATGTTCTACAGAGAGAATGTTAAAGTTCCTTTGACGTAAAAAACTCTTTTGGCGGAGGTTTGCTTCTTATATGGAACCCATGTGGAATTTAGCTTTGATCCTGCGGAACTGAAACTTGAAAGAGAGATGTTTTGGTTTCTTATGCTATCCACTGGAGTCGAGCACAGCTTTATATCTCTGTAAGTTTTGGATCTTTCTTGTTGTTTACTAGGTCCCATAAAAGCTTCTACCTTCCACGTCCGCAATTTCCAAGTATTTGTTCGTAACTTGAAATGAAATTTCAAACTCCAGCCCCTTTCCAACTTCCCTGCAGTTTTTCCTTGGTCAGTCGCAGTCGCTGTGTCGCTCGATTGGTGGTTATTCTTTTCTTTGAGTCAGCCAATAAAAACCTTATCAATTGTTAGGCCGGCCAATGATAACCTATTTATTCTTCCTTTCAACCAATCACGTAAAGTCTTAGCATGTGACTGCCATTGTTTTAACAATTGACTAATTAGCAAGGTATGTGTTCAAATCTCAAATTCACTCAGCTACATACAGATTAGTAAGCGACCTTCGGCCGCAATAACTTTATTTTAGATTGGCTTCCCGTCTAGCAAGTTTATTGGCTAATTAACGCCAACCAAAACTTAAATACACGGCATAATTTACAATCATAAAAACCCTAAATATTGAACAAATCGTTTGCACAATCTAGCTCTCTTGCTTTGCTTTCCAGAAATGGCTTTTACAGTAAAAGCGGAAGAAGCATAGCATGTAAATTCGAAGAATATTTTAAAATAGATTCTCATGATTGGATGACGGTTTGAATTTTGCTTTGTTATTTGCTTCCGCTCGATTTGAATATTGCTTCCGCAGGATTACAATAGGAGTTCTTATCCTTGGAAATCACAATGAATAAGAATGTTCAATGACTTCATCATGCAGAGGAAACAACATCCAATGAAGATACAATTCTATTTGAATATTGAAAACATATGTGGTAAACAGAGCAGAAACTGCGCACGCATGCGCGAAAACTCGTAACTTTGAGCCCCCGTTAGCTCCCTGCAACAGATCCCAAAATTAGGAAACACTTGATGTTTTCTTCATAGGGCCATGAACTCTCGATCTATCAATTCAAAAAGCTTATCAATCCAAACACTTCATCTGTCTATGTGGTACGCTTCTTCCGCTTTCACTGTAAGAGAAAACAGAACTGATATTTAAAGAAGACGGATATTTCTCAACATTTCCATTTGCATTTATTTGTTTCGTTCAGAGGCTAAGCAGTAAGTGTTTTAGTTACACCAAAAGAATACGAGAACTGCATCACCCACCAATCTGTCCTTGTTATCCATGGATTAGATTGAAAATATTTTCGATTGGTTTATTTAGTCATTTTATACAACTTGCAAAAGGTGGAGGTCTTTTTTACTCACCTATATGTAAGACCCTTAAGTCACCCTAAGTAGAAACTCTAATGTGTAGAAATGGGTAGAACCCCCGCTGATGTATTAAATAGAGTGTTTTCCTTGTATGTGGTTGTTTTGGGAATGGAAAGAGAGAGCTCTCGAATAGACGGCGATACGACCTGCGATAAAGTTGTCTGATTTGCTCAGTATTTTCTCAATATTTTCACTAATAACGAGAACCTGTCAAGACCAGAGTGTACGACAAGGATGCTACATATAGGTAAAACATGTTGTAACGGCCAGTTTCCATTTCCTAAGCACTTGTTGTCGATTAGGGTACTACTTCTGCCTACCTAGAGAATGTAAAAGAAACAATTTGTAGCAGAATCTGACTCCACTACAAATGCAAAGGACATATCTTGTTGATAATAAATTAGTAAGTTAGTTTCTCTGCAACGTTTCTTATATGCACTTTTACGTGTCACGCCGGCAGGTCTGTAATGCATGATGTTCTTCATTTCTAGTATGAAAAATTCAGGAAACAAGAAAGTGATAGAATAACTGCACATAACCAGGTATATACTGAATCATCCTATTTAATTTCAAGCATGTAGGTTGTCACGAATATATTCATTATTCCTAAATTTTCCTGAATTTAGATTCACCGAACGTTCTATCTATTTTGAGACGGACTTTTGAGACCTTAAGTCAGACTTTGTAAGGCCACAGGGTTTCTATGCAATATCATACACCTTGTTGTAGCGTTGTGTTCATGTACCGGGTGACCCAAAAAAATCTTGATGAGCTAGATCATAGATAGCTCCCTGAAATCAAAACCTGTCGTCAAATGCTTTGTATCACTATTTAGTTGAAAGGCTTAGCTAGCATTTGAGATGCTGCATGATCATTTTAAGCAATGGTTACCATCCTAAAAACCAGATTCGAAGAAGATTTCGAATTCCGTATTTCTCATTTTGAATGAAATCACCATCATTTTTCCGTTCGACATTTTGTGAAAATTTAACTTAGCAATGGATCTGAATTTGTTTGGGGAAATTTTCTGTTTGCAAAATGATTTATTTCTGTTCCTCATTCAAATGTCGTGCTCCAAAGCAAATTTTGAATTCAATTTTTTCTTCACATCTTCTTAAACATCAACTGAAAAAAGAGGGGACAGTCCGAGAAATGAACGAATTACCATATTTTTGAAACTGTTTTTCGGACAGTATACATAACTTAAACCGACCAGGCAACATCTCAAAAAGTAGTGAGCCTTTCGGCTACATGCTGATACCTTGTTTGTGTTCATAGTTTCCTGTAAAATTCGTTTGTTTGAATCTGAAAGAAAATGAGCATGCTGTGTCATCTTTTTGCACGCCAAATGTTGGTTAACGGCAGTCTCTCATGCATCGGATTGGATGACAAAGACGGTACAAAGAATAAGTGAACTGAAAAGCTGCTGATCCTAATCATGACGCAGAAAATGAGTATGATCATCCAGACGGACCCCAGGAAAATGAATAATCCCCCTCACTTCCTATTATAAAAGGGCCCTGCTCCGTAGCCTCCTTTGTGATTTCACAGCTATGACGTGCCTTGCATACCTTTGGTAATCAAAACGATCATGATTTCATTCAAAGTCAGCCAGCTGGATCTAAATGCTTTAAAAACAATTGATAAGCCTTGCCATGATTTGTATCATGGATCTTTTCCAAAGCACCTGTAAACTTTAACTTTCAGTTTTTCGCTTTTGAAAAGAATAGAAAAGACTCGTGGAAATCGCCCTGATTAAACAAATATAACAAAAATGTGGTAAGAATGATAAAGTCGTGCAACATCTCCCAAATGAGCATGCATGTGTTCCTTTTCTTCTTCTTTGACACTTAGAGTGGAATGCAATGCACGGATTGATTCCTCAAAGGAATAACTATTTGTAGAACAATTGAAGCATTTCAAGGTATAATTCCTTTCAATGGAGAAAGCTAAAGGTCAAAGTCGAAACTCCTGTGCAACATGCCTGTGATAGCAAATCATGGCTAGGCCCTTTTACATAACCTCTGGTTTCGGGTGCACTGTAAATTTTGACTTTGCAAGCTTGTATCTCCAATGTTTGGTGGCCAATTTTTAAATGCAAGGTATGTGGATCTAAGTTGAAGATTGATAAATTTAGCCGTCCACTCGGAGAGTAATGATATCTTATCGTTTCGTTTCTATTTCCAGTCAAAAGGGGGTACTTTTGTTGAGACACCTGGTACATTTCCTGGGATCCCTGTGGATCAGCCCTACTTTCATCTTAATGCACAAATTCACAAAGATATCTGCTGTGTTGAGCTCTGACTTTATTGCGGCCAATCAGATGCTTGACAGACTATCTTTATTCAGACCGTGTACTGACAATTGTCCATAATATGAGTGTTGTTTGGGGAATGAAATCCTCCTGAATAAGTTGTTTATGCTAAGGAGAAGACACTTTCAATCCCCTAACAGGATAGCACGCACAAAAGCGTACTGAAGTCATCCCTGTGAAGGAATCATTTCAGGGAAGCTTGCTTGTAATTTTGGCACGTTTTTAGGTTTCTCAAGGGAGTTTTTTTACGAAATCCCTTACAGAATCAGAACGGAGTGACCGATTTCAGCCAGGAAAAATTCTAAAATTAATTGAACATGTTAGCTATTCAATCAGATATCGCATAATATTATAGCTTATATACTCACGGAGCAGTAGCCTTTCAAATGCCGGGCCTTTTGACTTACCTGGTATCTTTCTTCAGATCATGAACTGAGAATTGTCCATGATATGAAATAACAGACTGCAAGTCTGATATTTTGTAGCTATTTAACTAATGATTTTCATTGGTATCGTAAATTTCGTGGGTTCAAATAGTAAAATTTTATTGTTTTCTAGGAAGTTAGTAGCAACGTTTACTTCACAAAGCAAACAGTAGGAAATGCATGCGGCACTGTAGGGATCATACATTCAATTGCAAATAACCTAAATTTTATCACATTAGGTAAGTTTTAACACTTCTCGTAATTGATCCCCGGAGGGGGGAGGTAACTATCATCTATCATATATGCTGGTACGGGATTTGTCATTTTTTGGGTGTCTTTTTGGGACTGACAATGAATTTTAGAGTGAGTTGATTGACCAGGAATTGATCATTGAATTTTGTGAAAGTGAAGGTAAATTTGCGGTAAAAACCAAACTAGTGCCAAGCGCTGGAATTGCAGAAGTAGTTAAGCGTAATCGAGTCTGCGATCCCTTGTCATAGCGTTCAAGTAGTATTGCGCTACCGAATATTACCGAATATTACCGAATTACTCCGTTTGACAGTTCTGGGTGCAGGTTTAGAAGATTACACCACTGCGCCACAACACCTTCTGCGTGGACCATAGAAATATGCCCGTGTTCAATGGAAGCTGGTAAAAGTAAATAGGGCAAATAGTTGTTCATTTTCATGTAATTCCGATCAATGACATTTCCTTACTAATAATCAATTCATTACGAGTACAAGGTGTCCCAAAAAATTGTTGATTAAATATTGAAAAATAACGACAGGATATACAGGCCCACGAGTAGATAACCCTGTCCCTAAGATTTTGAAGTAATTGTAAGCATCAAAATCTTGTAGATCTGTGGAAAATTCACTAAGTTACGAGCTTTTAAATATCAAATCTATGCGAAAGCAGAAACCACTTGCTCTAATATAAGCGAAGAACAAAAGAAACGATAACGCTTGCTACTTTTACCCCAAAAGCTATTTACAGGCCTCTGATTTCAGCTTTCGCACAATTTTAAACTTCCAAGCGTTTGTAGCTCCGCGAAAATTGAACGGATTTGCAAGATTCTAGTGTCCAAAATTAATTCAAGATCCCAGGAAAAGAACCATCAAATCACGGAGTCCCTTAATTATGTTGAACTTTTTTTGGAACGCCCCCCTGTAGAATTACAACTATGAGTATGAAATGCAATCAACATTGAAGGACAAGTCAGAGGTTAATAAAATTATTGTCAAAAGGCATCCTTACCAGCTGCTCAACACCAATCGTGAGTTCTGTCCAAGGTTTGATGCCTCCAACTTTCATAAATTTGTTAATTGATCTTCGTAAGTTAGGCCAAGTATCGTCGCCATTTTGTATTTTGTACGAGTGTGCGAAAGCGCGATAAGGAGGCTAGCAATGTGAAAGGTATAATATCAACACATTTGGCAGCCTCGTTCAAGTCAACATGAAATGACGTCATAGAAAATGACGTCATTTCGCACTTCTTAGCAAATTGAGATATGTAGTTTCGTAGGTTGAAAGAGAACAAAATTGAAAAAAGTACTTCACCCTATTCACAACAGTGTAATCTCTTGAATAATCAACAATGATACCAACCTCGGACTTGTCCTTTCTTTGGAAAGATGATCACACATTTGATAGACTCGCAGGGCAAACATGAAGAAATGTCGTATTGCAACATTCCTCCTCACTTGCAATAGTTTACAGCTTTATTCTCTCAGCCAGCGTAGCATTTTTTCGTCTTCTTCATAGGAGATGGATTTTTGAAAAGATTTTTGGAAACAACTAAGTCCATGACACCCGAAGAGAGAGCACATGCATTAGAAACTGATGAGGTATGTTAATAGGTCTGATAGTAGGTTTGTTGGAAGGAAAAGTATGTGCGAAAAGACCAAGGGGCGTGCCGTAAATCGTAGATGAAGAACATCATGGAATGGACAAAGTTAAGCTTTGAGCAGTGCGTAAGAGGAGCTGAAGATCGTATCTACTGGCGAGGTGTAACAACGAATCTTCTGACTTGAAGCAGTTACCGAATGATGATGATGTTGGTAGACGTTGCAATACTGGCCCGAATACTAAGATTCTGATTCTGGCAGGTCGAAAGGAAACGCTTGCAGTTTCGAATGTTGAGAAATTTCAACCGGTGCTGAGTTCAACACGGGTTGAGTTGCGATGACATTTCTTATTTTGCTTTGCGTTTACATGAAATCTCAGCCCCATCTCAACACGGGATGAGATTAGATCACATGACATGAATGCGATTTTAAACAAAAGAAGGAGGAATGCGAGCCTCAGTTAAAGATTTGAACAATTGCGAGTAGATTCAGTCTCCTTTGTTCACGTCCTATCTGTAATTTCAACGCGTCCCGAGCTGAAAAACTTCTGCATTTACACGACAATTTCAGCCCGTACCGAAATATCAACACCGGTTGAGTTGCCGAGTTGATTTGAGTTGAGCCCGTGTTGAGTTTCAACTCGGCCTCAATCGTATAAACGCAATCAAGGCTTGCACCGTCAACCGAGGTGAAACCAAGCTAGTGTTGACTTTAGCACGGACTAAAATTGCTCATGGAGAGGGCCTCTAACCTGGTAGTCATTAATCCATTTTGAGACCCTCTTCGCGATAAGTCCCAGCCCGTGTTCAGTATATCACAAGTTGAGTTTTGTAAATATCGCTTAATTTTTTTGTTTTTACATGAAACCTCGACGTAGATTGATACTATCCCAGAGTGCAACGATCTGATAGCAGCACGACTCGAGCTGACATTTTTCTTTTGGATGGAGATTTTCATAAATCTCAGATTATGCTGCAATTTCACCACTGGCTGAGTTTCCGAATGAAATTCAGCCCGTATTCTGTTTCAACAAAGCATCTTGCATGCGAACGATGCGAACCAAGTTCAGCTTGGGCTTAGATTTCTCATATCAAATGCCACACATGAGAAACTCGTGCTATACTGAATGTATGTTCATTCGCTAACAGCTCATGGGCTAACAACTCCGCGCTAACAAGTTTGCAATTGTCATAATTCCTTTATCCGATGTTTATAGTGAGTCGACACTTCGTTTTTCTTCATGCCGATTTACCAACACTTTACGCATTTAAATGAAAATGCACAGGTCTTGCAAAAGATTCCTCTATAGCATAGCAATGTTAAGACATATTTTTTTGTTATCAATAGGTATGTTTTTCGAAAGTTTGTATATGTTCTGCTTTCGTTTTGCAGGGTCTTACTTCTGCTCATGAGGAGAGTGCCAAAGAAGGGCAAACAGAGGTAAATAACATTTAAAAATATTTTTATAAATTGACAGACTATAAAGTGATTTTTATTCCCTCTGGGTAGTTAGATGATTTGAATCATTACAGATTTTGAGTTCATTTTTGTCTTTTTTTCAGGCACCAACTCCGGATACGGAGGTCAACCTTCATTTCATTGCATTTGTTCACAAAGATGGTTCACTTTATGAATTAGGTAAGTCATGCATGGTGTCAACAGTTAGATTACTCAATGCTTGCCAAGATGTAAACAATTGAAATAAGTTTCTATAAAGATCTGGCGATTTACATACAGTGGTTTTGAGATGGTGTAAATTTCTTTATGGTTGCTGAGAAAGTTATTGGAAAAATTATGTGTTAAAGATGGCCAAAAATATCGATAGCCAGGAATCATAAGCAGGTAAAATTGGTTAAAAAACAATTCACGATAAATATTTTATTTCACTTCTATTGCAGACGGGCGAAAGAATTTTCCAATAAATCATGGAAAGTCATCAGCAGAAACGTTCCTGGAGGTAAGTAGAGATATATTGAAAAGAAATCCCATCTTTCCTTAGTCCTTTGAAGTTTAGCCCGTCTAAAATGAATTTCCTTTTCTACGGATGTGTAGTAAAAACTGTGGAGAACACAACATGTGACCTACTAATTGTAAATATGCATAATAAGCAGGTTCAAAAGTTCAGCGCTCAACACATTTACGCAAGAGAAAGGGTCAAACTTTGAAGCTTGATATTGCTGAAAACTTAAAAAGGCAGGAAAACATGGAAAGCCGTGATCGCGGAAGTCCTAATAAGACATGGCACCTGAAGAGAGAGAAAGAGAGAGTTAACACTGCACTTTACCAAAGGTTAGGCTAGTATATTACTAGCTTCTTTTGGTATTCTGCCGGGTTGGCCAGAAAAAAGTTCCCAGTTTCGAATATTCATAGCACCAAGCGTACTGCACAGATTTTAATGATTCAACTTCTATTTAGAAGCCAAAGGATTGAAGTATTTTTGTGATTTTGCGCACTGTCTTGCCAGCAGTAGAAGTATCCTACTTTATAAAAGTTTCACGGTTGCAAAATGACTGAAAAGGAGCCTAAAACTTTAATCAAATTATAAGGACTCTCCTTACACAAAACAGTATACATACGGCGTTTCATCCCTTCTAAGAGTTATTAGGCATCAATTTTCAAACAAATACCCAAGATTTTTAGTACCATGGCAATAAGTGTCTTGCGTTTTCTTTATTGACTCGTGCGAGGAATTCTTTATGATTTGATCAATGTTTTAGGCCCCTTTTCAGTCATTTTGCAACCATGAAATTTTTGTGTTGCTGAATTTGCCTATATTTCTAGTGCTCGTGAGGCAGCGAGAAAAATCGCAAACATATTTTGATCTTTCGGCTTTTAACAACAAATTGAATCATTCAGATATATGGTACTCTGGATGCTTTGAATTTTCGAAAGTTGGAACTTTTTCTGGCTCACCCGGTATATACATGTTTTCTTGAGTGCCGAATAAACGGGGATGTGAGAATAATCGGGGGGGGGTGGAAATGGCTCGATATAACAATAATCGGGAGGCTGGAACAATCGTGGGGGGGTGTTTGGAGAAATTGAAAATAGTCGTTTTCTTAGCTAAATACGTTATCTTTTACATATTTATGTGAATAGTGATGTTACTGATACATTTACTTATGAACTCTGGTTTCGTTGAACGCACTTTTTGAGACTTTTTTTGCGTTTATCAGAAATTATGTTCACCATCATTTCATTTCATTAGTGTAATATTCCATTAGATTGCACAAAAATTACGCGAAAGAACCTTCCTTTACTCAAAAAATCAACGACTATAATTCCTTATTCAGGATGCTGCTAAAGCATGCCGAACATTCATGGAAAGAGACGCATCTCAGTTACAGTTCAACATCGTGGCTCTTTCATCATCAGAATGACAATAATGCTGACCTAATGTACTGGACATGTCAGGACTAATGCACAGCAACAAGGACAGATAGTGTTACAATATAGATACAAAGTGATTTATCATTGCAGACAAAGGGAAATCCTCACTAGACTTATGACGATGAGTCGCTTGTATCCCTGCGGTAAACCTTGCTCAACAGGGACTCATAATGAAACAGTGAAATAGCTGACCCGAATTTTGCCTTCATCAATCGAATTATGATGTAATCACGGCTTCGAATCTCGAATCCCGTGGGAATGTTATCAGCTCTTCAATCGAATCGAGAATTCTATCGTATTTGCCGTAACCATAGTGATTCAAAATCTCGCATTCTGATTGGTACTCTAGGAAGCTCAAAGTTTGGGCCTAAATAGAGTCAGGTTGTTCAGAGCGATGTTATGAGTTTCTGTCGACCCAACGTCGTTCCTAGGGTGTTCTTACGTCATACGCTGATCACGAAGCCGAATGAACACCTTGATGCACTTAGATCAAATCTACCCATAAAAATGGGCAGATTTGCAGCCATTATGGATTTGCACTTTGCTAGGCAACGCTAATTGTGCAACTTTGATTCCAAACATCAATGTAACATTGTAATGGTTGTTGCTTGGTAGCAAGATGAGTTTCTGTTATTCGAATAATTAGCCAGTTTTTGAGAAATCTTTTAGGCTTGCTATTGTTCTCGAATTGCCAAGAACGGCCTCTGGTATCCCAGAGTAGAGGTAGAGCAACGAACCTACTCTGGAGATGAGATTGATGTTGACCGAAGCACCACCATCAAGTCAAAGTAGCACAGGGAAACAAGGGACTCCTTGTCATAAGTCTAATTCCATTGCCTTGAAACCCGGGTTCAATGCATGCCAATGTTTACTCTTAAAACCCATGTCTTGAATGCGCCACGAGTGAGCTAGCTACCTGGCTTTCGGGGCAACGTCTACGGCTCTGTTTGCCTTTGTTTATGACTTGACCATCCAGGCGTGGAATTCCCTTTCTTTATCTGTAATCACAAATCACTTTGTTAGCACAGCACATACACAAGTACCATACGCAAAAAGAAACACGTTATACTTAGGTAAAATCTTGTTTGCAACTTGTTATTTTGATTGCTTCCTCAACCGCCTGCGCGTAATGCTTCGTAGTGCAGACTGTCTCACATTGGAACAAAGAGGTTCTCCTGCGATGAAAAGTGTATCGCGAGGCACTATGCGCAGGCGGTTAAGAGGGTGTCAAAACAATACATGCACAAAAAGTATATACCACCAAATTAAGTGAGAACTGAATCATATGTTTCTCTTTATGCACGCAAGTACTATATATAATTTTGAAAACACTGTACCGAGTGACCCAGACAAAAATGACCCAAGAAAACGTATTATAGAAAGAAAAGTAAGTGACCGATTGAAATGCTTTAAACCTAAAAGACCAGCCTCCGTTGTGAGTACATTTTGCAATGTTTACGGCAAAGCAAATTTCCAGAATTAAGGAGTTTGTGGAAAAGGTCTTGCTTGATTTCTTCAAAATGTCGATGGATTTAAAGCCATTTCAGATCTTCCAACCAACGAAGAGAGTGTTTCATTTTACTTTTGGGAATAAGTGGTGACTATAATTTTTCGTATGGACACCTTCAAATGAGTTTCCTATTCCCATGGTGAAATGAAACACGATTCCCATTGTTTGAATATCTGAAATGGTGGCAAATCGGTGCCTAGTTGTTTGACGACTTTTTGAGAAAATCAAGCAACCCCTTTTCCACAAACTCCTTAATTCGAGAAATTTACTATGCCGAAAAAATTGCAAAAAGCAATCACAATGTAGGCCAGTCTTTTAGGGGCAGAACAACGTTTGAGGCATTTCAATCGGCCACTTACTTTTCTTTCTATAGCAGATTTCCTTGGGTCACTTTTTTCTGGGTCACCCGGTATTTTATTGTTATCTTGTCATGTTATGTGTTCACAAACAAATTTCAATTTGACGTTGGGTTACGTATTTTGCGACCTTAAAGCTTAGCTAGTAAAGAGTAGAATTATGGCAATGGATCATAACCTTGCATCACATCAGACTGGGTTGAGGAAGCTGTTTGACAGTAACGTATTAATTTAAGCTAAATAGCAAGCTCATTTAAACAATGGAAGTGTTTGCTGCAGTTATAGCATCATGTGCCATACGAGAAAAATAGCCTATGAAAATCAAATAAAAGAATGTATAATAGAGTGCATGGCCAAGGCGACTGACTCGTCCGTAAACCAAAGGTCTCAGAACGGCCGGGGCTCGAAGCCCGCGCTGGACAGTTTGGTCGCTGTCCGTAACTCTAGCCCGGGTCGACCAGAGCCATGTGAGGGAAATCTTGTAGCTGCGGCAGGTTGATGGGAAAACATCCGTGGCCCCAGCTGGAAATAAGTCTCTCTCAGGCTTTCGCAGGCTAGCCACGTTAAGTATGATTACCTGCCTACCTACGTACCTAATGTTCCTGGCAAGACCTTAATTTGCTCAACTTTTTCCTCATATAGGAGACAGCAAAATTTTTAGTTCGCACTTACTACATAAAAGAACAAGAAGTGTCACAAATACAAAGTAGACCACGTTTGGACTTTACCGGTAAAGTTTTTATCCGTTTACGTTACATTAGTGAAGTTTTAAAACAAAGTTGTTGTATAGACAGAAGGAAAGAAAGAATGTGCTACGAATTAGCAAGAGCAGTGTTAACCAGAGGCTGATCTGTTGCCTATTCGAAGTTTTATCGGTACAGTGTAAATGGGTCTTAGATTTAGACTGGCATCACGCGATGCCGGCACATTTTGAAAACGGTGAAAAATGCGATGGATAGGTTTCCCGTTCACACGGAAACGGTACATCTTTTGCCGAAAGATTTGAAAACGGTACTCTAACCGGAACATGTTGAACAGGGCATGGTGTGAACATTTAAAAATGAAAATGGAACGTTTTTCAACGCTTTCGAAACAATGTTAATCGATCCTGAGATTACTGCATGCTCGCTGCGGTCGAATTTCCTAATTTCAAATTGTTCCGGTATCGTGTAAACGCTAGCTAAAATTTTGCTACTGTCACTTTTTCAGCGTTTTCAAAATGTGCCGGCATTGTGCGAACATAGTCTTGATCAGGTTATATCCTATGAATAAGCAATAAGTACAAATGCAGAACTTACCAAGTAGGCTATTAAATCGAGGGATGTATCAATGCAAATAATCCTCGTCCACCTTGCCAAAAATACGCAAAATCCACAAAGATTTTATCAAGAATCCACGGTTCCACACATTTATCAGAAAACCTACAAATCCAGTCAACTTCAAAGAAGTCAAATAGATACAGTAAATAAATCCCAGATTTAACGTTAATTCCTGCAAAGCTGAATGGGAAATCAGATAAAGAACTACATCTTAAACGAAAAAAAATTGAAATCAATAAAAGACTTCAACGATCCTGGATCTGACGCTGTGAATGCGGAGGAGATATTTTGTTTTCTTTGTTGTTAGAGCTAGCGACTCCCGTTTTTGCAACAACTGAACTCGGTCCAACCAAATATTTTAAAGCCAGGTGACTAGGGCATTTTCAAAAGAAAAGCCCTGTTCCTCCCTTTAAAGTAAATGAACGGGAGATATAGCGACATAATCTAAACATAGCGCAAAAGAACGGCAGGCGCCACTCATTTCCTTATTGTTTTCATAGATCAAAAACATCAAATACAATAGGTTATATTTAGATTACCCAGTCCCCTTAGCTAAGTTTGCTTTTAACAGATTTACTTTAAAGGTGGTACAAAGACCAGCAGCCTTTGCCGTCGTTTGTTTTTCTTTTTGTGCATTTCGAACAGTCAGTTATTCTGGAAGCTGTGCAGAGTAAGTCGTTGACTTCGCGCAAAGAATGCTGGTCTTTGTACTCCCTTTAAAGTTTTAGGAAGGGAGAGTACAGTTTCTTCATCAAAAGAGAATGAGAAGGGCAAGGAAATGTTTGTCCGATTCTTTGGACCCGACAAAGGAGCGCCGGGGGGTGCATGACTTACGAATGGACGGGGGTCTGCCTCCCTGTTTTCAGAACGCTGCCTGTAATTACCGACCGTTGCCGTCATACCCACTTTTATGATGAATTTTGGCGGAAAACTACCCATTTTTGAAAATATTTTGCCGATATCTGGAAAACCACCTATGTTTAAGGAAAATCTGCCGAAAAACGGACCCTTGTTTGGAGAGTTTTTGATCCAAAAATCCATCCCTTGCTTCTCTCTTTTTCTTTTCTTTTTATTCTTCTCATCAGGCTTTGGTTGCCAGGGTAATTTTTAGAGCTGCATTGCATATAGCAATGAAAACGTGCTAATTAGCATTTGGCCGTAATCAGAGCAAGTCATGCAAGGGGTTATAATCAAGCTAACTGCCATTTCAAAAGGTTTTGTTGAAGGAAAAAGTCTGGGTAGAAAGACCCTAGGTACTAGAACCTCAATTTTTAAATGAAAGGAAAATTTGGAAGAAGAAAAGGGAGATGGAAGAAAGGAGGCTTAAAGAAACTTTCTTTCCTGGCTTTATTTTTTGGCTCTGGTACCCAGGGTATGGTAAACTGGTTACGATGAGTCCCAAGAATCGCTATCCAAAACGAGACTACAACAACCGGCAGTCTTTCAATAGCGATAACTTCGGCCATATAATCAGTCTAACCATAGTAGGGTAGAAAGTCTTAAAAATCAGCAAAATCCGCGAAAAATTTGGGAAAATCCTCAAATCTGGCCTCCCAAAATCGAGATTGAGGGTCCATTATTAGATGCCTTGATGTGAATGCCACCAATTGATTGGACGCTTTCGTATTATATGTACCGGTCAGGAGTAGACACCTTTTTGATTGCAAAGTCCACTTTGTAATCTAAGAAGGGGCTTCGATGTCAGTCAGTCAGAAAGAAAGAAAGAAAGAAAGAAAGAAAGAAAGAAAGAAAGTAAGTAACCCACTTCCGTCACGCTCGTTAAAGCAATTGATTAACGTTTTATCTCTGCTAATTGGCACTGAAATAAAGAAAGCGCACATAAAGCGCATACAAGACAGAAGTTTCCCGCGATCCTATAGCAACATTTGACGTCGGCTTATTTCATGTTAGACAGATTTGACGCCATAAGATGGATAAATTACTAGGATGTTTACCCTGGCACAGCAACAAATTCACCCAGAATTGGCACGTTCTTGACTTCATTAGCAGCTTAATTATGTCAAAACAATCGTTTTCTATATTTTATATTTATTTTTATATTTATATTTATATTTATATTTATATATTTATATTTCATTTTATTAGGGAGGGAGACCCTTCAACCAACTGGTTGATTTACAAGGGGCCCTCCATATAAAAAACCTACAAAAATTAAACAAGTTAAAAACCGCTAAAAACTACTTACAATGAATACATCTAATAGAGAAAAAAAAAATCCTATCTATAAAAAATGAAAGAAAAGTACCTAAAAAACAAAACCGCCAGTCCATCATAAGCTATCTTTAAAAATATATATAGAGGATGCCTGTTTGGTCTCAGCTGGGAGGCTATTCCAAAGTTTAGCTCTGCGAAAAGAAAAACACTTCTGCCCATTTGCAGATATTTTCTTTGGCAGCCTCAAGTCCGTTGCCGTATTTCGAAGGCTACGAGAGTTACTAGTAGAGTTTCTAGTGAAAAGATTGCGCATGTACTGTGGAGCAAGCCCATTGAGAGACTTGTAGACCACTGATCTGGACTCTTCATTGACAAGCTCACGAATGGTCTTCTAGAACGAACGAATCATTAGCCACTTATTGATAGTACTCATTATGCAAATAACTCAACTTTAGAGGATGATGTAACCGGCGGCCTGCACAGAGGCTAGCATTTGCAGCATAACCAAAGGTAGAAGGACCCCCCTCCTACACAGCAACAACGGATGCAATCATCGCAGGTGAAGTTGAGACGAAAGGTGCAGAATCCCAGCAAGCAATGGCGCCATGGACTGGGGGAAGGGACGTGATCAAAACATCTTCATGCATATCATTCTGCACAGAGGAATCTTCGTGACTGCTTGTCTCAAATTAGATGCCCGCGAATAGCAACAACTGAAACGTTCTGTAGGGTTCTGCATAAGTAATTTTGCGTTATCGTAAATCTCACATGACATCTCATTTGACACAGATGCACCAATAGTTTTGTGCACGAACTATAAGCAAACTAGGGGTAATGACTATTGATTTTTGCGTATCATTCTCGTTTGATATAAAGACCAAAATATTGCCTTTGACCTTGAGGCGATTCTTGTCCTTATACTAGGCGCTCGATTTTCCATTGAAGGCGACTTTAGCAGCAACATTCATCTCTCTGACTGTAGCAAAAAACAGAATCAACGATCATTTGGGGTTATGAAGAAATCAATAATCAGATATTCTTATGCTTGTTTAGCTCAGGACGGACTTTGTAATCATCCAAAAGGATCTTATGTTTTTCGAGGACACCAATTTTTCTGTTCCATTGATTAATTTATTGATTGGTTGGTTGGTTGATTGATTTTGATTTGATCCACCAACCTCGTATTCAAACAACCGCTTTGAATCAAATCAAAGAATTGACTTGGCCTAAAGCATATCGGAAATCAGAGTCTGAAAAAAGAAACATCTGAAAGAGCGGTGTTGTTTCTTCAAGAAGCCCTTCATTTATCAAATATTACTTGTGGAATCTGAACTTGAATATTACAATGAAAACTATGAAGCTTACAGACAACGTTGTACGAGCATTTCGTGTCGCGAAAGTGTTCAGAGAGAACAGCGAACAGATAAATGCGATGGACTTCGCGCCAAATGGCGAAACGCTCATCACGAGTAGCAATGATGACTCAGTCGTTATTTACGACTGTTTGGAAGGAAAGTGAGCAAATCTTCGGTTAATCTGCACCTCATGCCAAGAATTTTTAGAATTTTCAAACAATTATGATGGTAACTGAATTCATTGAGTGTGAGCCATGCATACTAATGAAACAGTAAAAAATTTTAAGAATTTTTAAGAAACTAAAGGTATAATACCCTCACAGGTTGGGAAACTTGTTGGAAAACTTGCATTTACTCGCAACTATGAAGCTGTGTCAAACTCGCGAATCATAGCTGAGATAAAAAGGTTCTTCATAAGAACAAAAAGATTGATTGTTAATTCTGCATCTCTTGCAGCTTTTTAAAGTCTTCTTGCATTTCATACCTTCAAATTCTCTTCGCTCACTACTACGCGCTTGCCAAATCACGCATGTTTTCCAACCTGGGTCCCCATAGCAGAATCATGCTGCACTACAGATTTGTGGCATATAGGGTTCCCTAGTTGAAACAGTTTGAGTGAGAACCATGCCAGAGAACAGAGTCCCCTTCCAATGATGGAAAAATCTGCAAAGAATGGCTATGCTTCAGATGAAAACTCAGACATTACCATTCAAGATTAATTATTTTGATTTTTGAGTGTTATTTTGATTCCAGAGGTAATAGTATCTGTACCAAAACTTGTTACATCTTTCCAAATAGACTCTTAGGAGCACCTCATGTTACTGCATTTAAATCTACAAATATTAATGCTTTAGTTGAATAAATTTGATCACCGCTTAGACCAGCAAGCAACCAAACGACATGTGTGCAGTAAGCAATTCTTACCAGATGTCGTGAGCCACTTTAGGGTTCCCTTAAAAGTTGAAACAGTTTGAGTGAGAACCATGCCAGAGAACAGAGGTCCCTTCCAACCATGGAAAAATCTGCGAAAATTGGCATAAAGTCTCTTGAGTAGGCAATGTCTAAACATTGGGAAAACCTTGAAAACTTTTGAAATGTTCACAAAGGTGCAGCAAGAGGAAGTAAACATGAAAATTGTCATGAAACTCATAAGACACTGTGGTTACTCAAATTCTGAGAATTTTAGCAAATTTTGAGTGCTGGCTCAGATTCTTAATTTCTTATAAAAACATTGTGTACAAGAAAAAATTTTGCATGTTGTAGCAGCTCTGTAGTAGTCAATAAGTTAAAGCTACAAATCTGTTGCTTCATACTTAAAAAATCTTACTAGGTACTTTGCATCATCAGCTTTGTTTAGTAAAGGCAGAAGTGTTCAAATACTAAATGTTTCATTTTTGCAAGAAGTTCTTCTAAGAGTCTCCACTTTCAAATCAACAGAGAATAGAAACTCGAGTACAGGAAAACTGACATTGAAGAAACTCTTTAATTTTGATAGACACTTTGTCATTTTCCCTGAAGCATACATATTTATTTTACTTTTTTTGTTCTCAGAGATGTAATGCAGATACCACATTTGAGGTACTGCCTTGTCCAGAAACTTTCCGTTTCAGTAGTCAGAGTCAAAGTAATACACTATTTATCAATTTCTTTTGAATAATAGGTGTATCCCACAACAAGCACCATTTTTCATTAGGTGTGAGTATCAATTCTAACACTAAAAAAATGGCACCAACACCAAGTGATGTAAATTGTAGTGAAGTAACATGTAAGGGAGTAAATGCTTTCTACCTACAAAAATTAGAAAAGTATTGTTTTTTGCAGTTAGGATGAATATGGCTCTTGATAGTTCTACATGTCCACATTTTTATATGGAGGATAGAAGAAATTTGAAAATTTTGACAATGAAAAAGTCAGACAATTTTTCTCTGAGAAGTTCATGTTTTTGTGTTTGAAGATTGAGTTAATGTGAAAACTCAGACTTGAAAAACTAAAGGCAATTTTTCTGAAATATCCAAGTTTTTTACCACCTACTGCAAGTCTCTGGCGTATGGAGTTTGCTGATTCCACCATGGGTATTGATATTCTTTCCTATTGATGGGTATTCGTAGTGAGGAAGTGTTGGAAATTTTAGGCAGGGAAACTGTTTCTGCAGGAAAGGTTTGTGATTACATGCGTAAACATTTGTGGGTCGTGCAAAAAGCTCAGTTGTTTTGTACATAATATAGGAGGACAGAACTGACAGAAAGTAGCTTGCGCGACCAACCTACAGGAAAAGTACAAACCTTTTTTGTTGATAGAGTCTGTGGGCAAGATAACAGAAAGAGGACTGTTGATAGATATGAGCCGTTGGTTAAGACATGATTCAGTGATTTATCTTCTTGTCTCAGAAAATTCTTTTATTACATTGCAGACCAAAAAGAACATTGAATAGCAAAAAATATGGCGTAGCAAATATCAGATACACACATACTACAACCACAGTTATACACACATCTACAAAAGTTGACCGTAAGTGTAACATTCATTCAGGATAAGTTCCTTACAGAATATTTTCATTTGTTCCAAAAACGCTTATCTTGAAATTGATACCAAATGCCAAGAACCAGTCTCCATCATGAGGAAAATGTCATTCCTGGCCCCCTAGCTAGTGTAGCAGATAAAAGCAGATTTTGGTATGAATCGTGCAAATTGTGATAAAAGCATGAAATTTGGCGGAAAGAGACATTTTGCCATGCTGAAAAAGATGAGAGTTGGACCCATTCTGAAAATTGTCCCCATCCCCTATTATTAGACGGGGGTTCTCGTGCCCAGTCCCCATAGGAAGAAACAACTTTATATCTATCCTTTAGAAGAAGGTATTGAAACGAAATTAGGCAGAGATAGACAGTTTGATGAACTGAACAAGATAAGCATTTGAAAAATTCCGGAATATGCCCCTAATTCAATTTTTAGACGGGGGTACTAGTGCCCAGTCCCCCTATACGGATACCATTCTATTTTTCATAAAGGTAAGATATTAAAATGAAACTTGGTAGGTGTAGACAGTTCTAAGTACAGAACAAGATAAGATTCTGGAAAATTCCTTAAACGTGTCCCTAGTTCTGTTTTAAGACGGGGGTACTAGTGCTCAGTCCCCTTGATGGATACCATTCCAACATTCCTTACAGACAAGATATCAACGTGAAACTTGGTAGGTATAGACAGTTTGATGTACAGAACTAGTTCCGTGTTTGGAAAATCCTCAAATATGCCTCCAATGCTATTTTCAGACAAGGGGTACTATCACTAGCCCCAGTCCTTCTTTACAACTACGATCATATTTTCTTATGGATGAGATGCCAACGTGAAACTTGATTGATACTAGCCTGGGTGCATCTCCTAACTGCTAACTAATATAACTCTCCACAATTTTTTGAATCGGTGACAAATTTTCATCAGTATGGTACACGGCAAGCCACATAATATAACGGTTTCTTAACTCGAAAAATACTTTGCAAGATATTATCAGGTCTGTGCGCTTAATTGGTGCTAAATGTTGGAACAATATTCCAGTTGATATCAAAAGGTCGTCATCTGCTTTTTTTCGTCAAAAGTTTCAAACCCTTTTAGTTATAAAAAACAATCAAAGTTGATCTTAAAGTGATGAATAATGTTCTGGTCACTCGATAAATGATTGAGTAAGATTCAGAACCATCTTCTAAAAGGGGGTGCTCTCTCCTCGATCATTCCACATTCCACCTATTGAGAGACTTCCTTTTAAAAAATTCCCCCTCCATGCAACATCTTATGTACAGAAAAACTATATATCAGCAAGAGAGGGCAAGAGATTTCTTTCTTAAAGTCACAAAGAAAGCAAAAATGGAAAAATGAAGCCAGCTCTTCTCCCAGTTGCACATTGCACAAATTGTACATCGACTGATGATACTCCGATGCCTTGGAGTAGAATTTCACTTTCTAGAGTAGATGAAACAAAATTGAATTGTTTGCTTTTCAAGCTCGCAGCGGAATTGTCTTTTCAGGTAAAATTGTCGTTACAACCAATACCACAGTAAGTTCTTTTCCATCCCAAATCCAGATGAAGTATCCCCCATCTCACCATGCACGCACGAAGAAACAGATACTCGTTGCATTCTACTGCTTTTGAGTTGTGTTCAAAACAGGCTACAACTGTACCGTTGATACCAACATTGTTGTGCTCGCAATATCAGTTACTTTCAGCTACGCAACAATGGAACGGCGGAGTTGTACTTACTTGCAATCCGGCATATTCCAATTTAAGAGCTGGTACTCGGTCCTAGCGACGATAAGTCAGTGGCCATGCCTCCCTTTCATGCCTTGACCGCCTGCGATATGTGCCTTATTTTGCTAACATTGGGAAAAAATGTGTGACAGAGGTGGAAACATTTTCCAGAGTTGATGGAAGAATTGTTTGCCTTACCGGTCTGCTTGTCTGCTTGTCTTGAATAGAGAAATTCGCGGTTTCTTTGTATGATGAAACCAGTGCAATCACAGAACGAAGCAGCATCTCGAAGGGATTTGTTTGCTAGAAAAGCAGGACAATTGACCATATTCCTGCAAGTTTTGGAGCTATGATGATGCACTTAAAGAAGGGTAGTATCTATCAAGAAAACTAATTTAAAGAGCATTGCTAGAGACTATTCCCGAAACTTCAAATCCTGACCTTTTGGGCTCGAAAGAGTATACAGATGGGTTCTACGTTCCTGTCTGGTTAAATTTGCAAGAAGTCCTGTTCCAAGCAAACTTCTTGTTCATGTAAGAAAGGATGTAGAGGACATTGCAAATCTTGATATGACAAAGTTTTGTGGGCCGAAACATCGCAAGTGAACTGGGAAATGCAAAGAGGATAAAATTTGGAAGAGCTGATTACATGTTCAATTGCAGTTCTTGCACCTTGAAGTTATTTCTAGGTTGAATATATACACATCTTGACCCATATCTTGCAGTTAACGGGCACGTCGTTTAAAGTCTTCAATTCGTCTCTTTCTACCAAATTTCATAACAATGCCTTTTTAGACAATAGAAAGAGTGTTATCTACTGGCAGGGGCCTGTAGATTACTTCCCTTGCTTAATAATGGAATGTGAGAAATTTCAGCATTGCTTCGACTATCGTCCGTTGTAAGCTACTGCATTGTCTGTGTCTGCCAAATCTCTTGTTAATATCGTTTTCCACACGGTCGATACATGACTGGTGTTTGCAAGAGAAGACTGGGCACTAGTGCCCCCGTCTATAAATAGATTTAGGGGCATGTTTGAGAATTTCCACGCCCTTACCTCGTTTAGAATATCACATTGCCTAAACCTAACAAATTTCAGGCCAATATCTTTATCCACACAGAAAGTACAGTGAGATCCATTTGGGGGGACTAGGCATTAGTACAACCGTCTAAAAATAGAACTAGGGAGACAACTGAGAATTTTCGAAACTCTTATCTTGCTCTGTACATAGAAATGTCTATACATACCAAGTTTCATGTTGATATCTTACCTGTATGAAAAATAAAATGGTATTCGAATAGGGGGACTGGGTACTAATACCCCAATCTAAAAATGGAATTTGGGGCATATTTAAGAATTTTTCAAATTTTTATCTTGTTCAGTACATCAAACTGCCTATTTCTGCCAAATTTTGTTTCAATACCTATCTCTATAGGATAGAAAAAGTTGTTTCTTCCTATGGGGACTGGGAACGAGAACCCCCGTCTAAAAATAGGGGATCGGGACAATTTTCAGAATGGGTCCAACTCTCATCTTTTTCAGCATGGCAAAGTGTCTATGTCTACCAAATTTCATGCTTTTATCACAATGTGCACGGTGCATTTCATTATCCGCTGCACTAAGCTGGATGTGGTGTCTCAAAATCAAAACTTCAGCGTTTACTTGTGATCTTGGTTCTGTTATTTTCATAATATGGAATGTATTTAATGTGCAATTTTATGGACATCTGTATCCCTAGATTCATGTGTCCAATGAAGTTCATCTAGTGTAATCTCATTCTTGCGGACAATTCAATCCCTACCAACCTGAGTAGAAAAGTTCGTTAGGTTTAAGCCATGCCAGTTGTTTCTAAACAACAGGCCTATTGTTCACCATTGTTTTCAATGTTGCTCTACGCTGGAGATCTCCTTCATAACATAATGTTTTCCAGTATGGCCAGCCAACTCCTCATGAGTGTCATGATAAGGGTCACAGGACTCAATTATAGGTCTTCTGTATGTAATCCCAGTGTTTGGTATTATTTAGCATTAACAGTGTCTGACTTGATGTATCCCCATTGCAGTATTCAAAGGAATTTTCAATTGTATATTTATCTTGTACTGTATTACCCTTATTTTATTTCCTGCAGACACAATTCGATATCTGTCCCTTCATGACAACAAATATTTGAGATATTTCATTGGACATACCAAAAAGTAAGTGACACTCTTTCTCTTCACCTTTCAAAACAATAGAAATCTTTAACAGAATAGGAAATCTTGTATTGATAACATTGGGACAGCAACTGTATTTTGTTCACAGGAAATGATTTGCAACAGAAAGCAAATATTGTAGAGGGTAACTCTTTTATTGTTTCTAGTAGTGTAGCAGATAAAAGCAGATTTTGGTATGAATCGTGCAAATTGTGATAAAAGCATGAAATTTGGCGGAAAGAGACATTTTGCCATGCTGAAAAAGATGAGAGTTGGACCCATTCTGAAAATTGTCCCCATCCCCTATTATTAGACGGGGGTTCTCGTGCCCAGTCCCCATAGGAAGAAACAACTTTATATCTATCCTTTAGAAGAAGGTATTGAAACGAAATTTGGCAGAGATAGACAGTTTGATGAACTGAACAAGATAAGTATTTGAAAAATTCCGGAATATGCCCCTAATTCAATTTTTAGACGGGGGTACTAGTGCCCAGTCCCCCTATACGGATACCATTCTATTTTTCATAAAGGTAAGATATTAAAACGAAACTTGGTAGGTGTAGACAGTTCCAAGTACAGAACAAGATAAGATTTTATAAAATTCCTAAACGTGTCCCTAGTTCTATTTTAAGACGGGGGTACTAGTGCTCAGTCCCCCTTGACGGTTCCCATTCCAATATTTCTTAGAGATAAGATATCAACGTGAAACTTTGTAGGTATAGACAGTTTGATCTACAGAACAAGTTCCATGTTTGGAAAATCCTCAGATATGCCTCCAATGCTATTTTCAGACAAGGGGTACTATCACTAGCCCCAGTCCTTCTTTACAACTACGATCATATTTTCTTATGGATGAGATGCCAACGTGAAACTTGGTTGATGCTAGCCTGGGTGCATCTCCTAACTGCTAACTAATAACTCTCCACAATTTTTTGAATCAGTGACAATTTTTCATCAGTATGGTACACGGCAAGCCACAAGATATGACAGTTTCTTAACTCGAAAAATACTTTGCAATGTATTATCAGGTCTGTGCGCTTCTTTGGTGCTAAATGTTGGAACAATATTCCAGTTGATATCAAAGGTCGTCATCTGCTTTTTTTCGTCAAAAGCTTCAAACCCTTTTAGTTATCAAAAACAATCCAAGTTGATCTTAAAGTGATGAATATTGTTCTGGTCACTCAATAAATGATTGAGTAAGATTCAGAACCATCTTCTAAAAGGGGGTGCTCTCTCCTCGATCATTCCACATTCCACCTATTGAGAGACTTCCTTTTGAAAAATTCCCCCTCCATGCAACATCTTATGTACAGAAAAACTATATATCAGCAAGAGAGGGCAAGAGACTTCTTTCTTAAAGTCACAAAGAAAGCAACAATGGAAAAATGAAGCCAGCTCTTCTCCCAGTTGCACATTGCACAAATTGTACATCGACTAATGATACTCCGATGTCCTGGAGTAGAATTTCAGTTTCTAGAGTAGATGAAACAAAATTGAATTGTTTCCTTTTCACTGAAGCTCGCAGCGGAATGGTCTTTTCAGGGAAGATTGTCGTTACAACCAATACCACAGAAAGTTCTTTTCCATCCCAAATCCAGATGAAGTATCTCCCATCTCACCGTGCACGCACGAAGAAGCAGATACTCGTTGCATTCTACTGCTTTTGAGTTGTGTTCAAAACAGGCTACAACTGAAAAGTTGATACCGACATTGTTGTGTTCGCAATATCAATTGCTTCAAGCTACGCAACAATGGATCGGCGGAGTTGTACTTACTTGCAATCTGGCATATTCCAATTTAAGAGCTGGTACTCGGTCCTAGCGACGATAACTCAGTGGCCATGCCTCCCTTTCATGCCTTGACCACCTGCGATATGTGCCTTATTTTGCTAACATTGGGAAAAAATGTGTGACAGAGTTGGAAACATTTTCCAGAGTTGATGGAAGAATTTTTTGGGTTACCGTTCTGCTTGTCTGCTTGTCTGCTTGTCTTGAATAGAGAAATTCGCGGTTTCTTTGTATGATGAAACTAGTGCAATCACAGAACGATGCAGCATCTCGAACGGATTTGTTTGCTAGAAAAGCAGGACAACTGACCATATTCCTCCAAGTTTTGGAGCTATGATGATGCCCTTAAAGGGTAGTATCTACCAAGAAAACTAATTTGAAGAGCATTGCTATAGACTATTCCCGAAACTTCAAATCCTGACCTTTTCGGGCTCGCAAAAGGGTTTACAGATGGGTTCTACGTTCCTGTCTGGTTACATTTGCAAGAAGTCCTGTTCCAAGCAAACTTCTTGTTCATGCAAGAAAGGATGTAGAGGACATTGCAAATCTTGATATGACAAAGTTTTGTAGGCTGAAACATCGCAAGTGAACTGGGAAATGCAAAGAGGATAAAATTTGGAAGAGTTGATTACATGTTCAATTGCAGTTCTTGCACCTTGTAGTTATTTCTAGGTTGAATATATACACATCTTGACCCATATCTTGCAATGATGTAGAAGAAGCGCCGAAGGCGCTAGATGTCTAACTCCGCAGTTCAGAGTGAGGCAAGTTTTTGAGTGGCCGCCATTTGCAAAGTGGGCAAAAAGATAAGTTCCGCATACAGAGCTCTTATGGAACTTGACTGATTTACAACGTATTTTATGGACTTAACTGGCCAAATTCTGCTCAAATATGGTAAGTTATGGTTATTACTACTATTTGATACTATTTCGCGGTAAATGAAATTCTTTTTTGGTAAAATTAGGCGGCTTTATCGTACTTTGCAGCGGGAGCTTCGATGGGCCTTATTGAGCCAAAACGTCATTTCGCTCGTCTTTTAGACTATTTTTCACAATTATTTGGGGTTATTTTGGTTTGAAAATGCATCATCTGTGTGATCTTGGTCTTCGGGATCAATAATTTCATTCCAGTTTATACCAAAAGCGCGTAGATGTCGTCAAAACTAGGCAAACAAAATCGCGCATTTCAAGGTAGAACTTACACAGACCTCGCCATGGCCTAACAATAAGAAGACTTCCAAGGCGTTTTGAGTGATACTTGCTACCTTTTTTTAGTATTCAAAAGTTTTCCATCTAATTTTAATTGTCAAGGATATGATATCAAGCTATGCATGAAAAAAGGATCTTCTTCATCATCCATTCTTGTAGATTTACATTTTGTTTTTTTCAGGTGCTGCTGAAGATGCTGCAATATGTTTATATGCTGTCAACAATATGTGGAATACATGTGTATTATTTAGATGCAAGCACAATGTTGTGTTGCCCATGGTCTGCTCACAAGATCACAATGTTGAACTTGTCAGGAAATAGTATTGTGATACCATTTGTGAACTGATACTTGTTGGAAGTGACTGAATTTTACCTTGAACTAACAAGAGAGAGATCACTGTGAAAGAATTCCAAGAGGAAATGCAGTGAAAACATTGGAAACATAAAAACTGATAAATCCTTTCTCCTAATATCGATATTACTTAGTTCTTGCTTGGGAAACTGTACAAAAACTTGCTATCTGTGCAGAAATCATATCTAAGTAATAGAAAGCAATATGTTTCTGTTAATGGAAATAACTCTAACTTACTTCCAATTACTTGTGGTGTACCACAAGGTTCTGTACTGGGCCCATTACTTTATCTATATCAATGATCTACCAAATGCTTCTAAGAAACTTACCTTTTATCTCTTTGCTGATGATACAAACATCTACTATGAATCCAAAGATTTATCCGATTTGATTAGAATTGTCAACAAAGAGCTGAGACTTGTAAAGAAATGGCTTGATTCTAATAAACTATCGTTAAATATTGATAAAACAAACTATATCATCTTTCATTCTTCTTCTATCAATGTTTCTTCTGGTTCTGCTATCAGAATAGGGAAGAAACATATCAAAAGAGTAAAGTTTGTTAAGTTCTTAGGTCTCCTCCTGGATGAGCATCTAAGCTGGAAATACCATCTCAGTGAACTCTCTAAAAAATTGGCTAGAACATGTGGAATGTTTTTCAAAATTAGGAACTTACTTCCCTTAGATGTTTCAATTTGCTTGTACAATGCTTTGTTTTTGTCCTTCTTACAATATGGTCTTATTGTTTGGGGTCAAACATATGCATCATATGTTGACCCAATCTTCAAATTACAGAAAAAAGCAGTCAGAGCTATCTCATTTCAGCCTCGCATGTCTCCCTCTCTTCCAATCTTCAATGATTTTAAGCTCCTGAAACTTTCTGAGATCTTTGAACTGCGACTCCTAACTTTTGTTTTTGATTCTGTTAATAAAACTTCACCTAGCTGCTTTCATGACTTTTTCCTATTCTGCTCATCTGTTCATCAGTACTCCACAAGACAGGCCAGTCAAGGTGATCTATATATGTCTAAAAAAAACAGCCTTCAGTATGGTCTGAAGTCTATTAGATATCTTGGTGCTAAGCTTTGGAATACATTACCCATGGAACTCCGAAATGCTCCATCAAAAGTATTGTTCAAAACAAGACTGAAAATTCATTTATTGAACAAGGTTGACCGTTGAATTTGAGCCATTTTTGTACTGCACAATTATTTAAACTAACAAAATTTATCTGATTATATCTTAGGATAGGGGGGGCTCTCTCCTCGATTAGTTTACCTATTGAGAGAGCTCCTCCTTTAAGTAATTCCCTGCATACAATTTATTTAGCCCCCCTTCGTATCTTTTCTTAGTGTCGTATTAATTTTTGTATCATTGTATTAATTTTCTGTGCAAAAATTTTATATATCTAGTCTTTGTAGTTAAGTTATTTGTTTGTATTGTTGGGATTATAAATTGTATGTAGTGAATTTAAATATGATGAAACTGAAACTGAAACTGAAATCTTGCGTTATTTCATGAAGTTGGCTTCTTGTGTTTTTAACTGCAAAGTATTGGAACAAAGCCGATTATTCTTGTGATCAATTGACCTAAATTGTATATGTGTCACAAGAACAACCAAGGAACAGAGAGAAAAATTCTAGTGAGTAAACAACAGGTTGGATGAGTAAATCAAATAGGAGCATGGTAAAGTCCTTCATGAAATCAAAGAATAAGGTCTTCAGTTTGGAAACAAATTCCAAAAAGAGACGGACTTAAAGGCAAAAAATGAATGTTAAAGTTGCAGCTCAAATCCAACCCTCAGCAGCTCTGCTGCAGATGCCCTTCAGTACTTTGCGCTTGCAGGCCATCCAGGATTCGAAGATGCAAATGGAATCTATGTTCAAAAGAATAAGGATGGCTGACATACTTTTTGATTTTCTGAACACCAGGAACCCATTTTGTAAAGGCTATAAAAACCTCTTCCTCCATGATTATGAATGAAAGTGTTTTGGAGGAAACCATATTAGATTTGATCAAGCTGAAACAACAAAGCCAGGAACCCCCCCCCCCTCCCCCCAGTAACATACAAAATAAAAACGTTTTTGATCTGGTTCATCATTGCTCCTTCAGGCTTGAAAGAATTATCATATAATCTAACTAACAAGTTAAGAAAATCATGGCAGCTTACAAACAAGCAATCCTTGGGTACAGTGCTGGATTTTGGCACACAAACTCATAGCTGTAAAAAAAATTGTCCTTAATTTGACACAGCATCAGTCATTGATTCAGATGAAAAAGCAATGGTCCATGATCACTATAATTCCAACTAACATGCAACATAAACTTTGTCTATAATCCACTTGAAGAACTGTGATGGTCTTGTTCTTCCATCTGCTTCTGTCAATAAGGTGATCTTTGTTTTTGTAAGGGCATTTAGAGTTGCAGCATGTAAAGCAAAATTAAAGCAAAGTCCATCTCTTCTAACAAGAACCTTAAAGCTGTCATACAGTAGTCCATCTTCTATTTCAGGAGCGGACCAGAGAGACCTGGTTTCCTGAAATTGATCAGCAATGACCATGTACTGACAGAAAATATAAATCCATCTGATATAATTTTGGTGCTTCCCAGCAATCAACAAAACTTCTTTGTGTTCTGACTTGTTCTGCTCAAAGTAGTTCATACAGTCGTTTGCCATACACTGTTGTTCATCTGTTTTAGAACATCTGAAAAAAGGAATCAGATAGTTTTGAGAAAACATTTGCTTGGCAGCCTTTTCCAAGCTTTTCCATCTTGTATGTAATCTTTGCTTTTGCATTGGGCTCCAAACAAGTTTGGGTTGTAGTCATTCAAATCTTAATTTTAATCAGTGGCGTGGTGTGTCCCAGAACTAACATGGGTTTTGTTAATTTCTACATCAAAATGCTGTCAAAACTTTCAATCATTGACATCAGCTTTAGGCCTGTTGTGTACAGTGAGTGTTGAACTTTCTTGAAATGCACGATTTTGCTAGCCTTGTTTTGACAATACCTACCCGTTTTTGGCATGAATTGGAATGAAATTATTGATCCTGGAGGTCAACATCACACTGATGATGTGTTTCCAAAGCAAAATAACCCCAAATAATTGTGAAAAATAGTCTAAAAGACGAACGAAATAACGTTTTGGGCCTATAAGACCCATCGCAGCTCCCGCTGCAAAGTACGAAAAAGCCGCCTAATTCTACCAAAAAATAATTTTATTTACCGCGAAATAGTATCAAATAGTAGTAATAACCATAACTTACCATATTTGAGCAGAATTTGGCCAGTTAAATCCATAAAATACGTTGCAAATCAGTCAAGTTCCATAAGAGCTCTGTATGCGGAACTTATCTTTTTGCCCACTTTGCAAATGGCGACCGCTTCAAAACTTGCCTCACTTAGAACAATAGGTGATCTGCGGAGTTAGACATCTAGCGCCTTCGGCGCTTCCATATCATTGATATCTTGCAGTTTAACGGGCACATCTTTTAAAGTCTTCAATTCGTCTCTTTCTACCAAATTTCATAACAATGCCTTTTTAGACAATAGAAAGAGTGGTATCTACTGGCAGGGGCCTTTAGATTACTTCCTTTGCTTAATAATGGAATGTGAGAAATTTCATAATTGCTTCGACTATCGTCCTTTGTAAGCTACTGCATTGTCTGTGTCTGCCAAATCTCTTGTTAGTATCGTTTTCCACACGGTCGATGCATGACTGGTGTTTGCAAGAGAAGACTGGGCACTAGTGCCCCCGTCTAAACATAGATTTAGGGGCACGTTTGAGAATTTCCACGCCCTTACCTCATTTAGAATATCACATTGCCTAAACAAACCTAATTTCACGCTAATATCTTTATCCACACAGAAAGTACAGTGAGATCCATATGGGGGACTAGGCACTAGTAACCCCATCTAAAAATAGAACCAGGGAGACAACAGATAATTTTCGAAACTCTTACCTTGCTCTGTACATAGAAATGTCTATACATACCAAGTTTCATGTTGATATCTTACCTGTATGAAAAATAAAATGGTATCCGAATAGGGGGACTGGGTACTAATACCCCCGTCTAAAAATGGAATTGGGGGCATATTCAAGAATTTTTCACATTCTTATCTTGTTTAGTGCATCAAACTGTCTATTTCTGCCAAATTTTGTTTCAATACCTCTCTCTGGAGGATAGAAAAAGTTGTTTCTTCCTATGGGGACTGGGCACGAGAACCCCTGTCTAAAAATAGGGGATCGGGACAATTTTCAGAATGGGTCCAACTCTCATCTTTTTCAGCATGGCAGAGTGTCTATGTCTGCCAAATTTCATGCTTTTATCACAATGTGCACGGTGCATTTCATTATCCGCTGCACTATAGAGCATGTAGTAAATATCAAATATAGCTGATTATGGGTCCCTCACAGGTCCAAAATGCTTAGTTTCCCATCATGCATTGAGGCAAGGTTTAAAGACAAATGACAGAGATATAAGGCAATTTAATACCGCATTCACACTGACACAGTTAAATCAGCTTTATCTACACCAGGTTACATTTCAACCTATCAACTGCATTCGATTTGTTGAATTGACCAATTAGAAGGCCTCATTTGATAACCTGGTTTAGTTTAGGCTATCTTAACTTGCTGTGTGAATGGCGTAGAAATCAGGGGCTGGGGAAATCCAAATATAGTCTGTTGTATTCCATTATATTCTATGATCTGGAGACAAATGATGGCCGGTGCCCATCTTTTGTTCTATTTTTAAACTAGATGCTATATGTGGGTCATTTGTCTTTAAGCAAAAAATATGCAACATGACCATCAATTTCTTGCCAAGAACTGAGAAATTAGCTCATTATCCATATGCTGCTTTGCATTACATAACATTGCACCAGTACCCAGGGGGGGGATATATAACATGTTGAGGGTACGGGTATATGCTGCCCATATGGGTGAGTTTTTGGGCCGAAATTCTCCAGACAAGGGTTCCTTTCTTGGCAGATTTTCCATAAACATGGGTGGGCTATCCAGAAACTGGCGGAAAATGGCCAAAAATGGGTCGTTTTCTGCCAAAATTCATCATAAAAGTGGGTATGACAGCAAGTTGTGGCAATTAGAAGAGGGTATCTTTTTGAAAACCAGGTGGCAGGCCCCCATCCATCCCCAAGTCATGTACCCCCCCCCCCCCCCCGGGCACCAGTAAGCAATAAACAATTCTTTAAAAATGGAAAATTGTACTGTGTAGTTGTAAAAGCTAATTTCTTTTCAGTGAACTTTAACAAGTGGGCCAAATTTTAGACAATAAGTGATCACTCAGTTGTAACTTTCTATTCATTTCCAGAGAGACATTTTTTCTTGGAAACAACAGAATTTCTAGGTGCTTGAAAATTCCATTCCATTGACTGGAAATCAACCTTAACCCTTCATAAAAATGGGATTTTGCATTTAGATTGCTATATATTTGCAAAGAAGTTTGTTTTGAGTTTCTGCAACCTGCCTGTGTTTCAGATTCAAAAGAAAGACATTATTTCAGGTCTGCAAATTATTTGTTAAGAGTTTTAATTTTGCATCAGATCAGTTTGCAAACAGGTTTTTTCAAGTTCTGTAAACAAGCAAATTTGCACAAAATCCAGACAAACTTGCAAACTTCACAAGAGCAAGCATACTCATCACAAACTGCTCAAAGTTTGCACAGATCATTGGGAGTAGTGATGCTCATTAGCCCAACATGTTGATCTACAAAGCTTCCATTGTCATGAAGACAGTCACAGTTCATACAAAATTCTGTAATTTCACAATGTAAAGTGCCTGTGCATGTTATGTTTTGACTGTTAAACAAAATTATTCATACTCAAATTTAAGTCCAATAGGATCAAAGTACTTGTCAATAACCTCATCCATTCGCGCATTCATCTCATCTGTAAAATAATTTTTCCAATCTCCTATTTCTCCTTTCCGCATGAATACACCCTGTTTTGCATCATACAGTCCTTCTGCTCTCAAGCCTTCATAATTAACTGAAGTGTTACTTTTCATTTCATTGAAACTCAGATGTTTTTCAAGGCTCCTAAGCTGATCGGTATTGAGTTCCTTGTTGAGAAATTTTGCAACCCTTTGTATCTGTGAGCCCAAATTTTTTTTGAGATCTTCATAAAATAGGATACAGAGATTGGGGTGATTTCTTTTTTTCCATGCTTCAGTGACATATTCCCAATATGGACTGTACATAACCAACTTATCCATAAAGAGGTCAAAATGAGTTTTGAAGTCGCCAGTATACCCGTGCAATGTAAGCAGCTTTTCATAATGATAATATGAAGTGACAGTGTCTTTCGGATTTCGCAAACACAAAACAGCTTTGCAATTTTCGAGAATATTTGGTGGCAGCAGACAGAATGGCAAATGTGTCTTTATCGCTCTGCTATCATCCCTATCTGATGACGTCATTTTCTCGAACTGTATTTGTCCATCAAATTGGCGTACAATAAGAAATGGAGAGTCTAAAAATGCATTTCGTTTTCTTAAAGGTACTTCTTTTGCTTTCACTATGTCACAGTCATGTAAAATACACCAAACCATTTCTTCTACCCAGGTCGTCCCACTTTTAGGCCATGCCATGACAAGAACATCCGTCGGTTTAAAGTAGCACTTGAAGTGAATGCGTTCTGTCGCCTTGGAAGGTGGCACTGGTACAATTAAATTTCCAGGAAATGTCCTAACATATGTATGACTTCCGTTTCTGATTGGGGTGTAATTTGCACGAAGCCTTTCCAGTTCATCGTCCCCCAGTGGGATTCGGGTCACTTCAATAATCGACATGTTTATTTTGAATTCACTGAGACAACAACACAACAAACACAACAAACATGACGCCGCTGTGCGTGCCAACCTCGATGGAGCATGGTAGACTTACTACATCGTCGTATTTTCGCTGTCTTCCTGAAAGGCGTTAAAATCGGTTGAGTGACCACAGGAGGCCCAACGTATTGTAATGAGGGGGCCCTCAACGTATGACTTACCAAGATCCCCCCCTTCTTCAGATAGAATATCTTACTGAAAAAGCTTGCAAATCAGATTTTGTTGTCTGTGTCTCATATAACAGTCATTTCGTTTTGTTTTGCGTCGTTGCTGTCGATCAATCCAATACAGCGCCGCGAAGGAGGCTAGCTATCAACGCGTAGTGATAATCGAAATGCCGTTCGTTTTGATTTGTGTAGGAACGCAACTTATTCCCAAACAGATCAGCAACAACTGTTTTCTTTCCACCCACGTTGCATCTATATTTGTACAAACATACAAAACAACGCATCAAAATGTTGCTTATTTATCTGGCAACATTCTTAGATACCTTTCTGTTTGAATGTTTCACCAAAACTCAACAAATTTCGCTAATAAAGCTCATGCAGTCGGCCTTATTTATCTTTCTCGGTAGGCTCTGTAGCTTCCCTTAAGCCCAATATTCGAAATTCGAACTCACCAGTACCTGCTGAATTCGACAAAATTCATCACGGAATCTGAATTCTGCTACGGCATGCTAGTTCTTGAGAAGACCATACCTTTGGATGACGATTGTCGATTGCCCTTGGCCAAAGCTATCTCATTTCGAATTTCGATTTAGACAAAGATGCTGAAATGCTTTAGAGGGTTGTTTAGGTGGTCTGGTATGGCACGAAAATGCTGGGAAAGGGATGTAATTTTTTTAAAAAGGTTCTGGGCTTGTCTTAAAATTTTTCCTGAAATTCATGGAATGCCCAGGTTTGGGCTGATGAACAATTTGTCTATTCTTTTGAAGTGTTAACACTGGTCGGAAACATCTATATTCTGAGATTTGGTTTCAAAGTTCCGCCAAAATTCTGGGCTTGGGTCATAACAACATTCTTGGAGCTCACAACCCCATTTGACCCAATATTGCAGTGCACCCTTGGTTACAAGTAGGGTCATTTGCATTCCATTCGGTAAGGCCCTGAAACCAAGTGGACCCCCAGTTAGGCCATAATGGGAGTACACTTCCCCTGGTGCTTTGCACAAAACACATGTGCTGGTGCTAGATAGAGGTTGTTGTATTTAATCTCCATTTAATCCAATCAACAAGACAACCTGCCAGCAGAAAGCATCTCTCAATGCCGTTGATCACCAGAAATCGATTGAGTGATGTAGAAATGGAAAGACTCGTCCAAAATTTCCGCCAAATACTGGAAGGTAAAACGACGGACACGGACACACGGACGTAAGGACATCTCTTGGCAATCTCATTGCTCCAGCGCCGATTGGCCAAGCTGATGAATCAATTAACTTTGACTTCAAATTTGAAAGTAATAATGTTTTCATAGTGGCTTGGCCTAAAAGTGCAACAACATGTGCAGAAGAAATGGTTTGGTGTATTCGAAACGACTGTGATACAGAAACAGCTAAAGCCATTCATTTGAGAAAACGTTGTGGGCGTGAGTTCTCTTCACTGGCGAAGAAGAGACAAAACTTCATCCCCACATCCTATCATCACTACACATTTGCCATTCTGCTTTTTTCCCTTCAGATCTAATAGACCAGTACTAGATAGTAGTGTGTCTTCGAAACCCAAAGGATACACTCGTGTCTTAAATAATTGCATAAAATGAATTTCCTCTCTGAGAGGTACCAAAGAGTAGTCTTGAATTGCAAGGCATCTCCGTGCAAGCGTGTTTCAGCAGGAGTTCCTCAAGGCTCTGCCCTTGGGCCTCTCTTCTTCCTTATCTACATAAATGATCTCGCTGAGGGTGTAACATGTAAAGTGAAATTTTTTGCCGATGATACTTCCATGTTTCAAGCGGCTTCCGATGTGAATATGACTGCAGACACTTAATCATGACCTCGCTGAAATACAAATTGGGCTTTCCAATGGAAAATGAGTTTTAATCCTGATCCTACAAAGCAAGCTAAAGAAGTCATCTTCTCGACGAAACTTTTGAAGGAACAGCATCTCCCTCTAACTTTTAATGACCACCACATAATTGCCAGCAGCAGCCACAAACATCTTGGACTTATTTTGGATGAAAAACTTTCCTTTGCTGAGCATGTGAAGGAAGCAATTACTGATATATCTCGTGCGTTATTGACAAGAGCTGATTGATGGTAGAGTCCCAGGACGAAAGCCAGATTGATGAGCGGAAATAAGATTATTTTCAGGCAGGTGTTTATAGACTTCGTCGAAAATGATTTTTTCAAAAATTTTGCCACATACTGGGAGGAGAGAGATTGGTCTATAGTTAATTTTAACCTGACGGTCACCCTTCTTATGAACATGGACTACATTTGCCATTTTCCATAGAGCAGGGTAATGGCCTGTTCTATACACAAATCATAAATCAATTTCAATGGTATACTACATTCACGTGCGCATAACTTAAGCATGCGAATCGAAATGTCGTTACAACTACCGTTCAACTGGTTTATTAACGTCACAATTTTATCCAGCGGGACATCAATTCGCATCAAATTCGACTGTGTTTTTCTCGGTAGTGACTCTGGAAGCTGGCTTTCGTTGACTATTAGGGAACATTGTTTCGCAAATAGATCATTAAAAATCAAAGCCTTTTCCTCAAAGTTAGTGACAAGGATGTTATCCTCGATGATCGGCGGAATGCTGACCTTTTTTCTGTTTAGGATCTTGATAATTGTTTCCCAGTGAGCTTTTACACCCCTTGAAGGGTCACACAGTTTCTGGCCTAAATCACAAAAATACCGTTCCTTTGCTTGTTCAATGGTCCATGTACTTCAATGGTCCATGTAGTTCACTTTGAACAGCCTTGGTCCTTTCACGATCACTGGTGATTCTGCCATTTTTAAGACACTTTCGATGAACTCTGTGTTGCCGACGGATAGCCTTCTTGACAACATCGGTTATCCAGGAAGGATCCTTTGCATTACAGAGGATTTCGGAGTTGGGAATGTGAGAGGAACACAATCTTAGAAACTTCAGATACTGCTGCCCTGTCTGGTGAGCTGCAGGTATTACAGCTCTGCAGAAGCTGCAGAAATTACAAAACCGGGCAGCGAGAATAGTTACAAACAGTGCTTATGACACCCATTCCGAACCTCTAATACAAAAACTTGGGTGACCTACTTTAATAGTTACTATTAAGCAGCTAATTGATTCAGAAACTGCGAAGGTTGTTTACAAGGCTCTCCACAATGAGGCTCCTGATTACATAAAAGGACTATTTCATAGGCTGTCTGATACTCAAAGTAGGGTGCTACGCAATTCCGATACTTGTCTTCCTATTCCTCTGTTCAAAACGACCTCAGGACAGAAAAGCTTTGAATTTAGAGGAGCACGTATTTGGAACGACCTTAGCAATGAGGCAAAAAGAGCAAGCACATTTTTGGCTTTCAAATGCAAATTGAGAAAATCAGTCCTTACTATGACGCCACTATGGCAGCATGTATTAGTTTCAGTGCAATTTTAATTTTCTTTTTCATTAACGTATTTTGGAGGATTTGTTTATTTATTTACTTATATCTTTAGTAACTATTGTAATTAGGTTTTCAACAGGGCAGTTTGTAAATCAATTTGTCATTTGTAAACTTTTCTCTGTATAAAGAATTTAAAATGAAATGAAATGGCAATTTTCAATAGCATTTCTTTGAGATTAGGGGAGCAGCAGGGCCTTTTTATTGATTCACCCTGTATATTTATTTCTTCATTTACAGAGTTGTTACACTTAACATGTCACCAGTTGATGATACTTTCATTTCTGGATCAATGGACAAAACAATAAGAATATGGGATCTTAGGTCTCCCAACTGTCAGGTAAGGTACCGTAAATGCTCTATTAAACCCCCGGGGGCCTTATTTAATTTCGGACACTCCAGGGGGGACCAATTGACCACTTTAATGAACAGCCTCGTTTTGGAAATTATTCAAAATTCGTTCATATGAAACCTTAGACGCCAAATTCGGATTTAGCACCCAAACTTTAGTCTAACCCTAAGTTTTCATGTTGCTAGCGGTTGTAGTGTTAATTTTATGGCAATGTAAAGTTTGAAAATCTATAAGGGCTTTGACCGTGAAAATGACTTGGGGTGTAAAGTTTCACCCCGAACGACTTTTCACGGTCAAATCCCTTATAAATCTCTGAACTTTACATCGTCATCAAATCAACATCACAATAGTTAGCAAAAAACATGTAATTAGACTAAAGTTTGGGTGCTAAATCCGAATCTGGGCTCGAAATTTTCTTATTAACAATAGGAAGAGATTTTGGCAAATTTCCAAAACGAGGCTGCTTAATTAAAGTGGTGTATTAGACTAGAGAAGGTGGCTTATTCACAAAATCAAATGACAAGGATATACATCATAGCTTTTCAGTTCTTTTATCCCGTATTTTGCGGATTCCACACACAATCTAACCAGTCGAATACATAATTCGACACATTCTCCATCCCAAACACTATCAAGACTAAAATGCAAGCTTGTCTAACGAAGTATATGGAATATCTTTCTCACGTTTTGTATATTTGGCCAATTTCGGGTATTAGAATGGCTTTTTACCAAGGATGAGTGTAGACCCATTTGACTTTCCTGTTGGAAATCATTGAAACTTGTCAAATATTTTGAGATCTCAGGAAAGCAAATACATCTGGGTTATTGCCCAGGTTCATATACATATTTTGTGAATTTTTCATCGATATGTCTTCTCTCTAGCAGTTTATATGAATTGTCGAAGAAAGGTCAATTTTTCTTGGCCGGTAAACACTCGCAGCTCCGG
Source organism: Aurelia sp. 3 sensu Dawson et al. (2005) (assembly GCA_964020215.1). NCBI lineage: Eukaryota > Metazoa > Cnidaria > Scyphozoa > Semaeostomeae > Ulmaridae > Aurelia > Aurelia sp. 3 sensu Dawson et al. (2005). The sequence continues at coordinate 12,884,310 of OZ026583.1, forward strand.
CTCCAAAACAGATATTTGCCTAGACATGTAAACAACTCTAGACGAATATCTCTGCAACTGATTTGTCAAAAAATATTTTGAATAACAACTGCAATATCTTGGCATCCATTTCAGTTTTTGTGAGGGTACTAGAAACTTCGCCTCATACGATCGATTTCGTCTCAGGGGGTTTGAAGCGGCGATGCCATTGACTGATTTTCGTGAGGTTGGATGATTTCCGCGTGTTCTAAGAACCAGTAAGGATTTGAGCCTTATCTTGCCGTCACCATAGTAATTCACAAATCTCGCACTCTGATTAGTGGTCTATGAAGCAGACAGTTTGGGCCTAAATAGGGTCAGGTTTTTCAGAGTAGTATTATGAGTCTCTGTTCTCTGTTAACCGAAGCGCCATCAGCAGATTTAAGAGCACAGGGAATCAAGGGACTCCAAGTCTTCAGCTCATCCATCTATGCGGTTTGCTCTCTTTAGCATGGGCATCAAATGTTTAGAAAGCTTAAAATGATAAATGCATCTTACTTTGAATCGAGTTGTTTGAAACTTCGGGTGATTTGCTTTGATTTTACGCTCTTTTTATAAGGAAGTGGTTGATAAGAAACCAGCAATAAGATGGCCAAAATTTTGAGATACTCTAGCATTATTTCTGAGAAGTGATTAAACTTTTAAAACTTGAGTTCGAATGCGTTTTGGCAAATACATCGTTAATCCGCTATCATTGAGTGATATTGACCAGCCGTTTTGTTTTCAACATAAAAGAGCACTGTTTGTTCCCACATGATGCTGCAAATGTCAAGAAATATATCTTCAGCATTGTTAGAAACTACATGCAAATTTTTGCTTTTAGAAATATGAAATAATTAAAAAACTTTCTTCACAGAAATGCGCAAATTTTCATGTTGAATTAAGAAACTTTTAACACTATGGCTATTGCCTGATACAAGTTTCTTATCAAAAATACGTGTGAACGCTACTTGTGATGCGTGAAATATTATTTCTCTTTTACAGGGTCTTATGCATGTCAGTGGAAGACCTGTTGGATCTTTTGATAACGAAGGCTTAATTTTCGCTGCTGGTGTAGATGCTGAAATTGTTCGACTGTACGATCTGAGATCCTTTGATAAGGTATTCAGCTGTTGTGTACGTGGCAAACATTTGAGCTTGGTTCACACGAAGTGTGTAACTGCGTTTAAATGCGTCTTTGCTTTCGGGTTTAACTTAAACATCAAATGGGAATGACCAGGGCGTTTAAATTGAGGAGCTAAACGCATGTAAATGCATAGTTTCTTTTTGATTTCCATCAGGAGTTTAAGTGCGTTTAAGCGCTCTATCCTCCAACGATTTGTGAATAGCGAAATGTGACCTGCACGTTTTACAGTTTTATTTTTTGGACACTAGCAGATAGAGATGGCCAGAGAATTTCTAACAGCGTCTTTTTTTGTAAGCCTGGTGAATCCATCAGTTATATTTGCTCCTATATGGTATGCGTCCTTCAGTTGTTTTTTCTCCTTCGAAGTCATAAAATCGATTTAAGCCAACCATTTTGCTTTTCAAAGATTTCCCTGCTAAAGCATAGGCTCCAAATCTTTAAATCTACGAAAAAAGGCGGATGTAAAATTCAATGACCTATCTCTTTAAACTAAATGACTTGAATGAAACTTTAGCTACTTTTCTATGATTCTACCGTTGGACTTTTCAGAAATCTTGAACATTTGTCGAAATTACAGCCTTTTTATATTTCAGCTCATTTTATGATGCGACATCATCAAATTTCTAGATCACAAACCAGAAGAGTGAAAGAGTTTTGCTTGATACCATGTTGTAGGCATCCATTAACTATGGTTTTCTTGAAAGTTATTTGATCTTTCGTCAACAGGTTTAGAAATTACGATAGTTTTTAGTTATTTTTGAAAATTTTCTTGAATTCTCAAAAAAGAAGAAAAACACTGTAATTCTTAAAAGACTGAAGATTTCAGAAAAGTCCAACAGCAGATTTACTGTAAAATAGTTCAAGTTTCTTTAAAGCCATAAGAAATAGGTCATTGAATTTTACACCCAACTTTTTAAAGATTTGAAACCTATGCTCCCTGCTGAAATTGGGTGTATGGCTCCTTCACGGTAGCCGCGAAAATAGCGCACATATCTTTGGGACACCATTTGTTGATGTACCGGGTGGCCCAAAGCATACTTTGCGAACTAGGCGGCATATAGCTTCCTAACAGCAAATGTTACGATCAAAAGCAAGGCATCAGCACGTAGTTGAATCAATTAGCTATCTTTGAGATGTTGTTTGATCAGTTTCTTCGCATTTCTTAAACGAACTTGTCCCTTCCAGTCCATGTTTTGGGAAGATGCGGAAAAAGCCAAATTCAAAATGGCATCTCCACATTCAAGTTTTCACCAAATGTTGACTGGATAACGGCGATTTTTTCACTCTAAATGAGAAGTCTGAAATTCGAAATTTTCTTTAAATTTGGTTTTTCGGATGGTGATAAAAGTGCAAAGTGACAATGCAGAATCTAAGATAGCCAAACCTTTTGGCCTAACTGTGGTACAAAGCATTTGACATTAGCCTTTGAATTCATAATGCTAGTTACGATTTAGCTCGTGAGGTAATTTTTTGGTCACTCGTTAGTACATTAAAAACTCTATTAAGCCCACGGAAGGCTTATCAAGTTTCGGAAACTCCAGAGGGGGGTTTGATAGAGAGAGGGCTTATTTAAAAAATCAGATGACCAGGATATATATGATAGCTTTTCAGTTCTTTTAACCCTTATTTTGCGGATTCAACATACAATTCTACGAATCAAATATTTGATTCACAGTTTTATCCCAAGCCCTACTAAAATTAACATGCAAGCTTGTTTAGCTAAGGAAATGGAAAGTCTCTGGTAAATTCTAGAATTTGATATAAGTAGGGGGAACTCGATATAAGTAGGGGGCTTAATAGAGAGGGGGCTTATTTGTAATTTTTGCTCGTAGGGAGGGGCTTATTAGAGAGGTAGCTTAATAGAGAGGGGGGCTAAATAGATTTTTACGACATGTGTGATTTTGAATTTTTGCAAAATTGCAATATTTCATTTGAGAAAAAGAAAGATGGAAAAATTTAGCAAAAAGCCAATTCGCTGCTCATTATTTTGGAAGTTTGTATCACTTGTTATCTTTCAGGGTCCATTTGCAACATTCCATCTCCCTGTTCGAGAGCCAGAGACAGAACTAACGGATATCAAATTCAGCTTAGATGGCAAATCTATCCTTGTTAGTACGACAATTGGTGTTGTTCATCTCTTAGATGCTTTTCAAGGGCATCAGTTGCAGATGTTTACGGTAAGCGAATGTTATGATTTCAGCGATAATTGACATTCAAAAAAATTCTTGTACCCTCGAGTACCGAATAAATGGGGGGGTGAGAATATTCGGGGGGTTGGAAATGGTTCGATATAACAATACTATGTTAACTATAATTTCATTTTTTCAAAAATGAATAAAAGGGGGGTTGGAATAAGAGCGGGGGTTAGAAAATTTTTCAAAAATTAACAAGCGGGGGGGGGGCGATTATTCGGTACTCCAGAGTATTCAATATAAAATTTTACAAATCTGAATTACATAAGACACTAATTACGAACTAATTAACGACACTACAAGGCCGATACCCGAGGAGCAAAAAATCATTGCTACCCTAGGCCATTTCATAAGGACTTTACATAAGACATCATTTACGAACTACTCAGAGAAACAACAACGCCGATACCCTGAGGAGCGAAAGATCATAAGTTACGCAGTAAAAACCGGCGTATAAGAGCCTAGTAATTATGAACCTACGAGCTGAAATTTAGGAATTAGGCACCCCATTCTATAAGAACTCATTTAGCCTGAAATTATGAAAAGGTTGTTATTTGTAGAAATCATTACTCAGGCATTCAACCTATACAAACTGATAATTACCTGTATGCATCTTCCGAAAAACTCTAAAAATGCAGTATTCAATGTTCTGTTCAGATTTAAAATGTGTCAGTTTCAAGTGACTCTTTTAAATGTTTTTCATTGGATCATATCAAACTTCTGATTCTTTCACAAACCTCTGTTGTGAATAAGACCTCATGAACAAAGGTGCTTTGATCTGACAGTAAATAATAGGCTTGAAGTGGAACATCAGGTATTCCCGAAATCCCTTGATAAACTAAGAACTAATTTAAGAACCTGAAAAGATTGGGTATTCCCACCAAATACCCAATGTATAAGAACCTAGTCAGGCTGACTATCAAAACTCTAGGTTTTTATACGCATGTTGCTACTGTTTACATCTAATTACACGATTATAAAAAGCTTCATAATAGATATGAATATGACATACAATTGGAAAGTAAGAACAACTATTTTGCTAGCATCTATCTAGTATTGAATGTCTGGTCAGGGCTACAAAAGCTCAAAATAACGTCGCGAAACAAACCACTTAGTTGTTTGGTCATGGATAATGTGCCTGACATTTAATGTGAAACAGAATTTACCAAGAGAAGCAAACAAAAACAAAAGAAGCCAGGAAAAAATTTACAGGTCTGATAATTTATTGAATCTGACAAGCAATAGACAATTCAGCTACTCTTCACAAGGCCGAGATACTTTAATGAACTATATTTTAAAAATTCTGAGGAAATCTAACAAATTTGTGATTGCAGAAGACAGTGTGGCCCAAAAAATTGTTCCCCGTTTGATTAAATGTTGAAAAATGGCAATAAAATGAACAGCCTATATCGTAAGATATTGCGATCCCTAAGAATTTAATTAATTTCAGACACCAGAATTTCATGGATCCGTTGAAAATTCACTGAGTAACAAGCTTTCAAAGATCGACTTTGCAAAAGCTGAAACCATAGTTTGTCTCAACAGACCCATGTGCCATTCGATCCATATCTTTATGATGAACAGGGATATGCATTCATATGCATTCAAGTGAATCAATCTTCAGAGAAAACATGGTTCCAGAGTACACCCCCTTTTGGTGTTATTTATGACTCCCTAGAAGAACACAGAAACGCGAAATAGCTTTATCCGAGTGGCCATGTCCTTGTCCGTGAAAATGTGTCTCAGAATTTGGCAAATTCGTTTAAAACTGCGCTCTTCAAAATCTTTCGAAAGGAGCCGAATTTATGAAAGGCTGCCTGATAGTGAGCCAGGACTAGTGATAGGACTCTTGCAACATACTTTCATAGCATATCTTCTGTCCACTAAGCTGCCAAAGGATTTTTTTGACATATACAGTACATTGACTTCGTTTCAAATGTGTTCCATTTCATTCATTTTCAATTTTAAGTTGTTTATCCATGGTAATCCACTTAATAATTTTATATACTGTTTTACAGGGAGCTATGCTAAAACAAAATCTAATAAAAACTAAAATATATAATATAACCCTATTTATAATAATCTCTAACAAAAAACGAGAGGATTCATAGTTTTGCTTCATATTTTCTTCGAAACGTGCAGAGCGATGCTTTTTGACACCACTATCAAGGTCACTCCAGACCTTAGCCCTTCTGTCAGTAAACGATTTCTCACCAGCTGATGTTCTCAGAAGTGGTCCTGTTTTCGGGTTCCCCAGCTGACGGTTAGAAGCTTCCGATACCCTTTGAAATATGTTTCTCAAGTAATCTGGGGCAAGGGCGAAGAATGAAAATGCAGAGAATGAAGGTGTCGTTGCCACAAGTGGACAGGACTCCACAAGTGGACAGGACTCGATCCCAGGTAGAGCCCTACCACTTGAGTTGAACGTCATAACAAGGGGTCGCTGACTCGAATTTGTCTTCTATACTTCTTCGATTCCAGCGCTTGGCACTAAAAACACAACTTCACAGTGAAGTGAACCTATATTGTCCATTGCAGGGTCACAAATTTGAAAAGGGGGCACATTTAGAGGCATCATACAGCCCAGATTCACAGTACGTCTTTACAGGTAAGATTCACCAATAACATGATTCTGTTTTAGTAAAAATTTATAGTATGCGAAGACACAGTAATTATTGTAGTGTCTTAACTTCATGTATCCGATTATACAAGTCTCAGTTAGCATAATACTGTTAAGAACAGTGTATCGTACTTTTCCTCACTATTTTTTGCCTTCTCCTTATGAAATTACGGGTTCAATTAAGCGATGCGATCTGTGCGAATGACGTCATATCGTGCCAAAGAAAACGAGGCAGTCCTATTGTTTACTTGCCTCTAGCCTCTTTATCATGCGCACTTGCAAGGAAATGGCGACACAGAGACCAAATATGGCCTAAATTATCAGAATATTTTTGGAACTGACAGCCGTTGGAATGCTCAAATTGTTAAACAATGGTAAGAATTCGCGTCATTAGATGATAAGTTTTCTCCATTATTTACAATATAAACTATCAATAAATATTACAGGACAAGAAGTGTTAAAAAATCTATCCTGTTAGAAACCCAACTTTCGGGATATGTACTTTGCAAAGCCTACAGTCGCATTTTCCACCATTCTAACATTCCAACATACCAACCCCGGACTTATGATTGTTTATCTACTTGAAAGTCGGACAGCTTACAAAAACAAACCATTCTTCCATAGGCCACAATTTATGATAAAGTCTTCAATACTGTTTCGGAGATAGGCTGACGTGGGTCCCTTGTGCCCCTGCAGTAAACCATGCTAGACAGTGACTCATAATGCACTAGTGAAAAAGTTGACCGTATTTTGTGCGGTCATCAATCGAGTCATCATCCAATCCTGGCCTGGGCCTTTTTTAGTGGTCACTGCTAAGAAATGAGAGCGTTAAATTTTTTTTATTCATATAAGAATTTTACAATAAATCTTACATTCAACTATATGTTTCTACTATACGACACTACAGGGGCGATACCAAGGGGAGCGAAAGACCATGACTACCCCATGGCCAAGTTGAAACACATGAAGTTATACTAAATGCAACAACACAAGGAACGATTTTAATATCTAATGAATACTATAACTAGATTCGATCCCAAATCAGATGTAGATCAAGGTTGCATATTTTTAGGAGCACAAGTCATTACATTTAATGAGTTATTCATAGGGAGTAAATCAAATGGCTGACATCTGATGTGAGACAGAATTTACAAAGCAAACAAAACATTTACGTTAACGGAAATGGTGGTTGCTTTGTGACGTAACTGAAGCTTGAGAGATCTTAGTCAAAGCGACCAGTTTCGTGAATGAACCGTAAAGACAATTTGAGTATATTTTTGTTCAAGTCGTAAGAAAGGTCTTGATCACCATATGATAAAAGCTGCGTCAAAGCATCATTTGAAAGATTTGTGATTTGCACAAATTGTCGTAATAATTCAGCAATTTCAGCAAGAAAATCTCGTCGTTGAACATTGAAAGAGGGGCAGAGCAGCAAAATAAGTTCCGTATCCTCAATGCCATCGTCTGTTGGACACATCGGGTTTATGGTATCTCTAAAATTATGCTTGAATTTGTGGAAATTTAACTTGCTGAGACCAACCCTGAGTTGAGTAAGATGGGACAACTTGACTGACTTTCTGATGACTTTCTTGATGACTTTCTGGCTGGCGTTGCCATCCTGGTTTCGTAATGTCTCTGTAAGGCTGTTTTAGCAAAAAGACGTTAGTGAAGAGGACGCCAGCATAATTATTTTGTTAAAGGAAATAAATTCCATTGCGAAATCAACTTTAAAACTTTTGCTAGTCTCGAGAGACTTCGCTTACGTTCTATTTCTGAAACTGACAACCTGAGAAGAGTACTTTTTAAGGCCGCCTCACAGGAAAAGAAAGTCGAGTGAAGGCAATGCAAGAATGCAAACCAATCTTGAGAATTTTTTCTGTCTTTGAGCAGCTTTCTAGGACGGTAACGGCTTGAATGACTAGATGCTCCAAGAAACGTACAAGCATCTGCGTTTTCAAAGACGTCCGCGTCTTGCTGTTAAAACAGCCTAATGTTAAAGCAGCCGAGCCGCTTGAATTTGCGCCGTCTGTTCGTGACCTATAGCAGGATGCTTATGCCCGCTGTATGAGTAAAACTAGCTTCCCATTCTAGGCTCAAGTGATGGTCGTTTGCATGTTTGGGCTACGGATAGTGGCAAGAAAATAACTGTATTAGACGGGAATCATCCTGGACCAGTACAAAATATCAAATTCAACCCGAAGTATATGATGATAGCAAGCACGTGTACAAATATGGTGAGTAATGGCTGACTTGCTACGTAAATACCCGATGTCCCCAAAAAAGTAAACCGATTTGGTCAAAACCGTTCCTCGATGACACGTCGTTGGTTGATATTGATGTTTCCGCAGAGGACTGTTTTTAAAAGTAGTTCCTCCTTTGTTCGTGTTAAAACAGTCTTCTGCGACGCACCATGCGCAGTCAGTTAAGGAGGCAGTCAAAAAGCACACAGCACAAAGCACACACTGTTGGTGAGAGCAAATTTTTCGTTTCTTTTTGCGCATGATGAAATATGCATCAACCAATCGGCAATCGTGCAATTCTTTTTTAAAGTTTGATTCCTATGCTCCCAATGAATTTTTCAATGCATCTTTTCTTTGCAGGCTTTTTGGATCCCGAGCTTAGAAGATATTGACTAAATATTGTATGAAAGCTTACGAAGATGCCCGCCCTAGTGCTAAGAAGAATAGGTTGCATGGTTGTACATTGTGAAACCAACCAAGCTACGTGCTCTGCCATTGGTAGTAATAAAGAGGAATTGCAAACAGTTTTACATAATTGCCTAACCTCAGGTATACTTCAATAGATAAGTAGAAGTGTAAGTCGTTAAATTGGATCAAATGTTGTCTCCATGATATTTTTAAATCACAGTTTCAATCCTTTTTTACCTTCATGTGTAGAACTGTTTTCTTCCTAGTTATCATAATCATTATTTAGTTGTCTATTCAAGATTGTCTGGTGACTCATATACACCGATGCAGAATAGACGGCAATAGACAGACCTTTAAGCTATTCTGCAAAACGAGTCTTGTTCGAACGATATTTTATACATTATGTAGAAATTTGTCGAATTGTCGAATGTGCACAACAGTGGTAGAAGCTGTAATGCCGCACCTGCCACTCAGTCGAACCATTCGTAAGGGTGTGTTTGATTGGTACCAATTCTGAACACGGTATACTTGGTTCACGCAGAATTTGTGTTTCATTGACTCCTAAATTCTAGTTTGGCTCTGAAAGAGAGGTGAATTCCGTGAATCAGCTCAATGTTGCCAAGGTAATGGCAGCTTTGCTCTTGGTTGCCAAGCACCAACCTCGTAATCTTCGTAATAGTTTGAATTTCATCTACGTGGAGCTTTTTGGAGCTTAAAGCTATTGATATTCAGGGACCCGAAACGTACCTTTTCTGAAGCCCATTTTCTTTTCATTTGATCTGCTTCCCTTTTGAAGCTATAGACAAAGTCAGCCAATGTTCTTTTTTACCTACCGGGTGAGTCAATAAAAGCGTCCGGCGTTTGAAAAAATCTTGATATGTGATATTTTGATATTTGACTTTATTAAGGAGGGTTGCCCTTCAACAGAGTTGGTTTACAAGGGGCCCTCCACTTAAAAACATTGCTAACAATATACAATCTAAAATTACCGAATAAAAAGAAAAATTACAATATAAAAACCCTAATATAAAATCCTAATACAAATTTACAGTCTAAGTTAAAAGAAAAAAAAGTAAGTCCTAAATAGATTTTTTAAAACTATTCAGGGAAGATGCCTGTTTGGTGTCGGCAGGAAGGTCATTCCACGCTTTTGCTCCTCGATAGGGAAAACATTTTTGCCCATTACTTGACTTTTTCATGGGTAGTCTTAAATGAATTGAATTAATTGCATTGAATGAATTGCTCCCTGAATATCAAAGCAATGATATTGACAACTATCTTATTGTATCCCCGATATGTCAAATTAGGTTCAGTAATTTACCTGGCTTTAATCGGCCATTCGTTCCCATCGAAATAGGAGATTTTTCTGCCCAAAGCCCCTTTCGAAAACCTGCAAAAACGAGTAAAAACAGCAAGCAAAATCTCCCTTTGTTCTCCTTCCCAGCAATAATGACTCTTGGATGTGTTCGTGTATTTTGTGCTCATGGGAGAATGGAATCCCCCTGAATAAGTTATTCACACTAGGGGGGAGACTATTCAACCATCCACAATGATAGCACGTGCTAAAGCCTGCTGAAAGTCTTCGCTGTGCAGTTAACACATTAGGGATTCTTGCTTGCAATCTTAGCACGTTTTTAAGGTTGATCGGAGGTATTCATTTTCGATAATCGCTTACAGAGTCTGAACGGAGTGACCGATTTTAGCCAGGAAAATTTCTAAAAATAATTGAACATGTTGGCTACTTAATCAGATACTGCAAAATATCATTGCTTACATACTCAGGGAGCAGTAGCCTTTCAAACGCCGGGCGTTTTTTTGACTCACCCGGTATTTCAAGTCATGTGAACATACTCTTGGGAAGTTTAAGTATTATTTTACTTCTGGCATTCATGGCACAAGTTTTCATGGCACAAAATACGTCAAAGAAATCAAAAGGTGTTGTATCAAGAGATTGATAACTTGACTTGAAACGGGAGGTAAACAAACCTTGTTCGATTTGCCGGGTGTCCCAAAAAATGGAACTGATATGAAAAATTCTAACACAAGTTGTTTCATATTAAAAATCCAATAATTATTTTCTCTACATCTACAATAATTAGATTAAACTTTGATATATTTTTCAGAATTTTTGATGACTTGATCGTAGAGTTATAAATCAACAAACTTTAAATTTGCTGTCAGGGCAAAATCAGAGCTGCTAGCATTGCTACAAAGTATGCTGCAGAATTACAAGCGTGGGCGCACAATTTGAACTGTGACAAGGGGATCCCTTAATGATTCATGAGTTATCTACCGGGTGAGCCAGAAAAAAGTTCCCACTTTTGAAAATTCATAGCACCAAGACTACTACACGGATTTGAATCATTCAAATTCTAGATAAAAGCCGAAAGATCAAAATATTTTTGTGATTTTTCTCGCTGTCCTGCTAGCACTAGAAATATTGGCAAATTCAGCTTTATAGAAATATCATGGTTGCAAAATCACGGAAAAAGAGCCTAAAACGTTGATCAAATCGTAAGGATTCTATTCAAATCGAACAATAGGCCATGAGCGTTTCATCTCCCTCAAGAGTTATAAGACATCGATTTTCAAACACATACGAAAGATTTTCAGTGCCAAGGAAATTAATGCCTAGAGGATATCTCTCACCCATGAGAAGTTGCATTTCCTTCATTATTCTGTGCGCGAGGTCATTTATGCATTGATCGATGTTTTGGGCCATTTTTCGGTAATCAATGAACCATGAAATTTTTGTAAAGTTGAATTTACCTATATTTGTAGTGCTGACAGGACAGCAAGAAAAATGACAAAATTACTTTGATCTTTCGGCTTTTAACTAGAATTTGAATGATTCAAATCCGTGAAGTATCCTTGGTGTTATGAATTTTCAAAAGTGGGAACTTTTTTCTGGCTCACCCGGTAGTTTCGAAGGAGCTCTCAGTGTTCATTTCCAATTGTAAAACTCAAGTAATAGTCTAGTCATTTTGGAAAAAGCAACTGTGTCTTGACTGAAATCTTCGTAAGAGTGTCTGTGCAATATTCAATCAACTTGTGTGTTTCCGTGCCTGTCAGCAATTTTCGGTTATTGCTGGGACTCTCATCTCCTATAATTTGACAATATAATCTACTATTTCTAATGCAGCAGCTCTGGTTTTGACCCTGGGGCAATTTTTAAGTTTGCTGATTCTTAACTGTACAACCGAGTCACCAAAAATATTGGAAAATATATCAAAATTTATTCTAACAGCTTCCATTAGAATTTTTCAAATCTATTGCTTTTTTTCTGGGACACCTGATAGGTCTTTTGATTACCTGAGCTATTTTTCAAATCATTGTCCAGATTTCAGAAAGTCAAGTACCGTTCACGCTTTTGTTACTTGAATAATCTCTCCAGCATTCAAAAAAAGATCTTGATCAACAGCTTCCTCAGCACAGCGCGAAGATCTGACAACATTGCGTTTCGTATCTATTTCATTCCAATGCCATAAATGATTGGATCGAGGACTGGAATCAACAAATTCAACACCACGGAGATCTTCCTTATGTCTCGTTCAATTCCTACCCTGACCATCTCGCCCCCGGGACACCCCCGGGAATTTGCACAGAAAAAATTTCCCGGCCCCCGGGCATTTGACAGTCCCATTTTTCCCTGCCCCCGGGCATTCGTCAGAAAATTTTCCACGGCCCCCGGGCATATGTGCACAAAAGTTTTGTTGACCCCCAGGAGGAATGGTCAGGGTAAGAATTGAACAAGACATTACACTGACATACTTGGATGGACTCAAGTTGGGTTTGACGAATTGGCAATAATGCTGAAGGCAAAATGCAAGTTAAGTATGCCACAACAACAGCACTAATTGCAACGCGTGCAGATTCCTAATCAGTTTCATGTTGACAAGAGTCGTTCCTTATGACACAGACAATCTGCGATTCTCTTCTGAGTTGATAAAGCAGATGCTGCTTGAAAAAACGTCATCGAGCAATCTGAGATAAAAAAGTGTTTCGATCTATAAGCTTTTTGAAACAATAAATGAAGAGTTTGATGCCTAAGGAGCGAGATATCAAGTGTTCAATATAGGGATCTGTTGCAGGGAGCTAGCAGGCTCATAGTTATGTGTTTCTGCACATGCATACGCCATTTCTGCTCTGTCTTCTCAGCTGTAAAGACTCGAGCGTCTCTCAACGGGTCCTTTGATTCAAGCAGGAAAAACCTTTTTTTCACCACAAGTAAACCCAGTTATTGGAATTAAAGAAACCCAAAAGAGAACACATCAAAATATCACTCTCATCTAACAGAAATTTGTCTAAATATTCCGTAAAGCAACATCCTATATATTTAACAACACAAAACCAGCTGCGTGCATCGAATCTATAAAAATGCCGGTAGATATGGTTACACGTACTTTTTTTGTAAGAAACTGCTTGCAAGAAACTCAACTCTCGTATAGCTAGAAATTAAGAAACTCCAGTAGTGAGAAAACACAACTAAAGAAGCTATTCATTGTCATAAAGGAAACCATTAACACATTTTATTTAATTTTCACTTGTTTTCTGTATCATATTATTCGGAAGGTACCTTGGATAATGTCTACACATTGGAAAGGCTTGGAAAAACTTTGTTTTGAAATGCTGACAAGGAACCAGGAGTGAGGAAACTCATAAGAAACCCTGAGTACTCAATATCTGACATTTGCAAGGTAGTTTCTTGTTGCAAGGCGTTTGACTTGAAACGAACAGTGTGTAGTTTGCCGTGGTTTGAGCAAGAATACTCTTTATGGGTTGTAGGGGTCTCAAAACCGTAAAATCACTAAGCTCTGTGGACACCTTTAATTTGAACGAAACGTTTATTCGATTTACCATCTTGATTTTTTGTCAATGCCATTACCTTAATTGTGCTCTCCTTCGTTCCTCCGCAGAGGTAGCTCGCTTCGTTCGCAGCACTCCTCCAAAGACGCTCCTCGCTTCGCTCGCAGTTAAGGTAGTGGTATCAAATACAAATTTCACCTCCCTCCGCTCGCAGTTAAGGTAGTAGCATTGGCCTAAAATCAAGGCATCAGTATCGAGCAAACATTTCCCTCAAATTAAAGGTGTCCGCAGTGCGCCATGGTAATACTGCCAAAATATTTCCGAAAACCGCATCGGAATTCAGCTAAAATCATTCGTCCTTATCATTCTTGTAGCCCCAGAAACTGAAAGCAAATTCCAAAGCCTGAAATCTTCACGTGAAAGTGAAACTATCTGAATTCTCTCCAACATTATATCTAATTGACAACTCTTAGTATTTTTATCTTCAGCCTAGTAATAATTTGCCTTCTCGAGTCATAGTTAGCTAAGAAATCTCCAAACCGTTAAAGACTCATTGCTAACAATGAGCCTTCGCGCGCAGCAAGCAAAATATTCCAGTGGAGGATCAAAACAATGGCGGCTAACTTCTACGGGTCACCGATACGAGATTCTTCCAGCCATGATCACGATTATGATCTCGAGGAACTAGAGGAAGACAGTGAAGAGGCAGCTCCGGAAAGAAGAGAGGTAGGTTGTCTTCATTTCAAAAGAAGATCCCCGCTCTGGAAAATTGTTCTTTGCGGACTGGCGAATGAGAGAATCGATCGGCCTAGGGTGGGATGTTTCTTCCAAGTCCCTATCCTTGCATGTACAAATAAACTTTCAACGGCCCAAAAAATAACAAATTGTGACTAGGCCTAACATGCTTCATGATTTAATCGATTTAATGTGCATGCTGTTCGCCTGGAAACGATGCTGTTTCTGCACACCATAACAATAGACTAAACTTTATTGCACTTTCTCTAGAGACCAATATGCTGCTGCAAAAATACTTGCTCCAAGAGAAGTGGGAAGAGGATTAGGATTTTAAATTCCACCCTATAATCAATTTCAGTCTCGTTTCACCATGGGCAGTTCGGACACTATTGTTGTGCTGTCTGAACTAGCAATGAAACAATAATGATTCAATACTCACCCAAGCCAAGCAAGAATGTTTGTATTCCGTAACAACATCGTATTTGAACTGCAACAACATTGCGCCTCCCAAACTTACCCTAACGAAATGCCCTCGCAGCGACGAAGTTTGGGAGGCGCAATGTTGTTGCAGTTCAGACATGATGTTGTAACGGAATACAAACATTCTTGCTTGGCTTGGGTGAGTATTGAATCATTATTGTTTCGATGTTAGTTCGGACAGCACAACAATAGTGTCCGAACTGCCCATGGTTTCACAAGTTGATTCTTCAAACTATGACGAGACTATACCAGGTGTCCAAAAAACGCAACAGATTTAAAAATTCTGACACAAGCTGTCTCAAATTAATAATTCAATAATTATTTTTCTTTAAATCTGCAATGATTACTTAAAATTTTGATACAATTTTCAGAATTTTTGGTGACTTGGTTGCAGAGTTAA
Organism: Aurelia sp. 3 sensu Dawson et al. (2005); assembly: GCA_964020215.1. NCBI lineage: Eukaryota > Metazoa > Cnidaria > Scyphozoa > Semaeostomeae > Ulmaridae > Aurelia > Aurelia sp. 3 sensu Dawson et al. (2005). The sequence goes on from OZ026583.1 coordinate 12,899,335, forward strand.
AAATCAACAAACTTAAAATTTGTTGTCAGGGCAAAACCAGAGCTACCATCTTGAATGCAAAGTGTACTGCAAAATTACAAGCATGGCATACATGCAGCTTCACAGGACTACAGAAGCACGCAATTTGATCAGGTGACTGTGTCAAAAGGATTCCTTGCTAATTGATGAGTTATCTAGTTTTGAGGGAGCTTTCAGTGTTTATTCCCAGTTAAAAGTATAACTCAATGATGTCCTGGTCATTTTAGAAAAAGTAACTGTGGCTTGGGCGAAATCTTTACAAAAAGTGCCTGTTAAATATTCAATTAACTTGTGAGTTGCGTGCTTGTCAGGAGTCTTCGGTAACTGCTAGGATTATCATGTTTTATAATTTGGCATTATAATTTACTATTGCTAATGCAGAAGCTCTGGTTTTGAAGTAGGGACGATTTTGAAGTTTGCTGATTTTTAACTTTACAACCAAGTCGCCAAGAATAATGGAAAATATGTCAAAAATTATTCTAATTATTGCAGATTTCAATAAAAATTAAAGGCTCCCATTAGCCATGTTTGAAGAATGAGATCATGCACGTAGCTTGCTTCATAAAGTAATAAATATTTGTCTGCAATTGCAACTGTTTAGTGTAGGATTTAGTTTATATTGTGATGGCAATAGCCTAACTATCCCACTTGAAGGAGACCAGATTTCTTGATAAGCATCAGAATTATTACATTGGATGTACCGAAAATAAGAATGGCACATGATACTGACAAATTCTTTACGTTAGCCAGACAAGATTTGTCACTCTAATAGTGCCACACTTGTTTCTTGATAGTATTATATGGGTTGGTTTGTTTCCTTGACAACAGTCGTCCGTATGAAGATTTCAAGCAGTAAGGGAACTTTGCTAGATCAAACTTTTTAAATAGCACTTTAATGACTTTGCAACTCTGGTGATGATTTCATTAACAGTGAGAGTTTGTTAGGAACACCTAGTAATTAGCCTTAATCAGGAGAAATCGATTGGCAACTCATCAAAATTCGATAGAGACTTTATTTGTCTCAATTATGTTGATTGTATACAAGTATATTCCTTTTCTGGTTTGCCTGAAACTCCATCCAGAATGTTTTCATCCTTCAAACATGAAACATATCTTGAGAAACCACTTATTTTGACGAAGAAAATCTTTAACCTAAACTTCCTTTCTTTTCACTTGCGTCCTGTATCACTTTGTTCAGAACTTACTAGAATAATGTCTAAATACGGGAAAGGCTTCAGAAAGCCTTGTTTTGAAATGATCACGAGGGCACAGATAGTAATCAACATGAAGATTGTTATGGAACATTTAAGAAAGTCGTAAAAACTCTGTGTACTCAAAATCCGATAATTTTAAGGAGTTTAGAAGCCCAAATTCTTAGTTTCTTATCAAAATACATGTAGATGTAGGGGAAAAAATGGTGGAGGACACTACTAACGAATTTTTACTTAGCCAGAAACCAGCAGCTACCTAAGTGCAACACTTGTTCCCTTGATATCTTAGTTCGAGTTGCTACCCCTTGAAAACAGTCATCCATATTGAAGATTTCAAACAGTAAGGGAACTTTGCCAGGTCACAGAGGTCAAATTTTGGAAAATTGCTTTTTAATGAGTTGGCAGCTCAACTGATGAAGTCATTAACAGCCAGAGTTTGGCAGCTCACCTAAATTTGATTGTTGGCCCAAATATCTCTGAATTGTTTTGATTGTGCAAAGTAACAATGTCTGTGAATACTTCAAATTCTTCGTTGATTGTTTCGATTGTGTACATAAACAATGCCTATTGTTACAACATTCCTGATTCCTTCCTCTATAGGTATATAGGTAGGTAGGTAGGTGTATTCCTTCCGGTTGGAGAAAAGCCCCTCCATAATGTTTTCATTCTTCAAACATAATGATCGCTTGATATTGAGTATGAAACAGTTGCCATTAGAATTTAACAAATCTGTTGCGTTTTTTCTGGGACTTCCGGTAAAGAAAAGATAAAGAAAAGAATACCACCACCAAATTTCTTCAGGGTGTATTTACTGAGAATCAAACAAGCATTGCCCCCATCTAAGCTTACTCATCTATTTCCGCATTCCCCATTAACTTAAAACCACTCTTGATAAATTTTACGAAATATGAATTCAACGATGAAGAAATTCTGAACTTAAAGAAGCACAACACGTATTTTTTTATAAGAAACTGCTTATAAGAAACTCAACCCTCAGATAACCAATCAATTAAGAAACTCCAGTACTGGGAAAATACTTTATCTCACTTGTTTCCTGTATCACATTACGTACTCGAAATGTACTTGAGTGATGTCTGAACATTGCTTTGAAAAGTTCACCAGGGCGCAGTTAGTGAATACGAAGATTGTTATGGAACCTTTAAGAAACTCGTAAGAAAGTCTGATTACCCAAAATCTGACAATTTTAGGAAACTTTCAGGCCTGGCCCAAATTCTTAGTTTCTTATAAAAAAATATGTGTATTGAACCACAAGTCAAAAGCATACTGTAACTAGTTGTATGTATAACATTTGCCAAAATGCTAAAACTTCAGGTCAAATTCACCGGCCTTTGCTTATCATATAAATATTGCTACTGAAATCTTTCCTCTGCAAGATTTGTAATATCCATCCCTGATCATAAATATGAACCTTTCTAACAATTGTGACATGCTTGCCTCGAAGCTGGCAGTGAGACTTGTTCAAAATGACATGTGGTAAAAAGCGGAGGATTTCCAAACTACTTGGTAAGAGAACTTGGATATTCCAAATGACGAAAAGGTTTGGGACCCCTTTGGATCGGAGCAATGATCCACTTTCTCCTACGCAGTGGCTCTGAATTCTTGAAACATTCCGGCAAAGATTATATCTACATTTCAGTAATTCAATTCTTTCCAAAAATCTGTTATTGTTTTTTTCTAAGTTTAGAGAAGAGAGAACGTTTTTTGGAAGCCACAGATTCACTTTTTACTGAAATCTGGTCATCAGCTTGAATTTTCCTCCATTTCAAAGAAGATTTTGATGTTTTCTTTTTACTGTCCTTATTGCGATCCAAGAGATCTTCTACTGAACCAATGCAGCCATTGACATCATTTACACCATCAAACTGCTTTTTCTTTGACTCAACCGATAAATTTTCATCCGATGACAGACTTTTGCTTGTATTACATTCTGATTCACAATTTTGAGCAGCCGTAGGTCTCCCACAACTCTGGTTATCTTCTTCTGATTGCGAGGAATGGTCTGACGATGACGCCATACTTTGATGACTAGGAGAATACATAGAGGAGCTCCGTACAGGCTCACGTCGGATTGCTTCGAAAGTCGGTGTCGACCGACTAACATGAATCATCTGACGACAGTCGGCTTCAGGGTGGATACCATTTACGTTGCCATTGAATTCATCAGACTGACAACCGATAGATTCCTCCGATCGAAGCTGCATATATGACTTCGAGTCTGATGCTCCATCCGACATAGCGATTCCACTGGAACTATCAATGCTTCTGAAGTTGGTTGGTGGGATATCATCATCTGAACACAAGCTACTTTTCATCATGATATAACTTTGCCGTGGCGATTCTCGAGAAGAGAGAATGTCAGCTGGTGAGTTGCGGCCGTTTGTTGATGTGCCGTCGCTGGCTAAAGACGAATGACGATTGAAAGGCGTAAAATCTTGTTCGCTTCTGATAGATTTCGTCACTGATCTTGAATGATTCTTTAATGGCTCTGGGGAGTCTTCCCTTAAAGTTACAGGCCTTTGAACAGCATTGGCTAAGGAGCCGATTCCACCCAAATTTGCACAAACTGCTAAAGCACGGGCGATGGAGCTTCGGCGAGACTGGTCTTCGATTTCTAAACTTTGGCCTAGTAGGCCATCGTTTACAATTTGGAACGCACAAAGTTCTTCGATTTGTCGCCATCTATGTTGCCGTTCTTTAAGGTCGTTCGTTACTTCAGCAAGTGCACTCCTGTTACAGAAAAAAACCTCTTGGATAAATAGGTAATACAGGGCACAAGATAGGAATTAAAACTGGCCCTTAATGATTTGATGAAAAGTAATGAATAATTACTTTCAAACAGACAACACATGATCCATCTCTTTACCAGTGGATAAGGAGTAAAGTTAAAAAATAGTAAGCCTGATGATGATGATGATGATGATGATGATGATGATGATGATGATGATGATGATGATGATGATGATGATGATGATGATGATGATGATGATGATGATGATGATGATGATGATGATGATGATGATGATGATGATGATGATGATGATGATGATGATGATGATGATGATGATGATGATGTGATGATGTGATGATGATGATGATGATGATGATGATGATGATGATGATGATAATGATAATGATAATGATGATGATGAGGAAGACCCGGCGGGCACTCAGACCAGAGTTACCGTGAGCACTTTGGACCCCCTCCTCCCCCTGCTTTCAGGAAGCGATAGGGTTCACTCTTCCATTCACGCAAATAGACACTGTGGAGAAATGCACTGATCATCTGATAGAAGGTTGCGAAGAACGCTCTTAATTTGTAGTGGTTCGGTTAATTATCAACAAAGAGCGCCAAATCTTCAATTTTCACATATGATTGGCACAGAACTATGCTGAAAAAATCGCTTATTACAAGCGGCAAACTGCAGTCAGTGAAGTGAGTGCAGCGTTTTGGACGTATGAAAACAAACTGGACCAACTCATTCAACGAAATTTGTCAAGGGTCAAACGCCTTTCTCACTCTGTTGGCATTACAAAACGGCTAGTTCTTGCAATCAATTTTGTTTTGTAGACATTAAGGCCCCGTCCACATGCATCTGAATATTTCTGAAAACGCATCTTTTTGCATCCGAATTTGGTTCGCATCCACATGTAGACAGCGTTTTCTGTCACTGAAAACGAAGCCTTATGAAAATGCTCTCTAGAGTGGAACTCTTTGACAACACCGTTTTCATGTTGTCGTGTGGACGGATGAAAACGGAGCTTTTCGAAAACGCTGAAGTCACAGCGTCAATTTAGCATCCATCAAAGCATGGACTCGGATCTTTGAGGATCACGCGAAGGCATCCCGTGGACGCGGTTTTTTATACAGATAAAAAATATGCGTTTTCAAACCTATCCGGATACTTGTGGACATTGCCCAAAACATGAATTTCCATCTCTTCAATTCAAACTAATCTAATTTGATCGGCTTTGCCGCAAAAACAGTACTCACCTTGCACTAAGGATTTTCTGATCCACTTCATCAATTGTCTGTCCATGAACTAACCTCAGTGGACCAAATATAGAACCACGCTTCTTGCGAATTTTTTCACACTAAAAGAAAGATCAAAATGGTATTGAAAATCCCCGGGGGATACTTGACTAGGGAAGTGACGAGGGTGTGTGGCAAACCGCTTAACACCCTATACCCTGTCGCATAAAAAATTGCCCAAAGGTATACCCTGTCGCATAAAAATTTTACCAAAATCCATTGTTTCATGATAACTCTAAAAGGTGTGCTTCCACATGATACTCTGTCGCATCATTTTCTTATAAATTGTAATACCCTGTCGCATAATTTTTATCAAAAAAGGACACCCTGTCGCATAATTTTTACCGTAAAAGGACACCCTGTTGAGCGGCACATCCCGTCAAGTCAAGTATGGGAGTCCCCCCCCCCCCCCCCCCGGGTGAAAATCATAGACGAAATGCAGTTGATAGAATGAAATAAACGTTACAATGCCAAGGTTAAGATAAACTAGCGCTTATCCCACAAAAGTATTCTCGTTTGAAAAATCGTCAAAATTCGCCAATTAAACTTGTCATGAAATTTTCTGTCTGATCTTCCAGCAAAGATACAATTAGCATAATATTACAAAGAAGCGCTACCTCTTTGCGAATTCCCTGATGTTTACTTTGCAAAACTTATGAATTAAATGAATACACAAGAGTCAAGCTTTCCGAAAATCACTATCTCATTAACCTCAAAGCTTTCCAGAGAAATTAAATTTTTTTGGCCGGCAGCATTTTTTTGATACAACCTGTATATGGATTGCTTCCGGAAATCACATGTCAATTGTCATGGTTCTAAGTTGCTACAATAAAATGCACTTACTGCTTCTTTAGCATCTTCCATTTGTTTCAACGCATTATTCTTCTTCATAATGAAATATTTTGATTCTTTTCTATACGTTATATTTAGCCATTGCTGTAAAGACCTGGGTGACCTAGGTGCCATGGAATCCATTTCAGCCTCTGCTTTTTGCAATGCTCGTCGCACTTCAATTAATTCTTGTTCAACTAAAGACAATTTTATTCTCTCTTCTTGGTGATGGCTTCTCTCTTCATGCAGTCTCTCTGCTTCTTTCTGTCAATAACAGATATTGTGAATTTGGGTGTGTTTAATACCAATTCCGAAACAGATTGACTAGACTCGAGATTTGTGTTCAATTGACTACGAAATTCTCAAAACAGAAGGTATGGTAGGTTTTGAAGGCCTTCTGAACCTTTTTCTCCCGAAAACACAAAGTTTAACAGACTGCACAGAGACAGCCTTGTTTACTGGCGAATTTTCATTTAGCCATTTTCAATCCTATGGTTTTTATGAAGATTTTCGTGTTTCATTAGGAAACATTTCCATCCCTGCGAAGTCTATTGTTTCCAGAATTTGGTAGGTCTGGAATCACCAAACAAACACACCCTTAGAAAAGTCTTCAAATCATTTATGCGACTCGATGAATGATCACAAGGTTTGCAATAAAAAGTTCATTGAGAGGGGCAGGGTGAGGGAATTTCTATCGAAAACAGTCATTTTGCAGTTTTTAGATAGGCTGTATTATACAGATCTTTCACCATTTTCTTCGAAGATAAAGCGTTATTTTGAGAACAATCCTTACATTTCCCCGAGGGACTTATACTTCTTATATTGATTTTACTGAATGCTTGCATTGAATGATTATAAATGTTCCATTGCTGCAATCTCCCATCCTTCTATAGATTTCCAAGTGCTGCGCGAAAAACATAGGATCTTAAAAAATGAAATTCACCTTGGCTGATATAATTTCCTCTCTGAGCCTTTCTTCAATTTCCCTCTTACTTTGCACCGTTGAAAGATGCTCCATCTCTGCTTTTGTGAGCCTGTAAGACATTTAAAACAGTTTCAGACTGTTCATCATAGGTTCAAAATCTTTAAATCGGTGTGGAAAGGTGGGTGTAAAATTCTATGACCTATTTCCCTTAATAGACCTTTTAGTTTTTCTTCAAAAAAGCCTGGATCGAGCGATATTTTCATACAATTTAATACGCGAGGTTCGATAGAGTGGCGTTAGAGATTCGATCGTAATTGTGCACATTCGAGAATTCTACAAAACGTAACGAAATATCGTTTGATCCACATTCGTTCTCAGAATAACTAAAAGGTTTATTGAATGGCTTGAAAGAAACTTGCGCTACTGATCTATAATCCTACTGTTGGATATTTCAGAAATCTTGAATATTTCGACTCATTTGAAAAGTAACCAAGAACAGTGATGGATGTTTGCTTGAAACCATATTGTCGGCATCCATAAATCATGGTTCTCTTGAAAAATCATTTCATGTTTCCGCATAAAATTTAGAAAGCACGATGGTTTTAAGGTTTTTTAAAAATTTTCATCAATCCTTGCAAAAAGATAAAATGCTCCAATTCTGAAAGAAAAAGTGAAGATTTCATAACGTCTAAAACGGCAGACATGGAGCGAAAAAGGTGAAGAAGTTTCTTTGAAGCCATTCAGCTCAAGGGAACAGATCATAAAATTTGTATAAACATTTTTTTATTCAAATATAGTAGATATTTAAAATATATCATACAGGTGATCTGACGCGAACATTTTTATTGATTCAAATTAACGGCACTGTCGACTGATATGGACTCCTGTTTAAATTACTGTGATACATCACTTCGTTTTAAAGCTATTCACTGATATTAAGATTCAGGTGATGACGTCATTTTGTTTGCAAATTACTAGGACAAGTATGGAAAGATAGGCGCATCTGATCTTTAAAAGGTTACAGTTGTCGGAAACATTTAAGTTGAGCAGAATAAATTCAATAGAAATTGTCTCATGGACTGATATGATGTTTAGAAAGGCATACCAGTTTAAGGAAAGTTCTTGGAGTCAATTTCCTTTGGGAAACATAGTCAGCCACATACACTTTCTTTACTTTTTGCAAACAAAATGACGTCATCAGCCAATCATACAAAATAGTGTATAATTCAAAAATGAAACAAGGTATCAAAAAAAATTATAAACGACATTCTTTATCATTCAGAAATGCTATGCGTTTGCATCAATAAAAATTTTCGCTTCAGGTAACCTTCAACTAAATGTTAAACTAACAAACAACTATACTACAAACGATTAAAAACTAAGGGATAAAGTATTAGGTTCTGTTCCTTATCAGATGTCAGGAAAGGGTTGCAATGATGATGTCACAAGCGCAACTCGTTCGTTCATAGAAGATTAATACCAGACAGCTGATGTCCAAAAAGAGTTTACAAGGGAAAAGAACGTAAAAAGGGCTTGGTGGTTAAGATAAACTAAGATCATGAAAATTAAAAAATTCATGTGATTATTTCTTTACGATCATCAAGATGTTTGCAAGAGTGCTAGCTATAGGAAAATCAAAACCACGCAAAAAACGCCTACCTAAATTAAAGGTCACGCAAAATTTGCGATAACACAAAATTAACTATGCAAACAAAAGCCTCACCAGGGGTGATGGACATGGTCACCCAGTTTTCTGAAGGCTGCATTGATTAATAGGCAAACAATGGTGCAACAAGGGTAGGTAAATTTTAAGAACTTAGTTCATGCCCATCGAAAATTTTTAGGTTGGCGACAACGTTGCATGCAAAGCACTTCAATTGTGTTTGTTCGCGGGCACTTTCATATAATTTCAGACATACCTTTTGCCACAAAAAATGAGCTCTGTATACTTCTCCTATAGGGTAACGAATCTGGATCGAGCCAAGGGCGCCGGTGGCACAGGAGGAGCACGGGGACAGGAAGTACCCTTTTCAAAAAACATCTCTCGTATATTCGCTGTATCTGAAACTTTTGACTTTTGAGCTTCTGCAAATGCCCTCCACCCCTGTCAAAATATGGTTTTCGGGGTTGTTTCAAAAAAACTAGAAAGAGTTGATGAGTATACGGTAGGTTGGTAGGATAAGAATTTGCCTGACAAATGCTGAAAAGTTTCAAGGGGAGTTGCGAGTCAGTTCTCCAATTTTGCAGTGCCCGTTTTGATTGCTTGCCCCCGTTGCTTCGTCTTCTTTTCGGCACTTCTGAATCGAGCGATATTATCATAAATTTGTATAATTTTCTAGTGACAGAAATTAAAACGCTACTGAGTTGAACATCTCGTATAAAATGTAGGAAAACAACGCTCGATCCAGGCTCTTTTGTAGATTAGCTGAAAAAGGCTAAGAGCCACTTCAGTCTGCTCACTTACTTTTTCTGTGTATCTTTTAAATTCTCTTCAGCTTGTTGCATAAATTCAACATCTTTCATCATCTGTTCAATTTGCTTTTTTGCAAATTTCCTGACTGATAATGCATACAAACATGCCATTGTCATCAAAATCACAACAACGCCTAGAGCCACATCCTTTGTATGGCCTGTAAAGAGATTTGAAGAGGAATTTTAGACACAAATAATTTAGTTGCAGAAAATTTAGCCTATCAACCGGACCATATTTCTCAGGAAAAATCGGTTGGAAAACAGGCTAAGATAACTTCAAATACCGTGTTTTTTCTAATCCTCCAGCCGATTAGCAAAATTTGTATTTCTCAAAAGAATCCTGCAAAATAAAGTTCTGTTGAAGAGATTACATCGGCCATGGAGTCTATTAAGGAAGGAGATAACGAGAAGCTTCATGTTTCAATATCCATTACTAAAAATCCGCAATAATTCACTGTACATCCATACATCATCATCAGGTGTATGTATGTACAACAAATGAATAGTGATATTTTGTGGATTATTATCAATGGACATTGAAACATGAAGCTTTCGTTATTCTCATCCTTATCAAAAATTCTAACATTCTTAAGACAAAGCGGTAACGGTTTGATAGTCTCAAGAATAGATTTCACAACTTCAATGCAGCCATAATTCTTTCCATTCGTTTAGTTCTGACTGAAAATTGAGGAAAATGCTTAAGCCTAGTTTTCATTAAATCGTAATTCATCGCCGAATTCATCGCCGATCATTGTCTTAGAGCATCGCCGATCATCGCCGAAGCTGCAAGACAATGATCGGCGATGAATTACGATTTAATGAAAAACAAGTAATACAAACGAGGCAGAGACAAGACGTGTTGAATAGACGACGACTATAAAGGTCGCGGCAAGGAGCTTCAAGAGGAATTATTGAATTTACAGAATATTTTTGATTGATATTCATCAACTGTGTTGATTGCAAAGTTAGATTGCAAAATATGGCTAAATTCTAGTTACTGAGGAGTTGGCTCGATCATGTAATGCATAGACTTAACGTATGTTCCTGTTGCTGTTGTTGTTGATGGTTTTATCTTCGGAAAATTTCGGATCTTCGCCCCTTCACACTGCTAAGAAGCGTTGCGTTCATTTACCCAGTCCCTCTAGAATCGTTTAAAAACTTTATTAGAACGTAATGCATCTTTGGTAAAGAGCTCCCAGCCACCATCTTTAACGTTATCGTCTTTTCAACACGTTTTGTCGCAGCTTCTTTTGGTATCTTTGGTCGGATCAAGCAGCGATAAAGGAATGCTGTACCTCGTCGCGGTGGGCCAAACAGAACAATGTCAGTGGCACGTAAGTAAATTTTCTTTCGATGCTTCAAGTTGGTTATTCCAAGATCACTATATAAACTTGATGATTCATTTGTAAATCTATAAGAAGACGATATCGATCGTTAAATTATCATCAACACAATAAAGAACAATATCTGTGATTCAGTTTAATTGTATATACGGGGGAAGGTTGAGACAGTACTGGCTTAGATTACCGCAGTCTGTCTAGTCACAAGATGTCAGGTGACAGGCCGTAGGGGGCACTTGACCCGTTTTATTGAGGACGTGACACCAAATATTTCCCAGATTTGAGTCACTTTTCGAAAATGTATACTAATTTTTAAAAATGGTCAACCTATTTGTTCTTTACACAAAAATCATGAAAATTATAGTCAAAATGGAAGAAAGATTATTTGAAAATAGATTTTGAACATTGGATGACTGTTCAAATGTTGCTTTGTTACTTACTTCCGTTCCATTCCAACATTGCTTCCGCTAGGCGTAGCGTATGAAGGATCACAATAGGAGTTTTTTCCTTGGAAACCACAAGGAACAAGAGTGTTGAATGATTTCTTCATGCAGAGAAAACAAAATCTAATGAAGATACGATCCTATTTTGAATATTGAAAACATATGTGGTACGCTTCTTCCACTTTGACTGTGATACTCTTTTTTGTACCAAAATCGTTAGAATCGATACCACCCCTTGTACCAAAATTGTGAACACGAAACTCCTCTCGAACGAACGTCCTCAGTACCCAAAATAAACATCTTGCCCTTCTCCTTGGCAAAAAGGTCTACCAATGAAGAAAATGAAAATATTTTGCATAAGTGACTTTACGGTGTTGTAAAAGAGTCTTGCCTGCTATATTTGTGAGGTATATTCATCCAATTTTTCACAAGTATTTTACCCTTCTATGGCAGTTTTCCTATCAGTTAAAATTTTGGCGAAGCAAATGATGTGGGAAACACAGTCAAATCTAGCAACAAGATGAGCAGAGAATGGTTCTCAAACCACCTTCAGGAATGACTAAGGAAAACACTTTCTAGCCCTTATCGAATATCACTGTGTATTCTGAATAAATCTGTTTAAGTTTAAAAATGATCTTCTTTCCCAAGAAGCCATCGTTTATGATGAACGAGAAGCAAGTTATTTTCATTCACAGTTATTGACAAATTTCCTGATTTTCAATTGGTCAAAAGGACTATTAAAGGATACAACTTCAATCAAAAGATCTGATTGGTTGCTTGTTTTCAAACTGAAGCACTTCCGAGGTTCGTCCATAAATCATTGTTAAGAGTTTGCATTGAGGACCTCTGGAAGATCGATTTCGTCACCAACTTATTGACTGCAATCCCAATCCCAAACCCCTCTGCAATCCCAATCCAATCCCAAATTGCAAGACTGCAATCCCAAACCCCTCGGTTTACGACGATGACATGTCAGCTATTATTACAAAGAACCAGGAATCTAATTCTGCTAAAATCAGACAATGGCTTCTGTGTCCGATGCTTCGGAATTAAAGTAGGCTGGAAAGGGGGTGGGTCACATGATTATTGCAGCTTTTAAGATGAAAGATGTCTTTTTGTCTGGTTAACGGCCGTTTTGCCCACCAAAACCTTACTGATTTCCGGCTAGCTGCATCTCGTCCCAAAAGTGAGTTTGTTGATAAAGCTCTACTCAGGAATACTAGAGGCCGTTACTGCAATTTGACTGGTTATTGATTACCAACAGCAAATGTGAATAATTTCTCGAAAACTCCCTAATTATTCAAATAAAAGCAACATAATTTGGTCACCACGCAACAATGATTATAGTAGTGTCGCTGTAATCGAGGTTGCATAATTAGCACTACCTAGCCAGCTGCAAATGCATAATGGTTGCTACTCTGCCCAATATTTTGACAGATTCATGCAGGGAGTACCAGGGTGTTCACTCAGCTTCGTGATCAACCTCGTTCCCTGGGTGTTCTTACGTCATACGCTGATCACGAAGCCGAATGAACAGCCTGGCACACTTCGATCAAATCTGCCCAGAAACTGGGCAGATTTGCAGCCATTATGGATGTCACTGTTTGCTAGGCAACGCTAATCGACGGAAAATGGCCGTTGCTCTAGCGCTAATTCTGCAGAAAATAAATTGAGAAATTGAAAACAAACACTTTGAGGACCTTAATTCAACCCTGTTGAAGGTATTTGAACAATAATCTGGGGTTGGCAAGTGTGTTTAATGTGAAAATAAGCTCGATTTGTTTCGAGCGAAAATAGGCCTAAGTTGCAAATTCGAGAAACTTTCACCGCAGCTTTGAAAATGAAATGGCCCGTTATTCTCCAAATTGCGGAGATAAGTACCAAATTACGGTTGAAATGGGTAAAAATGTGGTTTCCCGTCGAATTTTGACATGCCGCGGCCGTTTACCCCGCTCAAAACGGAGTTACGGCGCAAAACGGAGCTACAGCCAATCAAATTGCCGAGCCGCCTCTGGTATGCCAGAATAGAGGTAGAGCAACGAACTCACTCTGGGGACGAGATTGCTTCGTGATCAGCGTTATAACATAAGAACAAACTTGAAACATAGTCTATTGAAAACTAAGCTTGAAACGAGGTTGGGTTATACGGTAAGCTTACCTTGGAAGCATTCGTCCATCAATCTTCAATTGCAAGAACTCATCTTTATATTGTGGTAAACCAACTATGTTGCTCACCCAGTTGATAACTTGCTCGTTCGTCCAGTTGTGAACTGCAAAACAATGAATATTGTCAATTTTATCGAAGGGACAAAAGGCAATGACCATGTACTGTGGTGGACGGTCTTCATCGTGTCATCTCATAAAATGAAACAACTGCAAAAGATTTTGAAAAGTTGAAAATGATAAAGGAGGTCAGAGGTTGAAAATGGGTAATCTACCGAGGTGCATCTGAATTTCGGGGTTTCAAGAAAATTGGAGATCGTTATGACGTCATAAAAGGGGGTCAAAGAAAAAAGGTTCGATTTTCCGACCCCGATGTTGCTTTTGGACTCGATGCTCGATGGTTACTAGACCGATTTTAAAACTGAAAAAAACATTACAAAAGAGCAGTCTTCTACGAATCTTATGATGCAATTTGGGGCTCCATATGACCCCAGAAGCTCCGCGCGGGCACCTTAAAAGTGGGGGTAAACTTTTGGCAGTGCCACTTCGTGCGGTAACTCCATTTTGTGCGGGTAAACGGCCGTGGCATGTCAAAATTCGACATAAAACACATTCTTTACCTACTTCAGTCATCATTTGCTATTTATTTCCGCAATTCGGAGACAAACAAGCCATTTCATTTTGGAAGTTGTGATGAAAGTTTCCTAAATTTCAAGCTTAGACCCATTTTTGCTCCAAAGAAATCTTGCTTCTTTCAGATGTTACCTGTTTCCTAACACCAAATTACTGCTTCAAACCCTTCAAAAGGGATAAACGAGGGTCCTTACAAACTCTGTTTTTAGCAATACGAATTATCTGATGAAGTTTCAGCGGAAGAAGGTAGGCCATTTTTCATCGCATTTCCATACTTCTCCCGATATTTTCGGACTTATTACACAGTATGTTATGCTTCAACATCAGCTGACATGCAGCAAATTGCTACTGGTTATATCTATCCAACTCAGTCTTTATGTAGCGAAGAAAGACCTTTGTCATAAGTTTGCAGCTAATAAGTTATGCAAAACAAAATGGCGTCAAATATACCACGATTTTGGCAACCGGTACCATGGCCCACATAGGTTGGCGTAGACTCCTTTTGGGGCATTGGGACGAGGTTGGGCAAAACATGGCCTAAGTATGTTTTTTGTAAAAGCAAGGCTGCAGGCTGCCCTCGTTTACATTTTGATGAAATAACGGCACCAAAGCAAACTGCAAACGAGGACAGCCTTGCATTTACAGAAAAAAAATTTAGGCCTTGTTTGCCATTATTTGAATCGAAATGAGACTGCAAGAGGGAAAAGCGCACAGATGCAACGATAAAGACACAGGTATGATTTGTTTATACATTTTATTAAATGATAAACATATAAACATGTTGTTTCCTCTCACCCATGGTTAAAGATTCGGCAGATATTTTTCAGCCACTGGGTGGACTGAAAACTTATCCTCTGTTGGCAAGTCACGATAAATCCTAAATTTGAATGATTTTGAAGCTTATTGGTTTGCTCCCCAGGGGGGGGGGCACTCAGCACATACGCATACGGGAGGATCAGTCCAAGAAATTTTCAGGCAACCCAAAATATCACTTCAGCTTCATTGCAACCCAAAAATATCCGCTCATTTTACACTTAGAAAGCTGTGCATGAACATCAAATATCCTGAAACTATGCAAATAGAGGTCAGGATTGCCTCTAAACACAGAAATATCATTTCAACAATATTTGATTTAAAAAAATATCATGAACTTAATTTCAATTCTATTTGGACCCAAAAATATCACTTTGGCAATATCCTAACCCAAAAATATGGGACTTACCTCCCCGTATGTGCATTGCTGAGTGCCCCCCCCTGGGGTTTGCTCTTTTGCCAGAATCCAAAATTACGATGTAAAAGCTAAGATCTTTGTCGGTTCCTTTAAAGTCAAACGAAAGTACAGACAATCTTCATATACAGGTGCTGCACTATGATTCACTGAAAATAAGCAAATACAGCACAAATAACTGAGCTTCACGACTTTCGAGTTTAAACCCATTAAAGAACGTACCGGGTGAGTCAGAAAAAAGTTCCCACTTTTGAAAATTCATTGCATCAAGAGTACTTAATAGATTTGAATGATTCAAATTTTAACTAAAAGCGAAAAGATCGAGGTATTTTTTGTGATTGTTTTCGCTGTCTCATGAGCTCTAGAAATATAGGTAAATTCAACATCAAAAAAATTTAATGGTTGCAAAATGACTGAAGAATCAATGAAGAAAATGCAATTGTTCATGGGAGAGAGATATCCACTGTACACTCATTGCCATGGAACAGAAAATCTTTAGTATTTGTTTGATAACTGATGTATGTCCTATAACTTTTGATAGAGGTGAAACATCCATTGCGTATTGTTCTGTGTTACGGGAGTCCTTACACTTAGATCAATGTTTTCGGCCCTTTTCAGTCATTTTGCAACCATAAAATTTTTGGAAAGTTGAATTTACTCATACTCCTAGTGCTGGTAAGACAGCAAGAAAAATCACAAAAATACTTCGATCTTTCGGCTTTTAAATGGAATTTGAATCATTCAAAATCTGTGCAGTACTGATAATCCTATGAATTTTCAAAAAAGGAAAGTTTTTTCTGGCTTACCCGGTAGAATCCTGAAATGACAGTTGCAGATCACATTTGGTTTCTCACACCAGTATCAGTCCCCCATCGGTTACAAGTTCTTTAGAGACAGGCCCGTAAGAAGCGGGGGGGGGGGGCCGGGGGCGGCAAGTAAGGCTCAAGCCCCCCGATAATTTTGAGAACAATAGCGCTACTCACAAGGATTAATTAGAAGTATTGTTCTCTATTGCTTTAAGAACAATTGCCCCCTCAATCAGCAGCTGCTTCCTGCGGCCCTGCTTAGAGGGAATTTATCTCAATTATCCCCCCCACCCAAAATAGGACAGAACAGACAGCCCAATCACTACAGGGTTAACGTCTGTTTCTACCTGCGTGCAATTTATTACGTCAAAATTTTAGCCACCTTTTCAGAAAAGCCTACAGTAAAAATCCGCACAGAAGAACCTGTGATTTCTGTAACAGGCTAAAATGGCTCCTGAATATTTATTTCATAGTAACAATGTTCATCTGATTGTTCTTATATGGCAGGTGCTGCGTCGTCAAGAAATCAGCCGGGAGGAGGCTCTTGATCTGCATCTTTTTTTGTGCGGGTATTACCATATGAGCTCTTCGTTAAGTCACTGTTTCTATCAGCATGTTTGTCGTATTGTTACTGCCATTTTCAGTCAAGTATTGACCTATCAATCCCACGATCAATCCTCATTCCACACGTATACTGACCAGATCGGTACCATCACAATCATTTATCCTTCTGTGTTCAGGCCGAACAATCTTCTCAACAAAAAACTCCATAAAATCGGACTAAAACCTTCTATAAATTTTTGATCGCCATTGGTTTCGAGCCATATTTTTGCCGAAACTGATTGTCAGCGGGATTAGTCGGCTGACTAAAGAAAGTTTTGCCGCATGCAGAAAGTGTACAATCTTTCAACTGAACTATCCGCTGACTATTTTCCAACTGCCAAACAGCAGGGGCGGTCAATAGATATTCGAAATCAATATTCGATTATTGCACGATTAATACTCGCAAAAAACATTTCATTTCATCACACAACTCTTTTCTTTACTATGATTCAAGCAAGTCATTTTACAGAAAGAGTCACCAGGCATCTATGCCATTTCTTAAGATCTGAAGGCAATGCTATTGAGCCACCAACTTTTAAGCATAGTGAGCATACAATACGCGTAATTTTGGCTTTCTATCGTCTTAACCATTTGAATTTCTCTACATGGGTGCAGTGGCGGATTTAGGGGGCAGATGGGGGCAACTGCCTCCCCCTTCACAATGAAAATTCAGCTTTGGCGCCCCCTTTTGGCAAGAAAAGCGCCCCATATCCTGACCCAAATGCAATCTTTTCGTAGTGATTCGTTCTGAATGCGGGGAAACATATAAAACAAGCCATTATTCAGTAGAAAAACCAGAGAATTTTCTCGAATAAAGCCCTAAAAATTTTCGTGCGCCTTTGGCGCGCTCACATTCCGTTGTGTTTTTGGCGCCCCCTCTCGAATTTCGTAAAACAAAAGAATCATGTCCGACAAGACAAAGCGATTTTGGCCTCTGAAGAATAGATTTTACATCTGTAGCACATTCAGGCAAAGAGTTTTGCTCTCTCTCTGTTTGTGTTGATTTGACTGAAGGGTGGGGGAAATCCCTAAGTAACAAGAGCATTGTGATAAAGTAATAGACTACATCAAGTAAAACTACTTTGCAACAGAAATTTGAAAAATATTGCAATTTTACTTTTTTGCGTAAATTGAGATATGAGAACTTGCGATTTTGATAGGGTCAGTCGCGCAAAATTGCCTCCCTTCCCCTCATTTGTTAAAATAAAAATTTAAAGAGACTTATGGCCATAATCTATATCCTGGCACAGTTGTAGGCCCTAGGGACGAGGTTGGGGGAGGGGGCAAGTCCCATCTAAATAGGGTTAATCTTTTAAAATAAAACACTGATTACCTTCGCTTTGTTTCCAGCTTTGCCACAAATCATCCACAGAGATTAAACTGTCATTTCGATGGAAGCGTGAGTGTCGCCTTTTATCATCAAGTTGCAGTTCATCCACCATAAACTAAAAAACGGAAGTTATCTGGTCAAAGAATGCATGGGATGGCTCAGAAGACTGTGCCTTTTCGTCCCTTGTACCCCTGCGTTATTTGATTTCCTGATATCACTTGGTCAATAAGGACTCATAATATCACTAAAAAAGGATAGGCCCAATATTCAAAATGGCCAAGAGTAGCGGGAGTTCTCGTACACTCAACAAAATCGCTTCAAAGTCTAGTCTAAAGAGCTTGAACATTGAAAAGGAAACTTTCAGTGCAAAGAATGATGTTTTCTTGACCTACGAATCGCAAAATGCACATAATTCAGACAGTGACCTTCCTCTATAGAAACAAATAGATCCATCGCAGCTGCAAGAACTCTAGGCCTCATCAACGGTTTTCTTTATGCAACAACAACAACTGTCTCAACAGCGCCTCTTGATTGGTTGAAAACCAAATTCTACAGATTTGATTGTGAATACGGAATCACTCTACCCGGGCTTAAATTGGGCCCACTTTTTAAGGGTAGTATGATGAGTCCCTTTTGACCAAGTGATATCAGCAAATCAGAGAATGCAGGAAAAACAGGAAGAAAAGGCACAAGTCTAATGGTAGATTTACATTGAGTAGTAGTTTCGCTATTAGCCTGAATTCTGTTGATAACAAAGTGAGTACAAAGTGAGTCATTTTAAATCATTGCTCAGCAGTCTGAGAAAACAGTCATTGACAACACAGAGTCGAATCTTTGCAAAAATTGTTAATGTGTAAAATGTTATTGCCTCATTATTTCAACTGAATCGATCTAAGGGAAGCTTGTGTATTATAATTTTCTATAATCCAAGAGACTGCGTTTTCTATTTCATGATTCTTTTCAGAATTACGATATTTTGAAAAATGTTATGAAAGGACTTACAAGAAGAGGTATATGAAGATTTGGACTAACATTTACAGCTCCGAATTCTGAACTGATTCAAAACAACCAAAATGAACAACAAAAGAAATGGTCCGCTTTTAAAGGTGTAAAACCACTGAAGGGGGTTTTACAAAGTGGGTTCGCGTTTGGTCTCAAAGTCTCAAAAGATTTCAAACAAAGAAAAACAAACTGAAGTTCCCAAAAAAAACTGCAATCTTCGACAATAAACTGGTCTGGGCCTCGGCAGTATTAGGCCAATGATACTGATACAGCGACTAACAAATTCGGCTCTTCCACGATATTTCGACAAATTCTTACTTCGGCAAAAACAACTTACGACCTCGCTTACGACAAACTTCTAATCGATAAACTTCAAGAATACTGAGCGGCCTAATAAACGTCTGAACTTTGCATCTACTTTCTTCGACTAACTGAATAAATCTTGAAAAACAGGTTTTGTTTACGAAACAACAATATGAGCGGAAATGATAAGGGAACAATGTGTTTTTGTTAATGTTCTTGATGATATTTGCTTGTACGTCATCACTTGTCAAGGAGTCCTGCATTTCATCAAAACACACGAAGTCTGTGTTGCATAACATTGCCCCCTCCTTTCAAAACGAAGCCTCCTGGCTTCGGCTCTCAGGTGATATCAGAATGAAATGAATTGATGTCTCCCCTATCACAGACAGTCCTTCCAAACTCATGTATTGGTAAATCCATACTGAATGGGTCGTTGTTGGCTGTAACTGTAGCATGAATGGTTCTTGGACGAGGAGTGGAATCGAGGGCGTTCAAAATATGGCTAAACGTCGCAATAACTTCAAGCATGGCTCCTTTGAATAACGAAGTTTCGAATTCTCCGATGACTGCCGTAGTTTCGTTGTGTTCGCAAGCATCAGATATAGTTTTGTCCAGCTCTTTGACGATGCCCTGCATTTCTTGAAACAATTTTCCAACTTCAACAAGGAATTCCTCTGTTTCTTTGATATCATCATCAGCCTTACTTGTCGCTTCTTTCTGCTTTGTTACTGTTTCTTTTGCGACTGCATAATAATCATTTGCTACTGTTTGATTCTGGTGAAATTCTTTATTTTCTTCATTTGTCGCATTCACAATGATGTTTGACTGTCTCTTTCTGCAATGCTTTTTAACATGACCTAATCTGTTGCAATAGAAGCATATGGGAAGGCCATTCAACGCTCGGAAGTTTGCATGTTTATGAATTGCCACTGGTTGGTACTGTTGAACTATTTTTGAAACTTCACTTCGAACTACCTCAGCCAAATCCTCTCTCAGTATCTCAGTATACAAGGCTGTGTCAATGTCCATAACGATTCCGGTCTGTTCAGTGTTCTGTAATTCTTGCGAAGAACTTTGAGATGGTGCTTTCGTTAGTGATCGTGATGATCGTGATGACCGTGACCCACACTGGCCACCAATGTAAAACCACTGAAGGGGGTTTTACAAAGTGGGTTCGCGTTTGGTCTCAAAGTCTCAAAAGATTTCAAACAAAGAAAAACAAACTGAAGTTCCCAAAAAAAACTGCAATCTTCGACAATAAACTGGTCTGGGCCTCGGCAGTATTAGGCCAATGATACTGATACAGCGACTAACAAATTCGGCTCTTCCACGATATTTCGACAAATTCTTACTTCGGCAAAAACAACTTACGACCTCGCTTACGACAAACTTCTAATCGATAAACTTCAAGAATACTGAGCGGCCTAATAAACGTCTGAACTTTGCATCTACTTTCTTCGACTAACTGAATAAATCTTGAAAAACAGGTTTTGTTTACGAAACAACAATATGAGCGGAAATGATAAGGGAACAATGTGTTTTTGTTAATGTTCTTGATGATATTTGCTTGTACGTCATCACTTGTCAAGGAGTCCTGCATTTCATCAAAACACACGAAGTCTGTGTTGCATAACAAAGGTCTACAAGATGGCAGCAAGCAAGTCTGTAGCCTTTATGGTTTATGGGTTATCAATTGAAGACGTCACAACAAAACTACAGCAGAAATTTCAAAATCCTGGAATTCTGAAAAAATATTGATATAAAAAATGCTCTCTTTCGGTTGAAGTTTCATTTTCACATTTTAAATTCCACCACATACAATTGAGTGAATTTTAATATACAAAGAAACAACTAAACTAGAAGAGCATAAAGCAATGTTACGAAAAATTAATACATTTCTGTTGTACAGTAGATGTTATGGGTCTTTACCAAAGCATACCACATGACGAGGGGCTAGAGTCCATAAGGGAAGCGCTTAACAAGGGAACCAAAATCCATTGTTTCATGATAACTCTAAAAGGTGTGCTTCCATGTGATACCCTGTCGCAGAATTTTCTTATCAATTGTAATACCCTGTCGCATAATTTTTATCAAAAAAGGACACCCTGTCGCATAATTTTTACCGTAAAAGGACACCCTGTTGAGCGGCACATCCCGTCAAGTCAAGTATGGGAGTACCCCCCCCCCCGGGGGGATTCTAGTCCCTTGTCGATTTTAGAACCGCTTAAGCTGGATGAAAAACAAGTGCATGTAAAAAATTTTTCCTGTAAATACTTGGCTGTTTTTATTGTAAAGCACTGATGAAGATTTTATAATCGAAACGTCTGGTTTTTAACAGTTGTGTTTTTTATTTTTACTTTTCTGTTAATTTTGAGGATGGTTTAGTTTATATAGAAAATTTAATATATTAGTACGAGAAATTGACACCACAATATGCAATTACATAGCAGAGAAATAAGAAAGATTGTAGGCAAGGAATTACTTAAAGAAGGAGCTCTCTCAGTAGGTAAAATATTCGAAGAGAGCGGCCCCCCATCCTACAATACATTACCGATTAAATTTAGGTGAATTTTAATAATCCTGCGGAGTAGACGGAATTGCATTTCATCACGCTATAGAACCTACGGGCCAAAACGTGCGGACAACCCCACATCGGGCAGGCCATCATAGGGGGTCTATTATAGGGTGCCTCAAAAACCGCAAAACCGCCAAAATTTGCGCTCTTAACCCGTCAACCACAAGCAATTTCCTCTCATAAACCACAACCGTCAGTTGTTGTTGTTGTTGTTGTTGTTGTTGTTGTTGTTGTTGTGTTGTTGTAATTCTATTTTGATTCGATCATACATATAAAATAGCTAATAACATACACATTATTTAAATATATACACGTTAACTAATCAAAATCGAATATACAAAGCAGAGAAACAAAATTAATATTTTCTAAATTTGCAAAAACGTTTGGTAAGCAAGTACAGGCACTGCATTTGCAGTTGGGAACGTCCCATTTTTTCATCAAAAACTTTTCAGAATTTTTGCTGATTTTAGTTCATTAGGTAAGCCATTCCAAATCTGTGGCCCAATGGACTTAAGAATTTTGCACCCAAAAGTAGTTTGATTAGGCCTAAAATGGGCCAAATTATTTGCATTTCGTAAAGAATAATTTGAAGACCGTAATTCAAAATGCTCTGCATCAATGTTGGATTCAAATGATTCAGTGTTTTGAGTATTTCTATGCAAAGGAGTCTTTGGCGAGAGTGTTTTGGCGAGCAATGCAATGCATCGTGCATTTACTCGATCTCAAGAGCAAATCATTACAGGAGCTTTGGAGACATGCTGAATTAAGACATGCTGAGTGCTATATGCTCGTCTGTAGACTGCAATAAAAACAGAAAGTGTGTTATCTAAATGTTGATTCAGTGTTTGCTTTAGGACATTTTCATATATCTTAGAAAAGGTATTTAGAACACTAACTGGGCGGAAATTCCTTTCCACTGTGCGATTTGGTGCCCCCTTATCCAAAGGACAGACCGCTGCCAGTCTTCTTCTACAGTACGATAAATATTCTTTTCAGGATAGCTATTTCATGTAAAAGAAGCAGGAATCCCATGGTAACTTGTCTGAATCTACAATTTACGAATTTTTTTATTTATTATTTTTAATCTTTTTAGAAACTGTAAACACTGTATAAAGTAGGCTTCAATTAGCTGTAATTTAGCTATTTGTTTTTAATTTTATTATAGCCTACTGAAAATAAATTAATGATGGTGATGATTAATGATTACGATGACCATACTGTTACAGCCATGCGAAGGCCTGGTAGTGAT
This sequence comes from Aurelia sp. 3 sensu Dawson et al. (2005), assembly GCA_964020215.1. Taxonomy (NCBI): domain Eukaryota; kingdom Metazoa; phylum Cnidaria; class Scyphozoa; order Semaeostomeae; family Ulmaridae; genus Aurelia; species Aurelia sp. 3 sensu Dawson et al. (2005). The sequence goes on from OZ026583.1 coordinate 12,922,518, forward strand.
AGATTATCGAGTAGAAGTTTCTAGAAAGTAAGTGAAAAACCGTAAACCGTTCGTTTAAATTCCAATTTTCCGCAACCGCTTAGCAACACAAAAACCGTATACCGCACTGATTTGTTTGCAACAACCGTATTCCGCATCCAAAATAGGGCCGAATCCGCCTAACCACCACACTATAATAGACCCCATCATACCACACAAGCGACCTGCCATCTTAAATGGGCAGTCCACCATCCCTTTCCAGCGATAGCAAACCCATTAACCCAACACAATAATCCATCAAGCACAGGACCACTACCAATCCAACCCAATTCTCTCTGGCATTATAGTAAACTAGAAGTAACCAAAAGTTATCAACTGCGCGCACTCTAAGATATTTCTGAACTCAAATAAAGCCACACTAAATTCGTAATGACTTTTTTGCTGTTTCCTTAAACTGGATTTAATTCTTCCATTATTCCCTATTCGATGTTTTATGACTAGAAGGAGGGTGATGAAATCAGGGTCAACAGATTATTGTGCTGAGTTAATCCTATTGACGAGCATTTATTTGCTCGATTTGCTGCGTCGTCGCTAATCAATGCATGTGATCAGGAAAGTTGTTGGTATGCGAACGTTTCGAACAGCGGCAATGAAGCAATAGACAAAACAAATATGCGTGGCCAGCAAACGAAAATTCACTACCTTGCAATTAGCAAGCACGCTCCTTCGTCGCGCGCAATTACAGGCAGTTCTCTTTGACATATTCCGTTGAAAGAACGGGTTTGCCGCAGACTCTCCAAATGAAAGTGCAGATCCAAAACAACTTCACACATTTCTGTTGCACAGCAAATGCAAATGTTCATTAAACAATGCTCAGTCGTTTTGCCACCACCTAAGTTTCTTGACGTTCACATACCGAACAAGGTTTCCAATATCCAGTGCATGTTCACTGCAAAATCCGGTCGTTTGGCGAGGGCTTTGGTACGTCTTAACCCTGTTAACCACTTGGCATTTATGTCAATGAAGTTTAATGCCTGATGCATTTCAAATGACTACTTTCAAACCGGCGCTCCCTGTTTCAAACCCTTCTCCACCCGCTTTAAGAAGATGGCGAGTCGAAAGTGTCAAAATAGAAATGAACATAAATATTAAAGACTTTTTTATAACTATGATGATGATTTGATTGAAGTTATTTGTTAATTTAAAGTTAATAATTAATCATGTGTTTGTGATTTTACAAGTTCGATTAATATTTATTTAAAACGATACGTCAAAGAAGAGCGGGTGCACTGAAAAAGAAATGACCAGTTGAGACAGGCCACGATAAATCGTACAGTATTTCGATTCTGAAGGTTTGTAACAGGAAATTTACGCCTCGAAAACACTAAAAAACGATAAAAAAAAGTCGATTAAATTTACTATAGACTCGACTCTACAGGAATGGACAAATCAAAAACATTTTCGTGGTAATTTGGGGAATTGAAAATCGATTAGTTATAATCTGCTGCACGAGCACTGGTGATACATCCAGCCTGTTGCGGAATTCTGAAGTAACTGCACCGACGCACTGAGCCAACCCATTGGCCATATGACGAATGACGAATAATTTCCTCTATTCCGAAAGCTGTTTGTTGGAGGCAATGCTTCCCCTTCGTTACGAGGCAATGAGTCATTGGCCATCCTTTCAGCTACCCTTTTTAGGAAATTACTTCTCAAGGTCTCTAAGTTTCAGGCATGACTTTAAACCAACAGTTGTGGACTAAAATCTATCATTCGGAGAAACTCCGTGGCAGCCATTTACCAGACTTATGTCCGCCATTTACCAGAACAAACCGCTCTCCCCTGTCTCTTTTTCTAATTGTCGAAATAATCTATTCAACGAGACTTTCTGGTTGCTTTGCCTTTTTAACCCTCTTGATAAATGAACACAACACCTGTACCAAAGTATCAATTAAATCAAATTACGAAAAGAAAGTCATTCTTTGTAGCATTGAACGCAATATTACACTTTTCCAATTCTTGAACAAACGCTCGTCAAGCAGATTATCAGTAATTGCTTGCTAAATCTCCATGAAAAGTTTCCTATTGCCCATTAATGTGGGATCTTTAAAATAAATTTGATAGACGTTTTTAGATCATCTTACAGCTCAAGAAGCAGAAGAGTAAAAGATTTACAAAAATCCCAGAATCTACCGTAAGAATTCCATTAAGCCACCCTTCTCTATTAAGCGCCCCTCTCTAGTAAGCCCCTCCCTCTGAGTCAAAGTTTGAAATAAGCGCCCCTTCTATTAAGGCCCCTCCCCAAGTATATCAAATTCTAGAATTTACCAAATATTATCCATCAGATTAGCTAGAAAACCTTGCAAGTGAATTTTCATATGGCTTGGGACAAGAACTGTGTTGAATTTATGCATTTGATCCGTAAAATGTAGGTTGATTCCGCAAAATATGGGCTGAAAGAAAGAGCCACCAAATATGTCCTTGTCACTTGATCCTGTGAATGAGCCCCCTTCTCTAATAAGCCCTCTCTATAAAGCCTTCCTCCGCAGCGTCCGAAATTAAGTAAGTAAGATATTCGAAAAAATTGTACACGATCAGCTATATAATTTCCTATCAACAAACAACATCTTGACGCCGAGTCAATCAGCTTTTCGTAAACTGTATTCAACGATTACGTCCTTAATAAATTGCACTGATAACTGGTACAGAAACATCGACAAAAAGCAATTGAATTTGTCCTTGTTTCTTGATCTGAAGAAAGCCTTCGATACTGTAGATCACCAAATAATGGTTAAGAAATTGAACGCCATTGGTGTTAGAGGTATTGCAGGGGACTGGTTTGCCTCCTACTTGAGTAATAGGAAACAGTACTGCTCTTTAGGGGATTAAAAGTCCAGTGAAAGCTTCGTTACATGTGGCATCCCACAAGGATCTTGTCTGGGCCCGCTCTTATTCATCATCTACTTAAATGATTTTGAAGATTGTCTTGTGCACTCTAAAGCGGGTATGTACGCAGATGATACACACGTGCCTCTAACATCAGATAGCTTGGCAGAACTGTTTGAAAGCGCTCGGGAGGAAATGATGAATATTTCGGAATGGATGAGAATTAACAAACTAAGCATTAATCCACAAAAAACCGAATACATGATAATTGGGCACCCACGAAGAACGAATAAGATATTATCCCATGAGCCACTTATGTTGAATGGCGCAGAAATTAAGCACGTCAAGGAGACAAAGTCGTTGGGTATAATTGTTGATGAGGGATTGAATTGGAATGAACAGTACAAGAAAGTTAAAGGGAAAGTCTCTGGTGGGCTATGGTCTCTGAAAAAGTTGATGAAAATTGTTCCACAATCCCAATTGGTTAATATCTACCATGCTCTTGTGGAGAGTCACTTGCGATATGCAAATGTTGTATGGGGGTCTCTCTCCAACACAAAATTAGAAGCCCTTCAACGTCTTCAAAAAGGAGCTCATTCCATTATAGAAAGGGCAAAAATCAAAGATCAGTGGTCTGGAGACTGGTTAACTGTAGAACAACTAATAAACTTTGACAGATCGGTTATGACCTATAAGATGATGAATAAGATCTGCCCTGAAAGCCTTTGGGATACATACAAAACAAGAAATATGTACTCAAGTTATAGAACAAGGGACTGCACGGACATTCAACTTCCGAGATACAATCTTGAGTACTCAAAGAAAAGCTTTCACTATTCGGGTCTAAAAGCTTGGAACGAAATCCCCAATACCATCAGGGAACTCTCTACCTTACAACAATTCAAAAAACACCTCAAGATACATTTGAGGAGCTGAATTAAACTCAAACACGACTCCCTGGAAGATCAGCCCCATCCATTGAATTTTTATATATCTATTTTTTATGCTTATGTATTTTAAGGTTTTTGCTGAAGGGATTCCTCGTGTATAAATAATGTATATAATAATAAAATAATAATAATAAAGCCCAAGGGGGCTAGCCTGCGTGCAGACTCTACTGATTTCTTTTCAGAGAGGTTCTCCTCCAGTAGAGTCTGCGCATCGGCGACCAAATCCACGCGCGATTCCCGCTCTTGAGGAACCATGTCTTTGTTTGTTTGTTTGTCATCTTATTTAACATCGATAATTATTATTTAGCTCTCTATATACATATGTACATATCGAACTAATCTAAAATCGATAAATTAAAGTGAAAAATAAATAATACAGGTATGTACATAAAGATATTTACATGATACAAAGAGAGATTAGTTTTCTGTCACATGCTGGCAAGCATTGCATTTACAATTGGGGCCATCCCACTTTTTTATTAGGTGTTTAAAACTATTCAAATTTTCGGCAGATTTTATTTCATTCGGCAGTCCATTCCATATTTGAGGTCCTAAAGATCGAAGGCTATTAGATCCAAAGGTGACTTGGTTTGGTCTGTAATGCTGTAAATCATTTGGATTTCGTGATGAGTAAGTGGAAGATTTGATTTTGAAAATGTCATGCATGAAAGATGGGTTTAAGTTTTTCAATGTTTTGAAAACCTCTATGCAAAGAACTCTCAGACGAGAAACCTGCATAGTGCACCTTTCTGACTTCAAAAGTAAGTCGCTGTAAGAGGAAAGGTGATCATTATATAAAAATCTAAGGGCACGTTCTTGAATCTTTTCAATTTTTTGTAAAGCCTTAGCTGATGAGAAGTACCACACAAGAGGGCAATAATCAAAATTTGAATAAACAAAACTCTGGACAAGGATTTTTCTTTCGTTAAAACCAATAAAGTGTTTGAGTCTTTTCAAGACATTGAGTTGGGATGCAGCTTTTCTGCAAAGTTCAGAGATATGCTGTTCAAAATTTAACCTGTAATCTAGCTGAATACCCAGCAATTTGACAGTTTCTTCTGATTTGATCATTTTGCCTTGGATGTTAAAATTCTCTCCACTAGTATTTGTTTGATCCTTTCTAATGAGGAGTGCATGAAATTTCTCTGGATTGGCTATCATTTGATTATGTTTTAGCCAAGTTAAAGCAACTCCAGCTTCTTCTTCCAGTACTTCGATCAAATTTGATAGGGTCTTGGAAAAATAAGCTAGAGTGTTATCGTCAGCATAATTATGTAACGTTGCTCGGTTAATGAACAAAAACAGATCGTTTATGTAAATATTGAAAAGAATAGGACCCAAAACAGAGCCTTGAGGTACCCCTGATAAAATTGTTTGGAAAGAGCTATATGTATTATTGATTCTAACAGACTGTTTCCGCCGTTTCAAGTAAGAGTAGATAAGGACCAGGGCATTTTCATGAAAACCATAGGCATGTAATTTGGCTATAAGTAAATCGTGTGGAATACAATCGAAAGCTTTCGATAAATCCATAAGGATAGCTCCCACAATATTATCATTATCGAGTTTAACCCTCCATTCTTCTATCATTCTTATCAAGACATGTTGTGTGCCGTATGCTTTTCTATAGGCAGCTATGAAAAGTGAAAGGGTTTCATCTAAGTATGGGACCAGTTGGTTTTTCAAAATCTTTTCATAGATTTTGGAGAATATATTTAGAATACTGACAGGTCGAAAGTTTCGCTCAACCGTACCATTGGCCTCCCCTTTATCCAAGGGACATACCGCAGCTCGCTTTCCATTATCTGGAAACCTATAGTTTCGTATGCTGCTGTTAATGGCATCTGTTAAAGGGGCTGCAAGATCGTCTGCAGCCAACAGCACAAGTTTCGGTGGTATTTGATCTTCCCCCGTTGATTTCCTACCGTCCAAAGACCTTAGTTGTTCCCTAACCTGACAGACTTGTACCTCATGAAAGGAAAATGAATTGAAATTGTTTTCAGGATTTTGAATGATAGCTAAAATACTTGGATGGTTTTTTGTATTTTTCAAGAATCAGCCTAATGATTTGCCGATAATCATCGGTTGCAACCGTATCTGCAATGTTGCAAGGTTTTACACCGCTAGATTTTTCTACTATGTTGATGTAATGATCGTTAAATATTTCGGTTAGTTGCTGGTCGTCAGTTACGATTTCATTATTTTTAACTAAGGAAATATCACTACCAGCTAAGCCTCCTTTGTTGGAGAGAAAAGGTTTGACAAGGTTCCAGAAAGCTCGATTCGATACAAGTCCATTTTCTGTTGCTTGTTTGAAATGCTGTTTAATTGCCTTTTTTCTCAAGGAAACACATTTATTTCTTTGTCGTTTAAATTTTAATTCATTTTCTTTCGTAGGATTTTTCTTGTATCTGTTTTGTAGCCTCGTTCTGGTATAAATTCCCTTTTTTAATTCCCTGGTCATGAAAGGAGCAGTGTTTCCTCGTAGTACTTTCGTTTTTAGGGGGGCATGTTTGTCAACCAATTTTCGAAAAGTGCAGACAAGATCATTGTAAGCTTGATCAGGATCGTCAGGAGCACCAAAATGTCACTGAATTGGATTCAATAGAGCAACCTATAGAGTGGGAAGGCATAAAACCCACACACAATAAGGTTTCTTTGGCCAGCTTTGTCCATGGAGGCGCCAATTAAATACCTGCAGACTCCAACAAAGACAGGGACGCTCATGAAAGAAAGGGAATATGCGTCAGCCAATCAGGACATGTTCCACGTTTCTCGTGAGCTGAGAACAAGGATTTGGTCGCTGATGCGCAGACTCTACAGGAGGAGAACCTGTCTGAATAGGGATCAGTAGAGTCTGCACGCAAGCTAAAAGGGGCTTAAAAGAGCATTTACGGTAGTTTAGGATCTTCACTGAAGGTCAAGTCATAACTCTTCAATATTTGTCAAGTGTACGATTTATTGCAGCCAGCCAAAGTGGACAAATTTTTATCACAGCCATATTTTGATGCAGGCAGTACCGATAATGCGTGCACTTCTTGAAGCAGCTTGAGGTCATTAAACTTTGCCATAAATTTGCCGTGGGAAATATCACTAACATACAGTCCCTTCTACATTCATTCATTAGCTATTTAAGGCTTATTTACACCCACTATACAGCTGCATCCAGGCAGGGGAGCGATCTCTAGTTTAACGTCCCATCTGAAGGACGAATCGGACGAATCAACGCGCAGTCAATACACACATCATCGCCCATTTCAAATAAAAACCTGTTGGTCATAATATTCAAATAATCAAATACTAGGCAACCTCAAGAGCAACATCTAGTCTGTAAGCAACGTAGAATAGATTGAACGAAAAAATTGCCAGAAATTTAAGATGTGCGCTCTTTAGATGCATCAGCGAGGCAGAAAAAGATTTCTAACAAATGCCTTCCATTTTCACAGAAAGAACCCTTGTGCACACAAATACACTGTATAAAGAATGTATAACGGACCTGTTGTTTGAATAAAACTACAAACATACGGTGGGGTGGGGGAAATGTGGGTCTACGGGGTAAAATGGGTCTACTGAGGTTTTTGCCATAAATATCCTTCCTCGTCAAATAGAAAGGATGGCTATTTTTATCGTAATGTCTTCATAATAACCTGCCTTTTGACATAATCGTCTTAGATTGATCTTAACTATTGTTAAAGAAATTGCTTACTGAAAGGCCTACTGTGGAAGAATTTCAGGGCCTAGAGAAACTTTCTCCTGCCACGACGTTTATTAGGCGATGGTTCTTTTTATATCAACTTTTTACCATGTGGGGTAAAGTCAGCCTGCTTGCAGACTCTACAGTAAGTGCGGAGGAGCGAAAAGGAGAAGAAAGCTTTCTCTTTTTCGCTCCCCCGCACTTACTGTAGAGTCTGCACGCAGGCTAGGCAGGGGGTCACTAGAGGGGTATCGGAGGGGTATGTGATTCCGCATTCCGCAATTTTTCTGCCCTGTTTCCGCAAATCCGCAGACAGAAATTGGCTATTTCCGCTATTCTTTTGGGTTATGAGCAAAGTCTTCGTACTTCATATAAAACACGACATAAACCATTTTCTTTCCATTCTGCACGTGACCTATCTAGTGGCGTAACGAAGACGGTCGAGGCCCTTAGGAACTTTTCCACTTGAGACCCTCCAGCTAAAGTATTTGTAAATGATATGATAGAAACATCAAAAAAGCTACCCTGTCCAGTTTAAACTTGAAATAAATAAGTTCCATAGACAAAGATAAAACAATTGAATGATCTACTGTTAACATATGTGTTGTGGAATCCAGCAGCGTAGCAAGGGCGAATCAGTAGAAGAGGCAGTAAAATGAGGGAGTCTGGGGGGGGCGAAGCCCCCGCAAAAATTTTGAAGACACGCCCCGTACTTCGCTCAGAATACATCTCCCGAATTCATTCCAACTTTTTGAGAAAACATCACTTACTATTGCTCAAAGGACCAATCTCGATCCCATGTTTGCAGTGCAACTTTGACCGTTCTCTAAAAGCTTTCTATAGAACACCACATCCAGGAAACTTGCTTGCAAATAGATAGCAAAAGAAATATTTTCCTGGGGCCCCTTCAACGCCCCTTTTGGTCGGGAGCCCTTAGTCTTTGAACTAAGGTGCCCTAAACTGCGTTACGCCACTGGACCTATCAGACTCAAGCAGTTTGCAGTCATCATGTGTGATTATTTCGCGCGAAAAATTTTGTTGTTGCTGTTGCCATTGAGGCTGTTGTCTTCAGATCTTTATGTATTGTTTTTGTTTGTTTTAGTGCCTTTAATGTTACACAATATTTTGACGGAATGAGTCATCAAATCTGCGATTATGCAGCAACTAATATTAATTTTGCAGAAATATCCGCATTCCGCAAAAATGCAACAAATATCCGCAATCCGCAGAAATGATGTTTAATTTCCGCATTTCCGCACCGAAAATAGGCCGATATCCGCTATCCGCAAAACCCTAGTGACCTCCCCTAGGTAAAGTGGGCCTTAGAATTAAGCCATAATAACGAAGCATTGAATTGCTTAATTCATCTTGCCACGTTGTTTTGTGTCTAAAATGTGGAAAAGGCTTTGCTGTTGCTGTGAGAAAGAGTCCCTTTTTCGGCAGATTTTCCTTAAACATGGGTGGACTATCCAGAAATTGGGCAAAAATAGCCAAAAATGGGTCGTTTTTCTTCAAAATTTGTCGGGAAAAGAGGGCCTATTTTTGTGATCGTGATCACATTAAAATTTTCTTAAAACTATTTAACTGCCTTTATAACAGCTGAGATTTTTGGCAGGAAACACGAAGCATTGAATTTCAATTAAACGAAAAGTATGAAAGTGTTTGTACTTTCTTGTCCAATATGAAAGTGTTTATGCCTCCAATTTTGCATTAAATTCATTCAACTGTTGTTGCAGTAGATTTAGTGGTGTAGTTGCAGCGGCATCAGTTAATTCAAAGAAAGAGAAACTGTGATTGAAATAAAAATTGGAGGAGCTTTGGCAAACTCCAATTGAAATTCTTTGAGCCTCTACTTCTGACATTGAAGGAAAATGCAATTACTTGACAATTCTCTTGTCTGTTGCTGTTCCTGTGTCCTGTTGTTATATCCCTCCACAACTCAGCAAAGAATTCAACCATCATAAATGTATCTATGTCAAATAACTGTTCATAGCAGTGTTGTAAACCAGCTCCCCAGATACCAGTAAGATTTAACAATTCACAGGAAGCTGAAGGTCATTAAAACCCATCTTGAACTATTTTGGTGTCATTTGACCTCCCTAAATAGCTGTTCATGCTGCTGCTATGAGTTGCAGGAAATCATTGAGGAATACCACATTTCTCCAACAGTTTTAACCAAACTGGATAAAAATTTGTCACACTGAATGAATTAATGATGTTCAAAAATAGCTGCTTAAGTCTGGTGTGGATGTTGAGGAAGCTCTGATGAAATCACCTTATGATTAGTGCTGGAGCAAAATACCACAAATCTAAAAAATGTGTGCTGAGTAGCATACATTTTGGCTTGAATGGTTCAGTGGTCTAATCAACTAGTTCAAGTTTCCTCTCATTTGCATTAATTAAATTCCCATGAATCATCCAGATTTCTATAGCTTGACATACCAAGCAAGTCATGCAGAGTACAATTTTTTAAGCTAAAATATTTGCAGGGGTTGTTGTCTGACATCAAATGTGAGACAGACATTAAAATTTTTTTTTCCTCAGAAAAATGTAAACTTTGAATTGTGAGTGTCTGTCATGGTGGGAACTCCGATGACCTTGTGTCTATTTCCGCCATGACAGGCACAGTAGCTGTAAATTTTTGTGTTTATTTTAATGGATTATGTAAAAAAAGAAAAGAGTACAATTAGCAAAGCTTAAAATGTTTTATATCCGATTGCTTATATGTTTCCCTTGTTGATTTCTGTACTGCCCTATTTCTACCTGCAAATCTAATGGTGTATGCACATATTTTTTGAAAAGAAACTGCTTGTAAGAAACTCACCTATCAGATTGCATAAAATTAAGAAACTCCAGCACTGGGAAAATATATCTTAGAAAACTATTTATATATGAGATATTTTCACTTACTTTCACTTTTGCCAGGCTTAAAGAAAACTTTGTTTTGAAATGCTAGTGGGGTCACAGGTGGTGAACATGGAGATTGTTATAGAACCTAAGGAATTCATTAGAAACTCGTACTCAAAATCTGATAACTTTAAGAGACTGTCAGTACTGGCCCAAATTCCTATTGAGTTTTTTTATAAAAATTATGTGTAATACACAAACATGCCCATACATTAGAAGGGTCTTGTTGAAGGTGCAGCAGAAGTTTCACAAAGCACACAAACAGCCCAGGGCCACATTCCTTGATGCTTGGATTTACTATGATCAACCTAATCATTTTACCTGAAGCATCAATTATAAGGTATTTCTTTCTACTGAGGGGAAATTTGGGGGAGGGGGAGGGTAACTACCATATATGCTGGTGCAGGATGTGCCATTTTTGGGGTGCCTTTTTTCAAGCAGAAAACATATTTTGGGTTATCATTTTTGGTAAAATCGCAAGTAGCCATAAATTTTGGGGTGTCATTTTAGGAAAATAACTCTATATTGATTTTGATCACATTTCACTTACTTTGTTAAAACTTTGGATTGTTTTCAAAATTTTAAGGTGCATATTTTCAATGGCCTGTAAATTTTGTGGTATATAGCCTTTTCGCAAAAAATTTATAAATTTTAGGGTGTGATTTCAGATGTCAAATGGTACACCCCCATCATCCAACTATTGAAGTTACCCCCAGGGGGGGAATTATTGAATTTGAATACTGAAATCACAAAAAAATCAGACATAGAATTCATTTTGGCCCCTGAAACTCACCCCTGTGGATTCTTGCAGGTTGACATCACCATCTTGGTCATCATCTAAATGTTTATGAATTGCTTTGATTGATTTGTAGCTTCGAGCTTCAATATCTTCATTTGATACTTTCGCTGCAACAAAGCATGCATTTTGTAAATAGGATAAAATGACCTGCACTTTAGTCTTGAAAAATTGATCTATATTTATCAACACCTCAAAAAGAGCTTTTACTGACTGTGATTTGTGCTAAGTGGTTGACTTAAAACTGTGAACCTATAGGATAATATTCACACCAATGAAAAGGAAGGTCTTATATGCAGGTGCCACAATATTCATTCATTGTGAACAAAACATTATCATATATTTGGCCTTTTCATCCCAGTGCCATGGAAAAGTGTCAAGCTGGTCAGTTGTTCAGCCATACAATCCCGGGGGAGGGGGTACTCATATATTTTTCTGTAGGGGAAGGTGCCGCTGAACAGAGTATCATTTTCCGGATTCCGACTCCGGGACAGGGTATCATTTTTGTAAAAATCGGCTCCATGGCAGGGTCCATATTTGTCATTTTTGACTCTGAAAGATCGTTTTAGGCCATTTGCACTCTGCGAATGTGATTCAAATCGCTTGGATGGCAATATTTCCACATTTTTCAATAGATTCTGCACAAATTTCCCTGCAGAGCACAATTTTATCTGAAGAAACTAAAGGACAGGGTATTGTTTAGGAAAATTTTACTCCGGGACAGGGTAGCATTTTCAGGAATTTGACTCCAGACAGGGTAGCTTTGTAGATTATCCAGCGGCACCTCCCATATGTTCGTAGGCCAAGTACCCCCCCCCAGCCATATAATATATATACCCCATAAACAATTATATTGCATTATACATTGTTTATAAATTAGTAGTCCCCTGCTACCACTTAGAAACAGCAACAAATTCACAAAATTTACTTGTTTGACAACCAACTAAAAAGTTTGCTTTTTTGCAGTGAGACAAAAGTCAAGAAAACCTTGGTTAGTTGCAAGCAATGATGGGTATATATATTGGGGCTGTAGGGGGGTAATCTGAAATTGTAACTGCCAAAAACATTACAAAACCATAAGACTACCTTGCAATTGAGCTAAAACCACCATAACATAATTCCACATTTGGCATATCTCATGTCAGTTCTATGTCACAGATGACATCATTATCATTCTTGTGACCCAAAAAGCCAAGAACTAATCCCAGTGCCTTAAAATGCACCAATAAAAATTAAAATTGGTAGCATTCTCCCAAAATTATATCATATTGGACAACTGTTTGTAGATATAGCTTCAGTTGTTGTAATAATTTGACTTTTTAGTACAGAAATTAGCAAACCACTGCGGGAAAAAGGAGCCATACTGTAAATCAGTCATTTTATGGCCAAAAACCATAAAACTGTTCCAAAAAAGGCTAACAAACTGCAAACTGTCCCATCCTACAACCCCAACTATGTATAAGTCAATCAGTGGGTTGGTCAGTCAAGAACTCCCCTATTACCCCTTTCAAGTTTATACCAAAAATATGCTTGGGATGATACACACAGCTGGTTTCAAGGCAAGATAAAACGTACAAGTCACCGATCACTGATAGTGTTGAACATCAAAACCACTAACAGGGACTCTGATACCACAAGAGATGTGGATGTGTGGGATGTGGGTAACAGCCAGGCCCTGGGGAGATAGAGTTCTCCTTCTCCTAGACTACGCTCATGTAACAAAATAGGAGCAATTATAGAATGCAGGACCTAGGGCCCACTCAAAATGAATGGCAAATATCAATATGGGTGATTTTTTTTTTGCTCTCTCATTGAAAACATGGGAAGTTAGATTTTTGTGCACTGCACTGGTGCACCTAGAAAAAATAGGGAACAATAGAAAACAATAGTAGCCAGGGACTCTGTGCACGGCACATGTGCCATGCATACTCGTTTCTTTCCATACTGTAACAGTACCTAATGCCTGGATTATCAAAGAAAGAAAACGATAAATTAATTACCCTTGTCAAAAATTGTTTTCTAGCTTCCTCATCATTATTTGAATAAAAAATCTGGCAATAAAACTTACCCTGTACCGGTAGTGATGCTGAAACCATCAAAATAACTGCAAAAAATGGGAAAATATTCTTCCTCATTATGACCGACTGGATCACAAAATTGAGATTCTTCTTCCGCTGTGGTATGTTCACACCTTACACGTTGTTGTGCTTGCAAATGATGAGGTCCCATTAAAGAAAAGTCCAAAGATGTTCATCAAAACACTCGAGTGAGAGATTTCTATTTACAAGTGATGATGTAGCAGGGCTTGGCCTGGTCTAGATGGATTAGCTGTAATCAATTGACCCGTTTTTGTTCCAACTGGATGACACCACTCGATCAGTCCAGCTCATGAGGTGTCTTCCTCTTGTTGGCTAAACCCTGCCGGCTGATGACACATCTAAACTGTGTTCATCATGTTAGCTTGATTTCCGTTGAAGCAATCAATCGAGGTCCCAATCCAATCATTATGACTTTCTCATGTTGATGATTTGCTTATGATCTGATCTGTTTCTCTTTGACCTTCCGCGTACAGAACGAGGCATTCGCAGCATAGCAGTTGTTACTTTCCCAGACATGTTAGGCCAACGAATGTTTATCGTTGCTGTTGTTGTCTATTGCAATGAAATGACGTCTTCCAAATTTCTGGACTGAAAACTTTTTGCGCGAGCAGCCATTTACACGGGTCCTAACGTGGTCCCATGGAAATTTTAGGAAGTTGTTTGTCTCGCAACTTTTTCTTACCTCTTATACACCATTCAAAAGTGCAGGTCTTCGTAAACAGTAAATGAAGTGATTTTGCATAAATGGACTCGTTTGACCGTCGCCTGTCTGGTCAGTTTTTTGCTCCTACACTTTCTTAATAAAATTTGGCAGGCTATTTCGGAGCTCACTGTTTTATAAGGAACAAATTTTTCTGTTTTCTGCTTGAAGATTCCTAATCAGAAGGCATCACAGCTTCATTAGAAACCAAACTCTATTTGCAAGGCAAATAAACAAAAATTTCCAAAAGCCCCCTTAAGTAAACAAAATTTTACAACTATTGCAAGAATCAAGTTTCATTCGCTAAGCTCTTTCAAATGATATCTTGTTTGCATTATTCTGGAAAATAATGGTAGTTCTATGGCCAAAAACCATTTAACTCTACATAGTTTTTGGTTATACTGTAGTCACCTTGATTTAAAGATTGTTACCAGAGGAGCACACCTCTGCATCCCCATGGACGGTGGGCCTCTGACATACGTCTACCACGTCTACACCTTTGGACCGGAGTGTTTCTAAACTCCGAGCCCTCGAGCCTCGAGCCTTCGAGCCTTGTAGCCTCGAGCCGGGAGCAACGAGTAGTGCTGAATGGAAAAAATTCGGAATGGAGAAGGATATCTGCGGGAGTACCCCCAAGGCTCTGTTTTAGGTCCTCTATTCTTTCTTGTTTATATCAATGACCTTGTTGAAAATATTAACAGTGATGTTAAACTCTTTGCACACGATACTTCTCTTTTTTCTGTTGTTGAAAATGTGACCAGAAGTGCCGATGAGCTGAATAGGGATTTAGAAAGAGTGCGATTGTGGGATACAATGCTCGAAGGCTCGAGGCTCGAAGGCTCAAGGCTCGAAATACAAGGCTCGAAGGCTCGAGGCTCGAAGGCTCGACATATAGAATACTTTTTGGCCCGTGACACATAAATCCTCCCCGTGGTCCTGCCACATGTGGCATTTGGAGACTTCACCAGGACCAACACATAGTCATGGTCAACATGTCAAAAAGGATATTGCTTGCATGCCTAAAATGCACACTTATTTTTGAAGTTTCGATTAGACCATCCTAATTCCTCCAGGCCCGTCGGAGTCCCCAAAATAATTCGCTAAGGTTTGTTCCTTTTTCACTGAAGAAGGCTCTGAAACTCAGGCTTATGGAAAAGAAGATAAAAAGAAATGAGGGTGCAAGGAACTTATTAGAAATATCAAACTATCGTGCTTATAGTTCATAGAACAACAGTAAAAACCCATCTATTTCTAAGGGATTTTAGATTCTTTTTTTATAGAATTTCCCTCGAGCCTCGAGCCTTTGGTTCATACTTCGAGCCTCGACCCCTTGAGCCTTCCAGCTATATTTTTAGCTACAGGCTTCCATCTTTGAGGTTCATCTTTTTGCAAACATCAAGGATTCAAGTTTCAAGGATTCTTTTTGCAAAGATCAATTAATACTCAAGTTCGAGGCACTAGCTAAGATCCATGTGAATTTGTAAATTGCCACATCACATATTTTTCTCAAGGACCGAACAGGCCCGATTTCAAAGAATGTGCTACACAGAAAATACTTCAGGAAAGTGCTTCATGTATATGTGAGAGATCTATCACTACTAGCCAATTACTCGCAAATAACTTGACAATCTGGCTTTTGTAAATGAAGTTACAGTTCATGGTACTTCTATCATTTGCTTGTAATGGTTCTGTTGCATGTAGTGGGAAATTTGCATGTAAGAGTTTCAATGGGAGACTAATTGAGATCCAAATTTTCCAATTAATTGGCATGCATTCCTCCATGCCAATGAAATTCTCATGCCATTCACCATTAGTCCCAACTTAAACGTTACTGTTAAAATTTTTGAAATTTAATGTAATGTTGCCTCATTTTTTATTTCATTCTGAAACGTTAAGGCTTCAAGGCTTGAAATGCAAGGCTCGAGGCTCGAAATGCAAGGCTGGAAGGCTCGAGGTTCGAAATACAAGGCTCGACGCTCGAAATACAAGGCTCAAAGGCTCGAAGGCTCGAGGCTCTAGGGCTCGAGGCTCGAAATACAAGGCTCGAAGGCTCAAGGCTGGAGGGCTCGAGGCTCGAAGGCTCGACATATAGAATACTCATTTTTGCTCTTCGCTCGCATTTGGTTTCAACATCCCAAGTTTTTGTTCAAACGGACATGTTCTTATTACAGGGAGACGGCTAAAGATACTACTCAGAGACAACATAGGGTCAGTTACACTTATGTTTGGTTTCGTGTCGATCGTTGGGGAAACATTGTGCCTGTTACTGTTGTTGAATTTTCATTAAATCATGGCATTTTTGCAACAGAATCTGTTTTGGAAAAGTCGTTCCCATGGCAAAAACTCGGTCCTTTGAACGCAAACCCCCCTAAACAAATTTTGCATTTGCGCCCCTGCTACCAAATTAAGTAAGCCGAAGTTAAGAAGCACATTATTTAACCCTATTTTAACCGGGGGGGGGCGTTTTTCGCCTCCCTCCCAAACCTTTTTTAATAGCTCCTAAACGATGACAGCTATGGCACTGAAACTCACTGACTTTTCCTAAAATTTAACTGGCAATCAGAAAATAAAAATTTCAATGGCTATTGTTAGACCACGTGACCACCAGATGCCCATATTTGGAGAGTAGTCACAAAGAAAATCGTGAAAACTGCTCTAGTTTCTTTATTTCGTGCCAAATCTCGTCAATATATATACCATTCGATTTGTCTCGATGAGTACTTTCATTTGATATATAATTTATCTATATTTGCTGACGTCAGCAATTTATAATTTCTATGACGTCATACATCTTTATGACGTCATATTTCTAATGAATTAGCAATTTTTATATGAAAAATCATGTAATGACTTGAAATATTGATAAAACTATTTGATTTCACTCAAATTATGTGAAATTGATGGTGTTTAAGCATTATTTTTGAGGAATCAATTTTGCATTGAATCAAATAACCGTTATTTATTTAGTTAATTAATTAGGAACCACAAATATTCATACAAAACTCAATGAAATCTCAAACTAAGGCTATGAAGTAAGTATTTGGATAGTTTTTAGCCTATTTCATCCAGTTATTTAATGTAAATCTACTTGGTTTTCCTGATAGCTCAATTTTCTCAAAATTTGCCCTATTTTTGGTTGCCTAGCAACCAATCACGTGATTAAAAATTAATTGATGCTATTTTTGGATTTTCCTTTGTTTAATTATAACACAGTGCAAGTTTCATTGTCATAGCTATTATAATTCCGAAGATAATTAGGGGGGCGAAAAACGCCCCCCTCCGGTAGAAAATCACTTTTTTTCACCCGGTTAAAATAGGGTTAAGCCTCAAATGCTCCGAAGTTGTGAAAAATTTGATATGATACATCGTTGGGTTTCACAAGTTCGATTTGCGGAGGCGTTGTTTTGGTGGCCGCTGCGTGCATAATATATGCAAGGCTGGATCAATCTGCGCATGAAACGTATTCATAAATTCTTTTAGGCCTACGTGATTACTTCCTCTCATCAAATACGATGGCTGTTTATCAAGGAAATGGTAAGAACTTTACTCTCTTTGTACAGCTAAGAATTTCCTTACTTCCATTCAACTTTTCATGAGTAAAGTAATCGAATGGATGTGTCGAATGTCAACGAACAACTGATCAGAATACGCTCTGGCTTTGTCAGGTGACGTAAATCTCGCTTACGTGTTGGGAAAAATGGCGACTGGAATTTTTACGTAATATTTAGGAGAGTTGTTTTCGTCATTTCGCAATGTTATGAAGTGACATTTCACATTGATTAACTCTGGAGGTATGATGTGGCATCATTTCCGTGACGCCAATTAGGCAATAAACAGCTTTCAAGTAGATATAGGGGAACGACGCCAATGTTTCGTTGTTGACAATAATAAAACAAGGAAACCGGCCTAGCTAGCCGATAGGCCTGAACTGAATAAAGAAAGTGCGACCAGAAAGTCGAAACAATTTTCACATTTGTCAAACATTCACAGCTACAGTAGTGTCCCATATGTAAGAAACATTGATTTAAGTAAGAAACACCAGACCTTGATTTTCAAAATAATATCCCCGTTTATAAGAAACTGGTGCAGGTCTGAAAAAAGATTTGTTAGAAAAGATAATAAGATAATAATAAAGATAATAATGTAAAGATACATACATCAGAAAGTTGAAAAACATGACAAATGCAGCAGCCCTTACCTTTTCAAATGAAAACAAGAAATACGCATGCAGATGAAGCAAAATCACCTGCCTGGAATAAATGTAACCTTTCTTGGCAGTGAAGATTTTTAAATACAAAAGAAAATATTGCTGTACATTTTGTATAAACAATCATAAAGTTCATGTCTGATTAGTTCATTGATAGTACATGATTTTTTCTAATGAGAAACTTAAGAAACTTTACCCTGAGTTGAAGGTTTATCTCATGTTATGAGAAACGTATCAGACCTCAAATTGAAAATGTTGTTTCTTATATGCGGGACACTACTGTATTTTATTGGCTTTAGGGGTAAGTCATTTTTTGATGTTGTCCTCGCATATCATCACTCCAACGTTAATGGGTGGGGGTCAAGGCAATCAAACAGTTAACAGGGGGAGGGGGATGACAAAATAACGCTAGGGATGGATGTTGGGGGTCCAAAAGTTAGCATTGAAATTGTGCTAAGTGAGGACGAAATTGAAATATCACTGACCACTTGAACAATTGAGAGTATGATCATGAGCTCCTGTGTCTGTGCCTGTAATAAAGCCATATGATAAGAATACAGCATCATCAACCAGTAGAAATGAAGAAGGACTTTGGTCTTTGTTTAAATTGAGGAACTTTAGGAGAAGAAGACCTCTGTCCTGTAATGAAAGAAAATGTCAAGGGGGGATAAAACGTTTGGATGTTGTAAAAATGTGAAACTTTTTGAATTTCTTTTGTGAATTGGCTGATCTGGTAAATTTCATTAGAATAAACTTTGCAAACTGGATTTCTTATCTCAAATATGTCTAAAATTTTCATCAACTCTTCTTAATTTTCCTTACTTACTTTAGGGGCAGAAACTTTCGCGGGCAGAAAGTTTCGCGATTTTTGCGTTTTTTGGCATTTTTCGCGAAAGTTTCTGCCAAGGCATAATCTAAATTCAAAATTCGCGAAAGTTTTTGCTCGCGAAATTGCAGGAAATTCTCGACTCGCGAAAGTTTTTACCATCCATTTTTTGTCTTTTCTTCAAGTTGTTGCGTTGCTGTTCCTTAATCACCCCGATCTTTAGTCTCTTGGGCCATAAAACCTTGTAAATTGTCACCGCGACTGTGAGTAGTACTGAAAATGATGGATAGAAAATTATGTTTCCCCCCTCACGTTTCTTCAGTCGCGAAAGTTTTTGTCGCGAAATATGAGGGAAAAAACGTCATTCGCGAAAGTTTATGCCCTTAATTTCGCGATTTTTTCTTCTCGCCAAACTTTCTGCCCGCGAAAGTTTCTGCCCTTAAAGTATGCCTTCTGGCAGCATAATTGATAGCATCTGGGCAGCATCTGGGCTGTAATTGAAAATAATCTCATTGCTTTCCCTTGCATTTTTATTGACTCATGGAGTCTATGGTATGGTAGGGAATGATGTTGGTTGTCCTGTCCGGTGTCATTGTCATGGCTCAAAGAGTCATTTTGGGAGCAATAGGGCATTGATGGAGTCAACATACAGAGGGATGACATTTAAGCAGCTATGAGGTCAATAGAACAAAGCAAACATTCTTTCCAATATTAAGGACCGAATTCTGACTCTGCATCCACTAATTAGTTTAATCAAACAATTAGACGATAAAAGGATTAATTTCAATTGTGATATCAGGGTTTTGGACCCTTGGATTTGTAATCTATTTATCAGGCTAGGAAAAAGGACACCTTTCATTTTGAGTTTGTACAGTATTACCCCGCCACTTAGAAACTGACTTATAAAGTGCAGCCTGCCAGATAGCCCAGCATCTACCCTGATGTAAGAAACCAATCAGCCTGAAATTTTTAATTTGGTTTCTTAAAAATAATTTTGATTGGAAAAATCGTATTTTTCAAGCACTTTATAATACACAACTTATTATGTGTCTAACAAAACAAAACAATCTAACAAGTTGCTTTTAAATTAAAAAAATATCACATGGCTAGTAACTAATGTATATAGTTAATGTTTTCTGCTGTTTTATTTTACACAGAAGGGCATTGTCAAATTAAGGTTACAGTAACTGAATTTTAATAGTCATTGTCCAACATTTGGTTTAATGTAACCCACATAATAACAAATTTCATGGTTTCTTTTGATTCACATTTGTTGAGTTTCTTGCTGTAATTATAAGAAATTACTCAGCCTGTTTATCTCTCTTTCTCCATTTATAAGAAACCAAGCAGCCTGGTTTTAAAAAATGAGTTTCTAATTGGTGGGGTAATACTGCATTTTGATTTCTGAAACTGATTACTGAGAAAGATATTGAGTTTCTATTACAATTGAAATTTCATTCTTTGCAGTTTGTCAATTTTTAAGCGGAAGATGAATGTCTCTTTAAAATGAGGCTTGGCTCCATGAGTCCCCCCAAGGGTGCTTTGATTGAGACACAGAACAAAATAATAAGAAGGAAGGCCAATATTTGATGATATAAGTATTTGATTCCATAATAGTCACATCATGGGCGATTCGGACACTGTAGTTGTGCTTTCTAAACTAACGAAGAAACAATAATTATTCAATACTCACCCCTGGCAAGCAACGTTTGTATTCCGGTCAAACATCGTGGTCAAACATCGTGGCCTACCCTCATGCTTCAAATTCTGAAAATTCTGAATACCAACTGCAACAACATTTCGCCTCCCTAGCTTGCTGCGAGGGCAGTTCGTTAGGGTAAGCTAGGGAAGCGAAATGTTGTTGCAGTTGGGATTCAGAATTTTCAGAATTTGAAGCATGAGGGTAGGCCACGATGTTTGACCACGATGTTTGACTGGAATACAAACGTTGCTTGCCAGGGGTGAGTATTGAATAATTATTGTTTCTTTGTTAGTTTAGAAAGCACAACTACAGTGTCCGAATCGCCCATGGTCACATGTGGGTACAGGCAACAGATCCAAATGTGATTGGATCCATGAGGTGCCATGTAAATGCAGCTATTAATTGAGCTGGTTTGGAGTCAGGTTCAAAAAAAGTCTTAATTATTTTCCTTAAACAGAACACCAGAAATGTTCAGGAAAGAGCTTACTGTAAAAATGGTCTATCAATAAGATTGCTAAACCTGCACCTCAAAATCTACCAAAATTCTACTTTGTTGATAAATTTCAAAAGTATGGAGCGTTGTAAAAGGACTCAAGAAAATTATGTTTTGTCTTTTTGGCATGTAAAAAGCACAATTTGATTTACTGTTCCAAGAAAGGCATACTAGACAAGGCAAGGTCCTATGGTCCGCACTTTAGCCTCTTGTCGAGTTTGAATACCAATTTATGAAATTGACAAGCGTTTGTATGCTTTCACACTTGTGATGTAAAACATGGAAGGAATGGAACATACAGTATCTCCATCGATAGATTTTTCACCGTTTCCTTGGTTTCTCAAGCATAAGATTTTTGGAAGTTCATATTTTGGAAGTCTTTTGCTGAGGAAAAATTGCATGGATCCAAATTATCCTTTAAGCAAGAGATTGTCGTTTACAGTAAATTGCTAAAAACAAGACAAGGTTTATTTTTATAGAACTGTTCAAATGGAGAAAGTTTTTTTGGGACACCCAGTATTGTGCTAAAGATGGCGGCAAGGAAATCTTTACCAAGATGCATTGTGTTCTGATCTTGAATCCTTTACAGTTGCATGGGAATTTGATTAAAGAATGTAATGCATCTTTGTGAAAAATTGCTTGCTGCCATCTTTAGTGTAATCATCCATCATGGTCCGTTAAGTGCCCCACATTTTGGTGACTATATATACTAATGTGATTTCTTTTACAATTAGGAGCACCTCCAACAGGAGTTCTTGCTTACAACAGCCATTCTGAAAGGGGTTGGAATGATCCACCAACTTTGGCCTTTGCTGCAACTGGACAAGCAGCATCAGCACCAAAGAAGAGACTTGACCTGAGGAAAAGAGTTGCTCATGATTTCTTTAGTGGCAATAATGGTTTGAATACAGGTATGCATCTAATCGGAAATAGTTTTTAGCCTGTGCTGGATGGTGAAAATTAAAGCCAATCCATCTAGAAATTTAAGGAGAGTGTATTGTTTTGTTTTTCTGAGAAGGCCAGAAAATCCCCCAGAAAACTTTCTGCTGCTACTGATGATGATGATGATGATGATGATGATGATGATGATGATGATGATGATGATGATGATGATGATGATGATGATGATGATGATGATGATATAATGATGATGATGATGATGGTGGTGGTGGTGGTGATGGTGATGATGATGATGATGATGATGATGATGATGATGATGATGATGATGATGACGATGATGATGATGATGGTGATGGTGATGATGATGATGTTGATGATGATGATGATGATGATGATGATATGATGATGATGATGATGATGATGATGATGATGATGATGGTGATGATGATGATGATGCATAATGCTTATCTAGTCTTTCCTTTGTTTTGTCTCCCTGGATAACTGATCACTTGGAATTATTGCAGCGTTAGCTGCATTATATATCAAAACAATTAGCAAGATGCGATATCTCTGTCTCTTTCTTTCTGTCGATTTGTGGTCAAATCAATTCAGTGCCAGTCTCGTCTCCAGAGTGAGTTCGTTGCTCTGCCTCTACTCTGGGATCTGCGCGGAAATTCCGCGAGGAGTCAACCCCGCACGGTTTTGCGCGTAGTAAATGGCTTCGGGGTGTCAAAATTCGATGTAAAACCACATACTTTACCTATTTTGATCATCATTTGCAATTTATTTCCGACATTCGAAGAATAACGAGCCTTTTCATGTTGGAAGCTGCGATGAGAAAGCTCCTCTGTTTGCAACTTAGGCCCCTTTTCGCCCCAAACAAACCGTGCTTTTTTCACATTACCACTCTTGCTAACCCCAGATTATTGTTCAGATACCTTCAAAAAAGCTTAAATAAGGTCCTTAAAGTGTTTGTTTTGAGCTTCTCGATTTATCCACAGCAGAATTATTTCTAGAGCAACGGCCATCCCATCGATTCGATACTAGCCGGTAAATACAGCAAAGATTCGATTATTGCAAACCGTGTTCGGCATCTTGATCAGAGCATGACGTAAGAACACATAATATTTCAAAAGAATCAGCAAGCTGTGAAGTCTCTCTTTGTGTCGGTTTGTGAAAACATCACAATCCTGCTATTTGATTTGCTCCAAATGACCTATTTTTATCACAAAATAAGAAACACATCAGAGGCGCTGTTATCAAGGATGAATGAATCATTATCTAGAATGAATGCGTGTTTGTGTGACTTCGTCATGGTCTTCAGACAGTGGGCAGGAAGAGTGGCAAAAACAGACTGAACTGGTTGCGTACACAGGGGAGGGGGGCAAAGGCATCTCGTAATATCAGCAGAATGAGAAAGGCTATTTCTGTTATTCCATTTTATATGATGGTGCAGTTTGTTCGCATTTTATGATTGTAAACACCATTTCATTAGGCTAGTCCCACCTGCTGCACAAAGTTTGGCAAATAACCCCCTGCCCCCTGCCCCATTTGATTTTTGCTGTCTTTTGTGATCCACAGTTCCTCATCATGATCAACAAGATGTCCTGCTTCATGGAATTAAGCTTTTCTGGTGTCTACATGGGGCATCATCATTATTTCAAGAATTTTTTATGAAATTTCTGAATAGCTGATTGTAATTCTTTATTTACAGGAATGGCAAACATGACATTGAATCAGAATCCATCTAATCAAATGCCTTATATGAATGGGACTGTAACTTCAGCATACACTCCTCCAGTGCAGCTCCCTCCAACATCACAGATGCCACCAGTATCACATATGCCTCCGGCATCACAACTACCTCCAACAGTTCCAATTCCAGGAAATACATATAGCACAGGTGCAAGTATCCAACCTTATAAATATCCACCTCATGGAAGCCATACACTCCCAGGGTCAATGACTCCACCTGCAGTACCAGTTGCTCAGCCACACAACCCACATCTGTTTCATGCGGCCAGCATGCCGAACCTGCAGCACAATACAACTCAAGATCAGAGTATGCCACCATTTCCAAAGAGCCCTGCAAACATTGCACAACCAATTTTCAGTGTCAATACACCAACAACAGGGGATGTATCTGGGGCTCCCATTGCACAAGTTAGTAGCCATCTAAGCGGAATACCACATGTTGGCAAGCCATTGTTTTATCTGAATTCAAATCAGGATAAGCCAGCATTAAACACTGCTGTTACTACAGCAGATGCAAGTCCAGTATCGTCAGCAGGTATGGGTAGCATGACTACAACGGCCATACCACATGATCGTAGAAAAAGTGAACAAGTTATGATGAATAAAACAATGCCAGAATTGACTCTAGAACATTTTGAAAATGCTCATCATGTTAGGAGTAATTCTATGCCTGATTTTAAACCACTTACAGACAGTCCTCCAATTCTAAGTGCCCCTCCAACTGATGGTTATTACACACAACGATCATCTTCTGCATGTTCCTCAAGACAGAGAACGCCATCACCTCTTGCTGCTAAAAAAGAACTATCTTCAACCGCAGACCAAGCTTCATTAACTGAAAATATTGAAGCAAAAACTACTGTTATAGATCAGTTAAACTTCTCATTGGAAAAATGTGCCCCTAATATAGAAGCAAAGATATATGAAGATATTCAGAAAAGAATTGATATATTGGATACACAGTGGACTGAAAAGAGTTTGAAGGAACCTGTCATAACCAGGATGGTGTCTCTGAGTCATGGTAAGTAAAATCTCAGTCAATCATCCATCATGATAATTTTGATAGAAATACAGTCATTGAAAAGCTCACCAAGCATTTTCAGTTGAAATGCTTGTCAGTTGGGAATCAAACATAATTCAATATAGTTTTAGTTACAGTTGGTTATTTGCAAGATAGCAGTCTTCTTCCAAAGTAATTACTAATTCATACCGACTATTTTCATACAAACTTAAAATGGAAATATAGACAAATACATATAGAAATAGGGCTGCCAGGAGGGGGTGCCTGAGGGCACTGTGCCCCAAGGGCTGAGGGTCTAGAGGGCCTCAAAATAGTTTTTAATATTTTGAATGAAGATAATGCTCTGAAATGCATTTTAAGCTAATGGAAAGGGGCAAGATGTAAGAAATTTTCTGCTTGCTTCGCTCACAGGGGGCCTCAGTAGGAATTTTCGTCCCTGGGCCTCTAATCTTTCTTTGTGGCTCTGTATACAAATCCCAGCTACTTACAAACCCAGCAGTTACATTTATAGACAGTTCGGTGATTGATCGCTGTTTGGCAGTGCAAATGTCACTTAGGGTGCTTAAAATAAGGCCTTCTCCTAACGTAAGGATAATGACTTTATTCCAGAGTTTTCAGTTCCTGTCTTTGACAATCGACATAATTATTTTGTTTTTGGTCACATTTTATGAAATCTCCAAATATGAGGGATTCAGTCTGTTCATTGTTTTATGTATTTACATATGTCAGTCATCAATTTCTGCAGATTTTGAATGGGTATTTTCATGCTCCTACGTTTCCCCAGCAATTCTTCAAATGAAGAACTTTAGCGCCTTCGATTTATTTGATGAATACCAGTATGCTACGTAAAGCTCTCCTCAGACAATAACGAAGGTGCCAAAATATTGGGGCTTCCAAAAGTAGGAATAAAATAGCCGTCCTTTTTGTCGACAAGACATCAAGTACCTTTGATTTCGTGGGTTCAAAGAGGACACCAACAAAAAAGGCGGAATTAGAGGAAAAAGAACGGAAGAAAGAAAAATGACCTGAATATTTAATAGCAGTAGATTTAAGATCAATCGAAATCGAAACATTGCCCGTTTATCAAATTTCTAAAGAGGAGATGATAGTCGAAGTTTCTTGATGGAGATGAATAACTCAACATTTGCATATGTAGGTCTAAACTTAGCTTTTTGTATTTGATGATTTCGACATGTGCGTTGATATTTTTTGGCTAGAGCAACAACAGCGTGCGTGGGAGTTCTCTTTGTCCCATTTGTAACCTACCTCCATTGGCCTTTGTCAACTAAAGGGTTAAAAAGTCAGGTAAGGCGTCTGTAGCCCACCCCATTCTGTAAAACGTAGTCATGGTGTCGTTAATTTAGAGATTGACCTCGTTTTGCAAAAGTTGTCAAAAAACCATGTGCACCGTGTTTGTAGCTAAGAAATCAAAGTTTATTACCTCACTATTACTGTTTTATTTTGTTGCTTTCTGAAGCCTAACCAGTGCAAATCAAATTCAAATGGCTGCTGCGCGCCTGAACAGTTTGTTCCTACACTGCGTTCATGCTCGTTTCAAACTTCCTCTTACAATAAATATTAGAGGCAGTTTGAAAGGAAGATGAACACTGTGTAGGAGCCAACAGTTCAGACGCGCAGGAGCTATTTGAATTTGATTTCTAGCACTGGTTAGGTTTGGGCCAACAGGAAAACAACAAAGCAAACTATGGTAACATCGAAGTAAAAGCTTTAATTTCCAACACGGTGCATTATTGTCCTTTAAAAAATTCTTAAGAATTTGGTAGTGTGGCCAAATCAAAAAGTCCCAAACCAGCAACGAAGGATTCAAATTACGTAGAGCTGCCGCGACGAATGTTTGATTCTCCCATGATCTAAGTTTTGTTGTTGAATGAATGCTCATTACAATGTTATTGCCGTTCATGGAGGGCACAGCCACTTACTGAGAACATTCATTCCGACTTAGCTGGAACAGAGACAGCCTACCCACGCATGCCATTCGGAAGGCCCATAGATTTCTGCCAACGCTACCAGGCTGCAGATGAGCTCAACATGCATCTGAGACAGTTTTGGTTGACCAAAAGATTATATAACGCTGTTTTGAAAATCACCAAATTGGTTTTAATTGATTATGTCAGAAGGCCTACACGTGAAAGTTTGTTAACGGTAATCGTAATAAGGTAGATCTGCTTGAAATTTAAATTCGCGAACCAAAGATAAGGTGGCGTGGTTCTCTTTCAAGTGAAAATAATTTCAGACACATAAACAGTAAGTCCAGTTGTCCAGGTGGCCTTCTACTGATAAGAATTTCATACTGATACGCACTTTGCCCCCTGCTGCTCATGCTGGAACCATCTGTAATTTTAGCCATTATTTGTGCCTTTTGCGCATTGTAAAGTGAAAAGATGATTCTTGTCAGCCTGTTCTTGTTTTCCAGATGTCCAGGTTATAAATATTGCTTATTTTTCTTTTTAAAGCTCTCACAAATAAAGACTTCGCGGAAGCGGATAGGATTCATCAATCGCTCATAGTAGACTACTCAAATGAGGTACGCGGTGTTCTTTAATCTACCATTAAGGCACACAGTTGTCATTGTCTCTCGCAATCCATGGTATCGAGTACCTAGTTTTGTATAATAGCTTATATCTAGCGTCAAGGATATCCTTGTTTTGAACATGTGATCAAACTGGGCTAAACGGCAGGTTTCATGGACCCCCGGGGGGTACATAATATGTTGAGGGTACGGGTATGTGCCGCTCATATGGGTGGGTTTTTGGGCCCCAAATTCTCTAAGCAAGGGTCCCTTTTTCGGCAGATTTTCCATAAACAAGGGTGGGTTATCCAGAAATTGGCGAAAAATAGCAAAAATGAGTGGTTTTCCGCCAAAATTCATCATAAAAGTGGGTATGACCGCAAGTTTCGGTAATTAGAAGAGGGTGCCTTTCTGAAAACCGGGCGGCAGACCCCCGTCCATCCACAAGTCATGTACCCCCCGGGCATGGACCAGCCGTTGCCGTTGTTAAAACTAAAGTATGTTTCAAATAAGACATCCATGTGTGGGCAAATGGCAATTTCCTTCACGAAGATATCTAATCTATTCGTGAAACAACATTTGGCGACAATACAATAAGTACTCTGTTTCTAACCGTAAAACAGCGTAACGCGTATGCATCTACGCTATTGTATGTAACTGAAGTCGTATATTTATCATATTGACGTTTAATTTTTGTAATACCGCATGCATCAAACATATTTTTACGTTAAAAAGCTGCAATCTTTCCACTGGCAATGACCAAAGAGACCCCTAGTTGTGATATAGACGTGTGCCTTTTCGTCCCCTGTTTCCCTGCCTTCTTTGATTTGCTGATATCACTTGGTCGATAGGTACTCATAATATTACTCTTAAAAAGTGGGCCCTATTTAGGCCTGTGTTAAGGGATTCCGTATTCACCAATCAGATTGCTAGAATTTAGTTTTTAACCAGTCAGGAAGCGCTATTTAGAAGGTTGTTCTTGTTGCATATAAACGACGGTTGATGAGGCCTAAAGTTCTTGCAGCAGCGATGGATCTACTTTGTTTCTACAGAGGAAGATTACTGCCTGAGAGGTATGCAGTTCGCTACGCGTAGGTCAGGAAAATGAAATTCTTTGCACTAAAATTTTTCTTTTCAATGCTCAAGCTCTTTAAACTAGACTTTGAAGCGATTTTATTGAAAGTAAGAGAACTCCTGCTAGTTTAGGCTATTTTGAAAAAGTGGGCCCATCAGCAAGTCAAAGAACGCAGGGAAGCAAGGGACGAAAAGGCATAAATCGTATCTTATGCCGAACGTTTGGTTGTTTAAAGCAATTGCCATCTTCTCTTCTGTTCCTATAATTCATATTTTTCTCTCCACAGGTCAGCCAATGGATGGTAGGAATAAAAAAACTCATTGCGGTTTGTAAGACTATAGAGCTGCAAAATTCTCACTAAAATTTCTCTTCGCTGTAATATTATATCATAGAATAAGTATTTGAATGTAGTTAAAAAGATGTCCTTTTTATTTTCCCTGAGTAGAATCTATCAAGCCTTCACAATAACAGAGGCGGCATAACTTACTGTGATAGAATTTAGGGTTGTGTGTAGCTGCGATCGTTTTGGAGACTTCTCCAATGCACGTGCCCCTATAAATAGAAGAACGATGCAGAAATGGTTGATGATGCCAAAGACCTGTTAGCTTTAAAGGTGATCTGAAGCGAAAATTTTTATTGATGCAAATGAAGGGCTCCGTCGATTCATAAGGAATCCTGTTGAAATTTTTTTAATATCTCATTTCGTTTTTAAGTTATCCAATGATTTTAAGTGTCAGTTGATGATGTCATTTTGTTTGCAAATTATTAGGATTCTATATGGAAAGAAGCTGTATCTGATCTTTGGATGGTTACAGTTTTAGGAGACATTTCAGCTGAAGAGAATTAATGCAATAAACGTTGTTTCAACAACTAATGTGACCTTCAGAAAGGCATTTCATTTGAAGGAAAGGTCGCTGACTTTATTTCCCTTTGGAAACGTGGTCAACCTTGTATACTTTCTCGTACTTTTTGCAAACAAAATGACGTCATCAGCCAATCGTACAAATTAGTGGATAACTCGAAGATGAAACAAAGTATCAAAAAAATGTCGATGACATTCTTCATTGTTCAACGGTGCTATTCATCTGCATCAATAAAAATTTTCGCGTCAGATCATCTTTGAGGAGTCTGCGTCAAGCGATTGTTCATTTGACATTAATCTGACGTATTTTACTGTGGACAACTGCGATAGAAAATCGTCGCTTAATTTGACCCCTCCCTTAGAGCAAAAATGTGTAAATTAGTAGAGTAGCTACAAGGACTATTATTAAGTGCCCCTAAGCTAGGTATCTGGTGTCCTATAAATGCCCCCCCCCCTCGTCATAATACCATCAAAGGTTAGGTATGGAAATATCTTAAAGTTTGAGAAGAACAAATAAGCTTCGTAATTACCTCTTTTTGAATGTTCTTATGAGAAAAACATGGTAGGTATCTGTGACCTGTTGAGTTTTTGGAGATTTCTTTAACTTTTCTTTTGGATGGAGGTTAGATCCTATCCGGGGGGGGGGGGCTACATGACTTGCGGATGGACGGGGGTCTGCCGGCTGGTTTTCAGAAAGGTACCCTCTTCTAATTACCGAAACTTGCGGTGATACCCACTTTTATGATGAATTTTGGCAGAAAACCACCCAATTTCTGGATAACCCACCCTTGTTTAAGGAAAATCTGACGAAAAAGGGACCCTTGTTTAGAGAATCTGGGGCCCAAAAACCCACCCATATGGGCGGCACATACCCGTACCCTCAACATGTTATGTACCCCCCCCGGGGATCCTATGAAGGTTGGAACCCGAGACAAACCCCAAGGCATCAATGGGGACGGTCCGAGCAGAACCGACTTTCGTGAGAGTGAAATATCTTAAATAGCGGCAACTTGTATATCGGGTGAGTCAAAAAAAGGTTTTTGCATTTGGTGGGCTGTGGAATAAAAAGAATTTTGATGAGAAAATTTTGTTTGGTAATACCCCTAATCTTATAAATGCGGGCATTAGGAAAATGTTGGTAAAGGACATGCTTGGGAACAAAAGTTCTACATTCCATTCTGGTACATAATTTACCTTCTATTGAAATTTGAATACTATTTCTAAAATGGGCAATACAAACTTCGATGCCACATAAATCATGGATCAGAATGGAACGTGTAATTGTCAATTCCTATAAAAATCCCTTTACAGGCAGTTTTCTATTTGCAATTTTCTCATCTAATATTGCATTCACACTGACACAGTTAAACCAGCTTTATCTAAACCAGTTTAAATTTCAGCCAATCAAATGACTGGATTTGTATCAGGAATGACTGACTGGAATGACTGGAGACCAATCAGAAGGCCTTATTCGAAAATCTGGTTTAGTTTAAGCTGGTTTAACTTGCAGTGTGAATGGAGCATAAGACTGCGTTCACACGATGCCGGCACAATTTGAAAACGATGAAAAATGTGACGGCTGCAAAATTTGAGCTAGCGTTCACACGATGCCGGAACAATTTGAAAACGGTAGGAAATTTGACTGTAAAACTCGTTGCAAGACTTTGATGCCAAAGAAATGTACCTACACCCTAAGAATGGACCAGTCTCCTTCCAAAAGTGTCTAAAAATGTTTTGTTTTCATCATGTTCAAGTGTTTACACGATGCTGTTTCCAAAATGTGTCGGTTAGAGTTCCGTTTTCAAAATCTACCGTTTTCAAAATCTGCCGGCAAAAAATGTGCCGTTTTCGTGTGAACGCAGTCTAAGTTAGCCTTTGACTGATGGATTAACATTTAGGTTTTGAATATCGGCCTCATGCTTTTCATTCCATATCCTGCTAAACGCGTAAACTTTTTTTGACTCACCCTGTATGAAATAGCAGAAACAGTTTATGTAAGTTTACATAACGGCACCTCGATGATAAATATTTTGCTTACTTTATGCTGAAAATATTATGTGCCGAATGTTTCGAAGATTTATGCAGAAGAATTGGATCTTTTAGCCGATATTTGGCTGTTCCTAGCTGTACAGCAAAATTCACTTGCAAAGTAGCTGATAATCAACAATGCAATGTCCGAATACTAAGTACAGGTACATTGTATTTTCGGTAGAATTCGGTCGAAAACAACTAACCAATTTGGAGGATACCGTACCTAGATAAGACGGTTGCATTCTTAATATGTAGAAGTCAAATGTACATCTCTCGAGGCATCACTGGAGCATATCAAACGTGGAATCATTATTGGGATACAGTGGCGGCGCCACCTCTGAAAAATCCGAAAGAATCGGCGGGGGGGGGGGGGCGGGATTTCGACGTAATTCTTCCGTCTAAAGTTATACCCAGCTAATTTTATGTCATGTTTCGTTGACAATTTTGCCAACTTTTGGAATTTGGGGGTCCCCCCAATCCCCCCGCGGCCACGCCACTGTGGGGCACCCAGTATTTAAATACAATCTTTATTCGAGTAGTGATGGTTTTACACATACAAACCATCTCTCAAGTGTTGACAAACTAGTGTTGCATGACAGCAAATCTATACTTTAGACAAGCAGATAAAGGAGCGTTCAAATAGAAATTCTTAGAACATTATAGCTGTATTTTACCAATATTTTAGTTGGATCAAGTATGTAAGTGGATATTGTTGTTACGTTTGCTTACTATCTCGCTCTCGTGCTCCAAAGTATTTGAAGGGAAACTAAACAAAGACGCTGAAAGGGTAAATGATAAAAAGAAAATGTTCACACCTTTTGACATTTCATACCCTTCTCTTCCAAACTAGTCAATAAACTTTTTTTGTTTAGTTTCCCTTTAACTTTCTACTAAAGTGTACCAGGTGAATAAGGAAAGTTTGAGTTATAGGCAAAATCATGAAGGTTTGGTTATTTTTCAGATCATGATAAGCAAGGACCAAATTAATTAGACAAGTAGTTAACGGGGTCAACAAAGATAAGTGTGTGGCCCGCATAATAGGCTAACGAAAACACCCATTTTCTTTAGGTTTTCTGGAAGATTATTGCACCATTATTCTCTTTCAATTAAGGATTTATAACGAAGTTTTATTTTTTTCAAAGCCTTTCACAAACTCGCTCAACAAAACTAGAAGTGGCTAGCAGGATTCGACAAAGATATAGTGTGACCGCAATAAACGCTAATTTTCTTTGACCCATCCATGCGGATCTCTACTTTCATCATAGTTTTCCCGAAGATTTTTGCATATTTTTCTGTTTCAATTTAGGATTTACAACGATCTGTAATCATTTTCAAAACCCTTCACGAACTCGTTAAACAAAACTAAAGAAGGATAATTTGGAAAATAATCAAGATGCCTGAAGTTCATTCCAAGCCACTGAATCAAAACAGGAAAGATGTAGCAACCACTCGTGCAATGATTTTTGCAGTCAAAATATTGACAGCGAAGTTTTGGGACAATGGATAATCTTAAGTTGAACATTAGTATTTACATGTAAGGTCTCAAGGAAGAAATCGAAACATTTGGCCATTTACAAGGTGTTCCAAAGAAAACGTGCACCGTTTGAGCGGCTACTGCGAAGGAGCAATGAATCCAATGTTCCTGTTTTCCAGATTTATGAATGGAAGAGGCTTAACTTAGAGTCCTTAGAATTTAGTAGCAAGTCTGAGTAAACCTGACCAGTAGTTGCTGATTGATGGGGTAAGAAAGTCAGAATTATTGGTTGCCTCAAAACCAGAGGATTTTAACTCAGTACTTAAACGTTTCAACTTGAATTTTAGCACCAAACGGACCTAAACTTTACATTTTTACCAGGAAACACATCTGAGAGTGATGAATGGCCAAAAGGCTCAAGAATATTTGCAAGGAAGCCTTTGGAAAGCAATATTGTTGGTTTAAATCGACTTTATGACTTTAGCGAAGCAAAAATAAGTGATGGAAACATAAACATACAATGGTCTGCAGCACTTCTGCTGCACTTAACCATTACCATTACCACTTCTGCTGCACTTACTATTGCACTTTACCATATGTTTTTCTTATTAGTTTTCACAGGCTTGCCAGGCTCATTTTTTTTACTCAGTTTCTTTGATTTTAACGGTAAAGGAGAGCACCAAACACTGGTTTTGAAGCAACCAGTAATTTTGACTTTTTGCTCTACTTTTCAGATTTACTTGGTGCCAAACTCTATGTTGAAGTCTCTCCTGTTCATAAATCTGAAAACAGGAAAATTGGATTCATAGCTCCTTCACAGAAGCACCTCAAACGGCGCACATGCTTGTCTAGAAAGCGTCATGAATTTTCATCGAAACATCCCATTTTTCACCAGAAAAACAGCCAGTATTTCAGTATACATCCCAGGAACTTTGGCTGCTAAAATAGAGTAATGTAGCATCGTTTTTGTCATTAATTCTTCACTCGGACGTCACTTCTCTCCATGTAATTGGTAGAACCTTTTGAACACTTCCCGTCAGTCGCATCCTGATTTGGGGCGTTGTTGATACCTCCACCTGATTGGTGAACTTGGCCATTGGACATCGATTCTTTGTGAATTGTAACCAACAGTATCACTCTTCAATTCCCCACGCCTTAAAGTCCATTTCTCTTGCACCAGTTACACCAAGAACTTCGCCACTGCTGTAGAAGCCTACAAAAGGTTCCCCATTATCATTTTCAAATTAATGAAAGCAGGTGAAACAGGTTCAGGTTCATATATTTTAAATTCCACACAACATACATTTCATAACTAAAATACAACAAATTTAAATAACAAATAATTGTACAAGTCAAATAGAAAAGTTACAAATTTGCATGAGACAAAAAATATCAGTTTGATATGTATGGAGGGGAATCGTTTAAAGGAGGAACTCCCTCAATAGCAAGGCTAATCGAGGAGGGAGACCCCCCTGCTCGCAGAAAGATTTTCACAGAGATCAAATTAGATTACTTGAATGGGAAACATAAACGGTTTACCCAAGTATTTAGTCATCAGCGACTAAGAAGCCAGTCACCTTCAAAGCAATATACTTTAAGGTAAGGAACTTTCGCAGGAAGAAACTTTCACGAAATTTATGGCATCAACTTTCGCAAAAACGCAAACTTATGTTGTCTCAAATTTCCTCGCCTTATGCGTGCTAGTAGCATGATTTGAAAGAAATGTTGTAACAAGATGATATTGAACTTTCCTAGGAATAAACTTTTGTGGATTTAACATTTTATGAACTTTCACAGAATGAACTTTCACAAATTTTGACCAAAAACACGAAAAACGCACCAAGTTTCTTCCAGCGAAGGTTTGTTCCCTCAAAATGGAATATATCTCGGGTTTTCCAAAAATGGGGCAAAGTCTGTTTTTATACACACAATCTAAAAATGTACTATTGAGTTATTAAAGGCTATGCCAAAATTCCTGTTAGTCTCTACTCATGAAGAGCCAGCTTAATCGTAGAGATATACACGTATAAGAAATTACTTATAAGAAACTGAAACCTTAGATCGTCAAAAAATTAAGAAACTCCAATACTGGGAAAGTTATAGTTTTAGTTTATTTCATTAGTTTCTCGCATCATATCACATGGAAGGTACATGAGTAATGTCTAAAATTAGAAAAGCTTCCGAAACATTAATGTTCACTGGGGAACAGGAAGTAAACATGAACAGTGTATGGAACATTTAACCTCAGAGTACTCAAATCTGAGAATTTTAAGGATCTTTCAGTACTGGCCCGAATTCTTAGTTTCTTATACAAAAACACGTGTTAATAACACTAGTGCTTGAATCGAGATCACAAGTTTGACAGACTTTGGAAGTCTTGGCAAATGCTCCTTCGCAGTGTCTTTTCAGTCGGATTTCGTAAAATGACTACACATGCAAACTACTACAAAATCAATTGTGAAAATAAGAGTTTTGAACTTAGTTTGATAATAACAGGGGGCTAAGGAAAATAAACAATCTGTGACACAAGGACTGCAAAAAGTCAAATTACTAGGAACGGATCCCATATCAACACCAGAAAAGGCATGTCAAGTCAAAACCAGAAGAGGGAAACGAAGAAATTGATCTGAGGTTAAATTAAAGAAGACTGAAGAGTAAGACTAATAGAGAAGAATGGGACAGAAGATTAATATACCTAGGTTTGTAATGCCGGTGCCACAAGAAACACTTGCATGCATTACTGAATTTTAGCGTTGATTAAACTATTTGTTTATTTCGCACTCAGCCCAAGGAGCACAGATACTGTATCAAAGAAATCAAACTCTGTCTCAAATTAGATGTCACACATGAGATTTGAGATGACTCATAAGCAATATGAAACACTTATTGTTTTTACTAGCAGAAATGTTCTCATGACATCTAACTTAAGACAGACTACCCACTTACCAGCGAGTACACTTGGATAGTTGTTATGCATCCAGAACCGATAATCTAAGGATACAACAAAAATAATTTTTTGTACTCTGCAAAATCAATAAGGAAGCCTAAAGACTCTTATTCAACCAGCCTTGCTTGTGCTTGTGCTGAGAGAGCTCCTCCTTTAAGTAATTCCCTCCATACAATTTATCTTTTTTTCTTTGTTTTGTTCAATGTACATTGTATCATTATTATTACTAGTATCATTATTTTTCTGATGTATCAGTTTTCTGTATCTTATATTTGTGTAGTTTAGTTATTTGTCTGTTTAGTTAGTTCATAAATTGTATGTAGTGGAATTTAAAATATATAAAATATATGAAACTGCCATCTTGTGGTTGGTCTTTGTTGTTGCAATTTTAATTACCCCTATATGATGGCGTGTTCAAGGGTGTGCAAGGCATGCTGGCCTGAATAGCCTTTAATGGAAACATTTCACCATAGAGCAAAAACAATGGACAACCCACGTAAATAATTTTAAAACAATGAAACTTTCATCCCAGGAGGCACTCATAAACTTTCCATACGGGGTTGGGGGTCCTTGCCAATAATTAGGGTCCAAAATCTTACGTTGAATCAATATTTGGGGTATGTGAATGACAATAGAGTTTTTTGCAATTATTAGGGGTCCACAAATCTGAAGAACAGAAGAATTGTGCAGTTTGGTGGGATTCCTTACAGTGGCCCTGTCAATCAATGTCATTCTGTATTGAGGTGCCAACAACAAATAACAATATTTGGGTTCTCCAAAACATCAGACTCAATATTTGGGCTCCAGCAAAGAAACAGTAGCATGGAACCAGGAACACAGGAGAGGGGAGCATGGGGGGCAAGTGCCCCTCTTGCCACTTTTTCTAAGAGAGGCAAGGGGGCAAGAGTGCCCTATTAATGGAAAATATATTTCTTTAACAACGTTCAATACGATATTATAAAAACCATGAATTTAACCCTGATGCAACTTGCATTGGTCATACCCATCCTTTACATCAGTTAGAATATTCTTGAAAGCATTTTTAGCAAATTTAAAGGGTGTTGCCGCAAAAATCTGTTCAGGGGAGGACCCCAGATCCACCCAATTTTCTGTTCGCTTCCCTCGTCATCAGTCTAGAGTGCCTTTGCGTTCCCCTTTGACTCCCTTGCCTTGCCATCGCTTTGGCGTCCCTGCATGGAACCTCCTATATTAAAAGTTAGCGAGTACCCCCAGGGGCTTTCATAAATAGAAGACTCCCTCACTCAATAGAGATAGTGCCTGAACCCACGCATGAAGGCGAAAATTTCTGATCCAGACCACCACCCATGAAGATATACATAAACATGTTGGCTCTGTGGTAATTCAAGCCAAGGTGACTGAGATAACAATGCAGCAAAGAAATCTGGAAATGCAATTTATGGAAGTGCTGACAGTGCACAGAAATTCAAAAATTTAAGTGCTGATAGGGAGCTCAATGAACATGTGGGGGGCTTTGCCCCCTATGCCCCCTGATAGTACCATCCCTGTCATTCAACACTCTTTCATCATTGAACCAAAGTTTGCACAGCTGTGAACTCTCTGTGACTTTGATTGGCAAGGTATCCACTCTTCCTAGACAGCTACAGTAACTATGTCGTCCGCGCCTAGTTCCAGAAGATCTTTCAGGCACAGTTCCAGGAAGAACAATAGTTAATTGTTTAAAGAAATGGCCAGGCGCACATCTTCAACGTGCACTTTGCAAAGTTATCAGTCTGGTACTCTATCCTAGTAAGTGGGCAAAATCAAATTTACTTTGTTCTTTATTGTCTTGAAAAGAGAAATGTATGTCAGTAGTGTGCAAAAGTGGTGCTGGATACTTTAAGCCTAGTGCTCGTATTTTTAGAGGGCTTATTATAATCTAACAGTTAGGGCTTACACGAGACCTTGATAAAGCTGAAAGGCAATCATTCTAGCGAAGCTACAGCGAATATACACCACTTCGATTAACAGCCTCGTTTTGGAAATTATTCAAAATTCGTTCAAAGGAAATTTTGGAGGCCAGATTCGGATTTAGCACCCAAACTTTAGTCTAGCCACAAGTTTTCATGTTGCTAGTAGTCGTGGTGTTAACTTTATGGCGATGTAAAGTTTAGAAATCTGTAAGGGATTTGACCGAGAAAATGACTCGGGGTGTAAAGTTTCACCCTGAACGATTTTTGACGGTCAAATCCCTTATAAATCTTTGAACTTTGAATTGTCATAAAATCAACATCACATATGCTAGCAATATGAAAACACGTAGCTAGACTAAAGTCCCAGGGGGGGGGACTCCCTATTAGTAAGTGATGGGGGGGTCAGACATTTTTTGGGTTTGTAAAACGTTGTCTAGTATACCTTTGGGTACGAGATTTGGAGCATAATCGGTATATTTTTGGGGTTGCTGATGAGAAAATTGGAGAAGGTGAGTGCTAGGCTGAGTTTTTCACCAAAATATCGCACAGCAGTTGCCGAAAATGCTATAAAACCTTTAATTTTTATGTACCATGAAGCTGTGAGTA
This sequence comes from Aurelia sp. 3 sensu Dawson et al. (2005), assembly GCA_964020215.1. Taxonomy (NCBI): domain Eukaryota; kingdom Metazoa; phylum Cnidaria; class Scyphozoa; order Semaeostomeae; family Ulmaridae; genus Aurelia; species Aurelia sp. 3 sensu Dawson et al. (2005). The sequence goes on from OZ026583.1 coordinate 12,960,889, forward strand.
TATTTTTGGGGTCTACAAATGTCCTAATTTCAGTATATTTTTGGGATGAGTATATTTTTGGGGTCTAAAATTAAAATGGGGACTAAAGTTTGGGTGCTAAATCCGAATCTTGGCTCAAAATTTTCATAAGAACAATAGGAAGGAATTTTGACAAATTTCCAAAACGAGGCTGCTTATTAATCGAAGTGGTGTATTAATGAATGATAAATTATCAAGAAAATGAATAATAAATTATCACAATCTTCACAACATTACAGGAATGGGCTAGGATCTTTCTCCAAATCGAATCGATGGACCACCTTGGACCGCTGATGGCCTCCCAGGCAGCTCTAGGTAGGCCTAAGGGTGTAGTATTAGTTACCTTGATCAGTGTTCATTTTGTGCCAAACTCTGTATGAACCAAGTAGGAATACAACCTCTCCAAGTACAAGTCCCTTTATTATGAGGGATCTCGTGTTCGCTGACATTTTGTGGTTTGGGAGAACTCCCAAGTCCTTGTCGCGCGATACGTCTTCCCTCGGCCTTCCTTGCGTGTTTTCAGGCCCTTTCCCATTCGGGCCACTGATCAGTGATTCGGGCCCATTTCGATGGGCCTCGTTCTCAAGTTGACAGAACGTTCTTTTCTTTTTCTATCAGTAAATACAAATACTGAAAATAGCGAAGAAAAAGCGAAGCTTCGTGAAATAGCGAAGCGCTATATCCGTTAGTCCCGGGGGGGGGGGAGGTACTCCCATTGTGGCCTAACAGGGGGGTCCAGTCAGTTTGAGGGTCTTACCAATTGGCTACCAAATGGCCCTTTTTTCAACCACATACTACCAATTAAGGGTATTCTAAGATTCGAAGCCATTTATTATATTTCAACCCTGTACGCTCCTCCGCACACCAATTTAGTCATTGCAGCATCAATAATAAATGAATTTTGAAAAATTTCTTGCTTTGTTCCATCAGTTTTGCAATAAAACATCTTGAAAAACCGTAGAAAATTTTCATCTCTAAATCCTACCAAATGACCCAGTTTTCAGGTTCATGAACTACCATGTGAGGGTTTTTGTCAAAAGATACTACCATTTGAGGGTATTTTTCAAAATGTTTGCTTTGGCCCTCTTTAGCCCTGACTGGACCCCCCTGTCAGGCTACAATGGGAGTACCCCCCGGGCCGTTAGTACCCTGTTAACCAAATCGGGTCTGGTGAACAGGCTAATCAGTTAGGCAAATAGCGAAACTACGACTCAGGATAAGTCTACGGCAGAGGGGCAGGGCAGGGTTCCCGCCCCGGCAGGGAGCGGCAGCGTAACCCTGAACAATGATCAGTGAACGCTGTGCACAATCCAGATTTTTCACATATCTTGCACAAACGCAATTATACTAGCAATAACGTTAGTAAGTGAGTGCAGCGTTTTGGGAAATGCGAACAAATTGCACCATCAAAATGGAATGACAGAAATAGGCCTTTCTCATTTTGCTGATATACAAGATGCCTTTGCCCCCCTCCCCTGTGTACGCAACCAGTTCAGTCTGTTGCCACTCTTCTTGCCCACTGTCTTAAGAATTGATCAGGCCCGCCCGGCCTATTTCTCGTTTTCCAGCCCAACCCGCGCACGATAAAAATTTGCAAAAATCACCATGAAATCTATGGCGACATTTGATTATTTTTCCAATAAGTGTCTTTGTTACGTCGGTATTAGATGATAAGTTGGATAGTTGCGAATCTTGTCCTGAATCTGAATCTTGTCCTGACTCTGAATATTGTTCTGGAGTTGAAACTGAATGTTGTTCTGTGGACATTATAGTGGTTAATCGAATCGATGGAATGGGAGTTGCTCTAGAAATAATTCTGCTGTGGATAAATCGAGAAGCGCAAAACAAACACTTTAAGGACCTTATTTAAGCTTTTTTGAAGGTATCTGAACAATAATCTGGGGTTAGAAAGAGTGGTAATGTGAAAAAAGCACGGTTTGTTTGGGGCGAAAATGGGCCTAAGTTGCAAACAGAGAGGAGCTTTCTCATCGCAGCTTCCAACATGAAATGTCTCGTTTTTCTTCGAATGTCGGAAATAAATTGCAAATGATGCTCAACGTAGGTAAAGTGTGTGATTTTACATCGAATTTTGACACCCCGCAGCCATTTACTACGCGCAAGCGAATCCAGACAGAAGTTGAAGGGGGGGGGGGGCAACTTGGAGAGGGGGCGCCAAAAACACATTGAAAAGTTAATGCGCCGAAGGCGCGCGAAAATTTTTGGGACTTTCTTCGAGAAAAAATTCTCTTGTTTTTCTACTGAATAACGCCTTAGTTTATATGTTTCGCCTTATTCAGAACGAATCACTAAAAAAAGAGCGCATTCGGGTCAGGATAAGGGGCGCTTTTCTTGCCAAAAAGGGGGCGCCAAAGCTGAATTTTCATCGTGAAGGGGGGGGCAGTTGCCCCCATCTGCCCCCTAAATCCGCCACTGGTCAAGTACCCCCCCCCCCCCGGAGTCGGAAGGTGCTTTACTCAGGCCCCGTTCACACTACTCCGTTTTTGAATAAAAACGGAGAGAAAAACCTAGACTGGTTCCACAATCTCTGTATGCTCCTTAGAGCTGACCTGTCGCTAATACAGAGACTTGTTGCCAAACAGTATCTGAAATCGGATTGATTTGATAGCCTCGTTTTCATAATCGCTGCATGCTTAAAATTCGGACCACGGAATTAATGTTTTTGCGGTTGTTGTTGCTGTGATCAGTAATCATCAAACAAGAATATTCTTGAAAATGATTGAAAACAGTTTGTGACTCTGACAAAATTGGAGCATGAATAGTGAACACAAAATTAAAATTTCAGAGAACTTCCGAGTGACTAAAGATCAAGAAACCAAATATTTGACATTAGAAATAATATTAGCATTATACATTGTCATTTTTAGCAATCAGTTAAGTAGCATCAGAAAAACAAGAAATTTTCAAGGGAAGTGTTCTTCATTTTGTTCCAGTGCTTTGTTTCATCAGAAAGACAATCTCTCGCCAAGATGAGTGCCATCTAAATGCATACTGACATGAGATCTGATAATAATGAAGCAGCTATCTTGCTTTAGGCCGTCCCTGTGGATTAAAAATATTGACATCAATGTAAAGTGATGGGTACTATTAAAATCACAAGCAAAAATTTCACCCCCTTTTGTTTTTCTTTGTGCAACCCAACACCAGACAAAATATAACTTTGCACACCAAGGCAATAATAATAAACTATTGGATTCAGTCACTTATAAATGTGGAACATTCTTGGTTATGCAAACAAAATAAGCAAATTTTTAGGCAAATCCTTTTTTAAGACTACCAAATTTCTACTTTAGCAAATCCATTCATTAATCAAAACCAAAACCACTGAATTCAAGAGTAAACAGCTGTAAACAAAACCCCAACAGAAAGGCAAGAAATTCAGTATTCACATGCCAAGTAACCTGTTTGCAGTTTAATTGTTGTTATGACTTCAAATACATGAGATAAATGTAAACGAAAAGTGACTAACCTGGACTGGGCCTAAACTGATGGACTGATACAGTAACAACCAACACCACCGGCAGAGAGTTGGATGTGCTTGAAAATGCCTCTAAAAAGTTGCAAAAACATCACACTTTGCCATGTCCTGTCAGAGCACAAACAATTATTTCTTCCCATTGCTCATGTTATAAAAAACGGCTGCCATAATCACCACAACTTCGTTGGCTTCTGCTCGATCGAGTTGCGAACTGCGACAAGGAGATCCGACGCCATTATTGCGTTTCTTGAAAATCTCGGACCATGCATTGGCCTCACTTTGAAAAGGAGGCTTTCGAGGAATAAAAAGTAAAGAGATCAAAAATCGATTGGCTACAAAGGAATCAGCTATTGTTTTCGCCAAAATGCTCCAATCAGGTTAGGAGCAGATTTTTCCGCTCCAAAATTCCGATTTGAGACACTCTTTGGCAACTAGTCCCTCATTGAGCTGGCCATCAGCAACAACAACAACAGCGAAATTGAGGGGCTAGTGGAGCTAGTCTAGAGAAAAACCTCCGTTTTTGGGTTTTTGTGAAAGTGTTCACACTGATCCGCACAAAAACGCCACAAAAACGGAGGTTTTCGAAAACGCTGTCAAAAGTGGATATCCACAAAAACGGAGGTTTTTGAAAACCCATTTGATCAATGTGAAGGCTCAAAAACGGAGGTTTTTGAAAACGCTCCAATATCCAACAATGAGCTTCACAAAAATAGAGTAATGTGAACGCACAAAAACGGAGGTTTTTCTCTCCATTTTTGTACGAAAACGGAGCAGTGTGAACGGTAGCTTCGATGCAACAAAAACGGATACTAACAAACACGGAGTAGTGTGAACGGGGCCTCAGAGCTTTACTCGCGATATGGGAAGGTACGAGTTACACTCATTGTGTGAGTTGAGCGAAAGTTGGTAAGTTGCGAATTGGAAGCTCAAAAAGTTCGCGCTGAAACCAAATTTACGAGTTAGTTGCCTGTTTTGTTTTGAAAGAATTATTCATCGTGAACATTTCCTTTTGGAATAAAGCATCCCTGTGCCGCCTATCTTTAAATGATTAAGAAACGTTTGCAATTGCAGCTTTGATTCCCGCCAGTGGTTCAAAAACTTTATAGTAATGTCGTAAACTGAAGACCTCGATTAAATGAAAATTGACAAACTCTTCTAAATCTCTGGATTTTGCAAGGCTCTCCGCAAGGATCGTGCCTTGGTCCACTACTATTTTTGATATACATAAATGATTTGCCCTGTGCGTTGCAAAGCACAAAAGTGACCATGTATGCTGACGACACAAGCATTTCGTACTCATCAAAATCTATAGCCGAGATAAATGAAGCAGTTAATTCAGATCTTAAGAAGCTACAGATTTGGTTGGGAGGTAATAAATTATCCCTTACTGTAGCCAAAACGCAAAGCATGATCCTTGGTTCCTCGAGTAATCTGAAAAAACATCATATGGACAATGGAGCCCCTAAGATCAATCTCCATATAAACGAGGACAACCTAGACATGATTGGATGTAATAAGTATCTTGGCGTTCAGATTGATTCAGAACTTAAGTGGAGAGAACATATAACTTTTGCTATAGGTAAGATTTCCAGAGCAATGGGCATGCTTAAATATGCTAAAAAATATCTCCCACTGGAAATAGTAAAAAACATGTATACAAGTATAGTTGAACCGCATTTCAGAAACTGCTGCTCGGTGTGGGGTTGTTGTGGAGAAACCCTGCTTGATAAGCTGCAAAAGCTGCAAAACCGTGCCGCACGAATCGTTACCAGCAGCTCTTACGATGCATCATCTCTTCCTTTGATTGGAACCCTAGGGTGGTTGACTATAAAAGAAATGATCGAATTTGAAACTGCAACTACAGTTTACAAGTCTCTCCGTGGATTAGCTCCTGAATATATGCAGCTAATGTTTACAAAATTGTCGGAAAACAGTTCACGATCCCTCCGTAATACCGACACGGATCTTAGAATACCTCGCTTTGCAACATCTTACGGGCAACGTAGTTTCTCATATAGAGGTGGGACTGTGTGGAATAAATTAAGCACTGAAATAAAAAATGCCCCTTCACTGGCTACATTCAAAAATTTGCTGAAACAATCTTTGAAAAATCAAAGGGTGTGAAAGTTCTTGTACAGCAACAAACTTTTTCTTTTCGTACCAGAATATATTGTATATTAATTTTCGCTTATTTTTGTTATTTAATTGTAAGTAGATTAACGTAGGTTTTTTAGACAGGGCACATTGTAAATCAGTTTTCTTATTAATCACTGAATGTATTACCCTGTATAAATAAATAAAAATCAAATCAAATCAAATCTCCAAAAAAGCACGGTGTCTTAGCAACAAAAGAGAGGAATTTTAAATGTACCAACTCGAACTTTCACTATCAACTCGCAACTCGCAGAAAAGTACCAACTTGCAACCCCGGGGGGGGGGGGTACTCCCATTGTGGCCTGACAGGGGGGTCCAGTCAGGGCTAAAGAGGGCCAAAGCAAAAATTTTGAAAAATACCCTCAAATGGTAGTATCTTTTTACAAAAACCCCTACATGGTAGTTCATGAACCTGAAAACTGGGTCATTTGGTAGCATTTAGAGATGAAGATTTTCTACGGTTTTTCAAGATGTTTTATGGCAAAACTGATGGAACAAAGCAAGAAATTTTTCAAAATTCATTTATTATTGATGCTGTAATGACTAAATTGGTGTGCGGAGGAGCGTACCGGGTTGAAACATAATAAATGGCTTCGAATCTTAGAATACCCCTAATTGGTAGTATGTGGTTGAAAAAAGGGCCATTTGGTAGCCAATTGGTAAGACCCTCAAACTGACTGGACCCCCCTGTTAGGCCACAATGGGAGTACCCCTCCCCGGGCTTGCAACTCGTAACTCGCAACTAGAATAGCATGTGCTTGACTTCCAGATTCCAATGGCCAACAATACGGTACAAGGTCAGCAAGGACAAAAGCAACATCCATGGTTTTCAAATATAATTAACTACATCCTAAATAGGAATTTATGATCTTGGTCGTTCCTTCTTTCCCTTGAACAATGCCAGTAAAGAAACGTTGGCGACCTTCACAACCTTGAATCTTACACCAGGAATATCTCCGACGGCGTGTCCTGATCGTCCGAATCCGGACACGAGAACTTCGTCGTTTTCTTCAATGTAATTAAGACAACCATCGTTGGGAACGAATGCTGTAATCTTTTTACCATTCTTGATCAGCTGAACACGAACGCATTTACGAATAGCAGAATTTGGCTGTTTAGCCTCCACGCCACTGCAGGAGAAAAGGAAAAGAGTATAAACGTGATGAATCAGAAAACGTTTCGATCTTTCACAAAGCTAGGAGTTATATGAATCAATCAATGGATTTTCCTCTTAGTTATACCAAAGATCAACTGATTTCAGATGTATATAATAGGAAAGATTCTAATGTTGGTTGAAGCTTCGAATTTTCGTAATTTTTCAAAAGTTGGAACTGTCCTTGACTAAATCGTAAGGGACCGTCCAATTTATCGGCTAATTATTGGCACAGCAATATATATAAGCATCGGTCCAATAGCCGCAAGTTGTGGAAAAACAGCCAATAAAATAGCTTCTATGTCAAATGCAGGCACTTTGACAATAACATAATAAAATATGTTCTTTGTTGACAAAAAACTGCCATGTAGGATTCCCTGGGGGGAGGGCTTCTATTGGTATGTGACGGGGGTCAGACACAGCATAATTTTCAAAAACCCAAAAATCTACTAAATTTAGGACATTTTTAAACCCTCAAAATATACTCATTGCTTCATGGTACATGGCAACTAGGGATTTTATAGTTTTTCGGCAACTGCGCTGCAACATTTTGGCGAAGAACTCAGCGTAGCACTCACCTTGTCAAATTTTCTCATCAGCAACCCCAAAAACAGTGTTTCGCAAACCCAAAAAGTGTCTGACCCCCCGTAACCTACTAAAAGGGAGTACCCCCCCTGGTGAAGAATTGAAGGCTGAATTAAATGAAACAAACAACTGGATGATAATTCAAAGATGCACAGAGGCATTGCTATCAAAAACTTATGTTCTTCGTTGCAGTTTTTCTTCCGCAATCTTCCTGCATCTTATCTTTCTCTGCACGATCTAATTGTTCATTTGGTGCTTGAAGTCTTGGTAAATGTTTTCAACCAAGGAAAACAGGATTAGATCTCTACCTTGTGGTGATATGATAAAAACTCTTAAGTATAATGGACCTCTAAATGTCTCTAGGTTTGCTTAATTTCTGACGAGAAAGTCGAATGAAACTTTATCTTGTCTGTGACAAGGTGGCCAGTTCATCTGCTTTATGGCATTTACGCAGGCCTACTGGTGAATAAAGCCACAAGTTTTTCTATGAGAGTCTTAGCACAAACCAAGTCATAGTAGACTTACTACTATTGGATGTGACTCTGACTTCAAATCATTAAAAATAAATTCCAGACATTTTGGACCAAATATTGTTCTGATGGATTTTCTTATCATAAGAAATTAGAGCTACTAAAAATTAATGTGGTTCAAATTAAAGGGTCTGTTTCATCCAGCATTCCTTGCACGCGTCGTCTTTTAGCTAACCTTTGTTTGTCGCCATTTTCATGGCCCATGAAAATGGTGACATCAAAGGCAAACCAACAAACGACACGCGCAAGGTATGCTGGATGAAACAGATCCTTTAACACTCATATTTCAATAAAACACCAAAACCAGGGTTGCCATTTGGCCGATTTGACGGCCAAATTTCTCGATTCTGGTCGTTTTTTAAGCCCCTTGGCCGTCATAGAATGATTTGGCCGAAAACGCAAAAGTTGGCCGAATTTTGGCCGTAAATGGAATATCCACAAATAAACAAAGGAAACCACTATTTTTCGACAATTGATGCTCAAATCCGTTGTAAAAATCTCAAGATTTCCTGTGTAAAAATGAGAAAAGTAGTAAAACACAAGCAAATGTTTCAAATATGAAGGCGTAAAAGTTGTTCTAGCACACAAAGCTATTCCTAACTACACGTTTACTGGACACAATTGGCTGAAATTTGGCTATCATTTAGCATTTTGTTTGATTGGCCGAATTTGGCCGCCAACCGTAGCAATTTTGGCCGCCGGCCATTTCGGATATCTGGCAACCCTGACCAAAACATAACAGGAAATAAACAAAAAGCTGCCACAAAACTTCTGATCAAAATAACGTTTATCATTCACATTGTACAGGGTGTCTCAAAAAAATTGTGTCCCGTTTGTGTGCCTACTGTGGAGGAGATGTACAGGGTGTCTCACAAAAATTGTTCGACGTTTGATTAAGCATTGAAAAATAAGGGCAACATGAACAGGCTCAAGAAAAGATAACCCTATTCCTAAGATCATGAAATAATTTTAGAGACTAAAATCGTGCAAATCGGTTGAAAATTCACTGAGTTACGAGCTCTCAAAAATAAAAAATATGCGATAGCTGAAACCAGAGACCCCCCAGATTACTTGTATTGCAAAAGCTCGAAGACGGAGGTAAGAGAAGCTTATCCAATGTCATACCTCTCGTTGATATCAGAGCAAACCAAATATGATTTCTAAAGTAAATTATTTCTTGTGATCATTCTCAAAATTTCTTTGACATTACATAAGTCCAAAAACAGTGGTTCAAAACAAAATCGGTGAGAGAGTGAATCTGTTTCTTCAAAGCATCCATATGCTTGACAGTTAGGTTATCGAATACCTGTTTAATCAAACTTGGTTCACCCTGAAACAAATCGAGAAATAACAGAAACGACGGCCTATGGGACTTTTACCAAAAATGCCATTTCGAGGCCTCTGGTTTCACCTTTCGCACAAACTTGAACTTCAGAAGCTTGTAACCCCATGATTTTTTTCGGATTTATAAGTTTCTTGTGTCAAAATTAATCTAAAATCTCTGGAAAAGGGTGACTTGACCAAAGGTCTATTCAGCGTATCATTATGTTTTAGTATTTAATCAAGCATCGAATGATTTTTTTTGGGACACCCTGTAGATTCAATCATCTTGGTTTTGATGGGTGGTTGTTGATTCATGGTAGAGAGACGGCAAAACAAAGGTTGCTTCAAAAAATAGCAGTTCTCCAGCTATGTCAAAATAAAGTAAGTTTTTAAAGAACGGCCTCTGGCATTGCGTTAAAATTTCCACCAAATTTTTAAAACAGTAAAAGGTGCTCTCTTATGAAAAGACAATGCTACTAAAAAATTTAGCAAAAATTTTAATACATCACTAGAAACCAGCTTTGGAAACCAGCTGAGCTTTGATATTGCTGTAGAACAATAGGAGCACTATTTCTAAAGCAACCATCTACAGTACCTTGCCATATCTCTGCCACAAATCAGCCCCAAGGGGTAACATAACATGTTGAGGTTAAGGGTATGTGTCGCCCTTATGGTTGGGTTTTGGGTCCAAAATTCTCTAAATAGGGTCCTTTTTTCAGCAGATTTTCCTTAAACAGGTGGGTTTTCCAGAAATTGGCAAAAAATTGTAAAAAATGGGTAGTTTTCTGCCAAAATTCATTATAAAAGTGGGTATGATGGCAACTGTTGGTAATCAGAAGAAGGTAGCTTTCTAAAAAGGCGGGTGGTAGACCTGCAAGTCATGCAGCCCCCCCCCCCAAGGAAATCAGCAAACAACTGTCAGATTGACTTATGCAAGGTCTCAAACTCTAAATAGAACTTATAAAACTGTGTAAAAACCAATATAACTGAATCTACAGCTCCTCCACAGCAGGCATACAAAAGGAAAGCACAATATTTTTGGAACACTCTACCTGTAGATGTGTGAAACAGCTCAATTTCAACAACTTGAACAAAACTAAACTTGAAGTTCTTAGACTGCCCAAAAACCTACCATGACACTACTACAGTGGCACTGCATAGCAAATTGAAGGCAACTAATGTTCCTTTGATTGACACATCTCAAGGTACGTAAATCAATAATCAACAAAACATGTGGACTTTTAATGCCAATATGACAGATGATGAGCAGAAACTGCGCACGCATGCGCGAAAAGTCATAAGTTTGAGCCCCCTTAACTCCCTGCAACAGATCTGGAAATTAGCCAGCACTTGATATTTTGTTCCTTGGGCCTTAACCTCTTGAATTATAATTTCCAAAATCTTATCTATTCAAACACTTCCTTTATCTTAGATTGATCGATGACATCATTTTACGCATTTTCTGCTCTGTCTGCGAATATTTAACATGAATTAATTAATTTAAAGCATCATTAATGTCCTGTCAGAAGGTTCAAAATGTTATTACATATGGCTCAAAGATTACTCACACTTTCTCAAGTACAATTCCTTTAGCATGTGAGGCACCACCAAATGGGTTAGCTTTCAAAGCTGTACCCAAATGTGCTTTCTTGTAATCCTTATCATGCCATCGCTGTTCACGCCTATGGTTTCTTAATTTTCGAGCAGTCCTCAGTCCACTTGGTTTACCTGAAAACATTGATTGATTTATATATCAGAGTTAGATAGACAAACAAGAGAAAATCCTGCATAGTACGATGAAATCTTAGCTATTTACACAGTACACCATCATCCTCTTACTTCTATCATATTTGCAATGGATGATCATGCAAAAGCTGGTGATGAGGAACTCTTTAACCAGAGGCATTGCTTTCTATGATTCTGTATGAATTCCATAAGACTTTGATTAAAAAACACACAACAAAGACATATTTTGTAAAACAATGGCAACAGGTATATGACATCAGAATTCAAAGCCATTAGTGATTGTAGACAAAAGAAATTCTCTCAACCAGTAAATCAAAACAAACACAGCCGGGAAGTTGCTGCAAAGCAGTAGGGCAAACTCCTACCTTGTGTAAGTAAAAGGTGGTTTATATAATGAAAGAAGAACGCTAAGCTAAAGTTCTGTCTCACGGATTTTGCTTATTTGATTCACATAATGCCCTCTGCTTGGCTAAAGATTTAATAAAATAAATCAATGAGACAGGACTTTAGATTTACCCTTATTTCATTATAAGCACATAACTTCTCTTAAAAACCACCTATCGCTTGCACATGGCAAGAGATTGCCCAACTGGTTTGAAGCATATTTTAGAGCCGTGTTTCTTTTGATTTACCAGTTGAGAGAATTTCCTTTGTCCGTGGTCACCAGCTACTTTGAACTTGGTGTCAATCAAAGCAACTGATAAGCTACTGTTTTACAAATCTGGCCTTGTTTCTTGGTCACAGTTACTTATGCTATCTTCAGCATAATCATGTTCCTGTTTTACCAGTTCATTAATAGTTTGTATGAAAATTCTCTCAATTTTTTTAAAGAGTATCAATGGAGATAAAAGCCCCAAGCATTAGGAGTTTGAGTATTATATAATTAGCCTGTTGTATTTGATGATTTCATCACATGCATGAATATTGTTCAGCAAGGGGAAAAATAACAATTAACATCCTTTGTCTTATTTATAGTTCTCTTTAGCAATGATCAAACGGGGTGTGGATTAGTACACTGGGCTACTAGATGATTGCCCGGTGGGTCTCCTCAAAGGGGGGCTACCCTCAATATATATCAGGTGTACATTATGTTATCTAGTTTAATTCTTCCAGGAATTACAACTAGCTGCATTACCAAGTAGAGCTAAAGCCATTCCGTATATTACTTAGTTGTAGCTGGTATTTGCCCCTCATTTTCTTTAGATTCTTTCAGAAATGAAAAAGAATGTGAACAAATGGTAAGCATAGATTTGGTGTTGACATTTAGCAAAATTGTTGGAATTCTATTTTACCACTGAGAAACATTGGTGGATCGAAATATGAGCTCTCAGCAAAAGTACGGAGTGTACCCCTAAAATGTTGTGCTGATTCTGACAAACAAAGAAGTACCTCAAAACTGTCCAAATTTTTATTTCAGCAATGGCAAACATGCAATTGAAAGAGGCATTCCAAGCCAAAGTAAAGGGCATAGTCTTTCAGATTTTTTATGCAGCAGACCCACACTTTTGTCAGCCCATGTTGAAAATAAATAAGATAAAGCTCTATGGTGTAGTCAAAAAGAAAAGGCAAGTTGAATATCTATCTGCACCTATTCATTTTGAAAAGTATTGGGATGCAGTTGTTGAATGTTCCAAGAACTGCATATAATCTTGCTCAGATAAATTTTTGGACACATTATTATTTTAAAGCCTGTGTTTTGCAAAAGTTTGGCTCAAGAAACTTTTTGTCAACAAACATTACTTATTCTGTGCTGTTCCTGATTGGCCAACTGGCTAATTGACTTTGGCATGAAAAGCCTTAGTCACTGATGAATTAGCTGCATTACAAGTTGTAGCTCAAGCAGATCTTAATTTCTGGGATCTTAATTTCTGGGATCTTAATATCTGGGATCTCAATATCTGGGATCTTAATTTCTCGGATCTTGAATCTTGGATCTTGAATCTTAAATTATACCATCCCTTCAAGTAGGGAATCCTGACCAACAAACAGTAGCTAACCACACATTTTCTTTTGCTTTGCAAACTTGATACTAAAATTATATATATATATACAATGGAATAGTACATCTGACTGTACCATTAGGATAAAGTGGATATAGCAGTAACGGTGTTTACATATTACTTCAGCAGAACCAGGGGTGTTGCCAGCCCAAAAAAACTGAGGTGGAAAAAATAAGGGGATCTGGGGGTGATGCACCTGAGAAAAATGATCCCAACCACACCCTTTACTAGACTCTCAGAAAGATAGGAAACGCATTTTATTATTTTGATCCATGTCAATAATTCTGGAAAAGCAACCATCTCAAGCAGCATTTCCTAACAGCGGACTTTTTAGCACACCATGAACCTGTTTACATGGAAGGACAAGATATCATTTGAAACCTAAGGTTTTTATCGAAATTTTTAAAAACTGAATTCAGAATTCAAGAGGGAAACCAGTTATGATGACTAAAGTTACAAGTTGATGCTAATTCAACCCCTTAAAGTTTTTGTAACAGATTTTGAGAAGTTAGAAAATCAGCCTCTGAGAAAACTGGGGTGGACAGGATGGACATGTCCACCCCAGTCTACCCCGTGGCAACGTAACTGAGCAGAACAAATTGTTTGTGACAAGGTGGCCAGTTCATCTGCATTGTGGCATTTATGCAGGCCCACTGGTGAATAAAGCCACACGTTTTTTCTATGAGAGTCTTAGCACAAACCAATTCATAGCAGACTTACTGCTATTGGATGTGACTCTGACCTCAAACAATTTTCAAATTGAGCTGATATAAATACTACCGAGTCAGTCAATAAAAACAATCCCTGTTTGAAAGGCAACTGCGCCCTAAATATCAAAGCAATACTATATATTGAAAACTGTCTTGTCATTGCCGATGTGTTCATTTACATTTGTAATTCACCTAACCTCAATCAGTCATTCCTTCCCATTAATATGGGAGATTTTCTGCCATAACCCCTTTCAAAACCCTGCAAAAATGACTCAAAAATAAGTGAAAACACCAAACAAAATTTCCTTTGTTTCCCTTCCTAGCAATAGTGACACTTACTGTACAGTACTCTATAGTTTGTTTTCATAGGAGGATGGAATCAACCTGAATGAGTTATTCATACAAGGGGGGAGGGGCTTTTCAACCTCCCAAGAGAATAACATATGCTGAAGCGTTTTTGAGTCATTACTTGAAAGTGAAATACAGGGGGAAGTTGCTTGAGATTTCAGCATGTTTTTAAGGATTCTAAAAGCCCAGGGGGGACATGACTTGCGGGTGGATAGGGGGTCTGCAGCTCGGTTTTCAGAAAGGTACCCTCTTCTAATTACCGAAACTTGCGGTCATACCCACTTTCATGATGAATTTTGGCGGAAAACCACTCATTTTTGCTATTTTTCGCCAATTTCTGGATAACCCACCTTTGTTTATGGAAAATCTGCCGAAAGAGACTCTTGTTTAGAGAATTTTGGGCCCAAAACCCCACCCATATGGGTGGCACATACCCATGCCTTCATCATGTTATGTATCCCCTGGTCTCAAAAGGACTTTCTAGCGAGATCTGTTTTAAAATCAGTACGAAAAGACACATTTCATCCCATCAGGAAAATTCTGAAATAAACAAACACGTTGGCTATTCAATGAGATATTGCAAATTGTTGATTGCTGCTATCAGAGTACATTTGTTTTGGGAAGCAGTAGCCGCCAGTCTGCAGAGTATGGCTTGTGCACACCGGAGATATTTTCCTCCTAAAATTTTTGCACACCAAGTAGATTTGGGTGTGGCAGTAAAGATGGGAGTGGTCAGGGTGTGGTCCTATTGAATTACCACTACCTAGGCACTCAAGATAGACCAGGCCCCAAGTAGCTCCACTAATTTTAGAAATCAAGACCTGTCGCACTGACAAGACAAATATACAGCAGGGCACAATAAAAGAGGGGTCTGGGGGCACCCCCAGGAAATTTTTCGAGGACATGCCCTCTACTTTTGCTCTGAACACCTCTGCCAATCCCATGTTTGCTGGTGTTTACTTCAAATTTTTGACTATTCTAAGCAACAGAAATAGTTGTCTATACTTCCAAATAGATTTTGCAGACAAAAGTATTCATCAATTTGAGTATCTGGACGGATATCATTGAAATGTACAATAACTTTCCCAAATTTCAACAATAATTTGGTTTAGTGCACACCAGCACACCAGAAATTTTTGGTGAGGCACACCTGCACACCGGCAATTTTGCCTTTGCACACCGGAGATCTCGTCGAAAAGTGCCATACTCTGCAGACTGGAGCCTTTCAAGTGCAAAAAGAATCTGCATCTCTACACATCTTCAGACTGAGATACCACCATTATGTCCATATCCTAATGAAAAGTAAGGCACATTCATTTTGGTCTTTATGCCAGGAGAAAACAACGTCGTGGGGTGGAGAGAGCGTAGAAACTGTTGGTAGCCACACACGTGTCATAAAATTTCGAAATGTGGGCCTAACCAGACTTTTATCAGACCAAATCGAAAACCTTACATAGCCAGATAATCTTTGCACGTATCGTCCTTATCTTCACATTAAAATTCAGTTTAAACCATTGAGGAGCCTGCTTTTCAATAACTGTGATACTTAATGCCTAACAAATGACGATAAAAGGATCTTTAATGCAGTTCGCCTTACCCATTTTGCGTGGTGGAAGGTGGTTGATGGAGAAAAGAACCAGCGAGGATCAGCGATGCCCGAAATGGCTGATTTCCCATAATGCACCCCTTTAATTCTCCTCCTCATTTTGAATACGAGACCGATGCAGATTTCATCATCATCATCATCATCATCATTTTGGAAAAACATCAAGCAGAGCGAGCATGCACATGTGAATTTGTGGCTAGAACGCCAGAAGAGCGTGAGTATACTGCCTCAATTCACGTAATACTGCCTCCTGTTATCTTCCAAAAGCAGATTGTTTCACTCAGGATTGCAGTTCAGCTTTGCCTGTTTCCATTGCCACCCAGACTGCATTTTATGTTGCTCGCGCGGAAGATCTTCCGCGCGCATTTTTTTGCGCGCCTGAATTTTTATGTTCCCACAGGCGCGCATTTTTTCTTTGCAACAGGCAGGCGCGCAAACCTTTGTTATTTGGTTGAATTTTTCTTTGGTTTCCTTTTTGTTTCATCCATATTTGATCAGGACTTGTTAAGATTTGTTTTTAATTGAAATATTTAATCCTTTAAATGGTCTGTTGTTGCTGAAAACGGCTTCTCCGAAGCTTTTCCACTCACAAATCTTGTAAAACCGAGCAAACGAAGCACGTTGCTGTTTAATATCTATGTCATGGTTCTCAAGTAGGTTGTCTCGTTTTGAGTTGTGGTAGTGTAACTACCGACAGCTTAGCGAAATCAGCTTGAGAGATATGACATTAGATGGATGAGAAATTCGGAAACGGAACTCAGAAAAAACCGCGTGCGCACTGAAGCCAGGTGCAGGTGCGCAACTGTTGGCCAAAATTATCATCTTCCGCGCGCATTTTGCAAACAATGCAGTCTGGACTTCTTGCACTTGACTAAACTTTGGGCACCCTTTCTGCAGGCTGCCCCTCCCTCAACTCTGGCCAGGATCCGCCCCAGCTCAGTAGTAGACAAATCAAAGAGAGAGCACTCTCTGCCTATTATGAAAGTATATATCCAGGTTGGAAAGTTTGTCAACTGCGCACCGAATGCCAAGAGACTGATAAAATTTTGCGCACCGAAAATGAAATTAATGTGCGCACCAAAATTAAAATAGAAATAGCCAGGGATGGCCCAATTCCGATTTTTTATGATAATGTTTTATAATCTTATCATGTTTAGTGAGCTCTCGTTCAGTTGGACAAATTTTAATTTCTGGCTAATCTCAACTTTAGGTAAAATAGCAATTACAACTCAGAGCCCCTCTTGTTCAGACTCATTTTGGCAAGAGTCCCCGTAATTTATGCGCTCTGCGCACCAATTTTTTTACATTCGCGCACCAATGTTTCGAAGTGCGCCCTGAAGTTCTTCGGCGCGCAGTACGAACTTTCCAACCTGGGTATATATCATACATAAAATTGATTCCTTTTGTTTTGTTGACGTGATGAAACTATTGGGCAAGTGGTGAAATTTGTTATGTCCGCTTTTCCCAAATTTAGTACCATAATTAGTTTCAAATAGGAAGGCTTTGATTTTTAGTGAAAACTTTTAACATTGTTTTATATTCCACAGAAATGTGATTCCAGCACTTACTCTTCCATTCACAATGAAGAGACAACATGTATTGAACTGTTCATTCCCCGTTTGGTACCCAATTTACAAACAATGGACCATAAAAAGTAAGGTCATAAAGTTGCCCCCAGAATTCATACATTACCTGCTTGAAGACGGTGTTGTCTTGCCAGTCTCAGGAGATCAAGAAGTAATCACAAGCTTGAGTGCTGAAAATATTGCTCAAAATGATAATTCAAGTGATGAGTGGAGTGACTGTGAAGATGATGAAATTTTAGCGCCATCTTTCCCAGATTTGGAAAGAGAGATCACGAAAGCGATAAAAGAATTAGGTGGAGAAGTATTCCCAAAGCTAAACTGGAGTGCCCCAAGAGATGCATGTTGGATAAGTCCAAATGGGACATTAAAGTGTTCAACATTCCAAGATATTTGTTTACTGTTGAAAAGTTCTGATTTCATTGTGCATGATTTGATGAATGCATTTGAATATTGTGAGGATTCAACTGACAGCCATGCAACTGACCAATTTGAGCTCATTCTTAGGAAATGGGTTGAAATTTCACCAGCAATGGAGTTTAGATGTTTTGTTAGAAAGAATAAACTAGTTGCCATATCTCAAAGAGACCACACTAATTTTTACAAGCATAATTTGACAAATAAAGATAAAATTCATGAAGATATTACAAGGTTTTTCAAGATGAAGATAGATTCAAAATTCATTGAAAGCAGCTTTATTTTTGACATTTATCGATATGGAGAAGGTCAAGTCAAACTCATTGATATAAACCCATTTTCAAAAGTGACAGATACACTTCTCTTTTCATGGCATGAGATTGCAGATGGCTCACTCTTTGATGGAGAGCATGATGGTGATGTGGAAGGAGAGTTAAGAGTTGTTACTTGTGATAGCAACTTACAGCCTAGTCCATATTTGTCATATAGGATGCCAAAAGATGTTGGGGACATTGCATCTGGTGAAGACATCAACAAATTGGTTGAATTTTTCAATGAGAAAAAGCTGACACAATAGAAAACAACCTTTACACACAAACATCCAAACCCTGTATCTTGAATCGCCACAGATGAAGCTGAAACCAATGAATTATAGATTATCTTTGCCAGCTAAGAAGCACAAAATTGAAAGAAAATAGAATTATTTTATTCAGAAATTAGAAATGTTTGTCAACAAGCTACAACATATTCAATGTTATCTCTTTATTCAACCAGATGCATGGATGTAAGCATCTCACATTGAGATCTGCCATTATCTGTCTTCCCTAGTGGATAATTGGCCTAAGTCTGTGTTGGGATGTGCCTGTGAAGATTTTCTTCACATGGTTCCAATTTTTTTTACTTCAAATGATACCCAGTTTGAGAAAATATGTTCAAAAGTTTACTCCAAAACACAAAAATTGGACTAAACAACAGGATCCAAAATAATTTCCGTTTTGACATGTTTTGACAACCAGCTTGAGAATAACTCCCTTCTTTTGATCCATTCTAGAAAAATAGGTGAAAATGATACCCTGAAAATGGCACATCCCCTTTGGACAAATATACTAAGGACCCCTCCCCCCAGAGCGTCTCTTATTCTGGAAAGGTTTAAGTATCAAGTAGATCTGAAAACAGTCTTTTAATGCTGTTGGAAGATTCTAAGTTATTTTCATTGGTATGAAGCACTCCGTTGTACAGTTGGCTGAGCTATACCGGCGGGTTAGTTAAAAAGAACATCTAGCGTTTGAAAGGTTGCTGCGCCCTCAGTGTATAAGCAATGATATTTTGCTATATCTGAGTGCATACCTAACATGTTCAAATACTTGTAAAATAAATCTGATCAGAATTCGAGAAAGCTGCTGTCAAAATTTAAGAATACAAAACGTCACACAGACCATGTCAATTTCAGAAACGCCTGAAACAATGCTTTGTCTCTTATAAAAAAGAAGAAGAATACTTGTGTTATTGGAAAATTAAACAAAAATATTGTCAAGCCAAAGGAATTATGGAAAAGCCTAAAATCATTGGGACTACCGGGGACTACTTTCCGAACATGACAAACCCTAGATCTGCCTACAAAATGATGGCGAGCATTGTTTTGATGATAAAATCAACCCCAGGGGGGCACTCGGCACATGCACATACGGGGAGGTAAGTCCGATATTTTTTGGGTCAGAATGTTGCCAAAAGTGATATATTTGGGTCCAAAGAAAACTGAAACTATGTTCATGATATTTTTTGATACCAAACATCGTTATATTGATATTTCTGGGTTCGATGGAGGCAATCCTGACTTCTATTTGCATTGTTTGGGGATATTTTATGTTCATGTATAGGTTTATATATATAAAATGAGCTGATATTTTTGGGTAGCGTTGAAGCTGAAGTGATATTTTTGGGTTGCCTGAAAATTTCTTGGCCTGACCCCCCCGTATGCGTATGTGCTGAGTGCCCCCCTGGGAAATCAACTCAAACACTTTAAAAAAAATTTTCTCAAATTTGGCTGAAGAACTAGTAAACAAGCTACTAAATCCACTTGTAAATGTGAGACAGAAAGTGTCAAAAAATACTAGAAGCACCTCAGCCTTGGAAGAAAACCTTTCACACTACACCATACAACTGATTAAGAGGGAATAAATCCCGCTAAAGCAGTAGGACTGGACAATCTTGCAGGGAAATTTTTTTTAAGGATGGTGCATCACCCAATTTGGCAAAACCAATTACTGAATGATGCAATCTTTCCATCTCTCTATCAAGTTTCCCAGATGACTACAAGCAAGCTAAATTGAAACCACTTTTTAAAAAGGGTAACAGAGACGAAGACGAACCAAAAAATTATAGGCCATTTTTGCCGCAGATCTCTAAGGTAATTGAAAAAATTTCCACGAGCAGATAGTTACAAGAATACCTGGATTCTAACAATATTCTTTATCGATACCAGTCGGGCTTTCGTCCTTACCACTCAACGGACACATGCTTATCTTACCTAAGTGATAAAATCATAAAAGGGTTTGAAGACAGGATGTTTACTGGTATGATACTAATTGATCTACAAATAGCTTTTGACACCATCGACCACGAGATTTGTGGAAAGAGTCCTCATTGCGTGGCAAATTGTCATATGGAGTACCGCAAGGCTCTATTCTTGGCCCACTCATTTTTCTCTTTTGTGTCAATGATATGCCTCAGGCAGTTGACTGTGGCCTTTTTAGAAGGGCAATTAGATAAAAATTTTAATTCTCTCTGTGATTGGTTTGTCGATAACAAACTAAGCATTCACTTTGGAGAAAACAAAACAAAATCTATACTTTTTGTAAAAACAAACAAGAAAAGTGGCAATAAGAAACTAGACATCAGAAGTGGTTGCCATGCAGAAATACATACGACACTGGGTTACTCGAAGATCAAAAAACAAATTAAACCAACCTTTTAGAAAGAGTAGCAAGGGGCAAAATGGTCTCTCTTACCTAGGACCTAAAATTCTAAACAATCTACACTCGGCCCCAAAGTCAGCTGAGAGCGTTAACAGTTTCAAACATAAAATTAAGAACAACTTCTTTAAAGACCCCCAAAATCGCGAAGACAAACCCTTATGAATATTACTGAATTTCCAAAATTGCAAATTAAACAAGTCCACCATTACCTTTACACTGATACAACACTTTTCTTTTAAGAAAACTTTTCTTTCAATGGCACCTCTAGTTGGACCATTATATGGAAACAAGGTCTCACATTTTAATGCTATCCCTGCCAATTTAAACTGGGGGTGTTTTATGCTATGTTTCTATATCAGATCTTAGTTTTTGTTTTCTTTTTATTATTTTTTGTGCGCATGTAATTAGCTTTCCGTTTGCTTTGCAGTAAATCTTTATATAAAGTTTTAATTTAAATCTTATGGCAAAAGTATGCATACATACAGAACTGGTCACGTCACTCCGTCCAGATTTTACAAAGAGTCCCTATAAAAGTCGTTAGATTAGGGAGCGGTCATTTTTAATCCTGGGTACCGGGGCGGAGGATTTTTGGCAGGGGTATATGAAACTTTCCCCACTATTTCGTGGGAACAAAACTATTCTACTTAACAACTTTTGAATGAAAACATTGATCAGAGATTGAAATAAAAATTAACAGACACTTGGAAATGATGAATCACCCGAATGGAACGAAAATCGCCTGGGAAAACTTGGTACCTTTCCGTAGATCTATGTTTTTGGCACAGAGACTTTCTGGATGGGGGTACTAAACCATTTTCCTGAAAGGAGATGGTGGGATACGAAAACTGTTTCCAAGATGGGGTATGAAATTTTCTCTAATTGTGCGAAATTATCCTCCGCCCTAGTACCCAGGATTAAAAGTGACCGCTCCCTTAGCGGAGTGGAAAATGAAGTTCTTCGGAAAGCAGTAAATTTTTTTTCGAGCTCCTCTCCAAAGCTGTGAAAACTAACAATTTTGTAACACCGAGTGAGCCAGAAAAAAGTTTCTACAGTACTTTTTGAAATTCATAGCATCAAGAGCACTTCACAGTTCTGAATGATTCAAGTTCCGGTTTAAAGCCAAAAATTCGAAATATTTTGTGATTTTTCTCGCTGCCTTAATACAAGCTCTAGAAATGTGCACATATTCAACTTAAAAATTTCAAAATTGCAAAATGACTTAAGGGGGCATAAAATCATACAGGACATCTTGCATTGATCAATAAAGAAAATGCTATCATTCAATCGTGGGAGACATCCAATGCGCGCACATGTATTGCCATGGGAGGCCATGGGACTGAACATCTTTCGACTTTTAACTAGAATTTGAATCATTCAGATCTGAAAAGATAATCTTGATGCTTTGAATTTTCAAAAGTGGGACTTTTTCTCTGGCTCACCCGGTATATATTTCGATTGCCAAGTAATACCACATTTTTACAGAATTTTGATGGCCCGATTGGTTTAAAGCAACTAATAAGTTTCTGGGGGAGGTTGCGAGGGTGAATTTCTGAAAGCTTGCTTTCTGTGTTCACCAGAACCGGATGCAGACTTTCCTTAAAAGTAGTAAACATATAGTATAAATGGGAAAAGTGTCGTTATTCCCAAGGCTAGGAAGGAACCTACGTCTTTCTTTTTTTCTGAGAAAATGAAATAAAGAAACTTAGCCTTCACATCACCAAAAAATGTAACAACTATTTTTGACAAAGGAGTGCTCCTTTGATGCTGATGCACTTCCTTGCAGTAGGTGTTTTCATGACGGAAGAAGGTCACCAACTTCCAACATTCTAACGTTCTTTTTGCGCTTGCGCAGTAGCCACACGGGCGCCATCTCTCTAATTCATGTAAACAACATGGCAGCTTTGATGAAGTGGAAGCGCGTATCTGATCCTTCTGGACCTGGACCGCGTCCTAGGCACGGCCACAGGGCAGTTGCAATCCGTGACTTAATTGTTATATTTGGTGGAGGAAATGAAGGAATAGTTGAGGAGCTCCATGTCTACAACACAAGTATGTACTATCCACTCTTTTTGTCGTTCACTGAGAAAGTGCGATTGCCTTCTTGGCCTAAGCAATTCGGCCTAGCTACAAATTTTCGTTCACGTGGCTTGTTTTGATGCAGAATATGAAACATTTCAGCTCAATTTGTTCTTATGAGGATATGTCAAATATTTTCTCAATTTTTATTTCATTTAGCGACCAATCAGTGGTTTTCCCCGGCTGTTCAAGGTGATGTACCGCCAGGATGTGCTGCCTTCGGATTTATTTTGGATGGAACTCGTCTCCTCATTTTTGGCGGGATGGTAGAGTACGGAAGATATTCAAACGAGGTAGGAAAACTTATCATTTAGTTCGAGTCATAATTCTAACAGTTAAAGTGATTTGTCTAGATTTGAGATCAACGAAGATGCAGGGAAGATTGGGTTTATTTTTGCGAAGGGGGAGTCTTCTCTGGGTTTGGTTTGTGGACACAATAGAATTTTGGTTTGGCTGCAATGCCGCATGCGCCATCTTGACCTTGAGGGATGTGCAGTAGAGATGAGGGCTAACCGCGACCTTCAGGGATCATGGATGCAGAAAAGGGCAATTTTGCATGTTTTACCGCAGGTCATCAATTATGTGGCCACCGTCTTCGCATTTTCGACTGAAAAATAATAGTTTTACGAAAATTTAACAATTTTTGAAAGCAAGAGGGACATAAAAGAATTTGCATGGACATTTAAGAAATATGAGGACTACTTAGTTTTGATTGGATTGGATCAGATTATTTTTTTGCCAAGTGTTCTTAGTTTTATTTATTAGGGACAAGATTTAGGAGATGGGTTTTTATTAACACAGTTTTCAAACCAAATCAGCTTTGAGGAATGCTGCTGTGGGGCCTGGCATGTTTGATGGCTGGGGCAAACCAAGGCAATGAATTAAAATAGCAAAGGTTGTTAAATAAGTGGAGATCTAGAGACAGAGATGGTAGAGGTTTAAAGATCTAAAAGAAGTAGAGATTGACATCTCTAACAGTAACCAACAGAATTTGTTTGTACATACAGGGACCGCGGAGCCGGGGGGCTGGGGGGGGCTCAAATAATTTTCAAGAGATAGTTTTTAGCTTTTCCACAAATTTTGTTTTTATGATTAAATATCAACATTTGCTTTACTAAATCATTAACACTCTTATTTGCAAGTGTCTGCATACCCCCACAGTACTGTTCCTCGTGCATTTATCAGAAATCAAGCTAAGCAGAATGTTTCCAAAAGGTTTTGCCTCAAATGAAATGCGTCCAATATCATTGTGCCAAGATACAACAGTTTCATCATCGTTAGCACAGCTTCAAGTACCCAAAGTTTTAGCAAGCGATAAGTAAAATGCTTCATGATATGCGGCTATTTTTAAAGCGAATATCAGTTCCTGAAAGAGTGCTGATGAGGGGAGTTATCCAAACCTGTAAATCGCAGAATGCCCGGCAACAAGCAACGAGTGCGACGATAAATTTTTTTTGCAAGATGTCTATCAACTCAGCTTCACTCTCTGTAATGTCCAAACAAGTACAATTTAGCAATTCTTAATACTCATATGAAGAGCACAGAAAATATAAACTCTATCGACGTTCCAACTAATTTTTATCAAAAGACCCAACAACGGTATGCAAAATTTTCGAAAATTTGAAAAAAATCATTGGCTTTTTCAGTGCTACAAAATTTGAAATTGAAACAGTGTTTGAGTTATTAGGTTCTCTATGTTTAAAATGTTTGCTTCTGAAAGTAGAGAGACTGTGTTTCCATATCATTATTTTTCGGAGATAATAATTTCACGAGATTGTGAAAGTTTTTTTTAACTTTAGTCCTTCCATTCTAGGCTGAGCCTTTTCGCTATGAAAAATAAAAATGTAATACAGTACATCTCTATAAATGATGCTTTTTAAGGAGATTTAGTGATGGGATGTCCTGCTGACAACTGTCTTTCCAAGGCGAGTTTGCCTATGGTTGCATTTATAGCCAAAGTAGAGGGCGTGGTTAGAGAAAGTTTTTCTGGGGGCTTCGCCCCCAGACCCCCTCAGCTTCTCTGTTACTATTTAGCTCCCCCAATCCAAAATGTGCTCTGCAGTCCTTGTGTATATATATATATATATACATTTTTTGCAACAAAGAGAATAACCTCCTTTTTGGAATCCAGGTTTTCACCTCAATTTTGAAGTTAGGTTATATAGGGACTGATGAGGTGATCACCATTTGCCCCATCCTGCCCCACCAAGAGCCAGAGTATTCCATCCTTGCCTATTGGACATGAAAAATTTAGAAAATTGTGTATACCATCTGCACCCTTCTTGTGGGCTTGTTTCAGTTATTTTATCCTTGCAACAATTGAATTGTTTGACTACTCTCATTCTTAATAAGAAACTAAGGTCTGATGCTGGCAGGTAGTTTCTTAAATTTAGGACAGTGACTAGCAGAAATTTGTAATGAGTTTCTGCTTTTAGTTGGGAATGTGTTGAGTTGATTCCATTTTGTTTGGATGGTTCGCAGATTATACTTACTTTAATCGCAAAGCAAGTAATAACATAATTCCCATTCAAAGCAATGCCAAAAAAGTTGCTATTGCTATCTGGTGTTGAAGCCAGTGAAATTGCTATTGCTATCTTAGGGGTGAGTGGCCGAGTGGTTTATACAGTCTTCGTCAGGTGACTGAAGTTAAGCTTGGTCGAGTGAGGTCAGATTTCGGATGGGTGACCTCTGAGGACTGACCTCGCAACCCACCTCGTCGTCCTTCGGAAGGGACGTTAAACTAGGGGTCCCATGCCTGGATGCGGCATGCACAGTGGACCTGAATTAGCTTTCAGTAGCTAGAAATCCTGACGAGCTCACTCAAAACAAATTGAAAACAAACAAGCAAACAAACAAACAAGCCTTTTTCAATGCAAGTTAAAAAAGTTTTTTAGCTTTTTTAATTCAGGAAGGTGGTTTCTTAAGTGTCAAAGAATTGAGCCTACTGTTTCTAAGCTGTTTCTCATCAAAATGAGTGTGGCATTCACAATTTGCTAGTCTTTTACTTTTTGTAGTTAAAAAGATTTGACTTTGAATTTTCCTTCCCGTGAATCCATTCTTATTTCGCATACATTGTTTGTAGGCTAGATTTTTTGTGTTATCTGAGTATGTATGTACAACTTTGCAGTTAGAAACTGTATTTGAATAAGAAAGTATATACATAAGCATTTAGAATCGAGGCAATAAATTTAATGCAGAGAGTGCAATGTCCCATGATCAACAGTCTGCAGGGATGATGATATTGAAAATTTTGTATCTTACTGCTCTCAGTGATTTAAAATAACTGCAGCATATTTCAAGGATTTTGATCATGACCACAAATTAGGTCCATTATATGATAAATTGAAGATGTTTTGCATATATCAACTTTTGAGATCTTGATATCTATGTGAGATCACTGTGACCTTACATCTACTGGAAGTAGGGCAATGAATTTCAGCAATAACTATACTCATTGATATTAAAGGGTCTGTTTCATCCAGCATGCCTTGCATGTGTCGTCTCTTGGTTTGCCTTTGTTGTTGCTATTTTCATGGGCCATGAAAATGGCGACAAACAAGGGCACATTCCTATCATGCATCGCATGAAATGAGATCCGCCATCTTTAGCGGAATTGTATATTGTAGCTGTAACAGAAGTATATTTTTAATGATAATGATAATGATAATAGAAATATTTATACAGGCTAAAACTTTTTCAGTGCCAAAGGCACTGTTATCAATAAGGGTCCTGTTTAAAGAAAAAGTATAGTACCTATATACAGTACATTGTTATAAATGAAGGCAATTGCACACTAGGTTAAGTTGTTAAATTAACTGATCCTATCTTAAAATATAAAGCAAATAGTTGAAATCATTTATAATGGTCTCTAAGGTGAAACTAGTTTCTTTGGTTCATTTGGAAGCATTTTTCACCTCACAATAAAACCAGTATTCAACATTTTTGAATGATGCAGTCAGTTTTGACTTCAGCATATGAATTATATACTAATTACTCAGTTGATATGTTAGCTAAGCTAAGCATTTATTATCCATAAATCATAAGCTTCCTCTCTATTAACCATAACTGTGACAAAGAATTTTGAAAATATAGTAAACTCAACTGACATTTTGCTTTCCCTTCAACCGAACTTATCAGTGTAGAGGAATCTAAAACACATTTGAGAGCTACAGGCTTGCAAACATCTGCTCATTTCTTCCTAACCACATACAGTAAGGCCCAGCATTTAAGAAACCACTTTTTTTACACCTTAGCCTAAAATGTTTCTTCTATCTATGATACTCCTTATGCTTTGAGGCTCAAGTTTCTAAAGGTTCTAACTTTGTCTTAGAAAAATAAGTTCCAATGAAATGGGATTTTCTATCGATAAATTGGCCATATTTAGCCAAATGTGTATCCTGTCAATAATTCTCAACAACATCAATTGAAAATTAGGGACAAATCTGTTAAACCAAGATATCTTGAAAGCAATTTCTTATGAACCCTGTGTGAGATTTAATGTTTCCAGACCATCAAACCAGTAGTTGGTGCCACTCAAAATACAAGAAACTTTACTCTGGGTGTGAGCCTCAAGAGTTTCTTGTATGTAAGAGGGCAAATTATTTTCCTGTGGGCTAAAAGTTTCTTTTAGGTAGTTTCTTAAATGCCGGTCCTTACTGTATTTACGTAATTTTAGACTTCTGACTGAATATAATTTGATTGTATAATTTGAATTTAATAAATCATTTTACAGCTGTATGAACTGCAAGCAAGCAGATGGGAATGGAAACACCTTTATCCAAATCCTCCTTTGAATGCAACATCCCCATGTCCAAGGCTGGGTCACAGTTTTACATTGGTGGGACGCAAGGCTTTTCTCTTTGGTGGATTGGCCAATGATAGTGATGATCCAAGACACAATATACCAAGGTATGATAAAATTGGTTAGATTTACCTGCCCGTTTTCATTGAAATTCTGTTTAAAGATAATTTCAGGGTGGAACAAAGACCCCACTCACAATAATGTCTGTTTGTTTTGCATCCTTGTAATGCATCCTTCAACTTGATACGATGTGGAGCTATTCCCAAAAGTATGGATTAATCTCAGCAACGCATAAAATAGTTTGCAGCTTGCCACAATCTAGTCTAGTTGAATGAAAAAGCTGTGATTTCTTTTGAAGTGTAGAAATGTGGAAATCTGGTAATCTGGCTGATTTCCATTCCAAGGGGAGTGTATACCGCTGCTGCCATGCAAATTCATTGCCTCATTTGGCTTTGTCTCAAAAAGAGTATCCGCTTCAAGGCTGATCAAAGAGTTGAAAAATATCTTTAATCTGTTTCACTTTTGTGGAATGTCTATTGGTCTTTAATCTCACATTGTCCTCAGAAAATGGTTCCACCAGTGATTGACATTGCCAATTCCACCAGTGATTGACATTGCCAATTCCACATGAATAATCATAAAAGCAGCAGCTATGTAATTTTGAGATGGGTCAAGATAGGCACTGAAGAAAGGTATCCATCATCAAATGTCAACAGATCTTGTTGGGGATAGAAGTCATTACTGCTCAGAGCAACAGTTATCCCCAGAAAGGAAACCTGTCATCATGGAAACCTGTGAGCATGTTTAGTTGGTGGAAAGAATGTGGGTGGAGAATCCAGTCACAATCCAAACAGGATAAACAAAGAAAGAAAGTGATTGATAGAGATTATGAAAACAAGGCCCATGAAAATGGTGATGTCAAAGGCCAGCCAAGAGTTGGCATCTGCAATGCTTGCTGGTTATGGCCTGCTAGCATAGGTTTTCAAATCTTTTAAAAGGGGGGGGGGGTGTAAAATTCAATGATCTATTTCTCTGAATGGTATGGCTTCAAAGAAACCTTAGCTATTTTACTGTAAATCTGCTATTGGCCTTTTCTGAAATCTTCAATATTTTAAGAATTTCAGTATTTTTATTTTTCTGAAACATAAAATTGTTGCAACTTTGTAAAATCACTCTCCTCAGAAAACAGTTAATTTCTCCATCATCTTTGGCCTATCAAAAATGGTAGAAAGGATGTTGTTGTGTGAAGTCTGGGTAATTGAAAGATGTATACAGTAAATGGCTATATGTTTCTGTTAACACTGTCTTGACAAATCCTAGTTCAAGTATTTTTGTTGATTTTAGAAAGTAGATTTATCTCCAAAACAAGTCAAAGGATTTTTTTATTTTCTTTCGCCGTATCTTTAGCTAGGTACTGTAAATAGTAAATCTGCAACTTTACCAAGTCTGATTGAAAAAGCTGGGCTAGATTTCCTGCAATCAAACTTTGTTTCTGTTTGCTTTACTATAGCAAAAGGGAGAATCCTTCTTCAACAGATTACCATGCTGTGAAGCATGCCTGCAAAAGCTCTGGCTTGAAATAACTTTCAGAAATGTTTCCATCAGAGTAAATTTGAAATCGACTCTGTTTCCATTGTCAAACAAATCGCAATGTGTTGGGAATAATATACCAAAGTCTCAACAGACATCCTTGCATGATTGTGAAATTGTCATTTGCATCTATTGATCAGCATTTACTGGTTACCAGCAACTTCCAAAAAACCATGCTTTGCTTCTCCTGCCAGGCTTTATGAGCATTCACAAAATATCAATTTCTTTTAGTGTTCACACTGAACATAGATCTAAAGCTAAACATTTTCAAAGGCAGTCAGCTCCTTCTGCAAGTGTTAACCAGTTGACCATTGCTTTGCTCCTTTGATGTCAAGCAGTAAACAGAAATGTGAAGTTCGACTGGAGGATATCTTGCCTACCTTTTTCTATCAGACTTTGTAAAGTTGTAGATCAACTACCGGGCTAACGCTTGGGCCAAAAATAATTGAACTTTTGTAGTAGTTTCAGAGATAAATCAACATCTCTGAATGTTTTCTGTTTTCTGAGATACCACCTGTTAGGCCTGTGTTACACAACTTGAGACACTCGCGCACATATGACCAAAGTGCAGCCAGAACTACGCGCTTTTCAAACACATACTTTTATAATACATTATTTGAATGGAACTCTCTTAATGAAGAACTGAAAAATTCATCGACGCTCGCAGAGTTTAAGCGCAAGTTAATTACGCGTGTAAGACCAGAGGGAAATCCCATTTATGGCATTGCTAACTTGCAGGGAATTCGATTGTTAACTAAATGTCGTCTCGAATTTAGCTCCCTTAATGAACACAAATTTCGGCATAATTTCGATTGTCTTAACCCTTTTTGTAATTGTGGCATGGCTAAAGAGGATAATGAGCACTTCTTCCTGCACTGCCCACATTTTAATGAATTGCGTCAGAATCTCCTCGGTCAGCTCTCTCGAGTATTGAATAAAGATGCACTGAATTTAGATCCCAAAGAACTATGTCATCTAATGTTGTATGGAAGCCCTTCCCTTTCAGTGATAGATAATAGAATGGTATTAGAAGCAACCATCCAATACATTGAGAATTCCGAACGTTTTAAATAAAGAGGCTGTTTGTGGTGTGGTTTGATTGATTGTCCGTCCGACACGGAGAGGGGTTTCTTAATTACAAATGCAACAGTCGGGCAGTTGGTCTTGCTGGGGAACCATGTATAACCAACCAGACATTGCTATTGATACTATGTTAGCATGCAGGACCAGTGGCGGCTGGCAGCGAAAATTAT
Organism: Aurelia sp. 3 sensu Dawson et al. (2005); assembly: GCA_964020215.1. Taxonomy (NCBI): domain Eukaryota; kingdom Metazoa; phylum Cnidaria; class Scyphozoa; order Semaeostomeae; family Ulmaridae; genus Aurelia; species Aurelia sp. 3 sensu Dawson et al. (2005). Next base: position 12,991,253 of record OZ026583.1, read on the forward strand.
TTGTTATTCGGCGAGCGAAGCGAGCCGAAATGGAAAAGGGGGGTCCGGGGGTACTCCCCCGGAAAATTTTTGGTGACCACGCCCTTTAGATTGGCTTAGAACGCTGCAATTGATAAAGGTTCTTGGAAATGGCCAATAAAAAGCGACACATACATAACAGGATTACAGAAATAAACACAGAAAACTGAAGCGAAAATGGGAGAACCGGATTTCCATGATTTTATAGATTCAGATAAAATAAAATACAGTCAGGCCAGAGCTATTTGATACCAATACAATCACAGTTTATTTACTAAGGATTGCAGTCAAAATTGATGTTATTTCTTCAAATTGGTCATTACAGGAAAGAAGCCCTCCTGTCATTGTATGCAAACTCTTTAACTTCTTGAAGAAAATCGATCAAAAAAGATACAAGGCTTCAGCTCGCAATGCCTGAGAACCGTGCTTTGCTCAGATGTTGGAAATAGCATTCTTTTATCTTTAATAAATTGTAATTTCAAGAGGTAAAAGAGTCGACATTTCTGTGATTGTTTCTAAAAAGTTATTTCCTAAAAACTGAAGGAATCAAGTGCGCTTAAACTTGCATGTTTGAATTGCTACAACTTTATTCTGTTACACTTCAGTTTTCGCCAAATTTTTTTTCATAATGAATAAAACTAATCGTAAATGATACCATGATCAAGTGATAACCTAAATCAAACTACATGCACCGTCCAAGATCAATTATTAAGCTATTTTCTGGAGAATCTCTCCATGCGTCTCTGATTATACGATTTAAAACGTGCAGTTACACTGGCTTTAAAATGTGCTTGCTCTGAAAGCCATCTCAATGTTTTATGTTCAACCTGCAATGTAACCAGCATCTCCTTTCTCGTTTGTAGCATTGTGGCTCTACCAGACGATACAACTCTTTTCATACGACTAAATACCCTTTCACAATGGACACTAGTGAGAGGTGTGACAGCAGCCAGTTCTATTAAAGTCATTGCCTGAGGGAGTGCTTCCTGCAACCCTGCCTTCTGAATAACTGTCAGCAGGTCTTGCACCGTTGGCTTTCCTTCTTTTATTGACTCAACATCAATGTCGTCGCTCGCAAATTCGAATCGATCTTCCTCTTCAACATTTGGTCTTTCCTCTTCATCCGGATCTTGTTGTTCACCGCTCTGTTTTCTGGCCAATCTTCTGCGACGATTCATCTTTTTCCCAACCAATGCATCTCGTTCTTTGACTAATTTTTCAAGGAGTAAGGCAATCTCTTTGTTGCTGTAAAGGACGGCGAGGCAATGTTCAAGTGAACCTTGGTCGGGTACGGCAAATGGGTAAGTGGCACGTAATTCATTTATTAGTTCTCTTGTACTGTCTGTGGAAGCCTTTTTCCTCACATCAAATTTTGTGGGATGGATGAGTTCCATCCATCTGAACTTCTTTAAATTTTCAAAGCGCCATAAGAGCTGCTCCAAAAATTTTCTTGTCACTTCCTTTCCAATTGCTTCTAAAGATCGCCTCCAACTATCCGGTGAACCATCGATGCTATTCTCTATTCCCCTCCAACCCTCTCTTCTTCGGATACTTGGCATTTCTGGGTCGATCTTTATGGTGTCTTCCCAGATTTGATTAAAATCTAATTGCTGCAAGGAATTCTTGAAATCATCAAGCATTGATGAAAGCTGCACTGCATCAAGGGTTGGTTTTTGCATGGTCTTGATGACTGGCGCACAAAAGTCAAATATCTTCCGATAAAGTTTAATGAAAAAAACAAATTCAACTTGCTGGATTTGAACACAAAGGCCCCTCGCAGTTGCTCGGGTTTCGGCCTTCTCACTTGCATCCTGTGCCATCTCATAAAGAACACTTCCAATTTCTTCGTACCAAGTATCAATGACTCCAAGCGCAACATCACGTGAAAGCCAACGTGTATCCCCCGGCTTAGGTAAGCTACGTCCGAGAAGATGAGATCTTTTTGGGCTACTTCTGAAAAATCTGATGACTTTGTCAACGATGTCGAAAAATGCAGCAACTCTTGGGATCTTTTTCGCTGTTTGGGATGCACATAATGACATTCTATGTGCTACACAATGGTTGTAATATGCTGCAGGGAATTGATCTTGGACCTGCTTCTGAACGCCACTTAGCTCTCCACTCATGGATGGGGCTCCATCATACGACTGACCAATCAGCTTTTCCTTGCCCTTTTCTGGTGTGATTTTGTATTTCTTCAAGGTATCCATGAGAATGTTAGTCAATGCATCTGCAGATTGGTCATCAGATGAGTCGATCATTCCGAGCAAATGTTCTTCTATTTCACCGTTGTTGATGAGACGCACTGATACAGCAGATTGTTCAATGTTACTGCAATCACTCGTATCATCCATCATCACGGCAATGAAGTTTGAATTGTCAATACGTTTTTGGATTTCTGTTTTCACTTCTTCATAAACGCATTCTATCAAGTCATTCTGAGGTTCGTGTGACGTATAAGTGATTCTCTCTTTGTCGAGAAAGGACCTCAGTTCGCTACTGTACTCTCCTAGGAGATCCATCAACTCTATGAAATTCCCCCTGTTTGATGAACATTTGGATTCGTCGTGCCCGCGAAAGGCAAGTCCCTGTGCAGCTAAAAACACAGCAGCATCTATGTGATGTTGAAACATCCTGGTGTATCGGCTTGCAGTGTGATTGTGCTGGGCAATCTCTCTTTTTTTGGCTTCATCAAGAGCACACGCAACATCAACATTACCCAAGAGATTGTAAGCTGTATGGTTCGCTATATGGGTCCTTGTGGCTTGGTGACTGTCAGCCACGTTGGAAAGGTTTGATGGAGCAGACTGGTAACCCCCAGGTTTCACAAAGGATCCTTTTTTTATCTGTAAAGAGAGGAACAAATAATGAGGAATAGAATTTACGAATAATCTAAAATCTCAAGTCGTATCAAGGAGAAGAGCATGCCATGCCGAGGGGCATTTCACTCCCAAAAATCTCGTACACCTTTGGCAAAAATCCTTTTGTTTTCAAGAAAAATCCATCAAAAATCCGTACAAATCCTTTTGTTGTGAAAAAATCTCGTACGCTTTTTCCAATGAGTGAATTGCCCCTCGTGCCATGCAACAATTCCTTGTGATACCAAACGACTTAGCTAGGTATTGGGGCTCGGGCTTCCTTCCGAGCTTTTTTGGATGTTCTTTCATTCTTAGCGGCTCCATACTCCTGCTAGTTAGCCGCCATATTATTAAAATCGAGACTCTAGTAACACGCTGAAAAGGATGGGATGGCTGAATCCAGGGGCTTAGGCTTCGAGCCGAACCTCATTAAGTAGCAACTTTACTTTCTTTGCGGCTCCCTACTCTTTGCTTTGAGCCGACATATTAATAAAAACAGGACCCTAGTAACACGCAAGAACAGCCACTCCAGTTGCCAATCGGTATGACAGTTAAGCAGGTGGTTAAAAGATATTTTCAGGTCCCTCGCTTTCGCTTACGTTCTTTCATGCAAACAGTATTCAATGAAAGATGCACAAAATAAAAAGACAGTCGACAGCATGGCTTGAATGAAACAGATATAATGGAATGAAACAGTTCCGTAGTTTAGCAATTTCAGAATAAAAGTTAAATGGCAGCAGCTACATATATCTGCAAGAGGGAAATTTTAGACTCACCTTGTTTGGATGATCATCCATGACAAGACACGGCCAGCAATAGTAGGTATTTTTCTCATCGTCCCCACAAATCCAAGAATATTTTCTGTAGACAGTGTCAGATACGCGACTTTTTATTAGAATCTTTGGACATGGTCGACCATCCTTCTTCAAGCGGAGACGTTGGTCGTGCGTTAAATGAGGTTGCATGGAAAGCAGTGAAAAATTTTGGAAATACCCCAGCGGTATCCTTCTTCAGCAACTTGGTTCATCTTGATGTGATTTCTGCGGCAGCGCAGCGACAGTACTGAAGGGCAGTGCGCGCATCACTCTTTTTATAGCCACTCATTAGTAAGTTATTCGAAAAGCAAAACTAGTAACACACGTGGCAAGGAGGGCCACATGGCATTGTGTTTCAGGGCAGAATTGAATAGAGCTGACGTAATGCAGCTGGATGCAGACAAAAGACAGAGCCCTCCATGTTACTAGAATTTCAAAATTAGTAATACGCTAATGAAATAAAAGCATGCTCTTTGAGGACGTCATGGCTGATAATTAACTGATTGTTTTATTGCAAATGGAAAGGCTGCCAAATGAAAGGGGATTAACAGGAACACTGCGAATACACATTTGTCCAAAAATATCACTATTTATCCTAGCAAGGCTGTTTGTAACTGCATCCTGTCTTGCATGCAGCCCTTGCAAATGAATTACTTCCTTATTCTGAAGGGCTCAATGGACCGCACTTGTTATAAAAAATAAAGCATGCTCTTTTCAATTTTTTCGCATTGCAGCAAGGTGTCTTTTCCTGAAAAAAAGTTGTTACTAGTTTATTAACATGAATAACACTGCCAGCCGCCACTGTGCAGGACCAATTCTTTGTCTATAGTCATAGGGATCCGTGTCGGGCGGGCGGCTGATCAGCCATTTCATCAAGCAGCCTCTGTTCTTCTGCTCAGCGATCAGGCTCTTCCCTTTTTTATTTTTCGTTCTGATGTAATCTTTCTTTTGAGTTTAAATTTCCGTAGTTTATTGTTAAGTGTCACTCATTGTGGGAACTCGCTGACTTCGTGTCCTTTCCTGCAATGAGTGGCACAGTAGTTGTATTTGTTATATGTATTAATGTTTTATGTGATAAAAAAAAACATCTCTGAATGAAATGAAAAGAAATATTTGAACTACTGTAGGACTTGCGAAGCCAGTGTTGACAGAAACATTGCAATTTATACATCTTTCAACTGCCCAGACTATATACAACAGCATCCTTTTTACTTTTTTTGAATGTTCAAATAATGTTGGAGAAATTAATTGTTTCCTGATAGGAGTGATTCTGCAAAATGGCAACTTGCTGTTCCCTGGAGATGAGAGCAGAGTTACCTTAAGATGAGTTGAATAAAATGTAGGCTGTAATTCTGAGAAATTTTCAAATTTCTGAAAAGTTCAACAGTAGATTTATGGATATGCAGATGAACTTTCCTGTAAGCCACTCAGATAAAAAAAATAGGTCATACAAGTTTAAACCCACCATATTACCCCCAATTTAAAGATTTGGAACCTATGCTCAGCCTGTTTCCAAGGTATTTATACTTTTGAATCCAGAGACAGATGTCTACTTCATGTTATATGTGTTTGGAGCACAGATAGATCCATGTCAACCAGTTACTGTATGGATATATTTAACATTTTATGTGACAGTCTTTATTACTATTCCATTAAAGCTCTCTTCAAAATAGTTTATCTTTTTAATTTTCATAGATATCTGAATGATCTATATACCCTTGACTTGAGCACACCAAACATGCAGTGGCAGATGCCAAGGACATTTGGGCATCCACCTACAGCAAGGGAATCTCATACAGCTGCAGTGTACAATAATGGAGAGAGATCACCAAAGTTAATTGTTTATGGTGGAATGAGTGGATGCAGATTAGGAGATATCTATGTTCTTGACTGCAGTGAGTATTACCCCCTTTTAATACTCCTATAAAAGTAGAATATTGCACAGCTAAGTTTCACTGACAAAAGCTATAAATGCCAGTTGAAATAAAAGCCTTTAGGCCAAAAATTTGACTTCCTTCAATTGCTTCCAAAGATAGCTATTTTTGAAAGAGTAATGTTTGGGGATTTCAAAACTTTTTAAATTTTCTTTCTACTTGTTCTCTGAAAGAATTTGTAAGCATCTAAGTGATAGCTTTCTCACAAACTAGGACACAAAATTTTCAGTGCAGTTGATGACGGAAAATTAAGCTATCTTATCTGCTTCTTGTAGCGCCTTCAGTCCATGCTAGGGGCTAAACCTTTATATCATTTTGATCTCTAACCATTAGCAGACAATATCAATGATCTTACAGCACAAAAGACTATTTTTCGGATTTTTGCTAATATTTTTAATTGTGTACTACGTACTGCGCTATTTTAAGCCACTCTTTGCAAAACACTCACCTTTCAAGTTAGATACAAAACGTGCAGACAAGAGCAGACAAACCTCACTATGCTAAAATTGTATGTACATTGTCGATGATAGTATGGTAGAAAGGAATTTTTGCCGAAATTTGCGGGTTTGGAGAATGATCTGTCACAATAATTCAGTTTTTTATGAACTAATGAAACAAAAAAGTAACAAATGCATCGTTTTGGGACTCTGTGCCACTGAAATCAAATTCTAAGCCAGTCTACGCAATTGATTTTGAATGGTTTTTTAAGTGTACCAAGGAAAAATAAAATCCAAATTATGGGGCATGGGGGCAGAAAGAGGGTTATTGTGGGTCTCCAGGGTACCGAGCACAGCCAACTACATGATTTTTACAATATATGTATACAAGTTGTGAAAGTGTTCAAAATTACAAACGGCTTCCATCTTATCCACAGCAACTGAAGATTTCATGATGCATGAATATTTTTTGGCAGTTATTATTCCTTTATTCGGTGTTAGACCTTCAAATATTCATGATAATAATCATAATATTTATTGTAATTTGGTACAGAAAATGAAGAAATCAATTTGCATTTTCTCTAACCAACAAATTAACTTCAGACATATTGTGAAATGGTTGCAGGAAGATTTTAACCATGAATTGATAAGAATGCATGAGAAATTCTGCTTAGATAGTGAATGTCATGATGCCCTGCGTGAATGTCCCACTGTGCCCTCTGCTCAAGGTCCTCGGAACTTAAAAGTGTACTAAATGATGCCAAATATAGATTTCAGATCATATAAGATGTGCTCTACGTTTGTTTTTGCTCCCCAGTAGTTGCTTTGAAAGAAGCTTGCTGTTTTGTGCTGATCACAATTTTTGGTGCTTAAAATTTTTTTTTCAGTGATAAAATTGTGGTTACTAGTTCTCATTGAAATTAAACACCATCAATTTTTGTGCAATTGATGTTTTGCCATAGGTTATGAACTGTTGCGGGCATAATCTCATATCACATATATAAACTTTGCTTTTCTAGACAACCTTATATGGACAAAGCCAATATCATCAGGAGTTGCCCCTTTACCAAGAAGTTTACATACGTCAGTTATCATTGGCAAAAAGTAAGTTATTCATTGTCTGTTTCATAAGTCCTTTCAAATTGATTCAGCATTCATGCTGTCAAGCATTTCAGTGCCTCATTCACTCATTTACTTTTTGCTAGAAGGAGCTCTTCCAATAAGACTGCAGGTGCATTGAAGTCATCATTTTAAAGGGACATTCCGCGAAAATCAAATGCATGCAAAGGTTTATATCGTTATCCCGATTGAAAAGCAGATTTTGTCAGCCCTCATAAATCGTTTTCCTTTCCTCGATCGCACTTCTCAAAGGCAAGATATGGAGAAAAACATTTGGACCGATTTCAATTTTAATACCCTACTATTTTTGTGCTTCGTTGTTGGCAAACAAAGGTTAGTCGTCGGCGAGCATTGATGGGTTTGTTGCGTGTCACTCTTAGAATTGAGTTTGAAAATCCTGTTGTATTGGTTCTTTCATGTGTCCACGATCAACTACGACCAAGAGAAATGATGTGTTTAACGACAATTCTTGGTATCTGTCTCGGATTCAAGTGCGAGGTTATGGCTGAGTTCTCGGTCTGTCGTTTGTGGCCGGTTTGAGCTTTGTTTAAGGTGGAGAAATATCAGGAGATGTTGATAATGATATGAATGTTCATTTTAGATGCAAACGACGCAGTTCGCCGATATCCAGTTTTTTCCCGCGGAATGCACCTTTCATGTAAAAGTTTTGTGCAAGTTTGATAGTGATTTTCGGCCATTGTGAATGACCTGTTTGAAACTGAAATTAACATTTATTGAGGTTGCAATACTGACCTTGTACACATTAAAAGTAGTGTGTCCATGTAAGTACAGCTGTGTATACATGCTGTCAAAATATGCTGACACAGTGCAAACAAAGAGCCTCAAAGAGTGCACTGTGACTGATAGAATGTAACTGATCACATGAAGACTAAATCTCAATTTTTGAATGATGCTGTTTGCTGTGGTTCATTCAGCTCAGGAAGCGCAAATGCAAGAATATAAGTAATTAGTCTGCTGATGTTACACCTAGCTGTCTCATCTCATGTACTCATTTTCCAAAATGATCACATGAAATATCACATGAAAGTAGCACAGCTTTCTACTCACATGGACACGTTACCTTTAGCATAGTCTTCCTACGTCTCTTTAGTTTCTTAAGAATTCTCATTTAAGAAAAATTTACAATCATCATGTGGCTGAAGAATTTTATCATATTTTGTAGAATTCTTGAAAATTTTTTGGATCATGTATATACTTGTCATGTTATGGTGCACAAGGAGTCTGTTGTACTTGTTGATGTTTTGGGAACAGTCACAATTCATACTAGGAATATTTTTACCCATCATGTCTATGGTTGTTATGTTTGATTCTTTCTGTTTATTCCAGAATGTTTGTATTTGGAGGATGGGTGCCCCTTGTGGTGGAAGAAGCTAAAGGTGGCCATGAAAAAGAATGGAAGTGTACAAACTCATTAGCCTGCTTAGATATTGGTATGAATTTTATTGATAGTTACAAAATCATAGTGAACAGGTAGCTGAATGTTACATTTGCACATGGATTGGATGAAGTTTTATCCAACATAAAAGAAACAATTTTCTTGATTTATCATTAGTCATTAGGATACCAAATTGTGGCTTATGTTACTTTACCATTACTTCACTTGAATCCAATAGACTGGGAGCAGTTGAATGAGCAGAGAGACTGTTTTGTCAGGTCAACAAGAAAGAGACTTTTGACAGTCAAATGAGCACATGGATCTGAGTATCAAAGAACATCAAATTTTTGATTAGGGACAGTATTATGGTTCAAAGTCAAAATGCTAAGAAATTGTTGACTCTCAGTCATTTAATCACACAGTCATAGAGTTATTATCTCTATATGATGTAAATACTTAATGATTATTCTGATGCCATCAGTACCATTATTACCTTGTGGTTAAGGCTACAAACTGTGCAATAAATCTAGTTACTGGAGAGTGCTCAAACTGACATAAGGACCAAGGTAATATTTCTAAATGCTGACTGCTGTCAACTGCTGTCAAAGTTCAAAAATCATCAGATGGCCTCATTTTGTGCTGGATCTTGATCATTTATCTTTTGAATGGATCTCTCCATACTGTTAACTTTTATCAATCTTTTTAAAGCCCAGCCCAGTCAATGGGTAATAAGCCCTATGATAACTGTTTCCTTTGGACAGTACTGACAATATCAACTCTCAGCCTCTGTATGAAATCTTGCAAGGTCGGTTTTGCAGTGATAGCTTCAGGTAGATATGTTTTGCTATTGCATTCTGAAACAATTATCATGGCTAAATACATTCATCAATGCTTCTCTACAGAGAAAATGAAGTGGGAGATCATTAATACAGACACAATGGATGAGCTTGTTCCAAAGCCAAGAGCTGGTCACTGTGCTGTATCTGTAAGTATTTATAGTTGTTGTTGAATTCCAAAGATACTTTAATCATTTGGCTGGTTGCAAGACTATGGTAACGCCCTGCATTTAAAGGGTCTGTTTCATCCAGCATTCCTTGCACGTGTCGTCTCTTGGTTTCCCTTTGTTGTCGCCATTTTCATGGGCCATGAAAATGGCGGCAAACAAAGGTTAGCCAAGAGACGACATGTGCAAGGAATGCTGGATGAAACAGACCCTTTAAGAGACTACTTTTTCACACCTTAGCCTAAAATGTTCCTCCCCTCTATGACATATACTTCTCATGCTTTGAGGCTCAAGTTTCTTAAGTTTCTAATTTCCCTTCTGGAAAATCTTAGAAAAATAAGTTGCAACAAAATGGGGTTATCTACAGATAAATTGGCCATATTTAGCTATATGTATACCCTATCAATGATTCTCAAGAACATCAATTTAAATTTAGGTGGCCGTCTGTTGTTAGCAATTTCTTATGTACCCTGTGTGAAATCTTATGCTCCCAGACCATGAGACCAGTACTTAGTGTCACTCAAAATATAAGAAATACTTTGGGTGTGAGCCTCAAGAGCTCCTTGTAGGTAAGGGGGCTACTTATTTTCCAGTAGGCTAGAGGTTTCTCTAAGGTGGTTTCTTAAATGCAGGGCCTTACTGTGGTGCATTGTAAAACTGGAGCTGTGCATGCAGAGCTGGAGTGATCTTTTCAATAACAAACCTTTTAGCTATTCCAAAAAGAAATCTCAGTCAATTGATATTTTTATACATTTAGGAAATTTTTCGAATGTGCACAATGATGATAGAAGCTCTAACGCCACTCAATCAAACCTTTGAAGTAAAAATGTATAAAAATATGGTTCAATCCGGACTGTTTTATAGCATAGGTAAAAGACGTACTTTACTGTGAAGCAGAGCTGCAGTTAGGGTATATGACAAATGTGTTTTGTTAAGCTGCATTCTTTCTGTGGCATTGTCTGTTTTCTGCACCAGAAGTACCCTTTTATAGGTAAAGTATATATTAACATACTGAGTATCTCAAGAAGAAGTTTCCCGATTTGAGCTGTTATTTTACTAAAAGTGCCTGTTGTTTATTAAAGATTTTAATGAATATATTATAAAATGCCCAACTCAGATTGGAGTATTTGTTTCATTTTTGTATTTGCGTGCATTGATTTTCTATAATCATTCTCCTGCAAAACGGAATACCTGAAATGCTCAGGAAAATAGAAAAAACGGTTTATCAATAAAGTCGTTAAACCTGCACCTCAAAATCCACGGAAAATCTACTTTTCAGCTAAATTCCAACACTCCGGAGCTTGAACTCCATAAAGGGGCCCAAGAAAAATTATATTTGTCTCTTCGGTCCATTAGAAGCACGATTTTGCTTGGTGTCCGAGGAAAAGTATTCAGCACAAGGCAAGGTCCCGCAGTCCGTTTTAAGCGTATTGCCAAGTTTTGATACCAATCTGTGAAATGCGGTTGTATGCCCTTCACACCTGTGATGTAAAGCATGGAAGGAATGGAACATATATCTCCATCGCTAGACTTTTCACCTTTTCAAGGATTTCTCGAACTCAAGATTGTTGGAAAATCAATATTTTAGAGGCCTTTTGATAAGCAAGGAAATCGGGGAAAATTATAGTGGTACAAATTAGCCTCTTAGTAAAGGACTGCTGTTTGCATCGTTCAGAATGAGATAGTGGTTGTTTTTCTAGAACTGTTCAAACAGAGAAACTTTTCAGGTACACTCGTTATATTCATTCTTGAATGAAGCTTTACTGTCTATTCGAAGGATTGGTTAATCGAGTTTTTTTGTAGTCTGAAATATTTATGTCCAAAATATTTTGCAACATACCGGGTGAGTCAATAGAAAGTTCCCGCGTTTGGCGGGCTGTGAAATTTAAAGTATGAGGCCGATATTCAAAGCTAGAATGTCAGCCAAACGCTAACTTAGATGGGGAATTTGTTTGGTAACATCAAATATTTCTAAAGTCCAAAAATTAGAAAAATGCCTGCAACATTTTTGTTACATGTCAAGCGAAGTACTGTAAATTCTCTAAAGCGTCGTAAATTTCATCTAAAAGCGTCAGAAATTTCATCAAAGCTGTGTATTACCAAGTTTATTTTTCTGAAATTTTCTGTTTTTAATGTGTACGGTTTTTGATTAATTAAACTTTTGCGGTCCTTCCCTGATTCATCGGTCGTGATGTTGGGCCTGTATAGCCTACTTGGGCCTGTATGTGAAATGAATATGGTGTGATATGTGATACTGTAAAATAACGTATTGCCCATTTACAGGTAAATTCCAGAATGTATGTTTGGAGTGGGAGAGATGGCTATAGGAAAGCATGGAACAATCAGGTAGTGTGTATCTGGAGCCGTTACCACTCATTTTTATTATCTGTTTGCCTAGAGTAGTTTCGGGTATCATGGAACACTTAAGGGAAAAACTTAAATCGTCACCTCAATTCAAGACAAATTTGGCCACACTTGGTATTAGCAATTAGGCCTAAGCATGCTCTAACGTTTCATCAATACATTCTGTTTCTCAAACGTTTGTTGTCGATAAGCGAGCCAAAAACTTGAGCCCCGGTCGAGTTGGGCATTGTGGAACGCTGTCGGGTATTATGGAACAAGGTTTTTCTTTTGTTTGTATACGGGCCTCTATTTCAAACGTCGCAAGAAAATGGCGACCAGAAATCACGTTCATCGGATGTCCTTCGTTATCAGCGATACAGACAGTACACCAAAAAGTGGAGCAGCCTAACTTTAACAAAAATATGGCGACGGATGATTGAAGAGTTGCAGCTTGTGCAATTGGTGAGCTTTTATCCCACTTCCAGGCCGCTAGGCTTCATTTTCTGAAAAATTTTCCACAACACCCGATGTCCCATAATACCCGAAACCACTCTATATCTAAATATTTACTTTTTAAAGTCTGTCCCAAATCAGTTACCATGTGAATATGTCCGCAAATATGGACAATTCAAGAGTTTGCCTTGAATAATTTTGCGTTACCGTAATTGTTCTGTGATATCTAATTTGAGACGGAATTCGGTTCTCTATGATCTCTTTGAATGCTGCAGTGAATTTAGAATTTTGACTAAGTACGGAAATGGTTTTTATGCCACAGCTTAAAGCCCTTACAAATGAATTTTTCTAGACTTGGAAATACTTTATCATACGTGAAAACGTGCCTTGGTATCTAATGTCACTTGGCTTTTTGAATTAGAAAGTGTCGACTTGACCTACATCACATCGATTTTCAGAACTATGGTAGAAGTAGTATTTCGAGCCATATTTGCTTTATGGAAGTACCGTGTGATATTGAGTATGATCATTACAAATGTATACTGAATAGCCTGTCATGAACGTTTATCACTTTTGCTGACTCATAGATCTCTTGGTTGTTTTAAGATGAGAGCGCTTCATAGCCTGTCTCTGAAGTTTTCGTACTTTTTTACTTTAAAACCAGATCCAGATGCGGTACTCTACAATAAGGGCTCAGTCAAAGGCTTTGATGAACCACAATTTTATGCTGTAGATCATGTGAAATTTGAGTTCCGGAACAACTGATTTCGGCAACTACCGCATGGCAGTTATCGTAAATTGATAATCTAAAGCTCCGACTTCTATCTCAAATTGGATTTCACGTAAAAATGCCCGCAAGTAGAAATGATTAAAGAGATTTGCGTAAGTAGTTTTGCAATATCGATAATCTTATGTGACATCAAATGTGAAACTGACTATTAAATCCTTCAGATTCTGGTACTGATTTTAAAGAATGGCAAGACTTTTGATACCAAATGTAGCTCGTACCTAGGTTTTCAAACTGTAAATGGAAATGATTCAGTGTTTACGGATATTTCTTCCAGGTTTGCTGCAAGGATTTGTGGTTTTTGGAATCAGGTAAGTTCCTAAATGTCAACTCATTTATTGTGTCGATTTTTGTATTGGCCATGGGTTGTTGCACTCATTTGTCAATGTGATTAAAGAGCAATCGGATGCCACAGCGATCAAATGCTACCATTTGCACGAACAGTGAAGAAGAAGTTATGGTTCTTATTTTCAGGCGTTGAAATCGCAGAACTAGCTAAATGCTTACGTAGTCCGCCTAAATTGTGTGGCTGCAAAGTCCAAGGGTTATCTAACCGGCCTACAACACCTTCAGTGAATGGATTCTTTTATGTTTGGGTTTAATACCATCATTTTTTAGTCGAAAGATTTTGACGATACCCAAGTCACCAACTTTAGATAAGAACATATTTCACCCATGTCAGGTCAGGGTTAGTGCCTGGCTTTGTATAGGCTGGTTTTCATATGTCGCATTTCATCGTAATTCATCGCATTTCATCGGAATTCTTGGTCTACGATCAATTAGGATCATTTCCGATATATGAAAACCAACTGAATCATATGAAAACCAGGTATCCTAATTCATCGCAATTCGTCGCAATTCGTCGCAATTGATCCCAGCAAATCAAAAAAATTTGTTTTCTACGATGAAATAGGACGAATTGCGATGAATTACGATTCTCGATTTTCATATAGTTTGACAATACCAATTATGGAAATCCGACAAATTACGATGAAATACGATGAAATGTGACATATGAAAACCAGCCTTATCGAAGATGCTTGGATTTCTTTCTGTTTTACAAGAAGATACATCGTTTTATTTGTAAACGAACGTTTTCTAAGTTTTTTTATGTGGAAATTGGATTGAATGATGAATTTTGAATTGTAATTATACAATGCTTGTTTTATCATAGACAAACCTCCAGCACCGCCAAGGGTTCAGCTGGTCAGAGCAACGACAAGTACACTGGAAGTTTGTTGGGGAAATCTCCCTACAGGTATGGTGTCTTTATTATTTTACATTGATTTGGTATGGACGATAGCTATAGAGCATAGCCAGTACAAAGTTCGATTCTGAAACTTTCAAGAGGCTGCGTTACTTTTAATACCTTACTTGCTGCTGAATCTCGCCAGCATAAAGTTCTCAAATTCATTATTTAACTAAATTATCTAATTCACTAGCCTTGAGTTATAGAAATCAAACTATTGTGGCAGAAATTGATAATCGCAGTACTCGGGAAATTGGTCATGCATCTGTGCTGTCAAGAAAATTTAAAGAACTTGAAAAATAGGGGTTGCAAAGTTTAAGAAAATGAAATTATTCCCTGACTGTCTTCTTACGACAGTGAAATCGCTGCATTTTGCTGCCAATGTAATAGATTAATTCCAAAAGTCAATGTGTATACTAAATCACCATTTAACATGAATAGAAATAAGATATATAAAAACTGTTGATCAAAATACGTTGCAATATTAAGATCTGCAGTTAAACTAAACCAGAGGACAGCCAAGCATTTATACATTTTGAAATCCTATTCACATAACCTAATCAAAAATTATTCCAAAGTTATATTGCCAACAATTTGATAACAATCAACAAACAATTTAGTACCAAAGAGACTTGTTAGAAAGACCAGTTTTCGTTTTTACATGTACTTGGCTTAGTCGTCTTTCTCTTTCTTGTGATGATTCACAACATGTTTTCATGATTTGTTTCAGCTGATGCATACATAATACAAATTCAGAAATATGACGTCACTGCTGCCAATCCAAACACTGCTTCACCAAATACGGCCGGTAAAGCAACCCAACCAACAACCGCGACAGGCGTGAAAATGATCCCAAGCGTATCTAATAAAAAGGCATCAAGTACTCCCAGCTCACATACAACAAATCCAGCAACGCCACCCTTGGGCCAAAGCCCAATCCCAGCAAAGCCTGTGACTCCAGTTGCAGGATTATCAGGAACAAAATCACCAATCGCGGCACTAGCGCAGAAAAGTGTTTCTGGTGTGATCGGTGCTAAATCTGTTCCTATGCAAGCTTTGCAGCAAAATATAGCAAATTTAGGCCAAAGTATTCCTGCAAATAGGATAATTCAAGTCTCAAATGCTGCACAGCTGAAGACTGTGCAACTTCCAGGACAGCTTCGTGGCACTCAAGCAACAATTATCCGTCCACCAACTCCCACAGCAGTAACCACTGGGCTCCGTCCGTCAGTTCCTGGCCAGCCTGTTATATCAATTCAACGACCAACTGTTCCCGGTACTGCAGCCTTGAGAATGAATACAGTTGCAACTACACAAAAGACAGTAACAACTACCACTGCAACTCAAGGCACAACACCGACTCAGTACGCCTTAGTTCGTGCGCAGATACCCGGGACTGGTGGTGGACCTCCTCAAACTGTCACATTCATCAGAGCAATTAGCCCAGGTGGCCAACCAGGTGGCGCAACTGTTACGGTTACCCCACAGCAGATGGCCCAGCTATTGAGAGGCCAAAAGACGGCTTTGAAGGGAGCTGCACAACCAGCTGTAAGAAATGTGTCCCCAAGCACACAAGGAAGCACGACAGCAGGACTTGCAACCATCAAGCCCCCATCTGTCCCAACTAGTCCTCTAATTGCCCCCGGTAATGCAAAAGCCCCTGCCAGCAAACAGATCATACAAATAGCAGCAGCACAGCTCGCAAATAAGCAAGCAATGCAAGGAAACCCACAAGGGCTAAGTCCTTCCCCTGGAGCCCCAGTCATTGCAAAAGTGAGCCTATCTGGGGCTTCTGCTTCGCCTGTCACTGTTCCGGTTGCTGCAGCAGTTCCAAGTCAGAATGTTTCTCCAGTAGTTACAGCATCACAACAGCCAACGCCTGACACAACGCCCGTAACAGCACCTAATGTCTCATCATCTAAACCACCAGACGCGAGTTCTCTTCAACCACAACCCGACGCATCACAATCGCATAACACTGCCAGTGCTTCTAGTACAAGTGCAACTGAAAACCCTGCGTCAAAGGAAAGCAAACAGACCCAGTCAGATGCAACTACAACCGCAACTTCTAACCCAGTTGATTCAACTACTACTCTGCAGCCAGAGAAGGATACTGCATCGACTGAGATACAAAAAGAGGCAGAAGAAGCATCGAGTCAGGAAGAGTCCGCTCCAGCGAAAGAGTCCCAAGACAGTCTAGCTTCAAGTCAGTCCACGTCAGATGTCGTATCGACCACAACGAAGACTCCAGATTTGAAACAAGCCGAGGAAAAAGAAGAGAAAGAAGAAGGCATGGCAGTTGAAACGTCGAGCATGGAAGATGTTTCTAATACCGTCAAATCTCCAGAAAGTCTTGCAGAATCACAGTCAGTGGTTGGTAATGTGAAGGATGAAAAAACTGGAGATAGCAAGGAAATTGTGAAAGAGGAAAAAGAAAATGTGGAAACAAAAGTAAAAAATGAAAAGGAAGATGTTGATGTTGAAATGAAATCATTAGACAACACAGCTGCTGTAGTTCCTGAAATAAAACAAGATCAGTCATCATCGATAACACCTTCTGTTGCAGCTTCTGGTATCAACGTCGTTTCTCCTGTGGCAGTTGTGCAGGTAAGCTTTATTACATCCAGTGGGTGATTCCAATATTGTATCGGCTTTTGCCAAAACAGTATAAGGAGTAAATTATCTGAGTACCAAAAATAATGCAGATGTAAAGGACAGTATGAATCCGGGGTCTGTATGAATAATGCTAGGAAACAAACTCACCAACTGCTGCCGTGAATTAAGAACTTAATTCCACATTTGACGTTCATAACAGCTGCAAATTGGTTCAACATTCTGCGAATTTAGGCCAAACATCGTTGCAATTTCGTCCCCATTTTTCATCAAAACACGACAAAGAAGCTAGCAGTGACTAAGAGGCACGAGAACGATAGAGCTACCTCATTTTAGTCGAGCATGACTGGGCGCTCCCTGAGCATGACACAGATTCTTTGCGCTTATGGCGTCACTGTCCGCTGGTGGACGCGATTTCGCAGAGAAAATACGAAAAATGGTGTAAAAAGTACGATGCACCATTCATAACAATGTACTCTTGTATTGTATCATCAATCGTACCAACCGCGGACTTGTCCTTTAGAAACACGACGTTTCGGGATTGTAGATGTTATTAAGTCGTGGCAAGGAGTGCATGCTTGAAACTTTTTGTTTTAAATCTACGCTCCTATATTTGGTATCCAAATGGTTATTCACATGATTGTCGTTTAATTTTCATGGCTCCATGCGCAAAAATCATATTTTTTTCAGAATTTCTCTCATTTAATGGTGTCAGGGTGCATTTAGACATGAAAATTTATTGCACTGACGGGGTGAGTAGCCGAGTGGCTTATACAGTCTTCGTCAGGTGACTGAAGTTAAGTTTGGTCGAATGAAGTCAAACTCTGAATGGGTGACCTCGGAAGTCTGACCTCACAACTCACCTCGTCGTCCTTCGAAAGGGACGTTAAACTAGAGGTCCCATGCCTGGATGCGGCATACACAGTGGGCCTAAATTGGCTTTCAGTAGCTAGAAATCCTGACAAGGCCACTAAAAAAAAATTGAAGAAAAACAACAAACATTAGAAACCATTCTAAAATTGAGTCGTTTTGTTTGAAAGCTTTCTGTGCAGAAGCTTGCAGAATTAGGTGTGATACCTTAGTTTGGTGATTGTTAAAGGAGAAGTCCAGGGTTAGCACGATTAATGATACTATACAAGATAATACTGTTATGATGCTGTATCATAGTTTAACCGCTATTTTTCGCCTTCTTCTTGTGAAATTACCCATTAAATTTAGCTATCTGAACGAAATGACGTCATATTGCGCAAACAATTGGACGAGGCTGTTCAACAGAGGATTGCGCAAAAGATGGCTGTGAGTAATGTTTTACCGAGATGCATTGCATTCAAATTACAAATCTTTAAAGGAATTCGATTAAAGAAGGCAGTGCATCTCGGTAACAAATTCTTCGCCACCATCTTTAGCGCAATCTTCTATTGTTTGCTAGCCTCTGTATCAGATGCGATTGCAAGAAAATGGCGACACAGAGACAAGATGTGGCCTAAATTGTCAAAACATTTTTGGAACTAACAGCTGTTGGAATGCTCAAAATGTGAAACTAAAGAAAAATTCACGTCAGTAGATGATTAGTTTCCCTTGGAGTATTTATCATACCAACTCCGGACTTGTTCTTCAACGGGAGTACGTTTTTTGGACACTCGGTATTTTCTCTTGTGGTTTGTAATTTCTTTTGATATGCCAGACTTTAGGACGACCAATTCAATGCAACTCTGTAGAAATATTTGAAAGGGAACATCACAAAAGAACGACTTATCCAGTGTCAGAAATTAGGAATATTATTCATTTGCAGGGTGCGCAAACAAGCACAAACAGCACAGTAGCTACAGTAACTGCATCAAGTGCACCTCTTGTATCCCAGGGCAGCAAGATGCTGACGAGCACAATCACAAATGTCCAGACGAATGCCTTATCAACACTTGCTGCATTGGCAACTTCTGGTGAATTAATACCAGCGCCCGTTACTGCGAAGCAGCCTCCCACAAATGTAAACGGAAATGCAAAGCTTCCAATAATGCCACTTAATCAAGAGGCCCATATGGGTAAAACAAAGGTATGAATCCATTCAGCTATTATTAAGTCTTTGTAAAGTCCACCGTTCATTCGTTTTTATTGGTAGGTTCCTGCTTATTGGGCACTGTAACTACCGGGTGGCCCAAATAAGGTGAAGTGATTTGAAGAAATTGCAAACATTGGACTTTGCTGTAGATTTTGAAATTTCTCTTTATTCGATTGAGTCAAGCACCAAGCAGATTTATGAGTTGATTGATGCTTACTCCTACCGGAAAGCCACGACATAATCATGACATTGAAATTATAATGATATTTTACCGTGAATACTCGAGCTTTATCAAGGAAGACATGTATTGCGAGTCGTAATTGCACATAGGCATAGAAAGATAAGCAGAAAAAATTGAAAAACTTAGGAACAACTCGACCTTTTCGCCATCCTTTGTAGGGATAAGCCATAAGCGGTAGAATGCTATGATGTGAAAAATCCTGAAACGCTTTTCGTGGAAGGTTAAATTGACAGCTGTACCTCCAGTACGCTTGATAATGGCAAAAAACGCTAGCTGCAGCTTGCTGCGCTGTGCTGCGCTGTGCTGCATTGCAGGAGCTTGCTTGGGCTGCCTTGGAGCAGTGTGAAGATGGTAAATAACTCACACCTATCTTTGATTACCTTTCATCATTCCGTTTTTTGGATACGGCATTGTTATGTATTTTTGTTTTTATAAACCAAAGTTGATGATGTTTTTTTACAGTTTAAGACTGCGTTGACATAGTCTTGCCTCAAATCTGTTCGTTCCGTCCGTCTTACAGTTCCATTTACGGTAGTTCCTGGCTACGTCATACCAACTTTCTTTTTGCCGTGATGGAATGTTGGAATGACGGATCCAGGAACGCCCCAAAAGGGAACGGTCCGACAGACTAAGGGAATCTTAGAGCAAATCTGGTGTTCACACGATGCCTGCACATTTTGAAAACGATGAAAAATGCGACGGCAGCGAAATTTGAGCTAGCACTCATACGATACTGTCACAACTTGACAACGATAGAAATCTCAACGATAGCTAATTCGGTGCAACCTCTCCAAGACTCGTAGACCGGAGGGTGGAAGGGGAGCATTGTCACCTGAGCTGTACCCTGGGTACCAGAGCCAAAAAAATTTTGAGGCTCTGGTACCCAGGGTACCTGAGCTAGGACTTTTTCAGATCAGCTGCTCCTAGTCCAACTTTTGATGCAGATTACGAATTTCGATGTCGGTTGACCAGATAAGGGGGCCTTTTCCAGATATTAGGGGGTCGAGGGCAAATGTTTGGTTTTTAAGCAAAAAGACTTTTAAAATGCAACTTGGTTGCCTAGAAGTCATCTCTTTGTATGATAAACACAAAAACAAGCTTTCAGCATGTAGATCTGAAAATATAGTACTCAGGGGGGCATCTACCTATTCAGGGGGGGCATGCGCTAAAATGTTTAAAACTGAATTCCAAGCCTTATGAAAGTTCTACCGATGTTGAATCCAGACAGATGTATCAAAACCTAAATACATCCTTTTTTGTAATCATTACTACCTTTATAAACATACGTAAATGTATTCATAAAATAGATAAAATCAAATGCAGTCCACCCCATGTTTAGTAGAAAATTTTATCTATGAGCGAAATTAAGTCACAACGGTCATCTTCATCAGAAATGTCTGTCCCTCACTCAACGTCTGTATGATTGGTTGCCATCCATTGCGTTCTCAACCATGTGAATTAAAATTTGTGCTACATTGTTTGGATATGGTCCAGTCACCCATTCCTCTATACAATTTCATCTTTCATACATTGGATCTGTAGATGTGTCAGGTCCAGTAAAGCATCTACGTTGTCTGATAAATGAAAAAGTTTGACCTTAAGGGAGACTGCATGTCTTCGTCTTGCCCGGTAGACAGTCTTGATAAACAAAATGTTGTATTTGACTTGTGTTAAAACTGAGGACTTTCCAACCGAGACACTATGGATTTTTTTAAAGGTATATAATATAATGCTTTATTGAAAGGTTTCCCAATGGTGTCAGGTATATCACTTCGAATGTACTAAAATTCAAACTTAAAATGTTAATTTGTCTTCCGTTGTTAAATCTGACTTATATCAATTAAAGCACAGAATCTCAAAAATGATGTAACTCGTTGAAACTCTGGATTGAAATCCCATTTAGGGCAACTAATTTTAAAAAGACTTCGTAAAAAATACATTGCTCTCTTATTGTGTATAAATAGGAATAGAATGCATATTAGTCAATGTTTATGTTTATGGACATGCAAATTCCTTCCAAGTAATATCTTCTTGCATTCGTTGCGGACAGAAGTAAGGCTTCTCTTTACACCAAATGTTTGCCAAAACTTGCTATTTGTCGACACAGCTTCAAAAGTTTTATCTGAAAAAGGATGGTCTGGACTTTTGCAGAGGTCACAAATCTTCTTCAAAGTTGATGATTTCTGACTATATGGCTATCTTTTGAATCTAAGCCCAGCCCTCTTTCCTGCACTCCCTTCTTTAGTTTTCACCCCTGTTTTTCCCCAATTTGCAACTTTTTCTGCCTTCCATATTTTACGTATTAGTAGTTTCAATTGAAAGAATAAAATCATCGCATTGCAGATTCCTATATTTTTTTCCATAAAGCATATAAAATTATGTCATATGACTCCCAACCTCCTTGTGAGTTATCTTAGTTGTCCTTTTCAGCAGCATGATCAGAGCAGATTTAAATAGTTGTTTTCAAATGCATTTACTTACTATGATCGTCATTCTGTAAAACTTGTAAAGTATTTCATATCACATTAGCGTGTTATCTTTAGTTGAGAACATGCATCAAATTGAAGAAGCTAAAGCTAAGCCTTGCACCTTGCTCAGAGTGACTGGACAGTTACAAATGGCTATGACACTGCTTCTGTTACATTTGACTTGTTTGATGACTTTGAAACAAAGACACTGTTGAAAGGTGAACTACAATGCAGCGTTTTTCGCTTTTGATGAGACAGAAAATTTTAAAGCTATACCTTAGGGTCTTTGTTGCTACATGTGTTCTGTTGTACCTCCTAACAAGGCATTTTGTACCTTTGCGTATGAAGTTGCAACATTGTCATTACAGACGTATATTCCATGAAGTTCTTCATTATTATTTTCTGTACTTTCCTGTTTCTTTATTACTTTAAACAATCAAGTTGTTGGGTGACCAGCTTGTCGACAGTAGTATGTATTTGAAGAAAGTCGATTTCTCTTGAAGATGATGGAAGAATATGTTGTCTGTTATCACTGTCTACCAGGCAAGACAAAGACATGCACTCCCCCATAAGGTCGAACTTTTTCATTTATCAGAAAACGTAGATGCTTTACAGGACCTGACACATCTACAGATCCAATGTATGAAAGATAAAATTGTATAGAGGAATGGGTGACTGGACCATATCCAAACAATGTAGCACAAATTTTAATTCACATGGTTGAGAACGCAATGGATGGCAACCAATCATACAGACGTTGAGTGAGGGACAGACGTTTCTGATGAAGATGACCGTTGTGACTTAATTTCGCTCATAGATAAAATTTTCTACTATGATGGGGTGGACTGCATTTGATTTTATCTATTTTATGAATACATTTACGTATGTTTATAAAGGTAGTAATGATTACAAAAAAGGATGTATTTAGGTTTTGATACATCTGTCTGGATTCCACATCTGTAGAACTTTCATAAGGCTTGGAATTCAGTTTTAAACATTTTAGCACATGCCCCCCCCCCTGAATAGGTAGATGCCCCCCTGAGTACTATATTTTCAGATCTACATGCTAGAAGCTTGTTTTTGTGTTTATCATACAAAGAGATGACTTCTAGGCAACCAAGTTGCATTTTAAAAGTCTTTTTGCTTAAAAACCAAAAATTTGACCCTTGACCCCCTAATATCTGGAAAAGGCCCCCTAATCTGGTCGACCAACATCAAAATTTGTAATCTACATCAAAAGTTGGTCTTGGAAAGGTTGGTCTGAAAAAGTCCCAGCTCAGGTGACAATGTTCCCCCTCCACCCTCCGGTCTATTGGATGCCAAAGAAATGTACCTACACTTAACAGCAATTTAGCCTCATTTTGAAAGTGTTGAAGAATGTTCCTTTTTCACCTTTTTCGAGTGTTCACACGATGCCGTTTTCAAAATGTGTCGGTTAGAGTTCTTCTTTCAAAATCTACCGTTTTCAAGATCTGCCGCCAATTTGGCCAATTAGTCCAGAAAAAGTCACGGTTCCACGGCTGTGAGCCGGAGGAAGGTTGTGCTTTTTACTGTCATTTTTGAGGAAGGTTTACTAATTCTATTAAGAATCCAGTTTGAGGAAAATTTCAGCTCATCTGACGCTTCTCACTGAGGAAGGGTCAGTCATTTTTGTTAAAAGCTAAGAAAAATTTTGGGTTAGACATGTGATTAAACTATATATATTTTCCTCAAAAATACAGTATTCATTATACAGTTTCAAGGCATTAGGACACTATTTGGAATCACATAGCTATCTGGTGGGCCTGTACTTGGGGGGCTTGCAATGTGAAGTTTATTGTGTGAATCCTGCATTTTTTCCACTTAATGGTTCTTAATTTTTCTCATGGTTATTGCCATATAAACTTTATATTTCAAGACACCAGCATAAGTCCACAAGATAGCTGTGCGTATCCATTTTTCTATCGCTTTGGAAATCAAATATGTTATGAAATTGTATAATTCTAAGTGCCAAAGCCTAGCACTTACTAGGCCTAAGAAGTCCATTTATCTGCCAAGGTTAGGTACTGTTCTAAAACAATCAATTCTGTCAGGTACAATGCAATAATCTATTTCTGTGGGAGTCTGGATCTCTTATCTTCTTTCATTTCAATTTCATGCACCATTATTGATTGATTTCACATTTTCATGGGTGAACTGAAAGTCAGCATCACAAATAGTAATAAACTTCATCATCCATCTATTATCCGTAAATTAGCAGAAACTAGCCAGCCTTCTGTACGCAGGTTAGAACTTCATCTGTTAGCTTTTTCTTTCAGCATATGCTTTCAGCTAGCAATCCAACGCAACAGATTTAAAATGATTTCATGAAGTCATGAACTCCAGGATCCACCACGACCACCAGGCTGCCACCAAATTTCTTCTTCAAAATTAAAATTTAGTAACCCCTCCTCCAGTGACTTCAGTGTTTTTCTCATAGACATAATCCTATCATCTTGGTGTACTTCTGGTTTATGATATTGCACACATGATAAATTAACACATCACATAATTTGTTTAATTCGTTCTCTCAAAATAGACTCATTCCAAAATTCTCTTGTTTCGCTCCCCCTGCAGACTTGTCGCTACAACAGAGACTTATGGACTTACGGTTCTGAAATCGGCAATTTGCCGCAGCCTGGAATAGTATATATAAAAGCCGGACCAGATAAAAGGTGGTTGTTGCTGTTGCTAAGTGACAAAAGACTGTTGATGAGATGTAATATGCCAGCCACTGTCAAGCAGTCAACATTTGCTTTTAAAGACTTTGAACCAAAATGGGGTACCTCTAAATAGAATATTTTTTCTTTTGAGTTCTCAATCAACAGTATTTTGATTCAGTTGAGAAATTTGTCATTTAGGTAGTCATAGTTTTTCGCTCCTAGTGGTATTGTCTTAGTAGTAGGGTATTGTACAGTATCATGTAAGTAGTGTAGTCAGTAATATGTTTGTAACTTTTTAATGGAATGTAAAAAAAAAAAAAAAAGTTGAGAAATTCAGTTGAAAATTCAGTTGAGAAAGATTGCTTGAAAGATCCAAGCACAAATCTATTCCTACAAAAAGCTATCTAATCATGCTGAGCCAATCACATTGTAACCTAAAGATGAAGAGTAATAGACAATTCTGGAAAGCTGGCATTTGGAGGGGGCATTTGATCAAGATGCATTCTGTAATGGAATCAGCAATGATTCTTCAGAAATTTGATCATTAAATCAATGTCTTGGTCAAATGCCCCCACTTCAATGCCAATGCCAGCTTTTCTGGAATTGTCTATTCATTCATATCCACAGTGTGTTGTATGGATAGCAGAAGTCTGTGTGCATTTTTGACTCATTAATTATCTTTGTTATCAAGATTATATAAATCAAGTTGTTTCACACTCTGATGAGAGTCTGACCCTAATGACTAAGTTACATTAAATACAGTGCTTATTGTGTAATGGGTGTGAAAGCATGACACAAAAACATTCAAATCAAGTAAAAATGAAACGCAGCATATGACACATTTTCAAGAATATATGATAACAAAATATAAAGAATACTGCCGCATATAACTACATTAAACTGAGAAAGGTGCAGTGATGTGTTTGTTTGAATCAAATTCTCAGATCAATACTTCTTGACTACCTTTTACTGGATAAACACATATTCCCACAAAAAATTCAGCTTTTCTCCTTAGGAGCTTTCATAAGGATTTGATTCAGGATAGAGAGTTTGATTGCTCCTTTTTAGCCTCTAAAACCTAAATAATCTTACTATAAGGTTCAGCATAATCAATTTATCAACTTGATTTTGCTTTGACAATCCAGAAGGGCAGGGGTGGTTTGAGAGAAATTTGAGCCATCTGCTGCATTTTACCTAGAAAGCCCTTGCAAAGTCATGACAAATTTGACAAAGTTCAGGTTGACTTCCATTTAACTTGAAATTGGGGAGCTGTACTTGGCTTTATTTTGTGCAAGAGAGTGCACACAAAAATTTTATCTGTGGCTATCTAGAATTTTCCTTTAAAACAATAGATCTAACTCTGGAAAAATTGCTGTAAAGCATTAGAACACAAAGATTGAAGTGAGCCATGATCCAGTCAAACAAAATATCCCCTTTTAACATGTCATGACAATCAGCTCCTACTGCTATGACAAAATAGATGAACATGATACCCTGAAAATGGCACCTCCCTGAAAAAATATACAAAGTACCCTCTTCCTCTCCCCAAGAGTATTTGGTAATTTTGACAAAGTCCTTCTTGAAAGGAGTTTATTGATAAGCTCTCTGCTTTCTCTACTGATGCATCACATCAGAAATCAACAACTTCAAAATCCTCTGTTGCTTCAGAAAAAAGACAGAGCAAGCAAATAATCCCCAGTCCTGGGAATTTGAAATGAATTGTTTCTTTTGTTGTCTTGTTTGGTTTCATAATCTTCAGCCAGCCAGCAGCATATATAGTCAGATTTCTTGCAATGCAATGCAGCCACATAGAAGTTGACAGACTCGCATGATGCTCGCGTCGTAGGGGTGAAGGGCTCATCTTTTCTCTTTGCATTAGATTAGGCCAACCACGATTGGCAGTGGAACTACAGACAGATCCAAAATATTCAACTCAAAAAACTCTCCCAAATTAAAGTCCCTAAAAGTTACTCAAAATATTCTCCACTCAAGGCCAGCATATGAAGAGGAAAATCCACAGCGTCGTGACGAGACAGGTTTTGGTATCTACCCAGTCGTGAGTCGCAGGCAAAACGTAGCGGTGTCAACATCTTGACAGCTCCTTCTTCTCCGTTTCGGGGTCGAAATGTCATTTGACAAACTTCTCCTTCATCATAGCCACGGCGGGCTCACTTCTGCCACTCGAAACAAGGCAGAAGAGGCAGTGAAACTCCCTTCAGCTCATCACTTACGAACAAGGCAAACAACAATTCCTTCCTCTTTGAGAAAACAGGCCTTCAAACGGCTCCCTGGGTGAATTTTGAAGTTATCCTCTGGCCGTCGACAAGCTGTGAAGACGCCATGTTGGTCCGGTAAATGCAGTTATCAAAGCTAATTTGCATGATAGCATCAGTTACAAATTCTGATTGGTCTAAAACCACGAAAACCATCATTGTTTATGAAATACCGTGCTCTGATTGGTAGCAATAAAATTTGCGCTGAGTTACCGTTTTTAGAAGCATAAGGACATAAGTCCCTCAACTGAAGCGATAACAACAACAACAACAAGCGAAAGTTAGAGGGACTTACGTCATGAGTCTACTCTCAAAACGCCCCTTGCCATTGTTGCCATTCGCCATTTTGCCTCAAGCGAGGCCTCTTTTCCATACATGTAAGCGAGACAATTTTTTGGCGGGAAATGTCAGCGGGGTTGAGGAACAATAGGCGGGCGTCGGGCGCCACATGAATCGTATTGTTTGTTTCTATTGTGGTAAAAGGAAATATAAGTATCTATTGTGGAGAAGAATGCATGAAAGATAACCGCAAAAGAAACACAAATACGAAACATCATGGACAACCATTCTAGTCCAAATATATAGAGGGTCAACAACCGCCAAACTTTAAAGGCTCTGTTTCATCCAGCATGCCTTGCACGTGTCGTCTCTTGGTTTGCCTTTGTTGTCGCCATTTTCATGGGCCATGAAAATGGCGACAACAAAGGCAAACCAAGAGTCGACACGTGCAAGGAATGCTGGATGAAACAGAGCCTTTAAGCCTGAACCCTCGCAACAGCAAGAAACAATTTTTTTCTGCTTCTTGGACAAGCCAAGTTGACAGATCTGAAACACTGATGTGAATGTAGAAAACAGTAACAAAGAACTTGCTGATTCTATTCCATCATCAAGGGAAATCATATGCAGTTTCCAGCAGATCAAGGCTGGCAGTAGAGCAGAGAAAAGGAAAACAGAAGAAATATAAACTGTTAATGCTGAATCTGATTTAGCTCAAACTCTAAATGAATTTAATGCACATATAAGAAATTAAGAAATTCGATACTCTTTCTGAATTCAATGCATTCCAACAATCAAAGGATGAGGTCAAACCTGACTTTCAATTTGATAACAAATCAAAATGCCATCTTTTTATCCAGGATTCAAGGCCAGCCAGAGGCATGCATACCTGACCTTGCTCAGGAATATTCCATATTTTATAGCAAGACTTGCAGAGACAAGGTTTTAAAAGATGTTGCAAGTCACTTTCGCAACATTGATGTAACATTGATATGAATAACTTCACGATGTTCATAATATTTTAGGACAAACTCACTTTGTTTGAACAATTTCAGTTAAATTAGTATGTGTGATTTTTTAAAACAGTTTCCATCCTATATGATAGAACAGGCCCGTCGGAATGAAACTGATATTGGGGGGCTGGAACGAGGTGCGAGCGAAGCGAACAAAAATGGGGGTCCGGGGGAGGGAAATTTTTCATGAACACGCCCTTTAGATCGTTGAAAAACGCCCCATTTTTGGAAAAAGTGCCATTGACGAAAGCAAAGGATCACAACTAATGATGGTCTTTCCACGAAAATTTTGAAATTTCGACTTGCATGACATCAAAAGTGTTGCATTTTGGATCTATTTCCTCGAATATATACGCGTTTGTATCTTGATTCTTACAACCTTGGCTTTTACAGCCTTTTCACTTACAAAATCAACAAACTTCAGCAAATTATTGGGGGGGGGGCTGAAGCCCCCCAGCCCCCCCCGCTTCCGACGGGCCTGTAGAATGCACATAGAATGTTCATATTATCACAAGATATGGAAGTGGTGGTTTCTAGATTTGTGGTTAAAAACAATGCAAAGAGTTCGAACTTTCGTTATTTTGATTTTCTAAAATGAAGAAGGTTCAGCCTATACAATTTGACAGCCGGAGGAAGGTTTGACCTTTTTCTGGACTCTGTGACCAAATATGTGCCGTTTTCGTGTGAACGGGGAGCCTATCCGTCACTTTTCACCGTTTTCAAAATGTGCCGGCATCGTGTGAGTCCAGTCTAATTTCTACAGAACGACGTAGCTTGCTCAAAGCTAAATTTTTAAAATCTTTTTTTGGGATTATTTGCGCAGATTGTATAAGTCCAATACCAAACATCCATGCATCTTAAATGCCTTTTTATTTGGTATTTAAGATGGCTTGCTCCACAAGGCATATTTGTGATTTTCTTGGAAGCTTCAGAGAGAAAACATGATGTGAAAATGATCAAAATGGATTTGACTTTTGACGACACAGATTTGCTGTCAGTCGGATACCACTTTATTAACGATTGTATGATGTATGGATAAAATTGGAAACTTTTATTCTTTTGTTCGGTTCTGAATTTTTGTGAATCAGAGTCAGATCGGAGTGTTTGTCACATAGTACCATTTTGCAGCAAAGAGCTAGCTACATTATACTCTTTCTGGTTGTTGTGAGCGAAAATTTGCTTCAACTCGATATAACAGAAACTGAAATTACATGTTTTCGACTTTTTATTTCCAGTCAAGGAAGTCTTCTGTGTCCGGCTCAAGCAAGAAAGGCCAGTCACCATGGTTTGATGTTGCCATGACTACTAACACATCCATTGTTGTGTCACACTTTTATTTGCCCAATGAAACTGGAGATGAGGTATGTTACAAAACGTATTTTTCACCCTTCTCTTCCTTTAAGTCTTTGTTGCACAGGACATCTTTTAACATCCAAAGTGGTAGGGAATTCCCCACTAGCCACTTTAATGTCCGCGCCAGTCATGCACATTTTTCCCACCAGTAAAAGACCCTTTTCATTAAAACAACGTCTTTACAATATCATGAACGTAGGTTTAAGACAGACCAAACAACATGCTTGATAAAATATTCGATAGAATAAAGAAATATTCATTTTTATGGCACCCCTTTGTATCAAGTTTGTCTGCTCATTGACAGTCATAGTTGATGTTACCTTGGTATTAGATAATTTTTTGCTTGAAAAAATCATCATTTTTGAGTGAGAGCTAAACTGATGCCGTTTACTTTTAAAGGAAGCTACGATCTTTAGGGCTCCCTGCCATAGTAAAAATCCTTAAAAGGTGCCCAGTGATAAAAAATCTGACCTTGCGTTGCTGCGTAACACCTCCTACTCCAATAGCCTGCTTTTGGAAGTTGCATTATAACCCGTTGCTGTTTTCATGATATGCTGCATCATTCCTATGATAACCCTCCAGGATTGTAGTTATCCTCAGATGTACTGAAGGGACAGTATCTCTTTCTACTGTATGGCAATTCTCTTGTGGTGATAGCATCTTTCAACTTCCGCGGTATAGTGCACTACGTCGGTACTGGACTTGTAGTTACTTTACGTAGTAAACAGCGCCTGCTTCTGAAGTGACGTGTTATCTTTGTATTTGAAGATTCGGATCTTTGAAACGACTACAGAATGGCAATTTTTAGATCTGTTTTTGAATTTACGGTATTTTCCGAAGCATTGCCCGACGAATTTCGCTATACCTTTCTTGTCAAGGAATGTTTGTGACATAGCCAGGCTGGAAAGCATAGTTTGCAAAGCAAATCTGAAATGTTTGTGGCAAGCAAGGTTCCTTCGTTTGCGAGGGAGTTGGTATGCAATTCGATATTCATCTACAGGGTGTCTCAAAAAAAATTGTTCGACGTTTGATTAAATACTAAAAGATAACGATACGCCGAATAAATACTTGGTCATGTAACCCTTTTCCTGAAATTTTAACTTGCTTTTTGACACCAGAATCTTGCAAATCCACTAAAAATTCACAGAGTTACAAGCCTTTGAAATTCAACTTTGAGCGAAAGCTGAAACCAGAGGCCTCGAAATGGCACTTTTGGTAAAAGCTCCATGGGTCATCGTTTCTTTTATTTCTCAATTGTTTTAGGGCCAACTAAATGGGATTTGAACAAGTTTTCGATAACCTAACTTTCAAGCGTATGCATACTTTGAGGGAACAGTTTCAGTCTCTCGTTGATTATGTTTGGAGCTACTGTTTTTGGAGACATGCAATGGTAAGCAAATTTTGACTATGATGGTAAGGAATATATGACTTTAGAAGTCCTATTTGGTTTGCTCTGATATCAACAAGGGATATTACGTTGGGTAGCCTTCTTTTACCTCGATCTTCGTGCTCTTTTGCATTACAAGTAATCTGGGGGTCTCTGGTTTCAGCTGTCGCATATTTTTATCTTTGAAAGCTCCCAGCTCAATAAATTTTCAACCGATTTGCAAGATTCTTGTCTTTGAACTTGTTTCGAAATCTTAGGGACAGGGTTATCTTCCCACAAGCCTATTCATGTTATCATTATTTTTCAATATTTAATCAAACGCCGAACAATTTTTTTGAGACACTATGTACATAAATTATTGTTACTTTAAAAGAAGAGGCAGACCTTTCGAAACTCCCTGTATACTTTTCACTTCCCTACTTATAACAGAAGTTGTTTTGCGTTTGTCCAGTTTTCTTCATCCATGGAATGTGATTTTACTTTTTCAGGAAATCGACATAGAAAGTGATGGTGATTTCAAAGGAATGAAGAAAATGAGCCTTGAATCAGGCACAGCGTACAAATTCCGAGTGGCTGGTATCAATGTATGTGGTAGAGGACCTTATAGTGATGTTGCTGCATTCAAAACATGCGTACCAGGTAGTAACTTTTATTTTTTAAGTAGGGTCTTCTTGCGACTGATCTTCGTTTTAGCATTTGATGCCAAGCCATTGTTGAATTGGAAACTCCTTTTGCTGCAAATAATGTTTTTTGTTCCTGAAATTGAAAGTAAAGTTTGAAGTGATATTTCGTGGAATACAGTGCGCGAAATCTCGATTGAAGTCAAGATGACGCTCTTCGCTATCGTGAAATGCAAGTTGGGAGCAAACCGGACAACTCAAAACTTGTCATTGTGTATGGTTCTAAGCTTTCTTATGTCGATCGTGTCATAAGGTCATAAGGCTCTAATTTTCTTAACGTTTATCTCGTGTAAATGATGTTTTTTCAATACTTCGAACTTTGATTCAATTCAGCCCTGTTTATTTCCTTGATTCAAGAGTATAGTTAAAAGAATCAGTCTCTCGAAATTTCAAAGTGTCATATCAGTGAAAAGACATGTACAGTAACCTGTTGCAAGAGCTCAAAATATTCGATGAAGGACAATTAAAAACCTTACTCGAATTTTATTTGCAAAATTTGATGATGTGATCTTTGCGGGGCATAGCATTGTTGACAGAGTAACTTTAAACAAAATTTCTTCTCCTTTAGGCTTTCCTGGAGCTCCATCATCAATCAAGATTACTAAGGTATCTTTTTTAAGATGTTTAATTTTAAAAGTTCAGCTAAGTATCTTTCTGCCATACAAGGGAGGTTTCCAGAATTGTGTTGCATCCAAAGTTATCTGTCGGGTTTGAACAGTGATTTCAGTATTTCTTGCAAACAAGTGACGTGGATATGTTGCATCTGCAATATCACAGTTCGTTGAAAAATGCCCTGATAAAAGTGTATATATCAAGTGAAAGTCAAATTACACTAGGATACCGCAAACAAGAACATACTTTGTAAAAAAGAGACTGACTAGGTTCTTATAAACTGGTGCTTGTGATATTTTCAGAGTGTAGTTCGTTTGACAAGGACACTTATGATGACTATGATGAATATAAAGCTAAACGATATATATTTGATAAACGTGCGAGTGGGATGACTGTGTTTCAAATTGTGGAAGCTGTAGTATTTTTTGCTGACAAAGCAATTTATATCATACAGCATGTTGAAACTATTTGCTTATCCCTGAAAACTTTTTCAGGCGTTCTGTAATCAACAGTTGAGAGTTTTTTTTATCCTGATTTGATAACATTTATCAAATGTACCAGTTCATAAGAACATAAGAACATCGAGGAAAATCAATCTGTTTTTGGTTCTTATCTTTGGGTGTCTTTTTTGACAGAATCAGTCAACAGGTTCCTTTTTGCTATGTTCTTGTTCGCGGGGTTTCACAGTATAACATATGAAGTAGTAGAAATCGGTGTATTTGCAGGAAAGCGAACAATTTGCTTATCCCTCAAAACTTTTTCAGGCGTTCTGTTGTCAGCAGTTGAGAGTTTGTATACCCTGATTTGAAAACATTTATCGAGGAGACGAAGAACAAGATTTGCAACGATAATCATTTCCATTATTGATATTTCATTCCAAAGACAAATCGAATCCATCGATTAAGACAAATCCATGTTGTGACAAATCCGATTAGTTAATGATTAAAAGATTCATTTTTTTTTCATTTAATCTTTTTTATACATGATACTCCATCAGTCATAGTAAAAAAAAAGCAAAGATAAAGATAGCTATACATACTGTTCTTCCAGGAGGTCATGTTTCAAGGGGTCTTCGTTGCCTTATTGGCTCAAAAAATAGTTTCTAGCCTGCTTTTTGAAAAGTGCAGCAGATTCCACATTTCTAATATTGTTTGGGATATCATTCCACACCTTGGCACCTTTGTACGAAAAGCTCTTTTTTGTTATCTCTAGCCTAGGTCTTGGTACCTGCAGGTCATTCGCTCTCCTTGTTTCATATTTTGAAACCTGAGATCTTTTTGTGAACTTTTGCTTAAGGATTTCTGGACATTGCTCATTTAGAATTTTATGCACCATCATCGCTTGGTCAAGCTTGATTAGTTCATTTACACTTAATGTTGCAGATGGTATTCTGTCTTTAATAGGCGCGGATTGGATCAGAGTCATTGCCCTGTCCTGTAACTTTTGCAAGCTATGGAGTTTAGTTGCAGAAAGGTGACCCCATAGGAGATTACCATATCTGAGGTGACTTTCCACCAATGCCCGGTATACTTGAAAAAGTTGTGATTGAGGGAGCAATTGTCGAAGTTTTCTGATGGAATCAAGACCTCCCTTTAATTTTCCTTTTACTATCTTATACTGTTGATTCCATGACAGAGTTTCATCAATAGTTAACCCTAAATACTTCGTCTTTCTAACTCGCTTGATTTCATCTTCTCCAACCTTCAGATCACCGATTTCGGAGATCTTGCCTAATTGCTTGCTGTTTCCTAAGAACATGAATTCGCATTTCGTTACATTTAGGCTTAACTTGTTTTGTCTTAGCCAATCTATGACATCTTACAACTCATTTCTTAAGTCTTCCAAAAGTTGGTAAGCGTCCTCTCCACCAAGAGTAATACTTGTGTCATCGGCATACATATTGGGTGCGAATTTCGTAAGGGACTCCTCAAAATCGTTGGTATACAATATAAATAGAAGAGGCCCTAAACATGACCCTTGAGGAATGCCACAGGAAACCAGTCGTTTCTCGGAATTCTGGCCGTTAAGGTAGCAATACTGCTGGCGTTCTGTTAGATAGGAAGCGAACCATTCGAGCTCTTTCTGACAAATGCCATATCTTTGTAGTTTTGCCAAGAGAATATTGTGATCAATGGTATCGAATGCCTTTTTCAAATCAAGGAAAAGGCTAATGTTGACATTTTTTCGATCAACATTGCTATACCAAGAATCTGTTACATTCAACAGTGATGTTATTGTTGAATGAAGTTTGCGGTAGGCAAATTGGTTCTTGGATAGCAGATCGTTTGCTGTTAAAAATTCAAAAAGTTGATCTCGAGCTACTTTTTCAAATATTCTCGAAACAGCCGACAAAACGGAAATCGGTCGATAATTATTCAAATCTGATTGCCGTCCTGATTTAAAAATAGGTGTTACTCTAGCTGTTTTCCATATATCAGGAAATATGCCCACCTTCAGCGACTCATTGAAGATTATCTTGAGAGGGTCACAGATTACTTCCGCTGCGTCCTTTAGTATCTTTGCCGGAATTCTATCGGGTCCTGGTGATTTAGAGTCCTTCAGTCCTCTGAGCGCAGTAAGTACATACTGCTTAGTAACGGGCTTGAATTTAAACTTAACAGACTCTTCATTGCTTGGTATAAAGCGGGTTGGGTCATCATTCAATTTACCCTCAGTTTTACCAGCTAATGAAAGGCCCACATTGGTGAAGTGTCTATTGAAAGCAGACGTAATTTCTTTTTTGTCTGTTAGCTGCTTGTTTTCAAATTCTACCATAGCAACAGAAGTGGTTTTTGATGTTTTACCCAGAACTGTGTTGATGGTTTTCCACATTTTCGAGGGGTTGCCTTGGCTATCCGAAATCTTCTGAGAAAAGTAATCCTTTATAGCTTCGCGTATGCGAGATGTTACAAGATTGCGGAGCTTTTTGTATTTTGGCCACAATGCTATATCATTTGTAGCTAATCTTTTTGTTTGATCACGCTTGCGCATGAGTTCTTTTATCGAAGGGTTTATCCACGGGGCATATTCCGATCGTACCTTTCGCTTTCTCAAAGGGGCATGTAAATTAAGCAGCGATTCAAATATTTCATGGAAAGATGCTGTCATCTGATTTGGATCAAATGATAGCTCAGAAAACAAGGTTATAAAGTCTATGGAATGCAGGGCAGACAAAAATTCATCCTTGTTGTAGTTCTTAAGCATCCGTGTTTCTACCGTTTTTTGGCATTTTTGTAGGATACGCCATGCATTAATTTTCCTTGTCCCAATGATAAGGTAATGGTCTACCATACCTATTTGAATAACTTCACTTTTAAGGATATGTCTTACCCTGTTTGTTGCAAAATGGTCAATGAGGCTTCTAGTTATTATAGTTTTACCCTCATTGTTAATCTTACTGGCAACACGAGTGTATTCTTGTATTTGTTGTTCAAACTGAAAGAAGGAATACAAAGATTTTAACCTCTTTGTATTCCAGTCGCTTCGTGACTTGAGATCACAATTCGTGTCCCCAATAAGAATAACTTCCTTATCTTCAGAGTCTAACTTGCGCAAAATCCCTTCCAGAGTGTCAAATGACTTACTATCTTGGTTATCCGTCGGGGGTCTGTACCAGCAAAGAATGACAAAACTCTCAGCATTTTTTGGAGTTATTTCAATGCCGATAACTTCAAGATCTTGATCTGTAATATCGATTCGCTGAAAGTGGGGCAAGGTCTCCCTGACATAAACAGCCACCCCACCACCAGCAGTATTCCTATCCTTTCGATAGATTTGATAATTCTCTATGTTTACTACCGAATTCGGCACTTTACTCTCTAGCCTCGTTTCGTTCAGGCCTATTATGTCTATATTTCGCTCATTTAGCACAGTTTCCAATTCATTTTTATGTTTTCTTAAGGAAACTATATTATATGATGCAATTCTTAGTCCTTTGCGTTCTCCTTTATTTTTAGTGTTCATTTGATCTTCTTCCGGGCCTGTACGTCCCTAACAATAACGCAAATAACTAGCAAGATTACCTGCAAATTTTCTTGTCCCTCCTGGATTAATATGCAAACCGTCCGCTCCAATATTAGAAAATAATACATTGTCATTGTCAATAAGATCAAAACCATGTAATTCCAGTTCTTCTTTCAGCAGCTCATTCACTTTCTTTACTTTGCCATTTAGTAGCTCACTGTCTTTTCGTCGCAGAATGCTTGAAAATGCAATTTGGGAACGACGGTTCCTGGCTTTTATGGCTTGCAGCGCTGTAATGATTTCATCTCTTAGCTCCTCGGGTGTTTTTGCCTTGATATCACACGTTCCCGCATGCACAATGATGACATCACTGTTGCAGACTCCAACTTTATTTACAACATCTTTTATTTTCATACCTCCTTTGGCTCTCTTCTCCACTTTTCGGCTGTCATTGCAAAGCTTCATTTCATCTAGGCGATTCACTTGAGAGTCTCCAACGATTGTTACTTTTAGCTGGTTTTTTTCGTTTTCAATGGCATTGTTTGAGTCTGTTTTTCTGCTCTGTTGATTCGAATCTTTTCTTTTTACTTTTGAATGAGTTGCACTTTTCTTGAAGTTGTTATTGAAGTTATGGGCGCTTCCTTTGTTTGGTTGTTTTTTCGTGGCTTTCTCTTGAGCAGCTTGTTTCCTTGGAGCTTGTTGGTGAGACGAGATATTCTTTGTCCGAGGAAACTTATGTGTCCCCCCGTGCAGTAGGTTATAGCTCATGCGCAGTAGCGTTTTAGGGTTGAAGCTCTGATGGGTGCATGAGCTTTGACCCACTGCACGGGGGGACATATCAGTTTGCTCAGTCAAGCGTATCTTGTCTCCCCAACAAGAGCTTCTTGAAGATTAGGTCACATTATAAAATTGTTATTGACGTTTGGAAGCAGTGCTGTGCTTCATCATCAGAATATCAAGTTTCCTAAAGCACGAGGCTAAATTTATGTCCATAAAAACAAAAGACTACCATGAATGCTTTTTTTACAAATCCTAAGTGAAAAATAAATGATGAGGTAAGCCCGAATGACAATACCGAAAACAGAGCTAAGGAAATAGAAGACATCTAACAGTTTTAACATTGTCTTGTCTGTTTTTCTTGCTCTCACGTTATGTGTGCTGTGTCGCTCGTGTGTATCCTTCGGAAAGCTGGCAAATCGATTTTTGTTCCATATGCTGTTGCTAAGGAGACTGAAAAGTCTGAAAATTGCACGATTAGATATCGACACCAAAGCTTTTTGTTTTAATCTAAGAGCAAAATTTTTTATATTCGTACAGTTTTAAAATCATGTGATGATATTCTGAGATCTAACTTGTCGAATTGTTTTTTACTAGAATACAGATGGAGCGCAATTATCATGGGAGCCACCTACAAACAGTGCTGGAACAATCGTTGAATATGCTGTGTACCTAGCAGTAAGCAGCAAAACAAACCAAGGCAAAGAACAACCAGCTCAACTTACTTTTGTACGAGTTTATTGTGGAGCAAGTTCTTCATGTACAGTCAATAATGATACACTTACTAGTGCCCATATCGACTTCACAACGAAGCCTGCTATTATCTTCAGGATTGCAGCAAGGAATGAGAAAGGGTAAGTCTTTCTGTCAATCAAATTTTATTTATATTTACCTCTTATATCATAAGGACAAGTGGATTAATGCTGGAAAAACATTCAAAAATCAAAAATCGAATACGTTGGAATCGGCATGATAAACTAAAGTCCCATCAGGTACTTTCCTCAGAAATCAGGATACATCTGCTATACACCTTTTCAATTAAGCGACCTCGTTTTGGAATTTTTCAAAATTTCTTTAGCTTGCGTCATATTCAGATTCAGCACCCTAAGTTAAGTCTAGATGCAAATTTTCATGATCTTAGTGTTAGCGAATTTGATTTTATGAGGATAACAAATTTGAAAATTTATAAGGAATTTGACCGTGAATAATGACTGTAAAGTTACACCCCAAACGATTTTCACGGTCAAATCCCTTATAAATTCTATAAGAAAAAGAATGACGAAAAGTTTCATATTTCAACATCCATTGATAAAAGAGATTTAACAATATTTCGCTGTACATCCATACAGCATCATCAGGTGAATAAATGAGAGCGTAAACAACTAAGGTTCATATTACAAACAAATTGAGAAATATAACTCCCTAAGGGTTTGCAAAGATCAGTTACAGCTCAAAAATAAAATGAAATAAAACTTAAAATCACAGTTCGTGGTGAAAGGCTAATTGAACAATTTCAGTGGGTATGATGTCTCTTGCGCGTTCATAGTAGGATTGGATTCTCTAATGAATAATGATTCACTGATTTTTCTTTTGGTTGTGGAGCTGTAGTTTGAGCCTAATATCTCGAAATCTTTTGTCCAAACGTGTGAATGTTTTCTGTCTCTAGAATGATGTAGCACGTGCGAGAATCTATCTCGTCTATTATGATAAATTATTCGTTCACTTATTCTTCTTTTAGTTTCTCCAATGTATTGTTCTTGACACTCTTTTTCAGGACATTTGCACAAATATACCACATTACTTTTATGTATGAATTCTGTGTGGTCTTTTACTTTAAACTGCGTGCTTAGCTTTTTACTTTCGTAAGCGACAAAAGGTTTTATTTCCGATTTCAGGAACTGTTTTGATTCTTTTTCATTTTAGCAAGGATATTGACGCCTTTTTTACCGGCATATGGTAACGTGAGTTGCACCCGGCTTTCTGATTTTGCGCTACCTTCTCTTCGGTGATCTGGTTATCTTTGTTGATGTTGTTTTCCACGTTGTTTCTCCTGTTGTCCTCTTTTCTCAATTCATCTATGACAATAACATATAACATTAAAATGAATCGTACCTTGAGCAGAGTTGTTTTCAACACGACGTTTCGAGCTGAGCCCGTTATCAAGTCTTTTGTCAAAGACTATATCGTGCAACACGCTTTAAATAAGATTGTTTTGTGCATCTATGACAATGTTTTCAACAAATTTCCTTGGATAATCATTAATTTTGCAGAAAACTTGTTTCAGATGCTCAAGTTCTTGTTCCATTGCTTCTTTGGCAGATGGGATGAGAATTGCTCGTTTTACAAGTCCTTTTAGGTTGGTTGATTTCCATTGCACAGGCGCATGTGATTTCCAATTGATGTACAGATCAGTGTTTGTTTTCTTCCGATAAACACTGGTTTCCAAATGGCCATCATCACAACGTTTGACTAGGACATCCAGGAAATTCTTATAAATTCTCAAATTTGTTATCGCCATAAAATCAAAATTGCATACTCTAGGAATATGAAAATTTGCAATTAGACTAAACATGGGGTGCTGAATCCAAATCCGTGGTCAGAAATTTTGTATCAAGAAATTTTCGAAAATTTCCAAAACGAGGTCGTTAGTTGAAAAGGTGTATTGGTTATTGCTTGTTTGAATCCTTTTGAAAGTTTGATTGTTTTGTTGTGTTTAATCTTGATAACAAAGGAGCTTTTGTGCAAGGCTGAGGCTGCTACAGGATAAAACTAGGTTTGGGAATTGCATCTCGATTTGTTGTTTATTCACTGATAACAACTACTTAAAAGTGATTGATAAGATGTGTCCTATCATCAAAGTCCATACCATTATTATTCATTCCACTGTAGTATGTAGTGTTAAAGAGAGACAACAAGAACGTTGTATACAAGTGTTTGAGTTCATATCATATTTTGTTCTCTCCATGACCAAATAGTCGTTGACATACTTGTATCACGAGATGATTTTAATAACAGCAAGTATTTGTAATATAGTTCGTTGATTTAAATAGTTGTACATTTTCTTGAGTCACCAGGTAAGCTTTGAAGACTAAAATCGTTAGAAAACCAGAAATGATTTTAAAATAGTGAATTTCGTCTGTAAAATTTCCCGCAGACTACGCCTGTTCATGACATACTCTCGAGTACCGAATAAACGGGGGGGGGGGGGGGGGGGTGGGAATAATCGGGGGGGGGGTTGGAAATGGTTCGATATAGCAATAATCGGGGGGGGCTGGAATAATCGGGGGGGGGGGTGCTTGGAGAAATAGAAAATAGTCGTTTTCTTAGGTAAACACGTATCTTTTATGTATTCATGTGAAAAGTGATGTTACTGGTACAGTTACTTATGAACTCTGGTTCTGTTGAATGCACTTATTGAGACTTTTTCTTGCGTTTATTCAGAAATTTGTTTACTACCATTTCATTTTTCCAAAAATTGAGAAAAGGGGGGGTTGGAATAAGAGCGGGGGGGTTGGAAAATTTCTGAAAAATCAATAAGCGGGGGGGGGGGACGATTATTCGGTACTCGAGAGTAACCCATAACCATACTTCTTTGCAATATTGTGCACATTCCTGATATGACCTGTTCTTTTCCAGGTATGGCCCGGCAACGCAAGTGAGGTGGTTGCAAGGTGAGATAAAGTTGTATTATTTTTATCATCATCTCTATTATTATTGATCTTGTATAAATATTGTGGCCGCCGTCTCAATACAATTGTAAATGGTAGTATGATCTTTAAAACTGGGATCATGATGTAAATAAACAAGTTATATACATATAATGTAAAAAAGGACCAATTTTAGAATAGAAGCAACCATAACGATCCAGATTAGGCAGGTTAGTGAATAAGTAGATCAAAATGAACTCTCGAACTCTGAAGCTGTTTACATTTTTGTGGAAGAGGGGAACGTAGGGATTGACACAAAACAAACATTTGCATGCTCGTTAGTTTTCAGAAGGTATCGAAGAAAGAAATTTATAGTACGAGTAACAGTCTGGGTGTCAGGAATGTGTTTTACAATGTCTCTGGAATGTGTCTGCCAAAAGACTTGTCGCTGAACCATTTAGTATTTTGCTACAATTTTCAAATATTTCTGCTAAAATCCATACATGCTGTATGATTTTGAAGATCACTGGTTTGTTTGTTTGTTTGTTTGTTTGTTTGTTTGTTTGTTTGATTTTTCCATGTGTACAAAGTTGTGTGAAAAATTTCAATTGCTTCTTTTCATTGCCTTATGAGCAGGAACATTCCTTAAGTCTACATTTAGCATTACTTTATTGCAGCTATACTGTTGAATGAACCTAATGCAGAGCTGTTTTCAAATAAGTTAAGTTCTTAGAAAGACAGAGGTGCTTTCTGTTTGCCTTGCCAGTAAGGAGTTCTTCGTGTATGGTTGAGAGTTTTTCCGGTCCTAAATTTACTGTCTTTTTTATCTTTACAGACATGAAAGATGTACCAAAGGATAAGCTTCCATTAAAGAGGGGTGCATCCGACATGAAGTAAGTGCTAATGTTTCCTATGCAGTTACCATCGGGTGCCATGTTGAATGGCATGTAACCACGTTTGAAATGGAGCTTTATCTAACCGACCGGTTTCATGGGTAAATTATAATGTTAACTCAAATATGTTCCAGTTAACCATCATCAGGGAGACCTTTATCACCATACAGTAAGAGCTAAATGAATTGTTGTTGGTGAATTATTGACCTACCCTACCAGCAGTT
The DNA here is from genome assembly GCA_964020215.1 of Aurelia sp. 3 sensu Dawson et al. (2005). NCBI lineage: Eukaryota > Metazoa > Cnidaria > Scyphozoa > Semaeostomeae > Ulmaridae > Aurelia > Aurelia sp. 3 sensu Dawson et al. (2005). The sequence continues at coordinate 13,032,825 of OZ026583.1, forward strand.
TATTTGAAGTACTTCGATTATGGAGAAAACAGACGAATTTCTTTTTGACTTCTTGGTTTTCAAATTTGCTTTCACCCTGTCCTTTGTCATGTATACGTTTAAATTTTGGCTATGATACTTCAAACATTTTTCATCTTTTAAGGAAATGCGTCAACGAATTTACGTCAGTCAGCACATATTGTAAGTGCAGTGCATGTTGTTGTTGTTGTTGTTGTTGTTGTTGTTGTTGTTGTTGTTGTTGTTGTTGTTGTTGTTGTTGTTGTTGTTGTAATAGCATGCAAACTCTTCCCTTCAACATTCTAAGTCTGTTTCCTACTTCTAGGGTTAACGAAAACTCAAAGAAAATCAAGACTGCTGTATGAAGTCCACTATGCTTACATGGCTGGGTATTTTTACTTCAAAGTAGAGATTTAAACTATTTATCGTGTACATAGTTGTTGGAACTCATTTAGCATTCTTATCCAAAACTAAGGGCTTCATAGGGGTGATGGGTTGGAAGCTTAATAGCTTTTTGTTTCAGTGGGCAACTTCGTAATGCTTGATTTCGATGTTGATCAATTGCACACCAAGCATTTTGTGCCCAAAGGAAATGTTGGTTGCATTCTCAAAATGCATTTTGTGTCACATTGCATATGTGATGTTTTAGATTTGTTTAGGGCGGTCCATTCTATTTTATTTTCTTCGATGACAGGGACTGATTACTTTTCCGTTCCTTTCTGCTCCATCTTTTATGCACTGTAAAGGCTCTAGAGACTCTAGGTTTGTGTGTGAGGGGCGGGGGGCTTATTAAAGAGGGGCTTATTCGCAAGTCAAAGTGCAAGGGGATAATTATAGCTTTTAGTTCCTTTATAGACTTATGACGATGAGTCTCTTGTTTCCCTGTGCTCCTTGACTTGATGATGGCGCTTCGGTCAATAGAGACTCATAGTATTACTATGAAAAACCTGGCCCTATTTAGTCCCAAACTGAGCAATTTCTTCAGTACCAATCAGATTGCGAGATTTGTGAATTACTATTGTTAACGTGTAAATGTGATAGAATTTTCGATTCGATTGAAGAATTGAAAACACTCCCATGGGATAGAGATTCGAAGCCGTGATTCTTTCGTAATTCCATTGATGATTGAAGAAAATAGGGCCAAGTTGTTTACTGTTTCATGATGAGTCCCTCTTGAGCAAGGTTTACCGCAGGGGTACAAGGGACTCATCGTTATCAGTCTAGTTCCTTTATCCAGTATTTTGCAGAATCAACGCACAATTTTCCAATCAAATACACAAATTCGACACATTTGTTATCCCAAACCATATCGAAATCAATCTTCAAACTTGTTTAGCTAAATAGATTGAAAATGTTTCGTAACCTATGATATTTGATATGGATGGAGGGGAGCTTAGTAGAGAGTTTAAAGTCTTTGGCTTAGAAGGAGGGACGTAGCAAAAGAGGGGCTAAAAGGTTTGCGCAAGGTTAGAAGCTTGCATTTGCAGATTGCAGAAAATCTCCCATCCCATTCAAACTGAAGTTGCACAAAAAGTCAACAAAGGATAACGCAAGAATAAGATTTTATCTTGCTGAGAAACAATGCCCTGTCTGAGTGATTTCTTTGTTCTGTTCATTGAGAAGGCTGTTTATCATTGCACACAGGCTTTAATAGACAGCGGGGCTAAAACAGAGCTTTTAAGGTAGTTTATCGTTGTATACCCATAGGCATTCACAAGTCTGCTTTCTCCATGTAATTATGAGATCCTAGGAAACAATTCCCACTAATTGTTCCAAATTTTGATAGACTTGGGAATAGATCTAGCTATTCAGCAAAAGAGCCTGGATCGAGCGTTATCGTTCGATTGAGATTCTTTTTCAGAATAGCTAAAAAGGTCTATTCGTGGAATGTTTGCAAAAAACAGCTTAACATGGCTTCCAAACCCTAGCAATGTATAAAATTAGGTAAATGCTCATTGAATACTCAGTTTGTTAATTTTGTGATGTTTATTTGTCTTTTGATTACATGTTTTTTACAAACGTCACAGTTTGGGACTGCATTCATAGAGAAGGACGATGGGTTTGGCGCTAAATGCCTAGCCGGAAGAGCGAGGATACCGTCTTGCCAAATATTCCAAAAAGTTATTGTCTGTTCTAACGAATAGAAACGAATAGGTGAGAATTTTAATGAAATAGTTTCTATAGTTTTCTGTTATTTGAGCCAGTTTTATGACGCCTTAAACATTCATCGATTTTGTTCTAACTGTAACCTTATTTTACAGTGAATAATACACCGCGTATCTGCCTACTCAAGGGCTAGCGAACCGTGCCGGAGAACTAAACAGATATTCTCGCGGGACTAACATATGCTCGTAGTGTTTTTTCGGAACCAGAAATTTAATCAAGGTCTTTCTCTCGCCCCTTATTTATCCTCTGAGTTTGTGTTTGTAACTCCAGCAGTAATCCAAAGCTGTTTGAGCCACTTCATTGCAACTCGTTAACCCCATAAAAGCTTGGTAAATGTAAATGGACAAGGTACATGAGCTCATGGTATGGCTTTAGGCTTTATATGTACTTTGACTACGACAAAGACAGAGTCTAGAGCTTGCCATAAGAAGCCTAAAACTTAACGGCAGGCTACAGCTGTAGTAATAAATAACTTTAAGATGTTTACCAATACTACTCAATGCATTGGCAGGCAACAGCGGATCGCTGGGCAGCAGTAACTAAAATTTTATACCCCCACCTTGTTCATTCGCAGATGTGATTTCCCCGCGTCAGAGCATCAGTGTTGTTCTAGGCTAGCCTTGTTCCACGGATGCCTTCAGTGGATGCATACAACGTTCGCTCCTGGCATTTAATTGCATCGATCCCGCTGTTTTCGCTTATGTTGTTGGTCACAGAATTAGCAAGTCCAGTCACAGAACGAAACTACGACAATTCATCGAGTCTAGTTCCAGGCTAATTACCTCACAATAATTGCAAATTCTGATTCTTATATACTTCAACAGCTGTTGTATTGTGTAAAATTCTGTCCGCTCGGAAAATTCTACTGAGTGGAAATCAGTCTTCAGAAAGTTTGCAGGTCTGAATTAACAGTAAATTAGCTATTTTTAATTCTTGCCTACTGTAAATGATAAACTGATGATGATGATGATTATCATTACCATTATTATGATATGTCAGTTTCCCTTAAACTTGTTTCTTGATTAGCTATCTTCAAAGAAACCCACTGTTTTATTTTCGTTACATGTTTATAAGAAGGTATCCATACAGTAGGGACGTTAAAGTAGGGGTCCCATGCCTGGATGCGGCATGCACAGTGGGCCTAAATTAGCTTTCAGTAGCTAGAAATCCTGACAAGCCCACTCAAAACCAATTGAAAACAAACAGTACGTCCATCCGTCAAATTTTCCCATTTTGCGCTTTTTGAATAGAAAGAAACGCTCGAAAGAACCTACACTTTTGACTCGACCCCACTACATCAGTGCCTATAATTTTGCAAAAAGTGAAAGTTCTTCTTTATCAGCAGAATCCCATAGTTTAGAAGAATGAATTGTCGCGAGGTCGAAGTAGACAGCGAACCGTGATGATGTTCTAAAATACTAAGAAAACATTTTCATATGTCGTGAAACATGATTTTTCGCCAAATATTGCATTCAAGTCTAGTCCAAATGAAAATTTTTAGGTCCAACAAGTTTCAAAAGTTTAGTGCTGTCACACCCCAGTTAAACCGATATTTCATTTAAGACATCTGGAGAAAGCCAGTTGCAGCCACAAAAGAAGTACCATTAAATCAGTAGCTTTGGAATCACGTGATCAACTCTTAAAGAAATTGTTCGCATTTCGCAGTGGAACATGGGCTTTAGCTGCTTCTACAAATGACTAAAAATCAGTGCTAAAAACTCAGGAAGGTTCTTGTCTATTCTGCTGCAATTTCTGTTTCAGCATGGTAAAATTGACATAATGAACATGGGACATTGAAGAATCCTTCATATATGAAACCAAATTTTTGCCTTTGAGACTCCACGCTTTCTGGGCATTAGTTCGTGTCGTTATTGTTTCAAGAAATGTTGCGTCTCTGTATTGTACAAAAGAGCATCGTAGATTCAAGGTCCTTCTGTTTAACTTCAATCGAAATGTATCATAAAATGATAAACGCGAGAAAAGGGGAACAGCTATCCACCTTTCCTTCCTCTAAATTTGAGTATAAGAAAGTAAAGAGCTTTAAATCTCAAGAAAGACCACAGGAGAAGTCCAATTGAATTTATTAGTAGAAGGCCAACAGCCGGCAACAGGCAAACTTACTTTAAAATGATACCAACACCACTTTTATGTGTAGTCTCAGCATCATCAGCGTGGCTCAGAGCTACAACAGTGCTGCAACGTTCTAGCGGTCAATGTACGTTCTATTCAAATTCAAAGCAATATTTCTCTTGTAAAAAATAGATTTCCGATCGGCTTGGAAAATTCGTCCGCTTGTAAAATTCTACTTTAGTGCAAATCAGCCTTTATAAGCTGACCTGGCCAAGTTTGAAATATACCCATTGGCATTTTGACAGTTTTAACTCGAGCTCCTTTTTGGCTAACCAAAATAATGGATGTTTCTTTGCCCGATTTAAAACCCCGTCTAAGTACCCTGACAAGCTATGAATCTGCCCGGTACAAAACGCCTCACAAGTGAAACCTCGGCAGCAAACAGCAAACCCGGGTGCAAAATTTGAGAAATTATTTCCTCCAAGAAATATTTCCCCGCCAATGATCATGCTTCTCCGTACAAAATTCAAGCTCCCCGGTGAAAAATTTGACCATAGTTTTCGGTTATTAGGACCCCGGTGAACATTTGACCTCTCACCAGGGCACTTAGACGGGCGTGCGATTTACGGTGGCTACTTGGTATAGCCGTCGAGAGAGAAGACTTTAAGTCAAGGCAAAATTTTGTCTGCAATGAATGGATCCTTGGCGTAGACTTGGACATTTTTCAAGGTGCCAAAGGGAAATGGTTGGTTAAATCCACTAAGGCTACCAACGTTAGCGAACACTCAATTCCTCCTTCAGTGATGTTGGTGTCAGATCTTCTCCCTAGGATGATAGTAGAGACGGTATCGTGTCACCCCTCTCCAGTATTTACGCACCTAAACTATTATGTGCCACGAACCTTCAGAACTGTTGCTTTTTGTGTACGTTCATAAGGTGTTTAAAAAGATGGTGTAAGTTCTCGTATATGCAGTTAAGATTTACATCAGTTTTCGTATTATGTATTATCCTGTAGATCAGATGGAAATATCAATTTTAAAATTGGTCACATCGTCTTATTCGTTCCACGTTCTGGGCATGAAGTGAAACCAAGTGCAAAATCACTAAAATTTGATCGTGCTACTGCCTCCGATCTTTGAATTTTCATTTTGTATCTTTATATCAGAAGTCTAATAAATTTAATGGATAATTGTTAGTTATTCCACAAGTAAAGGGGAAAAATTGATAAAAACAACAAGTACCTCTCTTTTTACTTTAGTGTTTGCCAGATTTGCCAACTTTGTCTGGCTTAGGCCAACGACGACGAAAGCCAGAACTGTTTGTATGATAAACATCGTTGTCGTTGGCCTTATCTAGACAAAGTTGGCAAATTTGGCAAACACTAAAGTAAAAAGAGAGGTACTCGTTGTTTTTATCAATTTTTCCCCGTTACCTGTGGTTATTCTTTTGATGGAGAGGTAGCAAATCTTGGAATGAAAGTATAGTACTATGATGAAAGCGTCCTTTTTGGCAATAGCATATATCAAAATAATTTGAATGTTTAGCCTAAAAGCTATTTTTGCGGTTTGATACGAAGTTTCGTGTCTAAAATGGTATACACGTATTTTTTTTATCAGAAACTCAAGAATTTGGGCAGTAGAGAAAGTTCCTTGCAATAGACCTTTAGCTATTCTAGAATATGTTGTCGTTGTTGCTATTTTTGCGATATCCGGGGCCTAATCTCAATATTGTTGAATTCCAAGCAGTTGGACACAAGAGTACTTTTTTCTCTGCAAGTCACATTGAATATCATTGAATGTTATCCGATGGTCAATTCAATCAGTTTTGATAAAAGAGTATATGCAAGAGGTAATGATGCAGCTATCTGTCGTTGTTTCTCTGAACGGCTTACCACATGAATTTTGGCTCAACTCATAACTTTTACCGTGATTGGGTCATACTATGAAGTTTCGAGAATAGTTTTTCATCTTCATTGGATGCAAAGACTGAAGAATTTAATTTCAAGAAAAGCTGGGAAGAAAGATTTGAAAAGTTCTTTCTAACAACAGATTAGCTTAGATCAGATAAATCGATCTTTTACCCTGCGTCTGTCATTGACACAAAAAGTGTTCAACAATATTCATAGGGCTGCAGATACCCAGTAAAGTCTAAGATCATATAGAACCAAATTTGTGACTTTGGATTCTATACTTTTCCATACTGGTCAGGAACTTTAAATCTGAACTATGATTCATTGTCCAAAAATGTCAAAAGTATGATATCATGAGCATTCTGCTAGGAGAAGCATCAAGTTTTGTTACCTTGCGATTAGTCTAATTCACAGTGTCCAATTTTGATTTCAACTTTTGAGTCCTGGTTATTTGGAGAGCATGCTTGGGAAGCTTTTTTCAAGTCGATGCATGATAGTTGAGTCATGTTCGTTGACAGAGACTTCCATCTGTTTGGAAAAATCCAAGTTAAACGTCAATCTTCAAAATCAGAGTTGATTCTCGAAAATGACAGCAAGTCATATAATCCACGTTTAGCCACGTGAAACTGATCAATTTTTCTTCCCTTGAATGGTTATACTTAGAAGAAAACCTATTGGCTTTAGCGAGAAACACTGAGCACTTTTTATAAACAGTATTTTACATGCATCGATTAAAACTTGAAAATCAAAAGTTGTCATTTTATGAAATAATCTTGGTCTAGTAAAAAATCACATTTAGTTCTAGACTGACGACTTGATTCCTTGTATTCGTTCAACATTTATAATCTGATGTTTTAATTTCACTCATACAAAGGACTCACTACCAAACTGATTCTAAACAGGGACTAAAATCTTACGAAAAATCAGAAGAAACTTAGAACATCTTCCATCCTTCGAGCGTCGAAAGAAAAGTCGAACGTCCCTTCGAACGTCATTTCGAGCGTTGCTTCGCTTCGAGAAGTCGAACTTTGAACTAATGAGCCAATCAAACGCTAACAATAGGCACGTGGGTTGACCATATTAAGAAAGTAGCGATCTGATTGGTCGCGCCGTGAACGCGGCGGACTTTGGCCTAATTAGTCCCTGTTCTGAAGCGTAAGGACATAAGTCCCTCAACTGAAGCGATGACAACAACAACAACGAGCGTAATTTAGAGGGACTTATGTAATGTAGTCTAATTTAGTTCCTTAAGCTTGTTCTACATTCCTTTCAAGAAAAAGAAGCTGCTCCCTTTCAGATGAGCCATGGTTTAAATGTTTTGGAGAAGTGCAACAGTTTCAATCGCTTTAACAGATATGAGTTGTTTTTCACAAGTTGCTTGATCAAATATTGAATTCAAAACTGAAGATTGTCACAACTTTGAAAATTCACAGAAAATAACCATCTCATATAGAACAAAACGGTTTTCACCTCCAGAGGGTTCAGAGTATTGTCAATATGAGAAAAATTAAGGGAATTGTTTTTGCAAAAATCGATTTTTTAGTCGTTTCCAGGTCTGCACACACAGTGTTGGGACTATGTCGTGAGGCTAGAATAGAGCCTGGATCGAGCGTTATTTTCATATATTTTTCGAATAGCTAAAAGGTATATTATTATCAGGTTTTTCAACCGACAGTTTGGTTTATAAGCTTATCCAATGTTTAGATATTACTCAAGGACTTTCCGAGTAAGATGATACAAGAAACAAGTGAAAATAAAGTAGAAATATGTTTTTATTTCATTGATCTAAATAAAAAGTTTCTTAAGTTACGTTTCCCAGTACTGGTGTTTCCTAATTTCTTCTCGATCTGAGAGTTAAGTTCTCAAAGCAGCTTCTTATGGAAAAGACTTCACTTTATTTTCTTCAACCCCCTTGATTCTTGCTGTGCAGCTCATCTAAACTTAAATGGTGTTTTACATTTGGTAAGCCTTTCGTTTCTAGATTCTTAATTTTTACTTGAAAATTTTCTCTTTTTTGTGCTAAAATTCCTACCCTTTTCGTGAATTCAGAAAAATACGCGTCGTGAGAGCTTCTCAGTTTCATAGACTTGCCCCAAGTCTATTTCGTCATTAAAAAAATTGGGAAAAAGAATAAATTTTGGATAGACTTATTACAAATGACGAGATAGACTTGGGACAAGTCTAATTGGCAACCAATTTTAAGTGGTAGGTTCTAAAGGAATGAAAATCTTTGATCATTTGTGAAGGAGTAAGCTTGCAAATCGTGTCGACCCGCCCTTCGACCGTTTGCGCCATTATTATTATTATTATTATTATTGAGTTCCAAGTCCTCGGACGTCACACGAGGGCACTATCATTTCAGTGATGTGCTGGAAGAACTTTTTTTTTCTCATTCTGCTTGTTCACAAATGTGTTTATAAATTTTCTTCATTTTTCCTCCTAGTGTTATAATCTCTTCTTCTGTTCCTTCAAGCTCTATCAATCTCTGCCAAGTCTTTTTTCTGTCATTATTGTCTGCAAAAAATCTTTGTGTTCCTTTGCAAGATAAGACATAGTGTCTCGTGGATTGTTCTTTTTCTAGACAACGCACATCTCCATTTCTTTTTCCAATAAGGTTTACGCGGCGTTGGGTCTAGTTGTCCTGATCTCGCTCTCATTATTGCCGTTGCTGCTTTTCTTTCCAATCGCATGTATCGTTTTGGCTGGCCTACTACTATCTTGTCTGTTGCAATATATTTTTCACTCTCATTTCTTTGTTGGTCAGTTTGTCTTCGTAGGCATTCTTTTATCCGTTTGGTTACCATATTTTTCCATTTATTCTTCGACATCTGTTTTACTATAGTTAAATCTATGTCATATTTAAGTGCAACTTTTATTATTTGTTTAACCCAAGGTAGTTGCGATTCCACTTGCTCTTTTACTGCAGCTTTTATTATGGAGTGCCAAAAGCAAAAAAATTCGTATTTTTATGATCAAGCTATATTTTCATTGCTATGCAAATATAAACATTGAAAGTGTCCAATTTTAATTGCTTATTGGAATTATATTTACAATGCTTGTGTATATTTTCATTGAAACTCTAAATTTCCATTGCAATCGCATGCTTGTATTTATTGCATGCTTATATTTTCATTGCAACCTCATAATTACATTACAAACACAATCTTTTATTATAAGAAAAAATTCTTATTGCAAGCGCATATTTTCATTGTTAGCACATATTTTCATTGTAAGTATCGAAAAATTTCCCACGCTCTGCTAAAAATTTCTCACGCTGTTCAAAATATTTCTCACGATCCAGCGGAAATCGGGAACCGGGAATCGGGAACTGGGATGGAAATGTGCAGACCCAATGTGAAACGAGGAAAATAAAACCCCGGTGAGTGCAGTGCAATGGTGAAAGGTACACCACGCTCGTCCATACTATTTTATAGAATACCCTTTTCTCTGATTTTTTGAAGGTAATCCCCTTTAAAAGGAGCATCCCTGATCTCTAAAGAAGAAATTTATACGGTAGAAATAATAGTTTGAGACAAGTCTGCAACCTTTGCACTTGTATTGCCATCCATATTACTGATATGTTTTATTGGAAAACAGTAGCACCCATAAAACTTAGGGTATCAAATTGCTTTCAAGCCAGTTGAAATTCACTATTTTGCAGGATCTCGACTACAACAGCATTTAACTGTTTTGAGATATTTTCTAGGGTAAAATGCCCCTTATTTTGAGATTCTATGTCCTAGGATGGATTTATTTCAAATATACCCCTTTCTCAGGGAAATCATGCGCGAGCGTGGTATCATATTTTCATTAACATTGCACCCACCGGGAATAAAGCCATTCCATGAAAACCAGAATGGGTTCGTGATTCAAAACATTCAGAGTTGGTGCTGTTAACTGAAAATTCTAGCTCAAAAAGACAACAAATCTCCCCACGAAATGTCGACACCCTGAAGCACAAATGCGATTCCTTATTGAAGGAAACGAATGTTCTTCCTTCGCAACGGCTTAGCAACGTAATCCTATTCAAATGCAAAACAGCGAATATTCTGATAATTAAAAGCAAAACAAGTCGTCCGTGAAAGCAATGTCTAACTCCTAGGACACCTCCTAACTTAGCACACTTTCATGAGTCGATTTTAAAATGAGACCACATTCTGCCTACTCATTCTTTGTGCTATCCTGATTGGTGAGAATGCGTCATCTTGCTTTCAATCTTCATACTGATCTATGAATTTAAAGGCATTTCTGCACTTTCTTCTTAAAATGAAACCTTTGGGATTGTTCTACATTTCATAGGCTCGAATTTTAGGCTTTATGCAAAATGAGGGCAAGGATGAAGTCAAACGTTCGTTAGAACCTCAACAGAAAGCTTTACAGTATTGCAGTACTAGCAATCGAGTTGAACCAACAAATGGGCTTGAGGATACCTCATGAATCTTACGCCAGTATCTACTCTGTTAGGTAGCATCGTTGGTTGTGGCTCACAAAATGTGGCCAGAAGGAAACACCAGTTTGAAATGTTTAGCCTATACAAGCCTGGGACGTATGAAGCATCTCATACTTGGGGGTGTGACACTTCAAGGGTAGTTTCTTCATGTTTACTGCAAAATCTTGGCGGCATGTGCCCTCAGTGCAATTTTTTGGCAAATTGCAGTCTTTTCGCAACTTTTAGGAATGTTGGCAACTTTTGCAGCATTGAGAAACTAGTACTTATTTTAGCAATGTTACACAAAATTCCAATGATCTTTTTTCGATTCTCTGCAATCACGATACCATCCTGTCTTTTATGGAATGGTTTTTTTCCGAGTCTTGCAAGGGGTCTGCACATCCCCATCCCGGTTCCCGATTCCCGCTGGACCGTGAGAAATATTTTGAACAGCGTGAGAAATTTTTAGCAGAGCGTGGGAAATTTTTCGATGCTTACAATGAAAATATGTGCTAACAATGAAAATATGCGCTTGCAATAAGAATTTTTTCTTATAATAAAAGATTGTGTTTGTAATGTAATTATGAGGTTGCAATGAAAATATAAGCATGCAATAAATATAAGCATGCGATTGCAATGGAAATTTGGAGTTTCAATGAAAATATACACAAGCATTGTAAATATAATTCCAATAAGCAATTAAAATTGGACACTTACAATGTTTATATTTGCATAGCAATGAAAATATAGCTTGATCATAAAAATACGATTTTTTTTGCTTTTGGCACTCCATATTTTATTGCTTCATTCGATTTTTCTTCGTTCATTTTATGCCACATCATTAATTTCATTTTATTTATTTGATCAGCTGCTGGTAATATTACAAACTCATATAAAGTGCAACTTTTGCAGTGCTGATTGGAAGATTTGCGAAGTTTCTGATTATTTGTCTTACAATTTTCTCAAAGCTTTCATCTTCTTGTTTTGTAGTGGCGAAGGCTGCCATCCCGAAAATAAGCTTTGGAAGTATGCTTTTTTTGTATATTATGATCAAGGCCTGAATCTGTGCATTTGCTAAAGTTCCATTTTGAATTGCCATCCCTAAAGATCGAGAACATCGAGTCGAGGCTTCATTGAGGGGCCGCAATGTTTTGAACAGCAGCAACAACGCCATTTTGTTTGACTGCTTGCCTTTGCCTTGCTGCTTGCCGAGTGGATATTTGCCTCCCTGTGCTGTAGCTGCTGCATAAACTCTTGTTCTTCGTCCCGAATAAGGAAGCCGAACACTTTTGCTTCGATTACGGTTGAAGAAATTTTGCACTACAAGAAGCCCTTCAGGGAAAGACAGCAATAGTAGTGATGGATCAACTCATTAGATTCGATGTCCAGTTGTCTGCTTTCTTGTCCATTGGAAACATGAAGCCTTCTCTTGCGAAGAACATCTTAAGATTTAGCCTGAAGTTTCTTGAGATAACAGGCCATGGAATTCCATGGCTAGCAGTCACAGCATTCTATGCTTACAGTTCAACTGGATCAATGCAAACCTTCAATGCAAACCTGTTCATAGCTTTGTTATTTGACCTCATTGTTGTAGGCACTATGAAATTTCTTGCACAGAGACCAAGACCTTCTTACAATCAAGATGATATGTTTGCAACAGTTTCTGTGGATAATTATTCATTCCCTTCTGGGCATGCCACAAGAGCCATGTTGCTTGCTGTTTTATTTTCACAATTTGACTTGCAGCAAAAATTTGTTTTTCTGATACAAATATGGGCATCTGTATTAGCACTTTCCAGAGTTGTGTTAGGAAGGCATCATGTTTTTGATGTTGTGGCAGGTATTATAATTGGAGCCTTGGAAGCATGGATAGCATTGAAATATTTGTGGATGGATGAGGATTTCATCAAAAGCTGCAAAAGTCAAATTATTAAATCTTTGCCATTGTAGATGTGTGAAACTGGCTTTGTTTACATAAGAATTAACAGGTCTGACCTTCTGTTTCACATATTGTCAATCTAGTCCAATTTGAATTTAGGAGTAGAGGAAGTGTTTGTATGTAACCAGATTCTAAAACAGCACAATTCTAATTTGATTTAATGGTACTACCATAATGTAATTTTTATGAAATAGATTCTTCATTTTGTATGAAATGATTTGTTCTTTCATTTGCAAAATTCTGAGGACTTCTTTTATTGCAAAGTTTCCATAAATTTGCAATTTTCATTGTACGGTATGTAGGGCAACTTAAACCAGAGGTTAGTTTCCAGTTTCTAAAGTTCTGTGAAATTTTGTACCAAAAAGAAAGTATATTTCATATTTGTTAGCAGGGCTGTGGAGAGACAGCCTGGGCCCAGGATGGGTAATGTCCCAGGCCCCAGAGGTAGTATTTTTGGATTGCACTCTTTCTCTAACATTACCCCTTCCTATACATTGTTCAAACAACTTTTAAGGTAGGAATCTGGTATATAAAGATTTAGGCTAAGAATCCAAGGGCCAACAAAACGCTCCTCAAGCGAAATGAAGAAAGACTAAATAGAATGTAAATTTAAGCATAATGTATATGCCCAAAGGCCTGGGGGGCCCCGGGTAACTGCCCAAGCCACCCCCTTCTTGATGGTCCTGCTTGTTAGAATGGCTTAGAAAAGTGTACATGTTAAAAACTAGTATCAACGGAAGAAACATGAATGTTTGTTGTGTTAGTGCCTGAAAAGTTGAAACTTTGAAGTTACAACCAGTGAGGGTGTTTGGCTTTTAGAATTACGCTCATTGATCCATACTTTGGCTTTTGTCTTGCATCATTTCCAGTTTTACCAAATTTTTCTTATGGTTTTTGATCGCACGGTGTTACAGTTTTTGGAAGTTTTTGGAAAAGTTTGTTTCCAAAGAGAGACAGCAATAAGCAACTTAGTGGACGCTGCGCAGGAAGTTTTTTGTTTGTTGCTAACACTAAACAAATGCGCGTCCCTACATTGAGTTGGATGATTGGTTTGTTGCTGTCAGAAGTTGCCCTCCAGACAGAGAAATCATTTCTTGAAGCTAATTTTTGTTATTTTTAAGTATATCCTTGCACGAAGGTAATCAACAATAATTAGTAAACTGCACAGAGAATCAACTAAAGTACCAAGATTACAAGATGGTAAGAAGCTTCGCTCAATTTTCATTCACTTTTCATCAGTCACTGGCCTAAAATGACAACTTCGATATGTCCCTTCACTTTGCATAGTTTTGGCGCGCTTTCTTTATGCTGCATGCGTTGAGTGTGCTGACTCAACTCTTCGCAGTGTATGTTTGACAAGCAATCATTTAGCACACTTCATTGATCGTTTCGGTTTAGGTAACAGCAGCTAAACTATAACTATCAATGGACTTTGTAATTTTACGTAACAGAATCAATTGTCAAGAAAGGCCCTTGCTCAGACTTGAGATATTAACGTTTAATTTTTTCATTTTTCGAAAGAGTTTTGGTCATTTAACCTCATCCCTGTTTTGTAATGATAGACTTTGGAAGTAACAAATTATCCATTGTAATAAAAGACTATGATGTAAGAATCTAGACTAAACATCTAGGCCTATGTCCTTTTTAAGTGGCTCTGACTAGTGTTTAAAAATAATGAAGCTTTGAAGTTTCTAACTGGTTTATTTCAAAACACATCTGTGTATAACATCAATTACTATCTTTGCTGTTTTATGTGTTGATGAGTATCCACTTAAGAAGCTTTAAGCTTCAGGCCAGGTTGGAAAGTTCGGGCGCACTTCAAAACTTCGGTGCGCGAATGTAAAAAAATTGGTGCGCAGAGCGCATAAATTACGGGGATTCTTGCCACAATGAGTCTGAACAAGAGGGGCTCTGAGACTGCGTTCACACGATGCCGGCACATTTTGAAAACGGTGAAAAATTCGACGGATAGGCCTACCGTTCACACGAAAACGGCACATTTTTTGCCGGCAGATTTTGCAAACGGTAGATTTTGAAAACGGAATCGTAACCGGCATAAATTTGAAACAGCATCGTGTTAACACTCAACAAAGATGAAAACAGAACATCTTTCGACACTTTTGGATCGAGACAGGTCTATTCTTAGGGTGTAGGTACTATTCTTTGGCATCAAATCCTGCAACCAGTTTTTATCGTCAAATTTCCTACCGTTTTCAAATTGTGCCGGCATCGTGTGAACGCTAGCTCAAATTTTGCAGCCGTCACATTTTTCACCGTTTTCAAAATGTGCCGGCATCGTGTGAACGCAATCTGAGTTGTAATTTGTATTTTACCTAAAGTTGAGATGAGCCAGAAATTGAAATTTGTCCAACGGAATGAGAACTCGCTGAAGATGATAAGATTATAAAACACGATCATAAAAAATCGGAATTGGGCCATCCCTTGCTATTTCTATTTTAATTTTGATGCGCACGTTAATTTCATTTTTGGTGCACAAAATGTTATCAGTCTCTTGTCATTCGGTGTGCAGTTGACAAACTTTCCAACCTGGGCTTCAGGTATATGCTGAATTTGGTTCCTTTGGTCATCTTGGCTATCTTAATTTCCTGAACAGCTTCGTTTGTGTTTCTGATATGGAAACTGTCAGGCTGCAATAGCATTTAAAGCATAGATCAGATTCTACAGCAACAGTTGTAGCCATCAGAGGGGGTAAAGGGGAATAGCACAGACTTTGAAAAACTCAGAAAGATTTTTTAAAAATTTTATCACTCTAGGGGGTTTGCTCTTTGGCCACCCCGTGTAATCAAACTTTGATGATGTTTATCTTGAATAGAGATGGCTCAGTGGTTGCATGCTCAACTACCAACCAGAGGGTTAGCAGTTTGGGTCCCTGCTCTGCTGAACCTGCTGTGTAGAATAAGAAGAGTCACCAACTGTCTCTGATTCTAGGCTTAAGGAATCACGAGGTGTGGTGACATTGAGAGGAAGGATGAGGTCATTGCTTTGATCAACTTTGCTTCTCAGTAACCTACTTTACCTTCAGATGATTGGGAAATATGTACAGGGTGTCACAAAAGATTGCTTGACTTCTGATTGGATATTGAAAAATAGCTATATATTTATTAATTGAATAGGCTCCATGGTTTGATAACCATGTTAAAGATCATCTTTGTGTGAAAGCTGAAACAAGAGTCCCTTCATGACTTGCTACGAAAAAGCTCTCAAATTGATGTTAACGTTGCCTGCGTGCAGACTCTTGATAAGAAATTGAAAAGAGTGGGAGAAGTAGAGTCTGCGCAACTGAGTCATTATTCTTGTTCAAACCAAATTTGATTGGTTTAGCAAAATTCTGTTGTCTTCCTCAGTTTAAGAAAGCATCTTTGAAGTAAACAACGTTTTTGTTTCAAATGAGGAAACGGTTGGCAAAGCATTGAAGTTAGTAGTGCAGTTTCACTTGTGTAATTTTGCCGAACACGAAAAACAATGGGATTCAATAACTTCCTCTCATAATGTGAAAGCTTTATAATTAAATGCCTATGTCAGCAAACAAGAATAGTAGCTCAGTTGTGCAGACTCTACTGTTCTCCCTCCTTTCAATTTCTTGTCAAGGGTCTGCACGCAGGCTAGGTAAAAGAAGATTATCGGATATCATACCTCTCCTTGGTGATTTACTTTTTGACCATTGTCAAAATTTGCTTGAATGCAAGTGTTGGATTTGGAATCAAGTGACATTTTTAGGGCAACTAGTTTCCAGGCCCCAGGCAGGGGTGGAAAATATTTTTCTCTTTCTGGGACCGCAATCAGAAATTGAAAATTTTTCTGTAGCCATACAAGAAATATTGGCAACTGCTCATTAAAAAACTGACTACTTGGTATTTTAAGCAGGAAAGTATGATTTTGAGAGATGAAATTTTCAACATCAATGGAATAAAATCCATAAAATGGCTCAGGAGGAATCACTTTATCTATTAGTATGCAAGTTTATAATTATTGAACATAGCTATAATTAGAATATAATTGAACAGGTATCAAATCATTATAAGTGTCAAAATTCCACAATTTCTGCAATTCCTCCTTATTAATCAAAGTGTTTTAGAAAACTTGTTACATTGGAGCTGATCTTCTCAAGAATTCCTAAGAATTCTCAGGCAAGAAAAACAGAGTGCTATTGGCTATACAGTATCTGTTGCAGCACATATTAAATAATGTGATTCACAAGTCACTGCTAATCTTATTCACTGATTTTTTGTCTCATACTTTCATGTTTTCAATTTTTCTTTCTAGAATGTTAGCATATTACATTGCACATTCTTAGGTGTGATCTTTCTCTTTCTGGGAGCCAAAATATTTTCTGGGACCAATGGTCCCGTGGTCCGATACTTTTTCCACCCCTGGCCCCAGGACTGGTAGGCTGCATTGATAGTAAACAAGATTTTGGAAACTAGCCGTACAGTAGCCATAGCCGTGATTTATCATCTTACAGCAGGTATCCAGAATCGTTGAATAAAAACTTGCTCAATGAAGACTGAATCTTTTACAAATTTTGCTCAACAGAATTCATGCCCCCGAATCATTTGCGAGTAAGTTAGGCTAGCGAAATACTTTCCATGATCCATTTCGTTTGATCTTATAGCAAGTTATAGCAAGTGCCAGCTCAAAACTAACGATGATCCCATGCTACATTGGATACAAATGCCAACAAGCCTCCGGCCTCAGCTTTCGCATAAACGTGAACTTCAAAAGCTTGTAAACACATTTTCAAGATTCTGCTATTTAGCATTAATTTTGGATCTATCAAACAGGGTTATCTTACCAAGGAGCCCTTCCATTATATCGTTATTTCTTAGAATATATTCCAGCGTCAAAAGAATTTGTTTGGACACCCTGTTTTAAAAAATGATTTCTTCCTCACTTCTATGGTTCACCCGGTAGAGTTCACAAACCATAATTATCTGACAAACTTCAGGCATATAGCATTCATACTTACAAGAATGATGAAAGAGCCATTCAAATATTAAAGTCTTGTTGCTGGTTGATACATTCATCAAAAATTCAACCAAGGTATTCAACTCTCGTGTCAAATCACCATGGGTACAAATGACAACCATTTTTACTTCAGCCTGTATTTAATTTAGAGGTATAATCCTTTATAGCCCATTAATTATTCTTCAGTCCTGCTGCGAGATGACCTGTGTTTGCACCACAGCATTGATTTGGTCCTATAATTGATAAGATTGTTCGCTTCATGCCTCTTCAAAGACATTCACTCAGCCTGATTAGGTTTTTTAGTCTCGATACCAATATAGCATTGTTGTTTACTAGACCGATTTCTTTTGTTGCTCTAATCACCTTTCATAATTTACAATACTGTAAGGACGTTCCTTTATTACCTCTCGTTGTCGCACTGCCCATGCCGTCTTTCACCAAACGGAGTGCGCAAAAAGTCCTTCCTCTTTACCAGGGAGCGCCTCCCCCCTCCTTTCGGTCGCTACGGCTCTCATTGAAAATGTAACTGGATGTGTCTCCCAAATCTTCAAAAACAGCCAGTGTCTGATCATCAGTTTGTTCTCCATCGCCCACCCTTCAGCAAGGAAAAGCACGAAATTTTTTGACCCTTTTTGGCGATTTAAGAGCTCTTTCTGACAAATATGGAGATCTGATAACTAGACCTATACGTTGGGAATTCCCGGATGGTCTCTTTCAAAAATTTCTAAAACGGTTGAAAACCTCTTCAGTTTCTGAAGCCCCTCTGCCTACCCTGGGTACCGCCATGCGGCAAAGCTTTCTACCGTCTTGTAGAGGAAATTGCGCTCTCAACTAAGCTTCCAGAAGCATGGTTGGTACACGTTATGACATGGCATTGATATGACGTTAAGAAAGGTTTCGTTAATTGATTAAGCGGGTAGAAAGATATAGACGGCCATGGAATACTGTGGGTGTGCGGGTTGTGCAATCCTCAGCAGGATGTTTTATTTGACTTGAAGATTACGGGGGCTAGTGCAGATTAAACGGCTTGTCTATTTCACAAGATGCTGCTTTACTTTTGCAATTACGCTGGCAGTTGTTGTAGTTGTTTGCGTGTTGCAGTATCGCTTGTAAAACTAATCTGAACTTGAACAACAAGGAAAGATATGTGACAGTGGCATCATTTTTGCTTTTGATTAGCACTTCGAGGCAATGAGCGATTGCAAACAAAGGGAATTCTCTCAAGCAACAAATCAAAGCAAACGAAGCTTCATAAGATGCCCGTATGCATGTATGGCTAAGTACCCCACCATGCATGCGAAAAGGTATTGGTAAGAGAAATCATAAGTATATATCGAAAGAAGAAGGATATAGCTAAATATCTGCGCCGCAGATTTTCATCTATCTACATCAGAAGCTGAACAGTATTCAGTAAAATTCTCGTTTGCTTTGATTGTAAATAAAATATTTGATGCTTATCTTTGGAAGTAGATCATTGAAACTCGCAAGACAGATGTTTAGGTGAATTTTTCTTCTTGTGATATAGATATGTGCTTGTGACCTCTCATAGCCCATTTGCTCTCGTAAATCATCTAGGATTCGAATTATGACATAAAATTGCAAGATATAGTTTTTGGCAAGAATACGATATCAGATAATGTAATCGAATGTCAAGATTTTTCAAAAAGTTCCACTTTTTATTTGGTCACCCTCTGATCAATCATAATTGATGGCCGTTGGATGATGGCAGACTTTGATGCTATTCTGAATTGATGCTTCAAGCCTTATACTTGAAGTCGATGTGGAAATCGTTTCCCTGGACCAAATACCTCTGTCAGTTCACCCTTGACCGAACGAGCAAGCACTAGTGTGTATCAACCATCTGAAATTTGCTTGCCATGTAATGTTTTGTAGTTTCCCATTGTCTCAAAGAATTACTAGGCAACGTTTTCGAAAAGTATTTTTTTATATTCATATAAAAAATTACAAAACATGCTCTATCTACGTTCTACTATGCTTTCTAATTACTCTACAACAACACAACACTACAGGGACGGGACCATGAGGAGCAAGAGACAATGACTACCCTGTGGCCATTAAGATAGAGACATGTGAATAGATAAAAATTTAGTAAATTAAGATTAAATACTAACACATACTGGAATCTGTTCCACATTGGATGTCAGGCCAGCATAGGCGTGTGATGGCAAACGCATGCTGACAGGTCCATGAAGTGTTTGCTTGTCGCAAGCCAGGGGCGGCTGGGACTAAAAATATTTAGGTATTCAAAATTAGGAAAGGGAGCCTTCCCAGGACAGGGGTCCGGAGCATACTCCCCTAGTAAAAAAATGTTTTTAAAACATTCTAAAGCGTTGCAGAGTGCCCTTCATAACTTGTTCATGAGAAAAATCATCTTCAGCAATCATCATACAACAGATATTAATAACGTGTCAAATGCAGGGCCGAAGCCAATGGGGGGGCTGGGGGGGCGGAGCGCCCCCCCCAGCAGACCATTTGTCGGAAAATTTTGCTCTCTTGTCGGAATTTTTGTGTTCTAAATGACTAGTTTTGGAGGATTTTGAGGAGAAATAATGGAGAAAAACATGAATTTTTTAGTGTAAAAACATAAATTCCAACAGAAATTATTGAATTTATGGCATATTTTTGATTGATATTAACTAATTGTGTTGATTTCAACGTTGAATTGCGAAATGTGGCCAAATTTTAGTTACCGCGGAGTTAGATCGGTACAACTGTTGTTGTTGCTGTTGTTGTTGATGGTTTTTTCGTCGGAAAATTTTGGTTTTTCGCCCCCCTACGCAGGCATAGCTGGTATCGGCCCTGGTCAAATGTCAAAAGTTGTTAAAATCTTCTAAGACATCTAACCCTTCAAAGTTTGGAAAAGACTAGTAAAATCCTTGTTCTTGTGAATCCCAGTAGCTACAAGTGCACAAGAGGAAGAGAAAGGGCCTTGGGCTTAAACCGTGAGGGTTACCGTTATCGTCAAAGATCAGATTGCAATCAAAACTCGCGGAGACTTGCCGCCTCCAGAAAGCCACCAAAAGGGCAAGGTATTGAGATTTAGACTTGAATACCACGGCCTCTCAGAAGGACCTCATCTTCTCATAAATGCGTTCGCATCTGCATTCTGAAGGTCGCTGAAACATTCCTTGGTACTAGTAAATGTTTTACAAAGTAAATCGCGTAGAATCAGAAAGTTTTTTTCATTCAAGATGTTAGAAATTTGAATTAAATCAAGGACCCCTTTATCGATGGGCATTTCAATCCCAAAAATCCGTATATCTTTAAGAAAATTATTTTGTTTTCAAGGGAAATTCCTCAAAACCCGTAAAAATCATTTGTTTCAACATAGTCAATAATGGTTTTAAGAAAAGATCTTGCACGCTTTTCCGAATGAGTGACATTGCACCCTCGCCCTTTGTAACTTACAGGATAGCCATAGAGTACACTCTGCTGAAACATGGCTTCTACAAGGTTAAAAGACACCTTCTAAAACTTACCTGGACGCTGCTCGAGAGTGAACTGATTTCTTTATTTTGATCAAAAACAGGTTGTTGAAACACCCCAACGATACTCATTTCCCAAAACCCAATCCTTCATACACAATGGCAGTCGAAAGTGAAGACACAAGGAAACCTCACCGTGGTATTCAGAATGAGAACTGAATATGTTCAGTTCAGAAAACCTTTGTTGTCTTGCTGAAAGTTCAATGGCAGTCAACGTCACAAAGGGCCATGGAAACAAAGACTTAGTATTCAGGATGGCCTCTGAATACCTCACGGCCAACGGGGCCGTAATAATCCCAGATATCAATATCCACTATTGACAAAATTCCTCAATGGATTAGCGATCTATTATCCACTTTCTTTGAGACAAAAAGGATGGTAAATATAGTCTGTGCATCATTTCCGACATCACAAAAGGGTCTTTTCATCAAACCCGGCATCTCCTGGAGAGAGGTTTTCTTGTTGGAAAACTTATTTTCGAGGGTCAGAAAAATATAAGAATTTTTTTGCAAAAAAATAGGTATTCAGTGAATACCTTGAATACCCCTCAGCGCCGCCCCTGTCGCAAGCAACATTTTTGTTGAGAAGTGTTTGGGGCGTAGACATGCGAATGATTTTTTACGTGGCAAGAGGACCTTCAACGTTTTGTGGACAGTTTTACTCCTTTGGTGAATGCTGCTATTGATGCGATGTTTAAGTTCTGCATTTGCTGACATAATCTTCTCTTCTTTCCGTAGGCATCTCAATTCCGAAAAGGAGCATTGCAAGCGGCAGGAAAGAAAAAGACAGGTAAAGCTTTGACAAAATTTTTTGAGTTGTGATATTTGTGTTTCAAAAGTCAAAAGCTTGCTGACGATATCGCGCCAATTCTACAAACACGGATACTTTTTAGGATATTGTTTAGCCACACGCTGTAGCAAAAATTAAAGACTGGAGCACGGTTGATGCGTTTACTTCCGAAAATGTTCAGTTGGCTTTACTGCGTTTAATTTTGATGGCCAAATCCTTCAAACTTCACGATCGTATATCTGAAAAAAAGATGAATATAGAGACCCGTGCTTCCTTCAGAGTTCATGTTGACATGTTTGTTAGAAAAGAGATTATGAAGTTGAACCAAAGGGTCGTACAAGACTTTAATGAACACTGTTTGCAAAGTTCGCGTATTTCATAGAATATCTTTGTCTTCAGGCTAAACATACCAGAAAAATCTGAATCCAGCTGTTTGTCTAATATCATTGATAGTTCAAAAAATCTGATTGCATTGGCTAGTTCTACCGAGTTCAAAGTGAAAGAAAATGGCTTCGTTTGCAGGGCATCTCTTGTATTTGAATGCATTAGAGGAAGCTTATGCACCCTCTTCCCGTCCAGCCTGCCTCTGCACTTGACTGGTTCCCCTTCGGGGTAGTTTCTCCCACTCCAGGAAGAACTTCACTTCTCTTTAGGGAATCAGTAGAGTCTGCACCCAACCTAATTCACGTCAACCTGCCTTGACTGTCCCGCATATAAGAAACTTGAATTGAAGAAACACAGATCCTGACTTTCGAAATAAAATCCATTTATAAGAAGCTGGTACTGGTCTGAAAAGAGCTTGTTTCTTATACTCAAATGAAAACAAGAAGCACCTTCCTGGAATAGTTTTAGCATTTCCTGGATGTTGCAATTCACAAATACAAATTAAAATAATAAATTTTGTTTCACAATCATAGAGCTCGTGTCTGAGAAAATCGTCGATAGTACATTTTTCCAATAAGAAATTTTACCGTGATTTGAAATTTATCTGATTTTAAAAGAAACGCGTCAGATTCGACGTTGAAAAGCTGTTTCTTATGTGTTCTCTACTGTGCCAATTTAGGCAATTAGTTTCTTGAAAGATGAAAATAGAAATTTTCGTGTTTGGCCAAGTTGCAAATATTTCATGGCAAATGGAATTATGCAGAAAATGTAGGACAATGCATTTGAAACTTAGATTATGCATTTCACGCCAAGTCATACAAACAAATATGCTGCCTGGCAAGATAATCTTGAATTTTATCCAACAATTTCTCATCTATCCGGGATTTTGCAATAGACGATTACGCTAAAGATGGTGGCGAGGAACTTTTTACCAAGATGCACTGCGTTCTTCACTGAATTCTTATAGAATCGTTGAAGATTCGTAATTCGAGTGCATTGCATCATGGTAAATAGTTCTTCGGCGCCATCTTTAGCGTAATCATCTATTGCGTTTTCCGGAGACTTGAAATCGCTTGAAATGTGATAAATATTGCTCCTTCTAAGCAGCCTTTTCATAAAGCAATCAGTAGTAGCCATTCACAGATAAACAGAAACATTTTTTCCGCAAATTTGAAAATAGTTATTTTCTGTATTGGGAATTCTCGCTGTGTTTGCAGGTCATTCTTCAAACGCTTTTCAAATTTTGTCAATTTGCTAGCGTTTTTAGATGTAGCCGTTAGATACAATAAAAACATGTCAAAATGAATGAAGATATCGCCATTTAGTCTAAAAATAGAACCCATGCTTTAATCATAATTCGGACTTCCCTATCATGCAAAACTGGCAAGTACAATTTTCAACTTCTAGCCCCGTTTCTTAACTCAGCCAATGTCATTAGTGTATTTCCTGTGTTCATGACACAACTTTTCATGGCACGAAGTTTGTTAAAGAAATCAACAGATGTTTTATCAAGAGATTTATCACTTAACTTGGATTGGGTATAAACAAACCTCAGCGGATGTTGTCTATTGATGTATTGCTAGGTATCTTCCATGGCCGTATGAGCATAAGGCCCCGTTCACAATGCTTCGTTTTTGTTAGTATTCGTCTTTGTTACATCGAACTTCACCTTGCCCCATATTTGTACAGAAGCGGAAGGAAAAGCATCAGTTTTTGTCCGTTCACATTGATCCACTTGATAGCAAAAATGCAGCGAAAAATAGCCGTTTTTTGCGTTCACATTGCTGTTGAACATTGGAGCGTTTTCGAAAACCTCCGTTCTTGTGCATTAACACTGATCAAGTGCGTTTTTGAAAACCTCTTTATTGTGAATATCCACTTTTGACAGTGTTTTCGAAAACCTCCGTTTTCGTGGCGTTTATGTGCGGATCAATGTGAACACTTTCACAAAACGGAGGTTTTTCTCTCCGTTTTTGTACAAAAGAGGAGCAGTGTGAACGGGACCGAAGTTCAATATCTTTTAGAGATGTGTTGTAAGCGGTAATGGCTTTTTTCTTTGAATTTATTAGCTTTAAATGAACTTCAGGTTGACTATAATCCTTCTTTGTTTCTGGAAAGCCCAGCCCATTAAATACGAGATGTGTCATGAAAATGAAGAGGTCTGGGGCAGAGTTAAGCCCACCTGGCTTATGTGGAACTATAAATGACTGGTAAACATAACATGATTAGAGAAATCCTTTGTTTGAAAAGTGTGTGGCTATGTTATTTGGATTTGTAAAGAAATGTATTTCAAATACTTCTCAAAACATTTTGTCTATCACAGTACACTCCAACATTTATCATAATATAGATATATTTGCAAAGTGCTGCAGAAGATACTACCTATGGTGAACAAGTCGTAGCGTTGCCTTTGATATCCCATTTTGACTGTACTTGAGTTCTATTGACATTTTATTTAAGACACAAAACCCAGTGAAAGACCATGCTGATGAAAAATTGACTACGCAATGACGTGAATATGGAATAGAAATTGCAACGTAGCTCAAATTAGATTCATGAATGTAAAGGAAACAATAATGCGGAACACATTTTTCGACTGCGTAGCATTGAGAATTCATGTCGTAATGCTAGATTTCTAATGAATTGACAGTAACAGGTCCCCCTGTTAAAAATGTCGTTAAAGATTCATAAATTCCTAAATTCAATACAATTGTGTCAGGTGGTCAATAGAGTTCGAATCGATTGTCATTCACATAGGTTAGAAATTGATTGAAGTACTTTAGACACTTCTTTAGGATAGATACCTTGACACGTTGAAGATGATATTTCATGGATCTTCTTTATTCGGTTCCTGCTAATGATCTTATGTCGTGGCAATATTCACTTTGGAGAGAAGCGCATTGAAATGGTCAAATGTAGTTGACTTATTTGCTTTTTCATGGGCATCAGTTGTTCAACTCCCAACAGTACCAGGGTTAAACAGACTAGGATGTCTAGACTTGGTATGTCACAATTCTTATGCTTATTAATTTTGTTCGAAGTTGGAAAATGTGAAATTTGTCTTTGAACCATAGAATTTTTTGGGGACGTTTTTCTTTATGTTTTTGTTTATTGTTCACGTTTTGTGCATCTTGTGCAGAGAATTCTGTCTGACTCATTTGTATCAATCGACAGCTTTTACATTTTCTACCTTCCTCGTTATGTCCCATTATTTTCAAAAAGATAAATTACTCATCTCTTCATAATCTGGAATTATGTTCCAAGCATAGAGATAGGAAAATAGAACTTTTCCTATCTCCAACGTTCCAAGTCAACAGTCCCATTACACAATGCTTTTTAATGCCCTTTTCAGCAGTCCCTAGGCTAGGTCGCAAAAAAGGTATTGCCGCCAGACCTATAGAGGGCGTTCAAGAAGATTCTTTCATCCATGTTGGAATGAGAATAGCGTCTTCTTCGCACGATATATCTTGGTTAATGAGGTCGTGAAATGAGAATGGTCGACTAATTTAGGTCCTGAAGACTACCAGAAGTCGTTGCTTCATATTTTTTATCTGTTCCCGTAAAAACCGCTGAACTTATTGAATACAGAATTTCATATTTGTTGACTTCGTCGGTGTTTTTGAAACAATATTTTGTATTTGTTGCAATAATTAATACTTGAGGTTGTAGGAAATGGATGAGACTTTATCATCTAAAATAGGGGAGAATACTTTCGTAGAGTAAGGGTGGGGTAAAACGGATCAGAGCGAGGCATAATTGCATCGCTTAATTTTTGCTCCTGACATTGACATTAAGTGTCTTTGGTAGTGAACTTGAAAATTTTTCAAGGAACAGAATTAATTTTTTCATTATAACAACTAATGGACAGCAACAGTGAGACTTGTATATGGCCCATTTTACCCCGATTTACCCCGTGCTTTGACTTAACTGTAAGGTTTTATATCTGGTAGTTTGTTAAGTTGTGAGCTACCTTAGCCTATTGTTTTTGTGTTTTATGGATTCATTTTTACTTTGTAGTGAGCTACCATATCGCTTGTCCGTAATAGTTTGATACTGTTCAGTAGTGCACCACTTAAGTACCAATCTCAGGGCCACCGAGAAGGAGGCAGGAGGGGCAATTTGTCCCAGGGTCTTAGGGGCCTCATAATTGATGATTTTTAATTGTCCCGGGGTCTTAGGGGCCTCATAATTGACGATTTTTAATATTCTGACTGCAGGAAATGCTCTGAAATGCATTTTCAGCCAGTCGAAAAGGGGTGATCGATAAACATTTTTTGCTTGCTTCTCTCTGAGGGGGCCTCATGTCGCAGGATTGTCCCTGGGCCTCGAAAAGCTCTCGGCGACCCTGGCAAATCCACCTCATTCACTGCCTTAAATTTTTCTGAATTTGCCAGCCAGCAATAAAGTGGCTCAGAGTAAGTATAAATGAGTTCAAAGCACAAGAACAGAAAGTTGCTAAGTGGCTCGCTACTGATAAAAAATTCACACTGATGCACACTTGGTGTCTTATCGCTTATGGTGGCAGAAATTGTTTATGTAGTTTTTAGGAGATACTTGATAATCGCCATTTGTTTTCTGATATATGGACGATCATTGAAAAGTATATCTTTTGCTTTTTTGATAATCAATTAGTAGAAGAAGACTTAAAAGATATAACTACTGTGCCTATCATGGGGGAATAGACACTAGTTCATCGGATTTTCCACCATGTAAGGCACTCACTATTCAACAATTACAATATTTTAGGGCAACTAAAATGAAAAAGTTAATGTCTGTTTCACATCTGATATCAAGCAATAATATCTGCGTGTATTTGAGAATTTAGGAAATGTTCTTTTTCTTTGTAAATTTTGTTTTACATTAAAGCTAATCTGCAATGGCAAATAGGCTCCTCTATAAATAGATCAAAGGAATCACTCCGACACAGCATTGTTTCTTGTAGCCTGCGTGCAGTCTTTCTTTTGTAAAATTAAGGCTGCACGCAGGCTATGTTTCGTGGCGAGAAAAAAATCTTATTGTGACACTATCTTTTGTTGACTCTTTGTGCAGGTTCGATTTGAATGAGATATTTTTAGAATTTCTGCTCTCTGCAAATGCAAGCTCTTAACCTTGCACAAACCTTTTAAGTGTCACGTCATTTTTTTTCACTAAAAGCATCAGACGAATTGCTCTCGAGAAATTTTGAGAATTATCGCAACCCTGACCTGTGTCAAAGCAAGATTAAAAATAAAAAGAGTAAACACCATTTCATTTGCCCATTTATTTTGAAAGCTGTTCTGGAGCTTTCTTATTTGCGATGAAGCAATTCTATTTGTATTGATGCATCTTCTGTAACACCGTTCATTGTTGATTGGGCAGAAGCTCTGGTTTGACGCATGACCAATTTTTGGAGTCGAAGTTACGATGATAAATCTGTGTTATTGACCAATTTTAACAGGGTTCGCATTAAAGTCTAAGGTGAAGCCTCTAGGTAAATAGACCTTTTAGCTATTCAGCAAAAGATTTTTATACATTTTTATACGCGAGGTTGGATCGAGTGGCGTTAGAGCTTCTATCCATCACCATTGTGAGCATTCGAAAATTCTTTTCCCTGAACATCGGGTTTACAGCTCTGGATGTTTAGGAATAGCTACTAGAACATAATTATGCTGTTCGAATAGGAATAAAGATATCTGGTATGGTATAGTATAGTGTAATATAGTATAGTATAGTATAGTGTAATATAGTATAGTATAGTATAGTATAGTATAGTATAGTATAGTATAGTATAGTATAGTATAGTATAGTATAGTATAGTATAGTATAGTATAGTATAGTATAGTATAGTATAGTATAGTATAGTATAGTATAGTATAGTATAGTATAGTATGATTTAGTGCAGCATAGCATAGCATGGCATGGCATAGCATAGCATAGCATGGCATGGCATAGCATATCTTGTATAATAAAGTATATACACAGGACATTTGCGACTTTTGACAATGAAGACTTCAAAATTCTGCTTTTGAATGACGCTCTATAAAACAAAACCTCAGACAGTTGCTGCTTGCAAATTTTCTCTGCTTGAAAATGAGTCCTGAGGCTGAATCCAAGAAAGGCAATATAGTGTGAACAAGAGACAGCTCTTAGAGGATTCTGGCTTCGAAAAATCGTGCGTCGAAGCAGCTTGCGTGAAAATATGCTTAAAGTTCCGAGTCGAGACGCTCAAAGTGAATGAACGGAGATTAATGAAGGCATTCTACTCATAGAACAAATCAAACTCCTACGCATGTTACTTTTCCTCTAGCTAAACAATAAGGCCCAATTACCACGCATTAGATGGACTCGCCCAAGTAGTCCAGGACGACTTGGCCAAGTCCACGCATGTGAGGAAATCGTCAAATACAATAGGCTAATAATAGAAAACCCAGACTCCTCCTTAAGCACGGGGCTTTTTTCTCAGTAGATTCTCTTTAAACCAAATCTCAACTCTCCCGTGTCCTCTGCTATCTAAATCTTGAAAGTCAATGAAGCTTAAAATCTAATGAGGTGGTCAAACGAAAAGAACATCTTTTTTACGAAGAAATTTAAAATATTTACAACTATAGCATTTGCTGTAGAATTATTTATTGAGAAGATGAAGCAAATCTTCTGTCCGATCCAATTTAATGACAAGCAGATGAAGGGGATGTTTTGGGGGAGGGCAGAACCCGAAAGTTAGCTTTGAATTTCGGCAAAACAGTGGAACTGCGTAATATTGCTGTAAAACTATAAATTGTACAAAAACACGAGACGTGCGAAAACATAAGCCGTAAACGTAAACCGCAAACGTCAACCGTAAACGTAAACCGTAAACGCAAAGCCTTTGAAAAATTTGTAAAAACCGAAAATAACGGAACTCACCAGACAGGCGTTCTTCAAGCGTTTGCTCAAGAAGAACACTAGTTCATGAACCACCTGATTTCATATTAAACGTTCCTCATCAGCGGATTCCAATCTATTGTCAATTCCATAAGACGCTGTTGAAGTTCATTAGAATTCATACTGTATTGCAACCAAACCCGCTTATTTGATAAAACTTCAGAGATATAGCGACTAAGACAGGTGAATAGGAATTTATCTATAATTGGAAACAATGCAAAATTGTTTAATGCAATTTCACCAGGTCATCAGCAGTTGCGCTTAAACTGTTCTTGGTCATTAGTGTGCGCTTTTTGTAGAAATTTAGAGATATTACAGTTTGCAATCGAAATGTGTTGCGTCTACATGTAACTTATTATAGTTCGTCATGAATCAATGTCATTTTACATATGTTTAGTCAAGCCAGAGGGGTTCGCCCTTTCGTTCGAAATTAACTGAGACAAAGCGATCGCCGTCTTTGAGAGCAACTGTCAAAGTTGATCATCAGTTTTCAATGAAATTTTGCCTATTTTGTTGCCTGCTGGTGCGTTCAAGCAATTTTACATTGCCACTGTTGGCAGAAGCCACACAAACAATTCTCTGTTATCCACTGGGAACATTTAAGTAAATATAACAAGGATTACATGTATATTTAGTCCCCTTTCTTGACTCACACTCTCACATTTTTTACGGATTAGTGCAGTGTTTTACTTAGCTCTTTTGGAATAGTCTCCTTTCCGTTCCATCCTACTAAATGATGTTTTTAGTCATGCTCATTCAATTCAGTTCAATGAAATACCTTTTTTGTGGGGCCTACAATTTCAGCAAATCTAAAAAACAAAGGTAAAGTACGGATGTGTTTGATTGATAATTCCAAGCCCTTCAAAGTCTAAAAACAGTGGACTTAAACAGCATGTTTTTGGTTCATCCGTTACCTTATGAAAACGAGAAGCTCTCCAAAGTGTGAGAAACCTTCTGCATTTGGGAGCAAAAGGTTCAGAAGGCCCTCAAAACCTATCAGACTGTTTTGAGAATTTCTGAGTAAATCAAACACGAATTCCAAATCTACCAAGTCTAACGTTTTCAGAATTGGTACCAATCCGAATCAAGCACACTCTTAATTACAGCTGGTCTTGAGGTATACCGACGATACAAGTCTTGCATGAGTTGATACTCAGTTGATATGGTTGCAAGATAATGGTTGATAAGACCGATCTATCCAAATTTACTTCAAAATGCAATTGAAAAGAAACAAAATAGACAAATTAAAGTTAACGTTGAATAATGAATATGAAAGTCACTGAAAAGAAGGATCAAGAAAATTGTTAACTCATTTGATTTCATTTTGACTGCACTAGAGGATTGTGTCGAGTACTTAAAGATCTAATATCATCATTCGTGAAAAGTTGTAATATGGCCATCTATCATTGCTGAATTCGACATCATCACTCAGATCTATGTATTTTGACTGTAAGTGCCCCCAAAAGCCCCTGAAAGTTGGGGTGACACTAAAAATTACCACGCAAAGAAAGAGATTAGATCGAATGTTTGTGACATAACAACAGGAGCCATGCCACGCATAAGCATCCAAACCATTGTTGAGGAATTAAAAGGGTGCGAATAAACTGTGAAAACAAACGAAATAGATCTATAAAAAATGTCGGAAACATTGTCTGAATCATCAGGCAAATCAAAAGATGTGGGCATATTGATTGTCATAGTTTTACGCGATTTGATTTGGCACATTTGTCAATGTGTGTTGAATATTTTCGGTCAATAGACCATTTTGGCACTCAAAAAAGGAGACTTTGGAGAGTAGTTTATTCTGGTAAGGGCTGTCGGGCAATTGGTATACATTAAAGTCGCATGTTTTGTTTTTCGTGGATTTCATGGATTTCTTTCAATTCAAGTGCAAGGTTATTTTGTAATATTTGTTAATCAGTAATCTATTCTGTTTTTCATTAATTTTGTTCTTTGGTAATTAATCTATTTTACTATTTCGTTAGTTAGTAACTCACTCTGTTTCTTGTTCATTTTCCGTGACTTCTACAGTATAGCGCAGCGACTTCCATTGAGAAGGAGCGAAAGGGAAAGAAACTGCGAAGGAGAGCGCGTTCCCTCCCTCTCTTCGCGCACAGTGCTCCCTCCCGCTCTGCCTCCCTCTGGCTGTGCTGCACAATAGAAGTCACGGATAATGAATAAGAAACAGAATGAATTACCAAAATATGAAATAGAAAATGGGCAACAATTATGAAATGAGAGACTTTTATTCCTAGCTTTGAACACTTTAACATCATAAGCACTGTCTTTTTATTCAATGGGTTTTGTTGCTATTGTTAATTTTTGTTGTTATAGACGCAATGTAATCTTTTTTGCTAGTGCGACATTTTATGATCGTCTTGACAACATACCTCATTTTATAAGGACATTAAAGTTTGTAAGAGTAGCCGCTAGACCCCCTGGTAGCAAATCCCTGGGATTCTTTCACAATGAGATATGTTTTCTTTTTGAAATATCGGCTGACCTTTAATTTTTTTCGTTTTCATAAGCGGACACAATATCATTAAAGATGCATGGTGGACAAGAATAGCAAATAACCACGGGCTCATGAAACTCAGAACTAAGAACAGCCAATCTCGTCCTCGTCCCCAGGGCCTTTTGGCAGTAAGAAACTCTTTGCAAGACTTTGATGCCACATAAAGGTACCTACACCCTTTAAAGTGTCGATCAGTCTTGTTCCAAAAGCGCCGAAAACTGTTCTCATTTCATCATTTTCAAATGTTTACACAATGCCGTTTCCAAAATGTGCCGGTTAGTATTCAGTTTTCAAAATTTATCTTTTTCAAAATGTGCCGGCAAAAAATATGCTTTTTTCGTGTGAACGGAAGACCTATCCGTCACGTTTTTTACCGTTTTCAAAATGTGCCGGCATCGTGTGAACGCTGTCTTATTCTAAGTCAGAGTTTCCTACAGCCCATGGAATAACAATAAAAGTGACTCTACTTGGCAGTGAATGAGCAATAGTGTCAGAACACTTTTTCGGTGAATTAGATGGTATCAGATTCTTTGCCTACCCTGAAATGCCATAAAATTCTCTTCCTTGCCATTAGCAGCCTTTCTCAGCCATACTTCCTCTCCTTGAACTTGGGTTGTTTACACATTTTCCCTGTGAGATTTAGTACGTTTAACTTTGTATACACGTTTTTTTTTATAAGAAACTAGGATCAGGCCATAGTACTAAAAGTTTCTTAATTTATCAAGAAATTTTGTCCATTTTAGAACTAAAAGTTTCTTAATTGGTTTCTTATTATTTGAATGCATGAATTGTCAATGTGGGCGCTAACACTGCTGCAGATCTGTTTCTTGATATTTAAAACATCATATAGGAATAAACAGTGTTCTGTTATGTTGAAAACACCTATGGTTTGATAATATTTCCCAATAATAAAGGTTCAACGATCAATTTGCTATAAAATTCATGCTTTTAACTTTGAAAAGTTTCTTAGTACTTCTCAGACATAGTACTAGAGTTTCTTAAAATGTTGGCCATCTTAGTACTAGTTTCTTATAAACCAGTTTCTTATATAAAAAAAACGTGTACTACAGCGATAAACGGTAACAATTTCGACATTCTATTTTAGCGTTGTCTTTTGCTAACCAAATTGTCACTCCGCACTATGAGAAAAACATACTTTGTATCTCTCTTAATCCTGTTCAGTTGGTCCAGTTAAGTCTAAAGTATAAATTTAGATATATTTTGATCGATGTATTCCATTTCTTTACGAAAAGTCTCCCATTTCACAACCTTTCAACATGTTGTCACTTCTATGACGTCATATGACATCATAATGCTAACCATGCTCCAGCAACAACAGCAACAGTGCAAATTAAGCAACTGTTTCTAAAATTCATTGTTTTTATAATGAATAACCTTCTTGCCAAATTAGGTTGCCATTTCTCAAATAACAACAGAAGTAAACGGGGGTCGGATTGAGTGTTTCAAAATACCCACGTCAGATAGGGTAAAGAGGCTCTAATGAAATAACAAAATAATACCCCCCCCTGACATAAATTGTTGGAAGAACCGCGTTGGCTTGATTTAGATGTATATAATTCTGAATACTCATTCATGGTGAATTATATATTTTTAACTTGAAAGAAAAAATAAATCTTTGAAACGACAGCACATTCAATATACCGACAGCATGGACCACAAATGACATTTTGGGGAGATCATTTAGAAACTTTTGATACAGAAGAAAAACAGTTGTGATGAAAATATCCTTTAAAATTGTTTGATGATAGAAGGGTTGTCAAATGGTAACTAACTCTTGGTGACCAAAATTTCTTACCGTAATCTTTTTATCTTGTGTGGCTTATGTTGGATGAATATTAAAACATATTATTAAAAAAAAATCGCCTAAAACAGTCTTAAAAGGCAATTTACCCAGTGTCCTTTGCAAGCACTGCAGTTTCAGACTGTCTGAGACGGTGAGACTGCGCTCACACGACATTTTGAAAACAGTGAAAAATGTGACGGATAGGCCTCCCTTTCCACGCGAAAACGGCACATTTTTGCCGGCACATTTTGAAAACGGTAGATTTGAAAACGGAACTCTAACCGGCACATTTTGAAAATGGCATCGTGTAAACACTCGAGAATAATGAAAACTTTTCAACGTTTTCAAAACGAGGCTAAGAGATTGCACCGAGTTGGTTGCCTTTGAATTTTCTATCATTTTCAAATTGTGCCGGCATCGTGTGAACGCAGTCTGGAAATCAAATTTGGCCGAATTAAGGCGCAATGTTTCGAATCTTGTGAGATCTACCCATGTGGGTTCGAATGCCATCGTTGACACTACGAACCCAGCCAACCCAGCTGTCCATACTTCCAAGGGCGGTAAATGATTACTTAGAGGCAACTCAGAGGGCACAAGCCGCAGTGCCGCAGGCCCACATCAGGTGTATAGCTGTTTACCGTAAAAGCTCTATTAAGGCCCCTTTCTATTAAGCCCCGATATCTAATAAGCCCCCCCCCCTACTTATACAAAATTCTAGAATTTACCAAATATTTCCATTTATTTAGCTACGCAACCTTGCATATTTATTTTAGTATGGTTTGGGATAAAAACTGTGTCGAATTTATGTATTTGAGCCGAAAGTTTTATGTTGATTCTGCAAAATATGGGATAAAGGAACTGAAAAGCTATCAAATATATCCTTGTCACTTGATTTTGTGAATAAGCCCCCCTCTCGAATAAGCCCCCTCTCTATTAAGCCCCTCTCTGGAAGGTCCGAAATTAAGTAAGCCCCCTCCGGGGGGGGGGGCTTAATGGTGCTCTTACGGTATATGCCTCTGCATTAAAAGATGAAATTTCATGTTTGCTTGCTTGCTTGCTTACTTGCTTGCTTGCTTGCTTGCTTGCGTGCTTGCGTGCTTGCGTGCTTGCAAGACCTTCCCACCTTGTGACTGAACTGGCATTTATCGTTCTATATTTGAGGCATGGTTTTTTTTTATTCATCAATGAGAATTAAAAACAAATTTTACATACTACTCTACTTATCTAATTACTCTACAACACCACAGGAACGATACCAAGGGGAGAGAGAGACAATGACTACCCCATGGCCAAAACATAAAGACAAGCAACGGTAAATTACATACAACTACTGTACATTACAAGCAATTAAAACGAAGAAAATAAACTGATTGATGATACACCATACATAAAGGGACTTGGTGATTGGGACTTGACACATTGCTGAGGTTTCAAAGGATATTAATCAAACCGACCAGTTTTGTGGATGAAACGTAAAGTCAATTCGAGAATATTTTTGTTCAAATCATTAGAAAGGTCTTGATCGCCATATAGTAACAGCTGCGTCAGAGCGTCATTTGAAAGACTAGCGATTTGTACAAATGGTCGTAGTAACTCTACAATTCCAGCGAGAAGATCTCTCTGTTGAAGATCAGAAGAGGGGCAGAGCAACAAAAAGTGCTCCGTATCCTCAATCCCATCACTTGTTGGGCACATAGGGTTGGGCACATAGTCCCTGAAATTGTGCTTGAATTTGTGAAAATTTAACTTGCTGAGACCAACCCTAAGTTGAGTAAGATAGGGTAATCCTATTGGATCGTGAATTCCGAAAATAGATTTTGCAGGGGGACGGACTATTGATAATAGCTTTTTCTTGAAAACAGCAACTGAGGGTGCAAGTCTCAACTCAGGGTCAAGCTTATTCCACTCGGATAAACAGTTGGGATAGAAACTAGATTTGAATTTTTCTGTTCTTGCCCTCATTTGCACAATGACATCCTGGTCACGAAGACAGTACTGCGACTGATGAAGTGGGGGAATTGGATCTACTGTATACTCAGGGCTAAGATTGTTTACAAACTTGTACAACAAGGTAAGGCGCCTACTCCATCTTCGGGAACTTAATGACTCCCAGCCAAGTTCCGTGTACAGCTTCTCGCGAGACGTTCCTCTCCATGTTCCTGTTATAACCAAAGTAGCAGAATACTGAACAGACTCTAGCTTTTCCATCATATTTGGTAAGATGATATTTTGACTGAATTCACATGCTTTGGCAGGAATGTGGTAAATAATATCACCATAGTCCAGGGGGGGTCGAACATAGAGCTTATATATTTCGTTAAGGGTATGCCTGGGCAGATATTTGGAGAGATATTTCAGCAAACCAATGCCCCTTCTTGCCTTAGAGATAGTTGATTTGATATGAGCTGAAAAGGATAATTTTGAGTCTAGGATAATCCCTAAATGTTTATGTTCATTAACTTTTTTAACAGGTATGTCGTTAAAAAGGATCACTGGATGATCAATTTCAATTTTTTCTTTGAAAATGTTAATGTTCTAAAAAGGCATGTTTTTGGACCTCTCATGTGTGAAATAGCCATGTACCACTGACATGTAAAAAAAGACTGTATCATTTACAGCTATGCTACACATGTATGAAACAAGTTTTTATCATGCCCCTGACAATAAAGTAAGTTTTGTGTCGTTTATATTTGGGCAAGGTTCTTTGTCACTTTCCCTTCAATTCCAACATTTAGCAATTTTCTCGTCATTTGAGCCAACATTTGAGCCAACTTTGGAGTGGCTTGTCAATTAAAGACAAGTTTTCTATCATCCACAGTGAAAGCAGTTTCGTTTCGTGCCTTCAGCAATTAGCTTCATTATATTTCGTTTACATTTGGACTGAGTTTCGTACCACATACATTTGAAGCAAGTCTAAGACTGACATTTTCGTCTGATTTTAGTTACATTCAATTTGTCACACATGGTCTAAGTTTGTGTCACGCAGATTTAATCAAGTTTTGTGCTACTCAAAGTTAAAAAATTTGGCGACTTTCAACTTTTCCCAGTCATATTCTGATATGATCCGTGCTATCCACATTATGAACAATTTTTATGGTATCTGCATTTGAACCAAGCCTTGTGCAATCCAGATTTGAAAAACATTTTGTTATTTTTACATTTGATAAAGGGTTAGCGCCATTTACATCTTTACCAACTTTTGAACCAGTGCGTTTTAAGGGGTTTTAAACATGTTTCTGCAATGTAAATTTGAAATATGAATTGTCCGATTTTGCAGCTAAACAGAATTTGTGTCTCATCGTAGGACCTTGTTTGCTTCCAACCATCGTAGGACCTTGTTTGCTTCCTATCGATCAAATTTTCTGGCCACAAATGATGCATTTACTCTATAATGTATTCAATATTGCAAACTTTGATCAAATAGCAATGCACCATACTATAGGCCGAGCATTTTATGTCGGAAATGCCCAACTGTCACCCGTGATAGATTGGCCGACGTTTCTCCAACAAACTTTTATCAGACAAAAGTTTCTTTCTCAGCCTGAAAGTCGTTGTGAATTGGGGTTTATTATAAAAGAATGTATTGTCTTTATTGAAACATAAACAAACTCCTCACCCAATTCTGAATGCGGGTAAAGTCTAGATTAATTCTTCATGTTTTCCTTTCGGATATTCCTCAAAAGTAAAAGACTTAACAAAGCACCTGCAAACATCCTTGTTTAATTTGCTTTGCGATACTTAAATATTTATCTGGTGGCCTATTATTCGCTTTGTTTATCCTAGGTGGCCGTTTTAATCGAAAAATCAATTTAATATTCCTTTTGCACAACTTAAATATCTGACACACAGTTGCAAGGCCTGTTTCTTGAAAATTGCTGGTTTTTGAACGCGACGCAAACGTGATTTCGGCACCATAACAACCATTGGCGCTGTTCTTGCACTTTTTGAATGCTGTATTTCTGTCAAAGCCTGAGCAGTTTATGAAAGACTGAGATCTCATATTGGATAGGTACATGCCATCCTGAAACTAAGTTTTCTAAGTGAGCAAAGAAAATGAACAGTCACGGCCTATCATCGCAAAGACGGAATGAGTTTCAAATATCGAGACAGAAAAGCTTGAAAGGTGAACAGAAAGGAAAAGGTATTAATAGAAGTAGATTTATCGTTGCAAAATATACTCATTTATTGCAAGAAATTCGGCTGTGAGCTTTGAAAAAGGATTTCTTAATTTTGGATGCAATCTTTATTGTAAAAGTTCCGTGTAGAGTTTCTTAATTATTCATAAAGTGAATTTCATAATTCATCATGATTCTTTGAGGACTACTTTTGTATTCGTTTGGGCCTAGTTATACTTCTTAGTATTACTGGGTAGATAACTACATTGATTAATCGTTGAAAACCTTGCATCAATGGCCGAGAAAGTTAAAGTCTTGTCATCGCGAACGTTAAATCAACGTTTTTTCAATTTCATATCAACTGTAAAACTCCAATTTCTGGACCACTTTTGCATTTACGATTTTTTGTTTTACCTCTTCGAATACTGTTGTTAGATCTGCAGTTTTAGTATGATATATTTCAGCTTTTTCCAATTTGAAACACATATTTAAAACAAAAATTATTTTAGGTGAGCAAGCCATACTTCTATGTGTACGCAAGACATACTCTTTATCCTTTATTATCTGTTTTTCTTTGTTAACATTTATTACCTTGTTTTCTGCCAAACCCAAGGTGGAAATGTAAACTGAAATTCCTACTATCTACGATCTTCTACCTAAAGTTTCCCAAATGAATCTAATCATTACGATGCATGCCAGTCCCTCAATACAAATGTTTTCCTGCGATCCAAAGGATGCTGTCTTGTGGCGTTGCCAGGATTCTTTATTGGGGGGAGGGGCGAAATGGATTTGGCTCTGGGGCGTAGTCCCAGAAAATTTTTCTCAGGCCATACCTCTACTTTGGATATGAATATGATGAACGCCCCTTGTATAGGTTGACATAAAGATAATGAATATGCTGAATATGAAGGAGATCTTCGTTGAAAAACGCAGTCCTTATGGGTTAAGAGGCTGTCATGATCTACTATTGCCTCAAGTGCGCACTACGTGCAATGGCTTGGAGGCGATATCGTTTCGCGGGTGTAGATTATGGCAGGCACTTCCCAATGACATAAAGCAGTCAGAAACCCTCTCTAGCTTTAAACGGAGAATCAAAGTGTGGAGAGGAGTAGAATGCAATTGTAGACTTTGTAGACCTTTCGTGGCTCAGGTTGGGTTCCTGAACTGATCTATTTTACTGCTTTGTAAATACCATTGAAAAGAACATTGTAAATATGGAAAACGTTGTAAAAATGTATTTGTAGATAACTATTCTCTATTTGATTTCTTTTTTTTCTTCTTACAAATTTTACTTTTTTAGATAGTAGGCCTGAGTTAGCTCTTGTTTTATAGCTATTTTGTATGTTGCCTACTTTAAATAAATCAATAATAATAATAATAATAATAATAATAATAATAATAATAAAATAACACAATTATGGTAAGGGTTAGCACTAGGGTTAGTGTTTGGGTTAGGGTTAGGGCAGAGCGGAGCAATTAGTTTATGACGTCCTACCGGCGACCGAACGGCAACCTTCGGATCCCCAAAATTTCAACACGGCAATTGAGGAAAGAATTCTCGAAGGGCTCTGGCTTGTGTTAAAGAGTTCATCGGGCTCCGCAAAAACCAAAGATACCAGCAGCATAGCCAGCAAAATTATGTGGAGGGAGGTTCAAAAGGAAGGGGTCTGAAAATTTTTGGTGGACATGCCTTTAGATTGGATTAGCACTTCTACCTATCCCATATGAGCCAGTGCTGAAATAGAATTGTTGGTCATTTCGTAACAGTGTTTTAAATTTTCGCTAAGAACTTCTTTTGATGAAGACATGATACGCTTTTCAAGCCAAAATCCAGTTTGCCTGACCTTAAAATTGAGCCTTAAGAATTCAATGATAGTTCATCTTGGAAAATTTTCAAAAGAGCCAACCAATCCTTTGGCTTAGAATCTTCCGGCCCCTAGAAATCTTCCGGCCCCCTAGATTTTATCTTCCCGCAGACTTACGAACGTTGAAGCGCAATATCAACAAGAAGTAGAGCTTGAATCAACCTGATTACGCCCATCGGGTTTGGTAATGAGACTAATTACAGGTATGCAAGTTTTTCTCAGGCAACTGGTGACAAATTTCTCACTTCTGTAATGAAATACCCGTCGATATTGCTGATCAACGTATGACTTTCTCATTATCCAGTATTTAGTGTCAAATTTAGGGCTTCGTTATAGAATTATGAGTTAGTTGTACATTGTTAATAATATGAGTTAGTTGTACATTGACACTTGCTTGGTTTTTTCACATGTAAGGAAGATGAATTTGAGCCAGAACTGGTTGACTGGAATGTCGTTGTCCAAAAAGAGAAGTATTTTGAAGAGATATAAAAGAAGTAAAACAACAGTTTACGATACTATAGAGAGAAGCTGTAGTTTGTAGTTAATTTTCGTCATAAATCACTGATTCCTTGAATTCGGTGAATCGATAGAACTTGGTTATGAAGAAAAAGTTATCGCTTTTGAAAATTCAAAGCACGAAGAGCATTTGAGAGATTGAATAATAAATGATAATAATAATAATAATAGATAAACTAAACCACCATCATTGATAACAGAAAAGTAAAATAAAAAACAACGCTGTTAAGAGCTTCAACGTTTCGATCAAATCTTCATCAGGAATCAATAATAATGATAATAATAGTAATAGTAATAATGATAATGATAATGATAATGATAATAATGATAATGATAATGATAATAATAACGAATTTTTTAGCAACAACAACTAAATTGCTCAATGTTTATCCTGTAAAAAGAAAGGTCCTTACAAAGAAAACTTAAATACTTTACAATTGCATTTCTAACGGCAGTTTCATATTATTAACATGGTAAGATGTATAATATACATATATATTGTTTATAATCTCCCTAAATGCAAATACATTTGCCGACATCCTTGCAGTAAGTGGTAGTTCATGAAAAGTTTTTGCACCCTTGTAGAAGAAGCCTTTCCTCGCCTATTCAGCTCTTATCCCTAGAAGCCATACACTATATTCATTGTTTCTTGTGTTCTTGCAGATAGAGGCCCGCAAGTCTGGGCTACCGTTACACAATTTATCAAAGATTCTGCATCTCTTACTGAGTTTAAAAACAATATCAAATCTTGATCTGAAGAAAGCTGCCGCTGCCGATTATGTCAAACTTTTATCCCAAACTTAGGTTTCATTTCATTTTAACTTTTTTGGTTTTTTAGCTGAACATTTCATTTTATATTTTCCGTATTTACCATTTTAACTCACAATGTATATTGTTATTTGTTTAGTTGGCCTAAATTAGCTTTTAAACCTACAATCGTGGCCAAAAGGTTACTGGACAGCTACTGAAGAGGAAATAAATACAACCTCTTTACAGTTTTAGCCCTCTGTTGCTTTCCAAACCCCTCCCCCCAGTGTCAATGTTGTAGTTTTCCATGACCAGATGGTTTATGAACTGATTTCACGTTCAATCTCTTACAACAACATTGACATGGGGGAAGGGGGGCCTTTTACTAGCGAATATCGAGGTTCTGATCAATCGTCCAATAACTTTTGGCCACGATTGTCTGAATGTAGAGATATTGATGCTATGCTAGGAATTGCTCCTCTTACATCGAAAATACGGATGATACCATGATGAAAGCCATGTTAGTTTGTTAAGTAGTCTCCAGAGTTACACTTTGAGCACTTACGGCTTACGATATATCCACTAACGACGGAATTGAACGGCGTAAGAAGAAATTTATAGTTCCTTGAGTCAATGCACAATCTTTGAGTTCATTCATTAAATAACAGTACAGAACCACATGTACATTCCAAGTTGCCCCCATTGCTTTACATGATTAGTTATAGCTAACAATGATACCTAGACTTGCTCCTAACAGTTTCAGGACAACTTTTTAAGCGACACTTTGCTACCTTTGCCAGGCTGTCCACGAGTTACCACGAGTTACCATAACGAGTCACCATTTTTTCTACAGACTTCAGTATGGGAAGCGACGAGTTACCATTTCTTTTTTATAAATAATATACTACATTATTTAAAAAAAGAATGGTAACTCGTGGTAACTCGTCGAAGTCCATACTGAAGCCTGCAAGTAAAATGGTAACTCGATTTGGCAACTCGTGGCAACTCGTGGCACGGATCTTATAGAGATCACAAAGTCCTTATATACAGCGGGTATCCGCGAATAATGGGCATTGTTTCAATATTGGCCGTTGCTAACAAGCTATTAAGCATTGTTTTTCCATCTCTGATGCTTGAATTTTGCCTTTTTTTGTGAATACTGCATGTGCAGTCTTTTATCAGCGGAGAATTTCCGAGGATATGCCTTCTTTCTACAATCGTTGTCTTCAAACGCAAGGTTTGCTTTTGCGTCAAGATGCTATGACGTCAGATCGATTTTTAAAATGAATAAAATTTTCAAAATTTTTGAAATTCTTGTAAAAGCCATCAATTGATTGATAATTGGACATATTTTGTGGCTCATATTAACAGTTATGAGGCAATATCTATTTTCACTTCTGGAGACAATCGTGGCCAAAAGGTTACTGGACAGCTACTGAAGAGGAAATAAATACAACCTCTTTACAGTTTTAGCCCTCTGTTGCTTTCCAAACCTCTCCCCCCAGTGTCAATGTTGTAGTTTTCCATGACCAGATGGTTTATGAACTGATTTCACGTTCAATCTCTTACAACAACATTGACATGGGGGAAGGGGGGCCTTTTACTAGCGAATATCGAGGTTCTGATCAATCGTCCAATAACTTTTGGCCACGATTGTCTGAATGTAGAGATA
The DNA here is from genome assembly GCA_964020215.1 of Aurelia sp. 3 sensu Dawson et al. (2005). Taxonomy (NCBI): domain Eukaryota; kingdom Metazoa; phylum Cnidaria; class Scyphozoa; order Semaeostomeae; family Ulmaridae; genus Aurelia; species Aurelia sp. 3 sensu Dawson et al. (2005). Next base: position 13,075,134 of record OZ026583.1, read on the forward strand.
TTGATGCTATGCTAGGAATTGCTCCTCTTACATCGAAAATACGGATGATACCATGATGAAAGCCATGTTAGTTTGTTAAGTAGTCTCCAGAGTTACACTTTGAGCACTTACGGCTTACGATATATCCACTAACGACGGAATTGAACGGCGTAAGAAGAAATTTATAGTTCCTTGAGTCAATGCACAATCTTTGAGTTCATTCATTAAATAACAGTACAGAACCACATGTACATTCCAAGTTGCCCCCATTGCTTTACATGATTAGTTATAGCTAACAATGATACCTAGACTTGCTCCTAACAGTTTCAGGACAACTTTTTAAGCGACACTTTGCTACCTTTGCCAGGCTGTCCACGAGTTACCACGAGTTACCATAACGAGTCACCATTTTTTCTACAGACTTCAGTATGGGAAGCGACGAGTTACCATTTCTTTTTTATAAATAATATACTACATTATTTAAAAAAAGAATGGTAACTCGTGGTAACTCGTCGAAGTCCATACTGAAGCCTGCAAGTAAAATGGTAACTCGATTTGGCAACTCGTGGCAACTCGTGGCACGGATCTTATAGAGATCACAAAGTCCTTATATACAGCGGGTATCCGCGAATAATGGGCATTGTTTCAATATTGGCCGTTGCTAACAAGCTATTAAGCATTGTTTTTCCATCTCTGATGCTTGAATTTTGCCTTTTTTTGTGAATACTGCATGTGCAGTCTTTTATCAGCGGAGAATTTCCGAGGATATGCCTTCTTTCTACAATCGTTGTCTTCAAACGCAAGGTTTGCTTTTGCGTCAAGATGCTATGACGTCAGATCGATTTTTAAAATGAATAAAATTTTCAAAATTTTTGAAATTCTTGTAAAAGCCATCAATTGATTGATAATTGGACATATTTTGTGGCTCATATTAACAGTTATGAGGCAATATCTATTTTCACTTCTGGAGACAATCGTGGCCAAAAGGTTACTGGACAGCTACTGAAGAGGAAATAAATACAACCTCTTTACAGTTTTAGCCCTCTGTTGCTTTCCAAACCTCTCCCCCCAGTGTCAATGTTGTAGTTTTCCATGACCAGATGGTTTATGAACTGATTTCACGTTCAATCTCTTACAACAACATTGACATGGGGGAAGGGGGGGCCTTTTACTAGCGAATATCGAGGTTCTGATCAATCGTCCAATAACTTTTGGCCACGATTGTAGCTATTGTATTTTGTAGCAAATTTTTAAAGAAATTGATAACAATAATAATAGCACTTATCGTGAGACAATACTTATCGTTGTGCATCCTTATTTGTAGGTCCGAAACCAGAATTAACAGAGGAGCAAAAGCAAGAAATCAGAGAAGCATTTGATCTCTTCGATACTGATGGCTCAGGTACAATTGATGCCAAAGAGCTCAAGGTATGCATTTATTGATCAGAAACCTCCGTTTTTGTTAAAGTGTTCACACTGATCCGCACAAAAGCGCCACAAGAACGGTCGTTTTTGAAAACGCTGCCATATTCAATAATTTGTTTCACAAAACTGGAACTATGATGACGCACAAAAATGGTCCGGGGGTGCACTTTACCAGACCTTGGTCGGGGAGGTGCCATCGAGGCTTCAAAAGCATACCCGTTCCTTATACCAGTTTTTCGAAAAATATACCCGACTCTATACCAGTTACCAGTTTCATTATACCAGTTTTCTGAAAATGCATACCTGACCTGATATCAATTTCGAAAAGTATTCCCAACCTGAAAATTTATACCAAAATCTTGAAAATCGGTACCGTTCCTGGTACCAAAATTGTGAAAGTCGATACCTTTCCTAATGCCAATACCTTAAAATCGATGCCCTTCCCAATTGCACGTCCCCTTACCCAAAATATATGTAGTGCACTCCCCGGGAAAAGCAGATATCTTGCAGTGTATTTGTGATAATATGGATCAATGTGAACGGACAAAAACGGATTTTCCCCAAAAACGGAGCAGTGTGAACGGGTAGCTTCAATGCATCAAAAACGGATCCTAACAAAAAACGAAGCAATGCGAACAACGGGGGCTGGGGCGAGCAACTGATATTTTCTTCTTTGTTTCTACTCCTATCTAAAAAAACATGTCACTAGAGTTGAAAAATGATATGTTGTTAAAAATGGCGGTAGCCTTAAATACTGGATTCATGATGATAAATCCACTAACGTAACTATAGGCTGTATAATCTGTGGAAAGAAACTGCTTACTCCTGAAAAATAATAAGGACGAAATTTAACTGTAACAAGGGTCAAAACTGTTAAATCCTGTAAGAGAAACAACGATTTTGTCTTAAATCCTGAAAGGTGAGAAGATAAGTTCATCGCTGCAATAAAGAGCAACGTTGAATAACTAAAAACGCGTTTCTTTGCACACTCGTCAGTCTGGTTTGTGCGCTGAACACACTATGGATACAAAATCCAAAGCCACGTGACAATTAATTTTTCTTTACTCACCTGGTATATCACATTCTCTTACTTAATTCATTGTTTTCTTGGTCACTTCTTAGTCAACTCTCGTGTAATAATCTACATACAATATTTATAAATCGGCCAGTAATTCCAGCTGATTGTATTCTGTAGGTAGCAATGAGGGCTCTTGGTTTTGAGCCGAAGAAAGAAGAAATAAAAAAGATGATAGCAGATATAGATAAAGATGGCTCGGGATCAATAGATTTCAATGAATTCTTACAAATGATGACGGCTAAAATGGTAAGTACCCGTGAGTCCGAAAATATGTATCCACTCTTTGAAAATTCGTACTACAGAAACCATAATTTAGATATAGAAAACCTCACTAGAGGTGGGAGCTCACCTGGACAAGGTGAAATTTTTCGATATAAACGAAACACCACTGGTATGGTGAGGTGAATTGAAATTATTCGTTGATTCTTATTGGTCAGTTCATTCTGATTTCACGGAAGAGAGACTTTACTCCACCTCGCCTCTCGACGACGGAACTGACAGGTGAGGTGAAAAATCTCATACAAAACAGTGATTGAAGTTTACCTCGCCTGTAAGCCCCGGGTCTGGCAGGTGAGGTGTTTTCCTCATGTAAACAGGCCTAATTGAGAGTTAAGCTTAGTTTTAAGAAGTCATTGATAATTTTAAATGATTTATCTCAAAGGACAAGGCCGGAATTGGTATGATTAATTCCTAGTGAGTACACAAACTTACCAACTAATGCCACATTTTGGCGTTCGTAACAGCTGCAAAATAAGTTAAACATGTGAATTTGCGCTAAAGATCATTGCAGTTTCGTCGCCATTTTCATCAAAATACGATAAAGGGGCTAGCTGCGGTTAAGAGGAAACAAAACAATAGGGTTGCCTTGTTTTCGTTAAGCGTGACTTTAGAAAAGCACACATATTCTTTGCTTTTATGGAATCACTATGATTTGAATACGTAATTTCACAGAGAATAGACGACAGTGACGCAAAATATACGATCCACCAGTCATAACAGTATAATCTTGTATTTTATACTGATCATAAAATCATACAAACTTCTGACTTGTCCTTTTAACCTCACGTGAAGAATCGCCACAAAACTAACTTCCGTAGATCTTGTCTAACGTTGTACGTAATTGGCTCAATTTTATCCATCCGTCAACGATTAAATGAAACAGTAATGTTTCCTTTGCTTAGCATCGCTTTCTAGTGATACAGAAATTGTTGAAATGTTCAGAAAGTTCATTTTAGAGTCATAATTTACAAGATAATGAACAGAACAGGCTAATTTTTATACATCAAGAACTAAAAGTTTTGGCTAATTTCTAATGACAGATGGAAAAAATGCACCAAAAATTACGAGAAAATCTTGAAAATTAAATTTCGCAGTAGGATGATGGATTAAAAATCTTACAAATTGGTTGCATTACTTTTCTGATACTATTTTTCAAAGAGTGGATATTTTTGTGACTCCCACGGTGCACTTTTTAATCAATGCATGTTTGACTAGATGTTATTTTCAGTGGCAGACACTTGGCCAAACTTAAGGGGCGAAGCTATTGTTTCAGTTAAAATTCATTGTTTATTTCTATTGTTCAAACCAACAGTGGGGGCGATCGCATCCCTTCGTTCCCCCAAGTATCCTCCATTGATTATTATCAATTTTACCTAATGAGTCTGTTGGAATTTCAGCCTTTCAAAGATAATCGAATTTAAAAATCATACAACTTTTGGAGATTTTTTGAATTAATGACAAAAGCCTTGTCTTAAAAATCAATAAAAGATGGTACTTTTGACTGTGACATCCCAAACGTCATTTCCGTTCAGAATTTACAAGCGATTTTATGAAGAATTATGCTTGTGAAAATTTTGAAGAAGCCTCAAATAACATGCTCAAATCATTAGCAAGTTTCCCTAATATATATATATACCTTAACAGCAACGACTTTAAGCATTCTTTTCTTTGGGAAATGAAAAAGTCTTCCCCATAGTATGACTAACTTATTTTGGGGAATTCCATTCTCATAAGAGGATCAAATACGTTGATGCGTGTAAGTGCCATTATTGCTAGGAAGGAAAGCAAAGGGACATTTGCTCTTTGTTTTTACTCGTTTTTGCAGGTTTTCGAAAGTTGTTTTTCTGAGAAAACTCTCTCATATCGATGGAAGGAATGGCCGATCAAAGCCGGGTAAATCACTGAACCTGATGGGACAGACCGGGAATGAAACAAAACAGTTTTCAATGTTATTGCTTTGATACCCAGGGAGCGACATTTTTTTCAAACGCCGGGCCTTTTTATTGACCCATCCGGTAGAGGTCCAGAATCTGATCTTATTTCTCTTGGTCATTTCCATTGCGGTGCCTGCTATTTCAAGCCTCGTTATGGTAAAAATAATTTTGGACAGCTAAAAGTTCAAATGGCAATCTCTTTTTGAACTTATGATGCACTTGTCTCCGTTTTGCCTCTAGGTTAGTTTAGGATTTTAGATAAAAATTAGATCTCGTTTCCTTTCAGCAGTCTTTATCTGCTAATTCCAAAGAACCATGAGATAACACAGTAATGAGTCCAAGTGCCTGTTCCATTGCAATGGAAAGATGTTCCACAGGAAATATACTGAACATGACGAAATAAACAGTTCTTATCACAATTTTGTATCATATTTTGCTGTCCAGTAGATTTAACTTGTGCCTTTGAACAGCCAGCATGTTAGTAGTTCTTATAGAAATATGAAGTGATATATAATTATTGCATTCTTTCAATTTCAGAGTGAAAAAGATTCGAAGGAAGAAATACTGAAAGCATTTCGACTTTTCGATGATGACAATACTGTAAGTTCCATCTGTTGATTTGTCTTTTGGCAAAGCTAAGGATTGTCTTTTTCAGTTTTTGTGACTGGTTTTGTTGTCCGTCATGTAATTGCTAATTTCAGCGCTGTCATGTTATTTTCGATTCTTGCAAGTATGTTGTATTGTGACATCTTTACTCACTATTCTAAGAAGAATGGCTGCGAACTTCCGATTTTCAAAGCCTTTTTTCATCATATGGCTTTTGATGTTGCGTTATAAAGACAGCCTCACTATCCCTTTACCCTCGTCTATGACAGGTATTCTTTATGATTTACATCAGTCACAACGTACATTTTAAAAACATCTTATTTGTTTCATCTTTTCTACAGGGAAAAATATCGTTTAAAAATCTAAAAAGAGTTGCAAAAGAGTTGGGTGAAAATTTGACGGACGAAGAGCTTCAGGTAATTGCGTAATTATTGACTTTTTTTGCTACTATAACTCTCGCAATGGTGGCGGCGATTTTTCGAGATGCATTGGGCTCGAATTAGGAATCTTTCACGAATCCATAGGGGATTCGATTATGCAACGCAATGCATCTTGGTAAATGTTTCTTGCTGCTATCTTTGGTACAATTATGCATTGGAATAATAATCTATGCATCACTGCTTTAAATTAGCAAAGATACCGACTGAGCCAATAGTCAGTGAAACTGCCCATTGAAAACATCAGATTTCATTTGTTACGAATCATGAAAGGTTTTATTTGTGCATCTGTATCAAGTGTCGAATAGATTCCAAAAATGACTGTTATTTTATCTAGTGATGGACACTTGAGGGCAAAGGGGTGCGATTGCCCCCCCTCCCAATGTTGGCCAGAACAAAGAGCATTGTTTGAAAACAACAGATATAAAAATACTTTAATCTGAAACAATAGCTTTGCCCGTTTTTGTTTGGCAAAGTATCCGCCACTGTGATTTTATTGCTGCTAAAAGCAAACAACAAAAATGAAACTTGAAATATTCTAAGCTACAATAGTTTCCAAAAGATAATATTTTCGTAAGAAATCTTTACATTGCGATTTTGAATGCGGTTTCAGGCCAAAATTTCAGCAAACGCAAAGGTATTTCAAACCGTTTCAATATCATCCAAATTAAGTTTTTTCTCGGAAAAATTCAAAGAGAGAAATATGCAGGGTCCGTTCTTTTTTCTCTATCGATTTAGGATGATGTCATTTTTTAAGTACTCTTTATGAAACTTTAAACATGATTAAAAGTGCAACCATTTTCATGCTAATGAAAATACCAAAAGATATCCACGGCAGAATTACTGGTGATTAACTGAACATTTAATCAGAGTTAATTACAAGTGAAGGCACATTTCATGATTCTAGGTGTGACACACCCCTGTTTCATTTTGTGCACCTTTCAACAGCAACAACTAAAACTTCTTGATGACATATAGTGAATGAAATTATTATGCATAGTTTCATCCTCGCGAGAGTTCAATTTCAATAGATTCACACATGTCCTTGCCTAAGCATTTTCGCTTGGGGGTAATCCGGTACATACATATAAAAGTTCAACAGAATATTGATAGACACTACGTTCAGGTAACTTGCAAGAAAAACCTACCCAGCCGTATTCGTTACCCACCCACCCACTACCTCTGATTTTCTCCTTGCTTTTCTACTTCCTCTTCCGATTATCAATGTTTCTTTCTTCCCCAACCTTGGTGGAACGGTGTATTGGCCCTGAAATTTTATATTTGAATGACAATCACCAGCTTTGAAGAAGCAATTTCTGGCAGGCAACATGGGCCGGTACGCTGAACTCCAAGTTTCTTGCATTTTATCCATTTAGTCGAGGTTTGATTCATGGCGTACCTCAATGATGGCAACAGCGATTCTCTCCTTTTGGAGACAAAGCTTTTCAAGTTACTAATCCCGAGTGTGATTAATAGCAGAGTACCCCCACAGTTCTTTTCAGTGAATTGGATTCAAAGAAAACCCAACAGAAATTTACACCCCTATTGAAAGATTCCAAAGATCTGATCAAAGATTTCAAAGATAAAAAATCCAAATGTTTTGCACGGAAAAGTTTCAGACTTTCAGATTTGTCTGGAATTTTACCATCTGAAATTTTGGATTTTCATACACAAAAAACCGTTCTGCTTTTTACCTTTTCATTTGCATGAAATTCAGTCACCACAACTCTCTCATTTTTTCCCAGGAAATGATTGACGAAGCCGACAGAGATAACGACGGCGAAATAAACGAATCAGAGTTTTTGCGAATCATGAAGAAAACAAGTTTGTACTGAAAACAAGAACACAAAACGCAAGCCTGACACAGTTTAACTCTTCCAAAATTTCGTATTTTTGATAAGAGTGCTGGGAAGGTGTTCAGCAGAAACATGTTCGTACTAACAAAAAGAGACTGAAATGTCAACAAATATTTATTTAGGGGTACTCTCAAAACTAATTACGTGGTCATAGTTATCGCAATTGATCGACTGATGTTTGAGCAAACAATTTTAGCAAACGATTCAATTCAAGGAATGTCTAAGTTGCTGTTGTTGTTATTGCTGCTGTTTTCGTTGTTGTTGTTGCTTTTTTCGTCGTTGCTGTTGTGATAACTAGGACTACATGGTGATTCTAGTTGCTGTCGGTTGAGCTTGGTTCAAACTATGATAAAAACATGTTAGAAATGGCATTAGAAATGCGACACAAGCAAGCGTCAAGATTATTTTGTTCGGTGCTGTCGAAGATGCCCCAATGCGTGAATCAAAGGATTGGATCGAATCAAACAGTTTTGATTCATTTAGTGCCAATAAAGCGCTAAAGTGTCTTTACAAACATCAGGCTCAAATCTTTGAAATTGGTGAAAAAGCTTCAATATTTTCAGAATGTGAATGTCTTTCTTTTCCAGGATTGAAGAAAAATCTTCAGAAAAACTAAAAACCGTCGTAATTTCTAAACTTTCTTGGGGAAACAGGCAATAGTTTTCAGGAAAAGCATAGTTCTTCGATGTCTAAAATATGTTATTTAGCAAAAGTCTGTCGCGGTTCTGGTTTATAATTTAGAAATTTGATGACGTCAGATCCTCAGACAAGATGAAGTATAGAATACGCTTTAATGCAGATGATTATTCAAAATTTCTGAAAAAGCTCAACGGTAGAAGTACTGACAGATAATTAGCTAAAGATTCTTTCAAGCTATCAAATTAGAAGAAACAGGTCATAGAATTCTACACTCACAGTGTTATGCCGATTTGAAGATTATGCGTGACAAGATTTTCCTAAATTTTGCTGATTTTCTGACGAACATTTTGTTATTTGTTACATCTAACGTTTAATGGACGTTTTATTTGAACTTCTTTTCAAAATGCCTCAACCGAAATCTCTGCCTTTTGGGCCTTTCAATTCATTTGATAAACTTTACGAACTATTTTTCCTTCTATCTTTTGGGAGTAACTTTAGCATAAAGAATCTCTGCTGAAAGTTTTGTTGTTCCATTTTACAAGTCATCTCTTTTGTTGCAAAATCTACGCAGTCTGAAAATTTGCATGTTCTGAAGTGACAGTACTCTCGAGTACCAAATAAACGGGGGGGTGAGAATAATCGGGGGGGGGGTTGGAAATGGCTCGATATAACAATAATCGGGGAGGTTGGAATAATCGGGGGGGGGGCGTGTTGGAGAAATAGAAAATAGTCGTTTTCTTAGTGAACAAGTATCTTTTACTTATTTATGTGAACAGTGATGTTACTGATACATTTATTTTTGAACCCTGGTTCTGTTGAATGCACTTTTTAAGACGTTTTCTTGTGTTTATTCAGAAATATGTTTACTATCATTTCATTTTTCCAAAAATTAATAAAAGGGGGGGTTGGAATAAGAGCGGGGGGGGGTTGGAAAATTTTTCAAAAATTAATAAGCGGGGGGGACGATTATTCGGTACTCGAGAGTAATGATATTTTTCATTATTTACGAAGTGGGTAAACACTCATTTTCAAGGCATGGTTCTCCTATTTTGATGTCATAGTTTCCATTAGTTTATTTCATTATTGTTTTACTTGTTGATGTCGATTCAAAGTGATTAGATCGTGAATAGATTAGTGGTTAGTGACTAAAATTCAAAAGATTACCAACACTATTGATTTTGTTGTAAATATTTCAAATTTGTTTCTTGTTGATTTTTCATAAAATCTCTGAATTTCGTTAAATCGCACTTAAAATTAGCGTCTCCTTTCATTCATTACTTTTCTTCTCCAATGATCTTTTTGGGAAGACCCACACTATAGCGATAAGTTAGTTCGTTATGACCTAAAGCTCGGTTTAAAATGAATAACCAGTATGTTAACCCTATAGTGCTTGGGCTATTATAGCCCTGTCCACAAGTTGCTCGAAATTTTCTCGAAAAGTTGCTCAAAATTTCCTGAAAAGTTGCTCAATAAGTTGCCACTTTTTCAAAAAGTTGCCCAAAAGTTGCTCATTTATTGTCATTTTTACGGTCTTATTCTATAAACATATGAATAACTGAGATCTATGAATATGATTAATGGCACTTAAAGCTACACTCCCATAAATCTGCCCAAGGCTGCTGGGGCTTGGCTGCCCTTCAGATATTTTTCAACCTTTTCGTAAATCTTTCCTCATAAGCATCAGACAAACATAAGGTTGCATTTCCTCATCATTAGGGCAATTTGGGCTTTGAGGGAACTAGCCCATCTCCCGAAAAAGCAAATAACCCTCCCGAAGGTGGGGTTGGAAGGAAAACCTGCATTTTTCCCGCAAAACTAATCCCCTCGTCCATGTTGGACAAAACTTTCCAGATGCATCTATGAAAATGTGAAGAGGCGGGTGGGTGGGAGATTTTGATTTGCAACCACTCAGCACGAGTGTGCAAAATTTACTAAATTCTCAAATCAAACTCTGTTTTATACTGCATGGAAGAAACCATGCCGGATGTACGACTACACGTTTTTTCTTTTATAAGAAACTAGGGTCAGGCCATAGTACTAAAAGTTTCTTAATTTAACATGAAATTTTGTCCATTTTAGTACTAAAAGTTTCTTAATTGGTTTCTTATTTTTCGAATGCATGAATTGTCAATGTGGTCGCTAACACTGCTGCAGATATGTTTCTTGATATTTGAAACATCATATAGAAATAAACAGTGTTCTGTTATGTTGAAAACACAAATGGTTAGATAATATTGCCCAATAGTAAAGGTTCAACGATCTATTTGCTATAAAATTCATGCTTTCAACTTTGAAAAGTTTCTTAGTACTTCTCAAACATAGTACTAGAATTTTTTAAAAATTAGGCCATCTTAGTACTAGTTTCTTATAAACCAGTTTCTTATATAAAAAAACGTGTATCAATGAACACGCAGATGATGAAAACATTACATCTCTAGAGAGTTAAAACAATATTAGTTTAAATTGCCAGATTTGTAAATCTGTAAAAAGAACAATACACAGCATGTTCGTTGCTTTAACTCCAATTAGAATTTCATTCTAACCGTCATCAAAGGTGCTCTTTGTTTCACCTACAGCAGTTTCTTGGAAGTTTGAGCCTTTCACGCTAATATTATTGGGTTCATCTGACACATCTTCAGAATTTTAGCAAGAATCATTTGTTGATCATAAACAACAACTACAATGATAATGATAATCATGATCATGATCATCATCATGATCATCATCATGATCATCATCATGATCATCATCATGATCATCATAATTGTCATCATTGTTAGAAATCGCTAATTTCAAAGACCAGCTCTTCACACAGAGCGTCAGAAAATTTTTTATTTCCTGCGGACGAAAACTTCCTGTCAGTTCTCCATCACAACAACTGAATCGATCAAAATGAAAAACGATTAAACATTGGATCAAAAGCCTGGGTGAAAATTTTTTAGACGAACTTTTGCAATTATACCGGGTGAGCCAGAAAAAAGGGTTAGGGTTATAGGGTTAGGGTTAGTGCAAAAAGTCCGAAATTTCGACCTGTGGCCTACCTTAATCGTTTTTCATTTTGATCGATTCAGTTGTTGTGATGGAGAACTGACAGGAAGTTTTATAGCAATAAGTTTTCGTCCGCAGGAAATAAAAAATTTTCTGACGCTCTGTGTGAAGAGCTGGTCTTTGAAATTAGCGATTTCTGACAATTATGACAATGATGATGATGATGATGATGATGATCATGATCATGATCATGATGATGATAAAGCGCTGAATAACACCTTTCTAACAAGTCTCTACCAAAGGGCTGGTGCCAACTCCCCTCCAAAAAATTGTAACAAAAAGTTGAATTTTACAAGTTTTGTACATGATTTTAACATTTTTGCAGATTTCGTGGCGAAAAATTAGATAAAGTGAAATGCAAAGCTTTGCATTTGTTTTAAACCGATGCAGAGTCAAAAGTATGCCATTCATTTGTCCTTTGAGCCTGCTAAAGCCCCGAGTCAAACATTTTAAAGGCCAGAATGGTATTTTGCAGCCATTGTCCCTAAAAGAATTCATAATTTTTAAATTTTGCAAGAATTTTAACAAATAAGCCTTGCAAAGTGTATCAAAGTGCTTTTGGTCCCTTCACTGGATGTCAAAGTTTAGTGGTTACTTTATGCAAAAACCTCAGATGTCAAATTAGAAACTTGTGAAATGAAAATAGTCATAAAAGATTTTTGGGTTCGAATTGGCTCCAGCCCTTTGGTAGAAACTTGTTAGACAGGCGTTTCTAATTGTTGAAATTATTTTGAAGAGCATAGCGAAACATACTTTTTTTGTCTTTAGCTTTTAATTCTACAATTGGTTTTTGAAGACAAGAATTTTTTCGAAAAGTACCATTGTGAAATGGTCTAAAAACGGTCCTAAAAAAGCAAAATATCTTAGCTTGCTTTACATTGCCATAAAATACGCATTTAGAGGATCATAATGAGACCAAATTGAAAAAGATCGGTGAAGTCCGAGCCTAGATACAAGGAATTGTAATTTGCTGTCAAAACAGCGCCATGCCTCTGCCGGCCATGTAAACAAAGATCTGATTTAGGCCCAACTTCAAAAATCAATATCTTCGCTTTCGGTTGACTGATCTTGAACATTTTTGCAGCACATGAACCCCTAGGTTATGGTGCATATCTCAAGCGCAAAATCAAGCAGGAATCTAAAACTTCAAATTTTGGTTAAATTCGATGCTCTGGATCACAGTGCCCCTACCTCTAAAGGCCCCGAAGGGGCCCCCAGCAACAACAATTACTTTGTCGTTTTACTGTAAAGCTGGTGCAGTTGCTATGATAAATGACCAAGGGGTCCCGTGCCTGCATGATTTCTTATTCTAAATGGATGGAAAGCGTGTTGATTAACTGTAATCGAAAATCGATGTGTCACTTTTATTGCAGATTTACGCACTTTTCCGTCGACAGAAGCTTTGACCAGCGGAGTTGCCAAGTGCGGGGATGGAACATTTCTCTGTTTTGTCAAAATAAAGTGGGTGAGCCAGAAAAATGTTCCCGCTTTTGAACATTCATAGCATCAAGAAAATTCATAGCATCATGAAAATTCATAGCTACAGGGATTTGAATGATTCCAATTCCAGTTAAAAGCTGAAAGACTGAAGCATTTTTGTGACTTTTCACGCCTTCTTACCAAGACTAGAAATAAGAGTAAAATCAAGTTTACAAAAATCTCTCCTCACACAGAGCAAATAAGAAAGGGGCGTGTCACCTTTCTCGAGAGTTATAAGGCATTTATTTTCAAGCAAATACTGAAGTTTGTTTCAATCCCATGGCAATAAATGTACCAAGGATAGCTCTCATCCTTGGGAAATGGCATTTTCTTTGTTGTTCTGTGCGATGAGTCCTTTATGATTTGATCGATGTTTTAAAGCCCCTCTTCAGTCATTTTGCAAGCATGAAATTCTTATAAACTTGAATTTACCTAAAGCAGCAAGAAAAATCACAAAGATACTTCAATTTTTCGGCTTTTAACTAGAATTTGAATGATTCAAATCGGTGAAGTAATCTTTCTTCTATGAATTTTCAAAAGTGGGAACTTTTTTCTGGCTTACCCGGTATAATTGCAAAAGTTCGTCTAAAAAATTTTCACCCAGGCTTTTGATCCAATGTTTAAACATGGATCACTAAACTTTAACAGACATCCAGACAACCACTAAACTTTAACAGACATCCAGTGAAGGGACCAAAGGTGACCAAACCTTACGTATATGTTAAAGCAATATAATGAGTAACATTTGATACACTTTGTAATAGGCCTGTCCATCGACTGACATTTTACTAATCGATTAATCGCTAGCAAAATGTCCGATTAATCGATTAATCGTACAGCATATGACGTCATCATGACGTCATTATATCATCTCAAAATTTTACGTAAATCACTACGAACCGAGTGAATTATAGTGAAGGATGAAGAAAAAGGAGCACGCAAATTTTGAAGAGACACAAACAATGGGAGAAGAGCACTACAAAGCTTTAAACAAAATATCCAGTAGGCGGAATAATTGAATTATTATCTGCAAGGCCGGCATTGACTTTGTTTCCAAAATGGTTTTTTGCAATGCTCGATTACTCAGCTGTGCATAAATGAAAGTCGATTAGTTGCACAAAGTCACCGCAGAATCGATTATGAATGAAAGTCGAATAGTGACGCAGATTCGATTAGTACATCAAAGTCGACTATCACTTGCACCAGATTAGTCGATTATATGCCATTAGTCGAATAATCGGCACTCTTCGATTAATCGGTTAGGCCAAATGCTATTCGATTAATCGGAACTCCTGCGATTATTCGATTAATCGAAGGTCGATGGACAGGCCTACTTGTAAGGCTTATTTGTTAAAATTCTTGCAAAATTTAAAAATTATGAATTCTTTTAGGGACAATGGCTGCAAAATACCATTTTGGCCTAAAAAATGTTTGACTCGAGGCTTTAGCAGGCTCAAAGGACAAATGAATGGCATACTTTTGACTCTGCATCGGTTTAAAACAAATGCAAAGCTTTGCATTTCACTTTATCTAATTTTTCGCCACGAAATGTGCAAAAATGTTAAAATCGTGTACAAAACTTGTAAAATTCAATTTTTTGTTACAATTTTTTGGAGGTGAATTGGCACCAGCCCTTTGATAGAGACTTGTTAAAAAGGTGTTTCTAATTGTTGAAATTATTTTGAACAGCATAGCGAAACATGCTTTTTTTGTCTTTGGCTTTCAATTTTACGATTGATTTTTGAAGACAAGAATTTTTTAGAAAGTACCGTTGAGAAATGGTCTAAAAACGGTCCTAAAAAGGCAAAATATTTGAGTATGCTGAACATTGCCTCAAAGAACACATTTAGAGGATCAGATTGAGACTAAAATGAAAAATATCGGTGAAGTATGAGCCTTGATACAAGGAATTGTAATTTGCTGTAAAAACAGTGTCATGCCTCTTCCGTTCATGTAAACAACAGGGGCGGTCAAGTACGGTAGATTTTGTGACACCACCTTTGTCCTGGGAACGAAAATAAACCAACCCAGTTTTTACCGAAGTCCAAGCTACACAACTTAGGAAAAGCCAACTTTTGAGGACATAGCTGATAACCACCAGATTATACCAAATTAGGGAACTCCCTACATAGTTTTCATGCAAAATGTTAGTTACTGCGCCGCTAACTCTGTCCTTTTTGTTGCAGCAACCTCACCCAATTGTTGCATCTTGCAAATAAAAATAGAAAGATCTCAAGTACAACGATGCTACCTCTGTCCCCAGCTGTTGCTGAAACCTACCCAGTTTTTCCTTTGAAATCAGATACTGAATGTACTGCGGTGCTACCTCTGTCCCAAATGATTATGGAAACCCACCCAGTTTTCGTGTGAAAATCCGACATTGAATACAAAGCGGTGCTGCCTCTGTCCCAATCAGTCGTGGAAACCCACGCAGTTTTTGCATACATAGATTTAATATCAAAGATTTTCTTGTTTATGCTTCTTATTTTCTTACATTCGTTATGCGCAAATGAAGGTGATTTCGAAATGTCCTTAAGTATCCAAAGGCAGATGTCCATAAATTTTACCCTAAAAAGCCACATTTTCCAACGATGGCACCCAAGTTTTTGTCCGTGGATCTGAAGAAATAAACCAATAAACCAAAGAATTTCAGCTTTGTCTTGCAATCGAGTAGAAAAAACAGTGCTAAAAAATGCTCATGCAAGCTGGTTTTTGGGACAAACCTTGCCCAGTGACAAATCGTCCAAAAATAGTGAGGGGAAAAACCAACTTCTCTAAAAGCAATAAAAACCAACTTTTGGGGGCAGAGCTGGCCCTGAATCAGAGAAAAAAAGCCAACTTTAGGGACAGACCTAGAATCACTGTCCCCATAGGGACATGACCACCCCTGAAACAAAGATCGGATTTAAAACTTAGAGACTAAAAACGCGGTGGATTATTGCCCATGGTGCCTGCACTATGTTCTCATAGTGTCTTTTAACGCAAATTTCAGACTCCATTTTGGCTATTCAGAACTTCAATTTGAATATATGAATACTTCTTTGCGGATATTCCGATCGCTGCATGCTGCATCAAACTTTAATCTTTCGTTTTTAATTTCAGATTTCATCTTTCCACTCTTCAAAGTTACAGGCTTTTCTTTAATTCATTTTGGCTAAAACATCGTGCTGGAACTTTTTCATAATTTCCCATGAGGCCGACGCCGACGCGAGGAGCGTCTGTTTGCTATTAAATACTTCGGTGAACTGAAAACGACTAGTTTTTAGTATGCTAAATTCATCGTTCTTTTGCGGTGATCTGGCCAAGGCGATGCGGCCTATTTTAGGCGTCTCAGACCTGTCCATGTTTGTGTGTTTCCAGCATGACAACAAGGAAACGGACAGTACGGATCTCACCTTTAGGTGTGTAGCAAGAGTTGAAAAGCTTATTCAAGGTGAATTCCCTTCCAAAAATTCTCTCCTAAAATCTTAGTTTTTTTAAAAAGTGGTTTAGTACCCTATAGCAAACAAGAGCAAAAAATTTTCTGACGTTTTTCACGGAATTTTGGATGTTTTTGCTTATTTCATTTTGCTCTAAATCTAGATTGTGCTTCATTAGAGGTGCTTGTTTAGAAACTTCTTCAAATGATTATTGTGCAGGATAATGAGATAGATTTGGTTTTAAGAAAATATCATATTTTCAATAATGAACACTATTGAATTCGTAGGTTCCTAGTGTAGCTCTCGCCTCATTAATTTTCAATGTAAAGCATTGCGTGAGCAAGACATTATGTTTTTAACAGTAGAAATGTTTTGCTGTCCTTTTCTATGCAACAAAGTTTCGGAAACTAAGTAGTTTGGACCACAAAAATTCAGACATTAGAATTTTTGGACGTATGAATTGTCCGTAAATATTAACGTCCGAAATTTTTTGCTCTTAACATAGAACGACAGAATTGAGATTTTGAAGCTCTGTAATTGAACGGGCAATTTTGTTGTATATAATGGGAAGCACCGAAGCAACTTCGCACAAAAAAAGAATCTTTTAAGGCTGGTGTCCAGAAATTTAGGCCCCGTTCACGTTCACACTGCTCCGTTCTTGTTTATTATCCGACTTTGTAGTATCGAAGCAACCCGTTCGCATTGCTCCGTTTTCTTACACAAACGGAGGGGGAAAATCCGTTTTTGTCCGTTCACATTGATCCACCTGATAACAAAACTGCAGCGAAGAATATCCTTTTTTGCGTTCACATTGCTCCGTTTTTGTGAAAACTATTGTTGAATACTGGAGCGTTTTCAAAACCTCCGTTTTTGTACGTTTGTAACAATAGTAATTAAGGAATCGCGGAGTTTGGGCCTAAATAGGGCCAAATTTTTCAGAGTAATATTAGTTGGGGAGACGAGATACGCTTTGTCCGATGAAACTAATGTGTTCCGCGCCTGTCAGAGCTTCAACCCCAATGCTATTGCACATGAGCTATAACCTTACCCTAGATCTCTTAGGGGGCCTCACTAAGGCCTAGTTCACACAAGTTCGTTTGGGTCGTTGAGGTCGTACAGAAAGACCCACAAGACAAAGGACTAAAACTCAGAGCCTTTGTCTTTTGGCTCTTTTTGCAAGACCCTAACGACACAAACGACCTAGTGTGAAGGCTAGGGTCAAACGTCGCATTTTGGTCGCGCCGAATTAAATTGATTTGGATTCGACATGAGAGAGACTCTGGTGCGGCTTTGGGTTAGACGTCGAATTTAATCTGAAGTTATTCCTACAGATGTGCATCACAGCAACAACAAGTCTTTCTAGAAAGTTTGGCAGGAAAGATAAAATTCCGGAACAAAATGGCTCTGGTAAGGAAGAAAATTATTTTGATGAAACTGATTCAACACAGTCACAGACATTTATTATTCTCAGTAATTTATGCATTTGATTCGGCACATGTCCAATTCGACGTCTGACTCTAAGACGCTCTCGCGTCGCATTATGCGACTGAACCAGTCGAATCTTATTATTTAGGTCGACCCAAATCACAACTGCCGTACTCAATTGAGTCAAACGTCGCATTTTGGTCGCGCCGAATACAACTATTTGATTCGGCGCAGCCAAAATGCGACGTATGACCCGGGCCTCGTGCAAAACTTTCTCGTTGGCTGCGCAGAAGGTGTGAAATCTATTCTTGGGGCTGCCAGATCCTTTTGTCTTGATGTCTTGATCAGACTTCAATCCTTTCTTTTACAAAATTTGCCTTGGCATCGTGAGTATAGAGTATTAATGAGGTAACAACAAGAGAAACAGTATGTCATCTTTAACGTAAAACTTTCTTGCCTGAAGTTGATGCAACTGTTAACTTAAAATAACAAAATCATTAACAATATCTACAATATTGCTCCAACTGCAATATTTTCCATAATATCAATGAACAATAATTATAACAATAATATCTATCACCTAGAGATGAAAACAATCGACCATTTAACAGAAATTTAAATATATTATAGTTCAAAGTAATATTTACAATGTCTAAGCGCGTCTTACTCCTAACACCATTGCAAAACCTAAAATTATCATTGTTACGTGCATTGGTCACGAGAAATCCCATAATTCAATGCGGGGGAAAGCGAGAGAATCTCTGGTGAACTTTCAAGCCTGAATGATAACAAGAAATAATCGATGGATTGCAAATGGAAGCAAATTATCGCATGTTCTACACTTCCTTTGCTTCTCAGCAAAGGATTTCAATCTTTGATTGACGTGGCCTCAAAGACAGCCAATAAAAGCACTTGAAAATATATCAGGTGCTAAATGTTGCACCTGGTGATGTCAGGAAATTCACTCGTTAACTGAAAAAAATCTTTCTTTAGAATCTAAGGAAGCAAACTAGTATCCTGGGCATAAGAATGAGGGATAGGGGGCTGGGGGGCTACAGCCCCTCAACGTTGGAAAACTTTGCAAAAATCGGCCATAATCAGGCAGAAAATCAATCGGCCTTAAGTCGGGCAAGACGTTCGTAAACGATGGATCTTTTATCGGGCAGTTGCTCCAAGTTTATCTCTCCGTACGCTTATGATTCTGGGTGCATGAACAACCTATAACCGAAAGGAAAGTGGATTTTGTTCCGCTCAATACTTCGATTGTTTGATCAGCCAATCTGCAGACAGGCGCAGCCTGCCAAAGTGGACTTTGTTTCTAACTAAAGGGTTTCATTCATGTGACAAAGTTTGCTATATCCTAACAAATCACGAGCAAAGGATTATTGATAAGGCAAAGGACATGGACATCGCAGATAAAGCTGTATGTTTTTTTCTATGGGTACTCTCTCAAATATTTTGACCGCAATTCAGAGCCAAGACAGGCACTGACAGTAAATTGATTGAGCATAAAAAGTTGTGTTGTTGTGTTCACGATCCTATAGAAGAGGCTTGAAGAAGACCCTTCAATTCCTTTTCATTGCAAATGATTCCCAAGTATAATACGTTGCACACTCTTCTCGTCGAAATATGCCTCTTGTTCGCATTCATGGACTTTACAGCTTGTGAAAGAGCGTGGGTTTAGTGGCATGAGGTCGTCTCTGGCTTCTCTTTCGAATGACTATGCTGTTTGGTCTTTCTTTATGCGATGTAACACCTACTTTCTCGCATTAACCTACTTTCTAGCATTTACCTACATTGAGCGTTACCTACTCTCTAACAGCTACCTACTCTTGGAATCTTTCTTCTCGACACATGAAATATATTTTCTCAAATAACATGGGACAGTCTCATAACTCTGCTATATCTATTAACATGCCATTTCTTCGGTCTCAATATTTCTTTTCTTCTAAATATTCTTTTTCTATTCTTCCGTTCGTTACGAACATATTCTTCCATCGCTGCCACATGACTGTGAAGATGACGTAGACGACCTCCTATTCACGATTTCCGCCATGAATGAACAGTCTCGTAATGAAAGCTTATTTCTTCTTAACGCACCACTAAACGTACTCAGTGGCCTCGTTTTAAGTCCTACACACCATCTTTTATGAGAATACATCGCACTGTAATACATTGTGCAAAAATCTTCTGTCATTGATTCTTCGAAGATGCATTCTGGACTGTCCACATCCTGCAATAAGAAGCAAAAGATGGTGAATGAAAAAAAACACTACATTAAAATCAAAAACTTTCTAATTGAAAAGTTTCGCAAAATCAACTTCGGACGGAAAACTTTTGGACGCTTTATGGAGAATGTCGGCCAGGTGCATATGCAGACATGAGATCCAGGGGGAAAACCTCGCCCCAATTTTCAATGTGAAAGTCCAAGAGTCGTAGTTTGATCGTCCATCAGTCTATCAATATCGATAACCACGAATGCAATCAGTCTACATAGATGAATCGAAAGTATGAAACCAAAGCATTCTTAAAAGGAAATAGTTCTGAAGCAGTTTTCAAGATAGCAGACAAAGAGGAGAGGTACATCCATCAATTCAACAACATAGTCAATGACCAGTACAAGGTGGAAACTAGTTTTTGAAGGAGGATCGACGATGACTGTATTTCACTTCTTAACAGTGGCATGGAAGAAAGTAGCGTTTTTCCTTTTTTCAAAGAATTTGAAACTTTTGGGCGAAAAAATTTTCGGACATCCTCACATTTTTCAGACGATTGAACTTTCGGACATAAGAAACTTGCACGAAAGTTTAATCGTCCGAACGTTTTCAATTTTACTGTATGTAATCAACAAATTTGGTAAAACAAAAGATTGAGGTTTCCGAAAAGACAAAGTGACTTGCCATTCTAAAGAACAGATTTCACAAGTGAGTGTAATCAATCAATCAAAACAAAATAAGCAGAGAAAGCAGACAGTCTGTTCGGCTGCGTTTTTACGGTGTGAAATCTATGCTTGCTCTCATATTCTTTGTTTTAAGAAACTCAACCTTGTTTTATCAAACATCAACAATAGAAGATTACGCTAAAGATGGCGGCAAGGAGGTTTTTATCAAGATATTTTGCGTTCTTTCATAGACGATTGCGCTAATGATGTCGGCGAGGAATTTTTTACCGAGATGCACTGAGTTCTTTAATCGAATTCCTATAGATTTGTAATTCGAACGCAATAATGCCTCTCGCCGCCATCTTTAGCGCAATCCTCTATTGACCTCTTCTACATGGAATCGTTAAAGATTTATAATTCGAACGCGATGCATCTTGGTAAAATTTCCTCGCTGCCATCTTTAGCGTAATCCTTTATTGATCTTTTAGCTGACCAAATTGTGTCCGATTGTCTCAACGCTCCCTTTGGATCAACAACAGCAACAACGTTAGGAGACTATCGCGCAGCACGGCGCTGAAGGTGTTGTGGCGCAGTGGTGTAATCCTCTCATTTTGAAGCCAGAACAATCAGGCGGAGTGGGTTCGATACCTGATAGGACCACACCACTTGAGCGTCATGACAAGGGGTCGCGGACTCGATTAGCGCTTGGCGCTAAAAACCGCAACTTCACCTTCACCTTCCCATTACAAAATCGCCCCCATATGGGAAATCAGCTGTAAACGATTAGAACCGAAACAGAAATCCGTTTATCATTGGTTACGTCAACTAACTTTCCGATCAACAACATCAAAGATAGGTGAAAAGAAAATGATCAACAATAGAAAGCAGGCTCAAGGCTGAAATCAGTCCAACTTAGTTGATCTCTAAACAAAATGAGAAAATAAACGCATAGGCAACAGGCAAATAACTTAAAACCAACAAAGAATACCAACCAACAGTGATAAACATTAGTATTATCTTTTCTTCTAATTTGAACCTATCAAAAGTTCATTATTACACATTTTGCGGTGTTCCTCAGACATCTTTTGAGGTTTTAGAGATTGAAAACTAAGCAAAACAACAACAGTTCGGAGTGCGCTACATAAGACACTCCTTTTTTGATCAACACCAAAACATGCTCTTTATTTACGTTCTTTAAAGAATTATGCTAAATTGCTTTGAAATTCATAATAAAGAATGGAAGCAAGCAAACCAAAATAAACAAAACTTGAAAAATTGCCTTTGATGTTAAAACATCCTTATTTTCCAACCACAACGATTTTCACATTTGATATTTACTTTTTCTGATTCTGTTTTTGATTCATTGGCGTCCTTATTTACAGCGAAAACTCAAACAAAATGCATTTCTATAGCAAAGGCGAACAAACATTTCTCTCTGTACTATTGAAGCTTCTTGTATTCCATTCATCATGCTTTTTCAATGCAATCGGGGTTAAAGGATCCCATTTTAAAATTCGTTTATTAAGGCAAAAACGAACCAACACTCAATTTGAAAAAGCAGTAAACATACTGGGTGAGTCAGAAAAAAGTGCGGCGTTTAGCTGACCGTAACGGCGCTTGTAGGCATCTGATCGTTTTCGATTACACGGAAAAATTTCGTTCACGACGATCGGGTAGCTACAAGCGACGTAACAGTCCGCCAAACACCATACGAACCTCCTGACTCACCCGGCAGCTTGAAGGATGATTATATCCTTCTAATCAACAATGGCTGCCTTTGATTGAGATAGCAATGACTCAGCAAGAAAATTCCACGTTCTTATGGCTATGATTCCACTGTAAGCTACATATATCCAATTTGTTGCCTAAACCATAGTTCGTTCTTATGACTATGCCTAAACAAGCGACTTCAAAGTAAGCCAAACAATACTCGTTTCGAATCTTGGAGACCATCCAACGTCTCAGCATGGACAAAAATAAGACATTGTTCACATCAAGTTGCGAGTCAGCAGATACGGCGCCGTTTCCCATTGAATCTTACATCCACAATGGCGTCTCGAAAGTCTATCATTACAGTCGGCTTAAATTTAGACAACGGGTCGTAACATGAAGCCCTCTGGTAGTCTTTTATGCATTCATGAATTTCCAGACAAGAACAAGACGGATTTATGCGTATATCCGGCATAAGTAACGCACATATGATAGGTAATAGAGACCTTTGAAGATTATCTTATATCATTCAGTCTTGATTATTAGAAATCATTATCGACCTCACAAAATTAGCAGCTGTCACAGTGCGCGTAAACTTGCTTGAAGATTCGTTTGTTTAGCCAAGTGAATGAGCAACTACTTTAGCTAACTCTGAGGAAGCCTCGTATGCCGAGGCGAAATATTAGCTCTTGCATACCACATATAATTAATATTTAATCCAAATAATAGTCGTCATTTCTTTTGCGTTGTATTGTGGTTTTCCTGCCTTCGAATATTTTACTAGGGAGTAGTCTGCCAGGTCCGTGTAAAGAGATCCTTCACCTCTGATGCCAAACCAAGCAAACCTTATTTCCAAAGGCATGCAGAGATAGGCCAGCATGCTTGATACAAGCAGATTTTTATAATTTCGTGACATCGACTTTTCTTGATGAGTCTTTGCTCGACGACCAACAGAAATGTTTTTGATTGATGACAAAAATATTTCTACTTTTTGCAAGCAAGTGCAGAATAACCAAACCCGCCGAAGGGACTCATCTCTGTCATGGAGCCTAGCAAAGGCATATAATTTGAGTTCTAACATATAAAAGTCTTTGGTATTGAAATACCCAATGTAGATTGACAGCGTAGCATTCAAATTTTTAAACAAGATTGTACCAAGAACAAATGGT
Organism: Aurelia sp. 3 sensu Dawson et al. (2005); assembly: GCA_964020215.1. NCBI lineage: Eukaryota > Metazoa > Cnidaria > Scyphozoa > Semaeostomeae > Ulmaridae > Aurelia > Aurelia sp. 3 sensu Dawson et al. (2005). The sequence goes on from OZ026583.1 coordinate 13,098,498, forward strand.
TTGTGCATCTTACTTTAATTTCATGGCTTAAAATGAAATTCTGGTGCTGTGCTTTTACCTGTTTTTGGCAATATAGCCTGATATAATAGACTCATTAGAACAAACCCATGGACGCAACTAAAAAACCATTATCTGTAGAAAGAAGACTGTTAACTCTTGCAAGACTTGTTCTTCGAATGAGCCGAACTGATGAGTGTGCGACGCAACGCATTTTTGACTATTCTACGTTGTTCGTACCACAAATCATTTGTTTATACAATTTTGATACCTTGCTTATTCCTTACTCACTGACGTCTTCAGACTGCTAATAGAGGACCAAAAAAGCTGCAAATCTCTGCAAATCTATGACGCATACCACAAAAAATTATCGTTTCACTGAAAACTGTAAAATTTTCCCTCAGTTAATTCCGAATTTACAATGTTTGTAATGTAAAGACAAACACCGCACTTCACCGCACCACTGTTTAGTACCCCTGTGCGTAGTCCCTCCAACGACACAATTTTATGTGCCCGCCCCTATGCTATTTCCCTGCTCTTATGCTATCTCTCTCTCAGCACTGAATTACACACAGGTAAGGAAGTGACTTACCGTCGCACGTAATAATCCAGCATCATCAATCATCAGAAATAATTCAGCCTCTACTCCCCAAATCTTCACAAGATCAGCACCCACAGGTATGACATCTAGGCTTACTGCAAAAAAAGAACGATACATTGAGAATTGTACAGAATGTGTAGAGATTGCTTCATCATTTATTATCATGATGAAAACGTTTCAAATTTACTGGTATGTAAAACAAGAATATTGTTAACATTTCAATAATAGCATCACTCATAGCCTGGATGAGAATATTTTCCAATACTTTTTGAAAAATAAAAAACTAAATAAAAAATAAAGTTTTCCATTTTCTTTTCTCTCAATTCGCAAAAACATACTAAAAAATACTCTGATCCAGAGCACATCACTCCAAAGATCTCTCGCAATGAAATCGAAGGAAATCAAAGAACTCTTCCATGAAACAAGTTAAAGTTCTTAGGGATGAAATGTACGTTGAGTCAACTATATACGCATACTAACCGGTTTTGTGTTGAACAGGAAAACATAAAGCCCGAGGTCTTAAAAGTACAGACCGAGCTTACGAGTATGCATTAAGACCGAGGGCTTTTTATTTTCCTGTACATTGGCAAAACCGGTTAGTATGAGTTTTATTACCAGGCAGCTTCTAATCTTGACTCGCATCATTTAATCAAACATATCTTATTACAGCCAAGTCGTTTGAGTTCACTGTAAATCTCACAGGCCTAAAGCAGTTGCTGTGGCGACAAAAACACGTCCTCGTATCATGTTATATAAGGCTACGGGAAACCCGCGGGAAATATACGATTAACCAATAAGAGTGGCGGGACTCTATATTGCCTCAAGTTTGAAACTTCAATCAGGTAATAATAGTGACTACTGTCTTCAGATAAGAGTCACTTGGGGCCCTCTTTCCTGACGATATAGCCAACCCTGAAAGATTACTTCATAAAGTTTTTGGCGACGGGCATCCAAGACGCAGTGCGGTCCATGGTGGAATGGCCAGTTAATTCCACTGAAAAAGGATCGTTAAGCCCAAAGTATCATAGTAACATGCCCTATCGCCCCTCATCCTTGTGGAATTGAGTACGGGAGAGACCATCAGGGGTTCCACTCTTTATACCATGTTGCTTAGCAACCAACAGCTATTTCAAAGCATTTTAAAGAGTTAAACTGACATGCTTTAATTTGTTGTCTTCTGTAAAGGACACGGCCTAATGGTATCAACTTAATAAACTTCGATTGAATTTGAGGTTTGATAACAAGATTAAACACATTTCATGTTGCATATACATCGCAAAATGATTTGGAAGCATCTCAAAATCCCAGGGGGGACTCCCTATTAGCAAGTGACGGGGGGGGGGGGGTCAGACATTTTTGGTTTTGCAAAACGTTGTCTAGTATACCTTTGGGTACGCGATTTGGAGCATAATTGGTGTATTTTTGGGGTTGCTGATGAGAAAATTGGACAAGGTGAGTGCTAGCCTGAATTTTTCACCAAAATATCACGGGGCGGTTGCCGAAAATGCTATAAAACCTTTAATTTTCATGTACCATGAAGCTATGAGTATATTTTTGGGATCTACAAATGTCCTAATTTTAGTATAATTTTGGGTTGAGTATATTTTTGGGGTCTAAAATTTCCTAAATTTAGTATATTTTTGGGTTTTTCAAAAATATACTGTGTCTGACCCCCCGTCACATACCAATAGAAGTCCCCCCTGGGCTCAAAACGCTTTGGTTATCATGTCTTTGTCTTTTGCCTCGTCTATCAAATCAAAATTAATAAAGTTAAATGCTTTTAAAATAAGATCATCAGCAAAGATTTTTATTGTTCAAATTGATATCACTATCGTAACGAATGAAAACAGTTTTACAAAATAAACTGTTCTATTGATAATCTTTGGTTTGCAAGTAAAGAGTTGACCCCTTTCTTATAATAGCGGTTTGGCGTGTTTTCATAAATAACATCGTGTTGGTGATTGCTTAGAAAATTTGAGAAAATGCTCATCACAAAATTTGTGGTTTGGACCAACTGAGGCAGCCCATATGATGGTCACATTCGAGTTGTTGTGTTCTCAAAAAAACTCTCTGAGAAAAGTCCGAAGGTTTGGCCAAGCCCCAAAGATGGCTCTAATTATTACTCAAAGATATTGTTGTTGTTGTTGTTGTTGTTGTGGTTATTGCTTTCTTTCCATTTCTTGTCACCATTTTTCAAATTTTTATCCTTTGTTTGATGAATGTAGCAAACATGAAAACGGCAAAAGCTGATTCTGTAACAAAGTATTTTCCTCGTTCAAACAAATTTATTGCGCGGCAGGATATCTTTTATCAACATCAAAATTCTTTTTCACATCAGATGCCAGGTATTTTATCTACCACATCAAATCAGTTGCGCTTGTGACATCATTCAAGTCATCACAACCCTGACCTGACATCTGATGTGGAACAGAATCCTAGTACATTATCCATTAGTTTTTAATCATTTGTAGTGTAGTCGTAGTTAGTTGAACATTGGCCATGGGGTAGTCATTGTCTTTCGCTCCCCATGGTATCGTACGAGTCTGCTAAATTACGTGCCAAGCGTGCCAAACGTGCCAACGTGCCTGCGTGCCAAATTTCCTTACGTGCCAACGTGCCATGACATGTTACGTGCCAACGTGCCAACGTGCCTACGTGCCAAATTTTCTTACGTGCCAACGTGCCATTACATGCTACGTGCCAACGTGCCAACGTGCCTGCGTGCCAAATTTCCTTACGTGCCAACGTGCCATGACATGTTACGTGCCAACGTGCCTACGTGCCTGCGTGCCAAATTTCCTTACGTGCCAACGTGCCATGACATGTTACGTGCCAACGTGCCTACGTGCCTGCGTGCCAAATTTCCTTACGTGCCAACGTGCCATGACATGTTACGTGCCAACGTGCCTACGTGCCAAATTTTCTTACGTGCCAACGTGCCATCGCATGTTACGTGCCAACATGCCTACGTGCCTGCATGCCTACGTGCCAAATTCTTTTCGTGCATTATTGCTGTCACATGTTACGTGCCAAAATTTCTTACAAGTTTGCACTGCAATGTACCGATATGCCAGCATGTCACTCTAAGATACGAGCCTGAGAACAACTTTTGGTTAAGGCAGAGCAATTTCAATGTGGGCCCCATAACTGAAGATGATTTAGGCATCTTGTGTCTAAAAATTTCCTTTTCTTTTTTATGAACCGACATTCAACGTTTGCTACGCTGTCAGGTTAATCAAACTTCAGGCCGGGGAAAATCTGCTAGAAATTATCCAAAATTTCTTCGATACCACTACCCTTGGCAAATGAAGAAAAATAAGCCTCAAAAGAAACTGTTTGTAGCTGGATGGCCCAAAAATTTAAGAAACTGCCTACGAATGGACCGCACACGACAATTTGGTACGCAGGTAAATTGGCACATGACGGGCAGGAACGTTTGCATGTTTGAACGTAACATGCAATAGCACATTGACACGTTAGGAAATTTGGCCACAAGCATGTTGGCACGTAACATGCAATGTCACGTTGGCACGTAAAGAAATTTGGCACGTAGGCACGTTGGCACGTAACATGTCATGGCACGTTGGCACGTAAGAAAATTTGGCACGTAGGCACGTTGGCACGTTGGCACGTTGGCACGTAACATGTCATGGCACGTTGGCACGTAAGAAAATTTGGCACGTAGGCACGTTGGCACGTTGGCACGTAACATGTCGTGGCACGTTGGCACGTAAGAAAATTTGGCACGTAGGCACGTTGGCACGTTGGCACGTAACATGTCATGACACGTTGGCACGTAAGAAAATTTGGCACGTGGGCACGTCCGCACGTTGGCACGTAACATGTCATGGCACGTTGGCACGTCTGGCACGTTTGGCACGTAATTTAGCAGACTCGTATCGTACCTGTAGTGTTGTATAGTAATTAGAATAGGTATAGTTGCATGTAAGATATATTGTAAGTATTTACATTTCAATAAAAAAACATCAAAATATTAAAACATAAAAATCTGTTACGCTCTTCTGTGGAGCAACAAACGGGCAAAAAAGTGACACAGTTTCTTGACAAACAGGGCTAAATTTACTGTGACGATGAAGTATCACAAGTACCGTAAAAGCTCTATTAAGCCCCCGGGGGGCTTATTTAATTTCGGACCTTCCAGAGGGGGGGCTTAATAGAGAGGGGGGCTTATTAGAGAGGGGGGCTTATTTACAAAATCAAAGGACAAGGATATATTTGATAGCTTTTTAGTTCTTTCAACCCAAATTTTGCGGAATCAACATACAATTTTACGGCTCAAATAAATAAATTCGACACAGTTTTTATCCCAAACCATACTAAAATTAACACGCAAGGTTGTGCAGCTAAATAAATGGAAAACATTTGGTAACATCTAGAATTTTGTATAAGTGGGGGGGGGGCTTAATAGAGAGGGGGGCTTATTTCAAATTTTGACTCAGAGGGGAGGGGCTTATTAGAGAGGGGGGCTTAATAGAGAGGGGGGGCTTAATAGAGCTTTTACGGTAATCTGACTTCTACTGTGACAGGTATTTGCACATTCTTTGAGTTTTGCTGAGACATACTTCACTGGCTAGACTTACAACACATATTGCCCAGACATATAACACCTATTTGCTATAACAAACTTCTGTGATCCAATTGAGCGCGGATTCATTTCAAGTTGGAGCATCCGTACCACAAAAATACAATAAGTCTATTCATGGAAAGTCTTAGGGTGTTCTAGCAACTCTTTGTGGGATTCCTGCTCTACTTATAGACATAACTCTGGTAAAAATAGATCATGAAAATTAATGAGATTTCAGTTTTCATGATAGGCCTCTGTGATGAATGAATAATGAAACTGACACTCTTTGTCATGAAAAAACAAACCATAAGAATTGAGTGTCTTCTTCACTCCATCAAAATACTTTGGTCTTAGTGTCAGGTGGTTGATGGCTATACATGAAATCGTCACCTCTCTCCATAAACTCCGAGCCCTCGAGCCTCGAGCCTCGAGCCTTCGAGTCTTGTACCTCGAGCCTCGAGCTCTCGAGCCTCGCGCCCTCGAGTTGTATTTTTAGCTAGAGGCTTTCATCTTTGAAGTTTATCTTAGTGGGAAAGTTGCACGTAGGAGTTCCAATGGGAGACTAATTGAGATTTTCCAATTAATTGGCATGCATTCCTACATGCCAATGAAATGCCATTCGCCATTAGCCTAAACTTAAACGTTACTGTTGAATTTTTTAAATTTACATGCACCATTTATTAAATAATGTTGCCTCATTTTGTATTTCATTTTGAAATGTCAAAGCTTGAAGGCTCGAAATGCAAGGCTCGAAGGCTCGAGGGCTCGAAGGCTCGAGGATCGAAATACAAGGCTCGAAGGCTCGAGGCTCGAAATATAAGGCTCGAAGGCTCGAGGCTCGAGGGCTCGAGGCTCTAAATACAAGGCTCGAAGGCTCGAGGCTCGAAGGCTCGACATATAGAATACTCATTAAATAGTGTATATTGAGTATATAGCAAGTTTTAAAATTTAGAAATAGCTACAACACAACAAACAAGGTTAAAAATATAAAAAGTACCCCTAACTACAGGCAGCTCAAGTCAGGAGCCTCGGGGGCAACCTAAATACAATGTGAAGGCAGGAACACCGCAAAACGACGCAAAAGAAAAGACGACTATTTACAGCCTGCCATCGTGGCCTTTTCTCTATACAATTTAATTTAAATACAGCCTAGTGTGTTCCATTAGATGATATGATCTCCAAAGCTAATGAAAATGATCGGACAAATGAGGACAAATGACCTTCTTTTGTTCTGCACACTACTCCGTTTTTGTTAATATCCGTTTTTGTTGCATCGAAGCTACCGTTCACACTACTCTGTTTTCGTACAAAAACGGAGAGAAAAACCTCCGTTTTTGTGCGTTCACACTGACAAAAACGCAGAGAAAAACATCCGTTTTTGTGCGTTCACATTACTCCGTTTTTGTGAAGCTCATTGTTGGATATTGGAGCGTTTTCAAAAACCTCCGTTTTTGTGCGTTCACATTGATCAAATGCGTTTTCAAAAACCTCCGTTTTTGTGGATATCCACTTTTGACTGCGTTTTCGAAAACCTCCGTTTTTGTGGCGTTTTTGTGCGGATCAGTGTGAACACTTTCACAAAAACGGAGGTTTTTCTCTCCGTTTTTGTACAAAAACGGAGTAGTGTGAACGGGGCCTAAGATACTTGAAACTTGAGATAGGTCCCAGGGGGGTATAGGTAGGAGCAGAAGCTAATTTGCACCCTAACCTATCGTATATATGGGGCCTAATTCAAACCAGATGCAATATATCCTTCATTTGCTTTCAAAGGTTAAGCTGATCGCATTTTCCATAACGGTCCCCTTGGTCAAGTTCTAAAATCGATAGCATTGATGCAGTACCGTACTTCCTGGTGCTCATCGTCGTCTTTATTGTTCCTTGGAATGTTTATAAACCTTGGTCTAGCAAAAACTAGCGACAAAGAAGTTTGCAGGAACTCTTGACATAATGGCACAACTTCTCGGAGTACTTTAACCAACAAAAAGAAAACAGAGCTGTTCTTCAAGAAGTAGGTCTGAGTGGGGTTTGAGCTTACTATGTAAACTCAACTCAGTGGAGTCGAAAAAATCCTGTTCTTCAAAGAAATAACAATAAAGTCTGCATATTGTGGAGAAACTGTTCACTCTAAGCTCTAGAAAGCTTCGATGTAATAAAAATCGACAAAAGAACAGATAAAAATTATGTCTTTAAGGGAAAGATATGAAACTCAATATTAGCAAAGAAATCTCAGTAACAGCCTGAAGCTAAGCATAAATAAATAGGAGACTGAATCTAGAGCACAATCCGCAATCCCTAGATTTGAACAAAGCTAAATCTATTTCGTTTCATAGGTTCAAATAGCCTGAGGATGCTAACACAATTAAGAGGCTAATCCAGCCGAGGTTCGCACAATATTGCCTGAAGCGTTTTTGTGAGACACCATATAAGCCTTGTACAAAACAGTCTAGGAGACGGTTATATATGACCTGAGAGTTTTGCGGTGTGTCATGATTGAACATGAATATTACTGACGTTTTTCTGAAGAATGCATATGCAATGTGAAGAGCGGTGGGGACTCTAAGGGGGGGGGGGGATCAGTGGTGGCAGCAATTGCTGTCGTTGTTGTTCTACTGCCTGACATCCTATGTGAAACGGATCCTAGTATATATCAGTAAATAATCATATTTGTAACTTTTGTCGTTGTTTATTTCGTTGCTATTTTTACCTGTCTTTACGTTAATGGCAATACGATAGTCATTGTCTTTTGCTCCTTGTGGTCCCGTTTTCTTGAGGTTGCATTGTTTGTATAGTAATTAGAAAGTATCGTAGGAAGTAAATGTAATATATATTGTAGTATTTCATATGAATAAAAATATTTGAATCAGGAACTGACCCTTTAGCTATTCTACGAAAGAGCCTGGATCGAGCGTTATTTTTATACAATTTTATACACGAGGTTAGAGCTTCCATTCTAATTGTACACATTCGAAAATTCTACAAAATGAAGCAAAATTCTAGACTTATTACATGAGCCCTTGTTTTCGCTCCATTTACCCCAACGATACCCCAACAATACCCATTCCGCTTCAACGAAGTTTTAGCGGAATGACTATAACAGTAAATAAAAATTCAATTCAATGGAGCAAAACTTAGCCGAAAGTCATCAGTCTGGCAAAATTCGTTCGATTCAGATTGTTTTCAGAATACCAAAAAGGTCTATTAGCAGGCCAAATCATGAGAAGTCCACTTGGAGTTTGGAGTGATGGTGGCAAGAGGATATTAGGCCAATTTATATATCTTGAACGACGGTAGCTGTAACACTCATTCCAATAGTCTCTTGTTTTGCTCCTCGAAATGATTTGTCACTTGTCGCTACAACTGAAGCAGTGACAAAAATGATAACGAGCGACAGTTAGAGCAATGAGTGTAGGTGGAACTAAGCACATTTTGTTAATGTCTTTGTTTCTAATTGTTGTCAAATACGTGCTTTTGGGATGCATCAGATCCCTCCTTGCTCAATCTCAATCACACAGATGACAGGCAGATTCGTTTCTCACATTTTCGTTAATGACACAACGCCTCCGCACACATCCAAATTGTAATTTCATGCAGTAACTGACTTAGTTATCAGTACTCCTACAGCCTTATCCAATTTCAAACATGAAAAAAATTGAATTTGAGTGAACAGATAATGCTTTCAGATAAATGCAAACTATATGTTATCTTATCTCCAGTCCTAGGCAAGGTTCAAACTGTCTGAGGGAAGCGGAGAAACAAAGATATGCTTATCTCGGACGCATATTCCCAGTACGCCTTCCTGTCTCCCATTAATTTCTATTTAAACAAGCTTCTTGATGACTGTTAGCAAACATCGATTTTGCATCAGGAAACTTTTAGAACTAAGTTAGATTTCATTTAGTTTCAAGCAATGATTTCCAGTTGCCAGCATGAGCACTGCGTGCGTAGGAGCTTTGGCTTTATGTAGACGATTTAATAAGAACGGGTCAAAGCACAACCGATATACGCCAACACTTACATGGCCCCGAACCGAAGATAACGTTGTGAGTCATCGCTAGATGGGAGGGGAGAATACAGCTTTGTCCTTGTCCTTGAGAAATGTGTCAAGACAAAATCAATAAAAATTCTTTCTCATTACATGAAACCCGACAAAAGCTGAAGCAGGACTTGAATGGTCATTCTTGATATATTCCAGATAACAGTGAAGCGTGGCAATGCAACAAAGTTTATTCACCTCAATCGCACCAAACCGCACCACATCGCACCACAAAATCGTCTGAAATGTGAATTCAGCTCAAGGACTGAATGGCCAAGTATCCAAAAATCAAAATTTGGAATGTTTGGTAGTTTCATTTAAAGTAAAGTGATCAATCTCTTGATAAAACATCTTTTGATTTCTTTAACATATTTCGTGCTATGAATGTAAAACTAGAATAATACCGAAATTTCACTAAAGTATGGTCACTTGACTTGAAATGGATAACACAAACTTTAGCTGATTTCGTTTACCACAGGGTGCCCCAAAAAACTTGTGCCCCTATTGTGTGGCTACTGCATGGGGGGGGGGGGTTCTTCCATAGTAAAGGTACCTGGGGATATGCTGCCCACAAGGGTATATTTGTTTGGTCATCTAGTCTAGCCAAGGGTATACTTTTTGGCAATTTTAGTCGAGTTTAGTCTAGCCAAGGGTATACTTTTTGGCAATTTTAGTCGAGTTTAGTCTAGGCAATGATATGCTTTGGCAATTTTGGTCAAAGAGCTGTAAAAGATCGGTAATTTCTGTAAAAAACCAAATTAGAAAAAATTCTGTCCTGAGAATCTGGAAATTTGGCACGTTTTGTCAAGAGAACGCCCTTTCAGGGCACTTTTAGTAACGAAATTAGTCTAGCCAAGGGTATCATTTTCACAAAAATTGGTCTAGCCAACGGTTCCATTTTGAAACTATGGGCGGCACACCCCTACCCAAAATTTAGCAGAGAACCCCCCCCCCCCCGGTGGGCTACTGTTAAGGGGCAGTACATTCAATTATCTCAGTTTTTACACAGTTGCACAGGTTAAGCTTAGTCAATCTGACGCGTCTTTGCTGATTTATGACAGAGAAAAGGCAAAATAAGTGATTGCCTCAAAAACAGCACTGCTATAGTTCTCCAGCAATAAAGTAAATCAAAAAATAAAGTAAATCTTCAAAAACGGGTTCTGGACATTGTATTTAAATTTTCACTACATTCTTTAAAAAGTAGAAAGTGGTCTTATGAAGAGAAAACACTGCTAGCCCTTTAAAAAAATTAGCAAAGATTTTGACACGGCACTAGAACCGTTTCTTTGCAAACTTACCTTACTTTGACATTGCTGGAAAACAATGGAAATGCTGTTTTGAAGCAGCCAGTTAATTTGCCTTTCGTCTGCCATAAATTAGCAACTATTTGTCAGATTGACTCGAACTTGGTCTCAAATTATGCAATTGCTAGAAACTGAGAAGATTTAATCTACAGCTCCTCCACAGCAGCCACACAAACAGGGCACAATTTGTTGGACATCCTGTAGATACCAAGGAGCGTTACAAATTACTGAGAGCTTTTTTCATGACTAAACTGATCGGACTAATTAAACACAGTACGACCAGGCACAGTCATAACGGGCATTAGGACAACCGAAAACTATAAGTGGACTTCGGCACTTCTTGCTGAAGTTTCAGTACTTTCGATGGCATCATACCGATTTGATTTTCAAAGTTTGGAAGCTGGGAAAAATTTTTATCATTATTCCACAAATAAATGATGACTATTCGTGGTTAACAATTTAGTTACGGAAAATTAAAAGCAATAGGTTTGGTTTCGATGAATCACGGCAAGTGATAAATACAAACCATATTCCTACAGCTAAAGAGATCTAAGATATCTCTAATGATAATGAGATACATATATGACATATTTATTAGATTCATTCCCATAGGACTGAAATGAACAATCAGTGTTCCCATATCGAAGGAAAAAACAGGTGACCTTATGACGTAAAGCAGATGACTGAAGGTGAAGAAAAAAACCATTTTTAGATAGCAGAGGGAAAAGGATCGGAAACAAGATATCTAAAGATTGTTTACGTCAATGCGCATAGCATTCCTTCTTGTGAACTTTGAGATCTTTCGAAAAGAATGGATAAGATTGTTCTCAGCTGGTGACTTAAACTGCTTTCTTGATGCAAAATCATGAAGACAAATGTCGATGAAAAAATTTCCTGACCACGTGTTTGTTCATTCATTGAGTTACAACGGAGGGAACACAAACGAAGTCACAAAACAACGAGAAATAAAGTCTAACCGTAGGTACTTCACAAAAAAGAAATTAGCAAAGCTCAAACAACAACAAGAACCTTCTTCTTTTTCAACTCTGACAGTAGTTTAACCGTAGTTAATACGCTAGAGGTGATCTACACCTTCCGATCTAACATTAGGACTACGATTTTACCAACATTTGGAGCACTTTGAAAGGCAAAGGTTGCATTCGTTCTGTCATCCATGGCTCTGGCACTCAGATAGATGCTCGGCTTAAAGAAAATACGGCGGCTTTCGACGCATTTGATTCAAAGGCCTGTCTACCAAATCTGTTCAAATGGAAACACTCAAGGGCAAAACAGACACTTCCAAGGACGTAGGAAGCATCTCAAACTTGGAGGACACGACCCCTCGAGGGCACTTTGTCCTTAAAAAGGGGGCATTTTCTAAAATAAACAGGGCACTTCTTTGTTTGTTGCAAAATCTTAGGGGCACCTGCCCCTAGTGCCCCCCGGTTCCTACGTCTATCGACATCTCATACAAATGCCATTTAACCCTGTCTCAAATTAGATGTCACGTGAAAATACCGGTGAACAAAAAGGACTGAAGTTCTGTAAATACTGTAAAAGGTCTATTTCGCCCCTTCCCCCAAATAGCACTTTTACATGTGAGCATTTTTTTGCGTTATTGCATATCTCACGTGACAGCTTGGTTGAAACTAACATGGAAACTATGGGTAGTCACTATTAAAGAAATTCTCACCACGATGAGACCGGATGTAACGTACTGCTTCTACTGCGACGAAGGCGACAACTGAACAACTGAAACAAGGCCTAAGTCACAGAATATTTTCATTGTGCCTAAGTAATTGTTCGAGGAGATTATTGAATAGTCTCTGTGTTATTTCAAAGACCTGACGCTGGCATATTTCCAGCTACGGGTTTCATTATTGACTGCATACGATGCTCGATAGAATGGAATCGAAAGCTGTAGCTTGTAGTTTACTCAAAATACTAATACCAAATATTCTCCTGCTGTTTACACATGTAAAGCGCATTCAAAAATAAACGTGCACACAGCAAACAATTCTTGACGTCATAAATAAAACACCTGAGGAATGAATCGACAAACAACATCCAAAACAAACGGACATGCAAGGCAGTGATAGAAAAATTCATCCAGGATCGGAAAATCGGGAAAACAAAAGCTCTGCTAAAAACGAGCAAAGTCAAAAATCTAAGCCGTTCTTTTGTGAGTCTTCCAGGATTAGTATGTAGGATCAGATCGATTAACTATGCTTTAGCTCGCTAAACTGCGAGGTCTGCGTCGGAATATTTTTAGCGCAATGGCATAATTAGTTTTTTTCGTGTCCATTTCTGACTTTCTCGTGTATACAGCAAGAATTAGCGGGATTTAATTCAACAATTTTAAGCAATCACGTTTGCTGATAATAGCAAATGTCAAATAAAACAAGAACAGCAAATGGTTGAAACAATGGATAGGCCCATTGATTTCATAACCACTGGAACACGTAATGCTTTGACCGGATGCAACAACACAAGATTGAAATACAAAAATTCCGGACATTGGCTCGTTGTAGCAAGCCTCTAACAAATCAACAGGTTCCCAAAGCGAAACAAACTCAAGGAAGCCCTTAACAAATTCAGAGACCTCACAAAAAAAGTATTTGCAACACGTTGTCTTCCGTCACGTAATTTCATCCCTGAATTATTCCCAAGATTAAGCCTACACTTCGAGAGAATTTCAAAACTGTTCCATTTTACCTTGCTTCTTCGCAGAGAAACCAAGAGAGTTTGTTCATCAAACCATGAATTAGGTAAAACAAGGCTTTGAGCAAAGTCGTTGGTGGGCCGCTCCCAAAAAAACCTTAATTGCACACAGTAACATAATCATTTTGGTCCACGTCGAGGTACGCGGCGCGGGGGCTCCGACATAAATAGGAACAAGTGTTCTACCGAATCATGACTAAGGCCCGTTTTATAAGCCGTGCCGCGCCGCGCCGAACCATAGAAATTTGAGTTCGACTGAGGTTCGACTTGGAGCGCCTCTTCGGTTTTATAAGAACAAAACTTTTGTCGTGCTGTGCCGTGCCGAACCATAATGACGAATGCACATAATGCTGACTTTGGAAAATTTTCTTTTTAATTTCATGCATTTGAATACATTCCTTCATTAAATGAGAAATTCGATGTGGCTCGACTGAAATTGGCTTTACAAGTCGCACCGGGTCGACCTAGTCGAGAGGCCTTTGGCATATGGTTCGACTCAGTCGAACCAAGTGTCAGGTTAGTTTTATAAGAGTCGCGCCGTGCCGAACCAGGCAAAATTGATCGAAATTCACTCGGTTCGGCACGGCGCGGCGCGACTTTTAAAACGGGCCTAAAACCACACTGACCTAAGCGATGCTCAGTTTTTCGCAGGTTTTTCGCATTGAATAGACCTTTTAGATATTCTGAAAAGAATCAGAATCGAACGATATTTCGCTACATTTTGTAGAATTTTCGAATGTGCACAACAGTAATAGGAGCTCTAACGCCACTCGATCGAATGTCACGTATAAAGATGTATAAAACTAACGCTCGATCCAGGCTCTTTTGCAAAATAGCTAAAAGGTTTGTTACTCTTGATAGCTCTCGCAGATTCTAAAAATAGATCATGTTCACAGAACTATAATGGCTACTGGCTACATTTAACACGCGCCTATTGGCAATAATTTAGCTTCCTGGCTATTTCAACTTGAATGAAACCCAGAAATGAATCTTTAAGTACCATTTGACTGAAGGGTAAATTATTATTAATGAGACTGAAGAATATGCTGATTTGTGTAGAAGAGGTAGCAAGAGGAAATATAAGCAACATAGGAAAGCTCAGTTACAATCGAGAAGGAAAGACAATATTTAAAATGCATTAACAAGTAGCTAGCCTATGATTCAGGGTATTGTCGTAGGAAATCTGTTTTTAGGCCTTATTAGTCCATCTTCGTCGCCCTTAATCGATTCTTAGAACATTGGAAAACGAATGGATTTGGGAAATGAATAGCAAGCAATGATAGATGGCTACGCAATTCTACGTCTGTTGTTAAGATGATTAAAACTCTTCTCAGTTAAGAGCTTGCCGTATCATGTCTGTATGCATAACGGTTTGACTCATCCTTAATCTCATTTGGATACACAGATACACGAGTTGAAAGGACACATCAAATTGAACATTCACGCTTTGTCAGCCCTGAGCACAGCTGTTTCGTTTGTCTAAAAATCAATTTGAATCTTTTTGTGTTCAAACATATTGCATTTTTGATCCTATTTTTGCATTCAAAACATTGACTTGAACAAGGGATATTCCACACCTAGATAGATGAATTTCATTAGTCGAAATTGATGGTTTTATTCTAAGAAACCGACTTAAAACTTCAAAGCAAGAGCAAGGTGGGAGAAATGACCGACCGACTAGATGACTTCAATTCTGCAAAAATTCGTTTTACTGGTTTCCAGGGGTATCCCTTGGAATGGTCTTGTAATACATGCAAGCTACAGGATCCGTACCCTGCGTGCAGTCTTTCTTTGTATCGAAATAAAGACTGCACGTAGGCTATAAGGTTTCCAACTCTTGGAAGACAACACCCTTTCTCATCAAAGAAAAGGTCCTTGCCTGCCCCAGGGGGGACTCCCTATTAGTAAGTGACAGGGGGTTCAGATATTGTTTAAGTTTGTAAAACATTGTCCATGTCCGGTACACCATTGGGTAGGCAATTTGGTGCATAATCCGTATGTTTTTGGTGTTGCTGATGAGAAACTTTGACAAGATGGGTGCTAGGCGGAGGTTTTCAGCAAAATATTGCAGGGCAGCTGCCGAAAATGCTAGAAAACCTATAGTTTTCATGCACAATGAAGCTATGAGTATACTTTTGGGGTCTCAAAATGTTCTAAATTTAGTATATTTTTGGGCTGAGTATGTTTTTGGGGTCTAAAATGTCTTAAATTTGGTATATTTCTGGATTTTTCAAAAATATACTGTGTCTGACCCTCCCGTCGAGCGAGCAACAGAAGTCCCCCTGCTGGTTGCCTGCGAAGATATTTTCAGTTAATTGTGTTGTAACTTTCTCTATGCAACATTTTTATGATAACAACTTGTGTCTTTAAAATTGGAGAAGCAAGACGAGCACTGCTTCTGAGCCATGCCGTTCTTGAAATCAGACTGAAACAACTTCCATTTCCGATTGAACATCACAAAATGTGGGACGATTTTGCACGGCAAAGACCAAAACGATTGTTTCTGCTTTAAATGGAGAGCTGTGGTTCCTTAGCCTACGCGTAGACCCATTAATGGGTCTATGCGTAGGCTGCGATTCCTCGGTATCCTCAAGCAGGCCCGTCGGAAGCGGGGGGCTGGGGGTTTCAGCCCCCCCCCCAATAATTTGCTCAAGTTTGTTAATTTTGCAAGTGAAAAGGCAAAATTGCAAAATTTTCCTGGAAAGACTTTCTTTAGACGTGATCCTTTGCTTTTCGTCAATAGCAGATTTTCCAAAAACAGGGCGTGGTCATGAAAAATTTTCAAATCCATGATAGATGACCGACTCAACCTACTGTCACTGTGGATTGCTTCTTACTGTACTATGAAGGTGTGGTCAGGTCAATTTACGATCCACAACTCTTACAAAACCCGCAGGTGCACTGCATCAAATCTGCCTCCCTGAAGTCTCCATAGCAACTGCAGAAGACCCAGATGCCCTTTCGGCCTATCAAAGGTTTTCATTTTCCGCTCGATAATTGCCCATCACAAAGTATGATTACAGTAAGTAGTAATGTCTGACTTTGATATCAGTTTTCTTTGAGAATTAATCATGTAGGATTTTGGAGAATTTCCCCTCATCAGGGGAGTCCAAAAAGATGAGAAATTCATAATCGCATCTGCGCAAAATGGATAATTACCCAACCATATCAGTTTTTGAGCCAAAGGAGAGACGTCTCCCAAAGACTGGATACTTCGGTACATGTTCATTTCCTGGTAACCATCTTTTCCTTTCGAGCACCGTAAAAGCACCAATGTGCCGAGTACCGATGCCCACTGGACTGAGGGGCGTATCACTCCCAAAAAATCTCGTTCGCCTTTGGCAAAAATCCTTTTGTCTTTTTCAAGAAAATCCGTAAAAGTCCCTAAAATCCAACTGCTTTACAAAATCTCGGACGCTTTTTTGGTAGGGTATTAGACGCCCTCGTTCTAGTCTTTGGCGTCTGTTCACTTTCAATCAAAATCTCACACACAAATTTTGCGCAAAACTTTGCCGGACAAGTTTAGGCAAAATCAATGCTGTACCACTACCAGATAAGGAAACAAACTTGTGCATAGATGAAACAATATTTGATTGCATGACAGGGTGGCTACTCAGTTTCTGCGATGCGAAAATCCGCAAAAACACTTGAGAAAAGACTTGCAACATTGTCGGTCGTGGCCCTCGTGGCTGCCTCCGAGGAGTATTTCATTCCTAAAGAATCTCGTACACTTGACAATCCTTTTGATTTCAAGAAAAATCGATCAAAAATTAGTAAAGATACTTTTGTTTGGTAGAGTTCTCGTACCCATTTTCGAATGAGCGGCTGCCCTGCCTTGGCTTAGGAAAATCATGCTCCAACGAAAGTTGTTTGAATTCTGAATTTTACGCGTAGATGTAGATAAATTGTATAAATAACCCAAGATGGAACAGATAACATAATTGTGGTTTGTCATGTCTAGGAATCGACCAGCGGCTTTTGTTTAAATCTTAACAATGTATCATAGAAAGCTGTGCAAATGCAAACTGATAAAATTTAATAACTTACAAACGAAGTTTATGCAAAAAACCAAGTTAAACAATAAAGATACGTCAACTGTACAGATAAATTTGTCATGCGAAAATTTCAAACGTCACGAAGTCTAGAAAAGCTGCTCTTGATAAAGATCCTTAAACATCCTCACGGAAAATCCTTGAAAAATCCTTTATATCATGGATAAGAAGTCCAAAAACACTTTCAAAGAGAAAAACATCTCCGATTTATCTCTACGGAAGTAATTGATTTGGAGATGGGTTGAAATTGAATTACCACATTTTGCTTGGAGAAAATCGTAAAGGGGCCATAATCGTACTGGGAGATAAAACTCGAGGGCTGCTGGCTGCCCGATGAAAATCCTTTGTTTACGAAATTAGGGTCGATGTTTCCAAATGTTTCCCATGTTGGGGGGAGGGGGCGTAGCCTCCCAGTCACCTTGATTTGCATTCTGGATTTTCAAGAGTTACCTATCTCTCACTTTATTTGATTGATATGATTTGATGATAGTTCACAGTCAGTTAAAGGTTATACTACTGTAAACTTCAGAGTTTCAAGAGGACACTTCACGCTCCTGGGTTGGTATCGAGCAGAAAGTCTTAAAAAGTCTTTACACCCAAATAAAGTCGTCATTAACTTTGTGGTCACCAATCAGTTGAAATAGGTACAATTCTTAGGTAGCCAAAGTTCTCAATGTGGTAGACGTTTGTAACCTATTTCTCTTCTGTATCTGTATAAGATTACCCACTGAACGACGAAATAATGTATAAGTTATCCACTTACTGTAACTATTAGTAGGATCTTTCACACCAAGCACCTGACCGTTAGGCATCACTGTCAAATAAAAACCAGATTTACTTCTTAGTCTTCTCCGTCTGGCAGTCTTTGCATGACTTGTGCATTTGCAGTTTTCTTCCTCCAGATCCTGACTCATGAAGCAGTCTTTACTCTGGTCAAATACTGTCCAGGTCTTTTCCAAACACTTCGAAGGAGTTGGCCAATGTGGTTTGTGTTGCAGACCAAACGGCAGCGGCGACCAATCGTTTACAAAGTCATACATCGTTTGCCTGACAAATGAAAATATGAATTGATCTTAAGCCTAAATCAGATTAAATTTGATGCTATTAACTATTTCATATAAATACATATGTTTCGACTAGTAAGAAGATGTCCTCACTTTGATTGGTTCAAGCAACAACCTGCTCTGCACTTCACAGAGACAGACAACGGATGCAGCGTAATTCACTGACTGCACATGCATATGACTGAATCTTTTCCTAATTCAAATCAATTTCAAGCAGTTCAATACAATCCGGGAGGTTATCTCAAAACAGCGGACGCAATTGCTTGGTGTTTCCTCAGGGATCTTTTGAAGCTAGACAATAGGAAACTGAACAAAGTTGAATAAAAGTAAGGCGTCTTTTGTTGTCATGTCTGAATCGGAATTGATGTATTTGACACCATAGTCCTACCTCCAAACAAAAGAACAATAAACCCTTTACAAATCAACACAAAGAGCTGTGCGTAATCGAATGGCCTGCTTCAGCTATAAAAAATTCAGTGTTTTGCTTTCTGCCTAACCTCACAATAGATTTCAAGCGAAGTTGAGATGTCTCTTTAAAAGCTAATTTCTAGAGTTCAAAAACAATGAAAATACTGAGTGAAGTTGATTTCAACTTTCCAATAACGAAATAAGAAAGATTTCCCTCTAAGTTTTAGTGTGTTAACGCTGCCACAGAGCAAATTTACTTGAATTATTTATGTAAATACGGCTGTTCAAATCGTTCTGGCAGATTTCGCATTAACTTTCCTGATAAGTTATTCGACTGAGGTATTTAAGAGACATCTACTGCCTTAAAACACAAGTTGACGTCAATTTGAATTCAAGGACATTGATAAATAGAAAGTCAAAGCCTTGCCTCACCCTTGCCTCGAGCTGTTTATCAGCTCCTTGATATACAAGTGTTCGTAAGTGTTTACTTCCGAGAAGTTTTGCAAAATTTAGAGATTCTATCGTTGGAACGCTCAAAAATACCATTGGCTGATTGGCTGACAAAATTAGACACAACAACAATCGATTTTCCTTGCTTGTGCCCAGACCCCACTTGCAAAAAGGAAAGGGTCTCGGGCACAGGCTAGATTTGGAGAGAAGAGGTTGAAATTTTATGAAGTCTTTGAACATACAAATTGCAAGAGTTAGCTTTGTGATATGTGGCAAAGATCGGAACAACAAAATAATAAAATGAGGTAAAGAAGCGTGAGGGCCAAGTCTCGAGAGGATAAATTGGACAGCTTTGTATCTGATAAGATTTGGGAAGCTACAACTGTAAATCATTACACAAAGATATTGAGATAAAAAACATATGGGCAGTGGCGTAGCGGAGGTGCATGGGGCCCTTAGTGAAGATGGGGACTGGGGCCTCTCCTTCCTATGTCTATGACGTAATTTTACGGTTGGGGGCCCTTTTGGAGCCCTAACCAATGGGGGCCCTTAGTGGTACGCCCTAAAGGTAACCACCGTCGGCTACGCCACTGCATATGGGTGTAGGGGGATGCCTAATGTTTAGGGGGCTAGGCTTATCATGGATTTTGCCCGAGCATGATGGCTTCAGTGAGATAAACTAGCAACCCGAATGAAGCCTGCAATGTGATAAATTCTCAATGATTAGATGGGTTGCAGCCCCCTTACCTGCTCCTTCCTACGCCAGTGACAAAAAGTTTCCCGAAGCAAGATAGCGCAGCAGAACAAGATATGGAACAAGCTTGTTGAGATATTTTATAAGGGAGCTGTCATTTTTAATGTTGGGGACAGGGGTGGAAGAATTTTTAAGACAAATAGGAACTTTTTCACCCGGGGGGGGGGGGCACTTCGATGTTTTCGGTACCGGGTATGTGCCGCTGGACAGGGTATAGTTTTCACCATTCTTGCTCCCGAGCCGGGTATCGTTTTCTGCAAAAATGCTCCCAAAAGGGCATACTCTTTTCAAAATTTTGTTCCCAGACAGGACTACAGCGTATTTTCTTGATCCTTTGCTCCCACACAGGGTGTAGTTTTTTGCCATTTTGCTCCCAGACGGGGGTATTTAAATTGAGGAAAATGCTCCCAGACAGGGTGAAAATCACAGCACCTCAAAGGCACACACCCGTACATATTAGGACCAAGTGCCCCCCGGGGCTTTGTCATACCCCATTTGCTAAAAGTCATAACATTTGCCACTCCATTTCAAGGAAGCCAAAAAATCCATTCCCTATTATTGAGCGATTTATCTTAAATCTTCATGGAAATCTTGGACCACTAAGAAATGCAATCTGAACATAAAAGAAACCAAAACTTAAAGTGTACAAGTCATAAACAAAGCACCATCGCTAACTATTTCATGTATCTTCTTCCTTGCCTGATGAACATATCAGTAACTTTTATAAGTGATATGTAATTTTCATTTCAGTTTGACATATGTTCCAAAAACGTCATAGCCCATCATATATTTTGCAATTTCTGCCAAAATTTTTGATACCCCAATTAAACGCGGCAAAACAATTTGGCACCCCTCCAAAAATTCTTCCACCCCCTGTACCCAGCTTTAAAAATGACAACTCCCTAAAATCTAGGTTCCCCGCCGGAGAAAATTCTATTACCAAGTATAAGAAAAAAGGAGAAACTGATTGAGCATAAGCTTGGTTTTATTGTTGCTTGAGCCTACGATATGCGGAATGGTTGGACCTGTCATCCAATCAAGATTTCGTCCCTGATTTCGTGCTACACTTACGACACTTACGCTTCGAGTACCCTGGACAGTGGCGGCGCCAGCTCTGAAAAATCTGAGAGAAACTAGGGGGGATTTTGACGTAATTTTTCAATCTAAAGGTATACCCAACTAAATTTATGCCGTTTTTCATTGACAATTTTTGCCGACTTTTGAGAATGGGGGGGGGGGACGAATCCCCCCAGTCCCCCCGTGGCGCCGCCACTGACCCTGGATACGATACCAGACTCTATGAAAGCGATTTGTAATACAGTCTGGTATCCAGGGAACGACTTGAGATGATAGGCAACACGGTGGCGTCCATCGCCATCTGAAAGCCACGCAGGCGTCTAAAAAACTGAGCCGGCCTCCGTTGAGCTGAGCTACGCTGGATGAATCAGAGCGCTCCTGGGCCTAATCAACAGCTCAATTTAACAATGATCCATAGCAATTACACCTTCCTAAAACAAAGCCACAAGTCAACCTGTTCAACAATATTCAAAACCACTGTTTCCTTTATCCACCTCTTGTGATCATCATTCATGTCAGATGGTTATTGTAACAGTCCTGTTATATTGAAAGCACTCCATATATTTGGATTTTTTAAAAATCACCGATCAGCAATGTATTTGAAGCACCAGGGAGGGCTTAACACCAAGATAGGCTAAAGTGAGCGTATCTGAATCAATCGAAAACAAAGTCGTTCCTGATAGTCTGGATGGAACTTCTGTTATCAAGCAACTGGACTGAATTTCGATCATCATTTGACAGACAACTTTTTCAGGCACAGCTTCCGGGAAAGGAGCTGGGTCAAGGAAAAGGGACTGACTATCCCAAACCCTAGTTGCGGTGCTGCGGATGGACCCAAAGCTCCGACAGACAGAAAGGGTCCTAAACAGGCGTTTACTCTTCTGTTTCAAGAGTGTTTGCTCAATCAAAATATTCTTGAAACATGCTGTAACTCTACAACTAGAACGGAAGCGCATTTCATTCATTTGAAAAGCGTACGAGATTTTCAGAACAAATAGACTTTCATGGATTTTTTTTTCATTTTTCTTGGAAACAAAAGGATTTTTGCCTAAGGAGTACGAAATTTTATGAAAGTGAATTGCCCCTCGGCCACAACACAAGCCAACAATCATGGTGCTGCTACGATAAATTCTCAAGATTTGGATGGAATCATTGGCCTAAGGGGTAGCACGCTCGCAGTCTGTTCACACTGCCGCTGGTTCGAGTCCAATTTTGGCCATGGCTTTGCCCCTCCCAAAGAAGCTATAAGTGCCACTAGGAGGGGTAATCTCCCTGGCTTTGCTAATCTGGGGACGGTGTTAAAGAGGAAACTTTTATTGTCTTCCGATGCCATTTGAAAAGTGGTTTCGAATTGATTGTCTTCAAAAGCCTCCAGAAGATCTTTGATGTCATATCGTTACGTTGTTCCAGGTACGTGGGAGCAGTCCATTGCCCGCTCATTACGTGCTTTGAGCATAGTCTGTTACGTATTATACGTCATGCATCTGGCATGACGACAAACAAGAAAATCGCGTTAAAAATGAAAGCATCTGATTATTGTTTTAACCTGACACTGGTCACAGGAAACTGTCTGATAAGGTATAAGAGCCTCAGGTACATTTCAGAAAGAGGCATGGCATCCCATAGACGAAGAAGCGAAATGGATATTCCACAGCAGCATCCTTTTAATGTTAATGTTGATTCTCTGTTATTGTGCTTGTTTTGTACTGTAATATTTTCAGCGTTTGTCCTTAACTAATTTACTAGTTGCTATGTTGTAATTTATAGCTTAGTTTTGTTTATTTAGATCATGTAGATCGTGCCTTGTAACAGGTAGAGCATTTGATAAAAAGATATAACCAAACAAATCATTTCACTGCTTTGCACGATTTCAGAACAGAATAGCAACGCAAACAAGAAGATTCCGCCTCCCAAGTGACCCTATAAGAATCTGCGGGGGAAGTTTCATTGAGGTTATAGGCAGTGGCGGAGCCACGGGGGGGGGGGGGGTTTGGGGGGGTAAATACCCCCCCCACTTTTTTGAAAACATGGTAATTTAGATTCGTCCAAAAACCTCATAAAAATCTTAGGGTAGGGGTAGGTCTGCCTTCAGCTTTTAATCTGGCTTTCTTACTCTAAAAATGAACTTATTGTTTTGAAATCTTTTTCTTTCTTTGTCATTCTAATGTTGTCTTTGTCATTTCACATTAGTACATGACTCATTTAAACTTTGACAAGTTGCGATACCAGTTGTAATACAATTCAAAACCCTGTATTAAGGTTTCTCGTATACAAAAATGATTTCATCTGTCGTTTTTTATCCAAAAAAGGGTGTATCTCTATATTCAAAAGGGCGTATTTCTATCTTCAAAATTGGTGTTTCCCAAAGTCTTAAAGGGCGTGGCCCCAAAAAATTTTCCGGGGGATTCGCCCCCGGACCCCCATACATCCTTCCCCCCCCCACTTCGCGGCGGCTGGCGCCGCCGCTGGTTATAAGTTGGAGGCTGCAAGTGAATTGATTCTAAAGTTTAAGGCCAAAAAGACCTCCGGAGAAGCAGGGCCGTAGGTTGACTTGATTCCAGTCTTTGTTGGCTTTCTCTACACATTGTGGAGGCGTAAAGTTCGTACCGCGCCGAAGGCGCAACGAGCGTGCAGCAGCGCGAGAAATCTCAAACTTAATGGAGGGGCACGACACTTTTGAACACTTTTTCATTACACTGAAATAAAGGGGCACTTCCTGAAACAAATACAGCACTTTCCCCTTAAAAACTGCAAACTTCGGTTCCCACGTCTCTGAAGAAGCAGGCACCACTTTAGTGAGTAAAATCATACTTCTAGCAAACCAGTGTCCACGTTACCCATGTCAAGACTACTATACTCCAGGCTTGCCATTCTAATTCTATCCCTGCAAACCCTATTTTGAAAGTGAAAATGTATTATGTCTCTTAAGAAATTCCAAACATGAAACATAACACTAATGCCTGTGGAAGGACATGTGTTTCGATTTAATATCACATGGATACGTGATATCTTTGAAATCAATAAACGCATAATCGCGTTGCATAGTGATAACCTAAGTGCCCTAACATAGTACTGGGGGCGTCTTGCAAATAATTTCACACCATTTTCATACTAGCTGTCTGTAGGCACACGGAGAAAGGCAAAATTCATTTTTGCAACCGTTTGCAACTTTTCTAATGATGATTACTGCAGTTTGTACAAGTTTCAGGGACCAAGGACGGACGACCAAGGAGCATAAAGGACACCTTTATTTTGACTAGAGATCCAGAGAGGTACTCACAACAATGCTCGCAGTTAAAGACCCTTTACTGACCGGCACCCTTTGCAAGCCTTTATTATTGTTTACAAAAATTGTATAGACTGATAACAACGAGTCCAAGTTTTTTTCCATAAAAGCAAGACTGCCGCCATTTTATTTGTAGTGACGGTACGATGGTGTAATAAGTCTGTGTTCATTCCATCGCAAACAAATTATGGCGGCAAGTCAGTACCGATGAAGGATTACTACTCGATTACTGCCAGATCTCGGTACAAGACCAATTGGATGTTGGAGAAATGACTGCAGATATGATTCCTGATGGGAGAAAGACCAATTTGAATTGATAAACTCTCGCCTACCTGTTCTCACTATGGCATATTTTCCCGTTGTTGCTCGTCGTACAAGGAGTCCAATCCAAGGAGGTTACTGTACAGTTCATTACATTTCTCAGTTTTAATCCTTGCGTTCACATGCAGTTATTTGATGAATTTAATGCTTGACCATAGCAAACAAACAAGGTATATTCGACCTAAGAAGCTTTCTTTTCCGTAAATTAGATAATTTCCTCTCCACTCCTGTTCACTCTCTCAGCTATTGTGACCCAAGATTCTTTCATCTAATTTCCAAACATTCCGATCATGCGATACGAAAATATATGCCTGAATACATTGTTTATGAACTAAAGAGACTGTTGATATCATTTGTTGACCAATTATGCGATTTCAGTTGAAGATTGAGACGGATTTCAACTGTGATAATTTCTGGATGTCAGAAATTGTCGCGAACGAATCGAAGCTGTGGAGAACGGAGCTGTCTAGATTCCATACCGCTCGACCTGATGACGTAATTAGTCCTGAAGGATGACTGTAATAGCGCCTTCGCAGCAACCTATATGCCAATCGCACTTGCAAGCTACAGACAATGGGTTACACGTATTGTTTTACGAGAAACTGCTGAAAAGAAACTCAGCTCTCAGATCGCAAAAAATTCAGGATCTCCAGACTGGGAAAATATAACAAAAGAAACCTTTCATTTTGATAACGGAAATCCTTAGCTTCGTTTTGTTTTCTTTTATTTCCTGTATCATATTACTAGGAACGTATTTGAGAAATGTTTAATTCATTTAAAAATTCACACGACATACAAATAACTACAAAAAACAGTAAATAACTAGCTAGGAATCTAATACATTAAATAACAATTTATATACAATGGGAATTTAAAGAACAACAGTAGATATTTACATAACTGAAGTAGGTAAGCTAATCAACGAGAGAGGGCTCCTTCATTTTTGGCAATTTCTATTCAAAGTAATCAGACATTGGTTTCCATTGCATATAGATGACTCTGTAACGTAATTCAAAGGGTTATGAAGAGGCTCAAGAGAAGACAGTCTTCTTGTAAATTTTGATAGTTTGAAGCAAAATAATGGGCTTTCAATTTTTGCCGATGATTTCAAACAAAAGTGAATTCTTTAATGCTACTTGGAAATGAGCTCCGGATTTTACACCACTTAAACAGAAGTTCTATACATGATGAAATGATAACTTCTATTCAAGGCTTCTATGAATAGATTTGATAGCTTTCCAACCACAGACGAATAGGTCTACTATGGGCCTTGCAAAACAGGCTACAAATCTTTAGTTGTTAGAAAAATGTTTGTCTTTTTTAACTGTTTTACATCCAAAGGAAGCGAAAAAAGGACGTAGTTTGGAACATCGCGGATTGCCAGAAATCATCTCTAGGAGGTAGTTGGCTCGACGCTGCTAGCTTTTGATAGTGAGTCAACAAAAAGAGTACATGAAAAGTTTCACACTGATAACCTTATTCACATAATGTACATTTCCAGGCTACATCAGAGTCTGTAAAGAATATTGATGAAATATTTTGGCAGGAACGATGATACCATTTTTTGCAAACCATACATTGCTTCATATCCCACCTCGGATCCTTTGAACGTCTGTCGTATGGTAGTCTGCATTCGCAGTACAGTTCAATCGAGCAGTTCCTTTCTGGTCTCTGCACTGGCGTATATTCCAAAACAGGAAACAGAAGCAACTCTTTCTGTCTAATGCATGCAACCAGATGGCTCCTCATTGCTTTTTCGTCGAATCTAACTGCAACAGGGTCAAAACCACTTGCGATACATGTCGCAAAGGCAATTGCAAACACTCCGCAGTTTGTCATATTGGTCTGCTGATGTACTGGTTTTATACAAATCTTAAGACTTTCTTCTTTACAAAAACTAAGTTGAGCAATCTGTCTCAAGACTTTCGGCGAAATCCTTCCATTATTATTCAGACTGTCGTAGTAATCGACTGTAGTATCTGATGCTGACTTTCTGAAAACATTGGAAACGCAAACCCAATGTAAGTTTCCATCATGTAAGATTTGTATATACTTCCCGCGAAACACAGAAAACTTTAACTCGATGCCACGTGAGGTGTCCTCTAGACCTGCATAATCCGGGAATTGCAGCCGCAGCATCTGTTGGGAATAATTGACATGGAAATCTGTCAACATCTGGTCATTCTCAATGGTCGATACATCCTCAATACCAAGCATTACATTTCTAAGAGTAGGACGTGAAGGATTTTCATGCGGGGGTATGCTTCCACTGTAAATTATTTCGTCATCGCTGGGGTCAACTTTTGGTCGACCTTGTTTTGAAAATCTCTTCTGAGAAGACATTTGTGACGATTTTGTCTTCCTTTTTTTCGCTGCTCTTCTGGAAGTACTTTCCGTATTGAATTTTGAGGAGTAACGGTGAGAATCTGGGACAGCTCCATCATATTCAATTTCCACGAAATCTATGGTTTCAGAACGATCATTCGATGAATGCTCTTCCTCTGCCATTTCCATCTTTTCAGCAAAGAAAGATTCTACGTTTTCAGTTGCAAGAAGGTCGTCTTCCTCTACTGCTGCTTCTGTGTTGACAGTATCGTCAGTAATTTTCAAGTACTTCGATCGTCGCACTTTATCAGCTGCTTCTCCAACACGCCCTGTCATGACTCTTTTCCGAGACTTGCGGGTTGGGATTTCCGTTACTGATTCCTTCGACGTCTGGTTGACTTGCAGCAAAGCACGTTTGTCGCTTTTTGCGCTGCCACAAGATGCAGTGTTCTTGGAACTGCTTTCTAAAATCAACCCCTCCTCTGAATCTGCCTGATCTCGTAGATCATTGTGAACGTCACGTAGTTTACCCAGTAGACAATCCAATACATTGACGTCAGAAATGAGATAAGTCAAACTTCTAATTTCCTTTAGAACCTCGCGGCAAGCAGCACCCTTACTTTTCAAAACAATCTCCTTTCTTTTTGGCAACTCTTGAACTGCATCTTGAGTAAGTCCATCATTATCAACCCTATGAAGATCACTTGTGGCAATTTCATCAAAATCAGTTGGAAAATTTGATGATTCTCCTATATTATGTGGCAAACTCCTTTTGTCTTGAAGAGACTCATTTTCGAATATCGCATCAAAGTCTAATGCAATAAATGGCGAACTTCTGTAGTTAGATGGAATCGTCTCCCAGGATACATTTTCAAAGCATTTCATGACAGCGAAGAAGTGCTTACAGGGAAGATTGGTCAAGAGAAAGTCCTTGCATGAACACCTGGGGACATTCAATGTTACTTCGTATTCAGCCTCAGTGTATGGATTTAATACCTTATAGACATTCGATGATTCATTGACGATGGTGATATTTTTGTGACGAACTTCTTCTGATGCAATTATTTTCTTGAGACAATGCCTCACAAATGGCTTGGGACGGTTATGTAGGAATTCGGGCACAGATTTATCGTATTTGCTGTAGAAGCTGGAGCTTTCGTAATTGATCTGTACGTACCTAGAACAACGTAAAGACCTTAATAAATAAAGTTTCATGCCTTTCTGGTCCAGGCACTTCCGTACAATAGCAAAATTAATCATTCCATTTGCTCAGGATAAATTTTGAAGGACTTTGGGAAAGCATCTGGTAAATTTAAAGATGTCGCGTTCTCAAGATGCAAATAAAAGTTGAATGGTATGACTGATTTCGGCCAGGAAAATCCTAGGAATAATTGAAATCTCCGTAGCATGGCCCTACTTTAAGGCTGCGTTCACATTAAAGGCTTGTTTTTGTGTGCATGGTTTCGCTTGAGTAAACGCACTTTTATTTGGACTTTCCCGTTCGGTTTGAAATGTCCCTTGGATCCCAAATAGCAGGTCGCTTTTCTACTTGGAATGAAAAGCTGAAAATCCACCTCGTTTGCACGCGCGTGTAAGTAATCTGCTTGCTACAGTAAGCTTTTTTCTGCATGTAAATATTTTGCACTCCAAACACTGTGAACGCAGCCTAAGAAGACGCGTGTCTGATAGATACACGCCTTAGCTGAATACTAATTATTTCAAACTGGTTAAAACGAGAGATAAGTTAAAACTCGAACTTTAAAAAGGAATTCAAAATTTTTGATTGAATCCTACAAGCAAATTCGTAATAGGTTGAATAACTAGGATACACAAGAGATTTCACTCAACTCTAAGAGATTTCACCTCAAGAGATACACGAGATTTCAATAATTTGAAACGGAGATTTCACTTTACTTCCTCATTAGATTAAAGGTGTCAATGGAATTTAAATCTTGTAGAATGTGAAAGCTGATAGAACAAATACTTTCAAACTTCTTTGCTTCCATGATGATGCTCTACCATTTGATGTGACTGTTTCTAAATATCATTATTATGTGCCTTCTCTCTCAATGTGATTTTTTTCAGTTTAAAGTGGGAAGAAGCTTTTAGACAACTTACTTGTTATACTTTTCTTTCAGATAAGTTTCAATCAACACTGACAGCATCCCACTCAACGATTTATCCCTGTGGCTGCTTAGATAATCTCGTTTGAATTCGCGATTTTGCGTTTCAACTCCATTATTTGTTCTAATTGATGCATTGAAGCCTTCTACAGTGAAAGCCCATGCCCATCTCTAGAATTAAATAAATGTTTATTAGACATTAGACATGTCTGAGAAAAATATTTTCGCAACATTGCACTGATGAACATGTTCACTTTTATTGGTGGTTTAGAAACAAAACTTCTTACTCGCCTGATGTAGGATATTTTTTCAGGTCGACAGTCTTCATAGGCTATGTAAACTGGTGATTTAAACCGTCTACCAGAAAGTGCTTACTAGAGCTCGTTGATTCTGCCGTTTTTGTTTTCTTCAGTGCTTCCTATAAACCATCAAAACTCCAAGACAGCAATTTAAGCTGGAACGTACCGATCAGAGCATATGTATAAATCTAACTGTTGCAGACGGGAAAACTTGAATGCATAGCCCGAATATCTGTTTGAAGCGTGGATGTATTATGGTCACTAAATTGCTTAGTCAAAGATTGTAATTTGATCCAAATCTATTAGCATTTACCTTGCTTTCTGCAAGCCATGTCTTGCTGAACCATGTACGGAGTCGTTTCTTTTGCTTCCAGATATAATTATTCTGCAACACTTGGACAGCATTCTCGTAAGCATCAACATCAGGTGCCTTAGCAATGCGTCGAATAAGACACAGGATCTCATCTTTTTCAGCTCTACAACCATGATCACTTGCAGAAAGCCATCTTTCCCAGGCTTGCTCTCTGTGAAAATCACATAGGCGAGCTTTGCAATCTAAGTAAAAGAAGCAATGATTCGTTACCAGAGAGAATGCTCTTGGCACCATATCAAAAAGTATATGAAGATTCACAAACATTCAAAAAGCATGGGGCACAAATCTTTCAGATTTTTAAAAGAGTGGATGCAAAATTCTGATATATTTTTCTTTAAATTACGTTGCTTGAAAGGAACTTGGCGTACCTTGCAGTAGAAATGACCTGAAATTTTGTGATATTTTGATCATTTTCAATAAAGCTGCGTTTAATCCTTGTTGACAGAATTCATGGGAAATTAGAGAAAACTTTAAATCATAGTAGATGCTAGATCGATAGAGGAAAACTGTGTCCTCAAATATGATAATTGTCACCATTTTCGAAATTATATAATTAAGACACCCAAAAGTTTTCATGGCAAATTTACAGCAAAGTATGCAGAGTTCCTTTCAAGCCATTTAATTTTAAAGAAAAATGTAACAGGCTTTTACATATACCTTTTAAAACATTTCAGCCATATGCTCAATTTAAATAAAAATTGTTGGCCGTATCAGCCTGCAATAGAAAGCAATTCAACCTAACCAAATTGAGTAATTCTGTAAATGCTCATAAAGACATATCAACAAACAGTGTCACTAATCCGCAGGAAGAAAAAGTTTTCTGCCGTCTACTACTTGAGGGACATGGCGTTAAGGTTTTAAATCGTAGAGGCAAGAATTCTCTCGGCAATGAACAGTACTCAATTTGGGGAAAATGTAGCTGATGAATGCATGATTTCCAGTGCATGGCATAAACTATGGAGCCAACAATTTTCATCTTATCTTACTTTGTCTTAACTCAATACTGCATTATGTTTATTTGACCCTGAATGTACATTCGATCTTTGATCTCATTTCCCACCAAAATTTTGCTATCAAATTAGGTAGATCATATTGTACCTAGAAACAGACATTGTCTGCCACTTACCTGGGAATGTACGCTCAATAGCATTTATTTCCTCAGCACAGTTATCGACCATGAAAAATTTCGGATTCCAGGAAGGGCACCAACTCTTAATTATAGCTAGAGGCTCTGCGATTGAATCAGTCAACTCATCTTGTGTTGCAAATGAGCCAACGATTTGATAATCCACATTCGTCTTCACAACTATAAAGAAAAGCGGCAAAGAATATCTTGTGGTCTTATACGTTGCATCAAGTAACGTCATTTCGTTGCCATACATTTGAAGCAGTCTGGCTTGGTCCTTGGTTTGGTGGACAAACAATAACTTTTGATTCGATGTCTCAATATCTATTTTCATGTTATCTTCTTCATATTCATTATCATCACTTTCATCTTCTTGCCTTTGAAAATCATTGCAAAAGCGTGCATCAAGATCTTTTTCAATCTCTGTGCTGGACTTTACAGATGCGTATTGCCTGAAGAAAAAGTTATCCATTGGTCTTTCTCTTTGCCATCGCTCCACTAATTTCAAAACATTTGATTGATCAATTTTATCGTATCTTTGTTTAATGGTTGCTAAGTACATGTGATTGACAACTGATTTCTTTTTGGGATAAAATCGGCGATTGTTGGATGCAGGTAGTGCTTGCCCTTTAAGCAACTCTTCTTTTACATAGATATTCAAGTGGCGCATCATTTCCTTTGTGCTTTGTACACCATCTTTCACTAAACTATGTATTCTCTCTATGAGTCGTGAATCTATTCCTTGAGACAGTCCAGTGACCTTTGAATTAAAGGAAACTCCATAAGCTACTATTATCAAAGAGGGTCAGTTTATCAATATTTCATCTAGGTTCATTAATATGCATAATGCTTATAATTATTTAACTGTAGTACTAAAAGAATAAACATACGAGTCATTGGTACTTTGCACCACGAGGCCAAGGTGTTCAGTTAAGGTTGAAACTGTTCATAGTATAGTTTCTATCTTTGAATAAGTCTGTTTTGTACTGCTAGAGAATGAGAGACATCAAAATGTTTATGGTAATACATTTAAGAAACATTGAATCTTTACTACATTATTGTGGCACTATCAGTAAATGTCTTAGTATCCCATTGAAAAGTTGCATTTTACAGGAAGTGATTAGAGAAAATGTGATTTCCATGAAGATAAATTGGCAATCAACGCAAAACAAGTACAACATACATACATGCATCTATAAATATATCAAGAATTATATTAATAGACTGCACTGCTGGCTACTGACTGGATTCTATTGTTTTCACAACCAGCCTTTTTTGGGACATATTTTCTGTCAGAAAGCTAACAATAGCTGGATTTAAGCAAATAATTATCTCTTTATGATGCAGTTGATAACTTAGCATGGTATGAATTTTGGTCAAAATCTTGCACTCAGAAAGTTTCTTCTTCAAGTTTTGGTTGTGGACACCTTAAACCCAACAAAGTCAATTTTGAATGTTTGCTTGCTTCAATCTCACCTGTCCGATAAAATGCTCTTTATGATCCTGTAACTTTGGAAGATAAACAAACAATTTTCTATCCATTAAGACATCTCCCTTATTGTTAATGTCCTCTTTCAGTCTCTTCATTGTCTTCTCTTTGGCATACTTTGAGTCAGATGTAACCTTTGAAAAATAGATATTAACAACAATTGAGGAAACTCATAACCTTGATATTACAGATTCTGCCCATTTACTAACATCTTGATATCATAGATTATGATGGCTGCAAGAGGGTCAGTTTGACTCCTGCTATTTTTCAGCTTAAATAGCCCTTGCTGACATCAAGTTCTATAACAGCTGTACTTGTTTCAAGGGAAAACATCAAGTCCTATCAAACAGCAATTGCTCTTTTGAGGGGCAATGTATACACATCTTATGGCTCATTCACTTTCTGCTATTATTATATCCCCCAGACATTCCCAAGTATTTGCTCAGAAAACAATTCTAGTCCCTGGGGAGTTGACTGTAAGTTTTCCAGGCCCAGGGCAATTGTAAAGCATTTGGCAATATTTATGAGACTTGCTTTTACACATTATTGGGAACAGGAAAAAGTGCCCTGTCCCTAGACATTTGTGTATAAGTAATGTTTGTTGACCCACTAGGCTGTCCAAAGGGATGGTCAAGGTAGACTGAACAAGACATTATACAATCTAATTTCTTCTGACCTTGTAAGAAGGAAATATCACAATGTCTCTGAGACAAATTCTAGCAGGGCAACCCATCTTCTTTGTATTTTGAGGCAAGAAACGTCTTTTAACATGTGTGTGCTCATTATTCTGTAGGAGAAAATGACACTACTTAGAGGACTGATGATTTAACAATTTCTAGTTAAAATGCATCAAACAATATATATCTTTATTGCTTCAATGGTTGCATTTTCATGTCTAATGTATATCTCATAAGGTCACTGGCTATGAGGTTAAATTGAAAAGTTACAAAGTCTTCTGTGAAAAACAAAACATTTGAGCAATGATGTTCATCAAACCCATGCTCATTTTTTGTGGTTTAGATAATGGCTCAGAAGATTGATTTTGATAAATTCTGATTTATGCCAACAAAAAGGCAAGTCAGAAAATTAACTAATAAGCTAGATTTTTTGAAAAATTTAGCTGCAAAATGCAAATCATATAACATATATGCATTGAAACCTTTGTGATGTGACATAGTTTTCTCACCATTATTTCATTGTCTTTTGCTTGTCTATATTTCTCTTTTGCCTTGGTTTTCCTGTCGGTTCCATTTTGGCAATCCAGGATCATTTCCCCAAGAACAGCAAATGGGACTCTGGAAATTGGCAATCGGTTCTCTCTCATCATGTCTCTCCACAGTATGCGACGACCAGTAAGATTAATTTCTAAGTGAGAAATGTGTCTGATTTACATTTAATATTTTTCAGGGCCTTAAGAGTGAGAAAAATAAAGGTGCTTGACAACCCGGGTATATATCTTAGAAGTTTTGATTCTGCACCGAGAAGCAGTCAATCCCTGAGCAAGATGCTACCATCAAGGCTGTGCATCACCAAAAACTTTCAGCCCATCTCCTCAACAAAATATGTACACCTCAGAAACTTTGGCCAGTGACAGTTGAATATGGATCTTATTCATGACTCCAATTTTCCACCAAAATTTCATGCTACAGTGCCTGCACTGTAAGTTGCCTGAGAAGATGTTATGCAATGCATCCAATCTCTCATCTGTGTATCTACTATGCACCAGTACCAATTTTGCTGATTGTTCTGCTTTTTTCCTGTGAGGTACACTCCTAACTGACTTTTTTCAAAACATTGCCAAAGAATTGGCCACTTGCAATTAATCCAAATGGACAGTGCTTAAGCTTTTACAAGGAACAAAGGTTCAAGGCTCATAATAGGTAGTTTCTTAGATTTTAGCACATTTCTCCACCAAAGTTTTCTAATTACATACAGTGTAAAACTAATTTAGTTTTGTTAAAAGGCCTTCCTAGTAGGATCCCAGTAACAAGGAATAGCATAATTCACCCTCAAAAAGGTATCAAAACAAGTGCTAATTAAAGTCACATTCGCAAATGGAGACCAACTTTACCCACAAGAGAAGAAGGATAAGATCCTAGTCCTACTTAGGCCAACATACATACAGCAGATAAAAATTTACCTTCTTTCAGGAATCCCTTCTCTTTCTTGTAACAAGAAAATTTTGAAGTAGTTTGAAGCTCATATTGGCGAATAACTTCATCCGCTTCTTTCAATGTTTCTACGGTACAAACATCTTCCACAACTGGGGCTTCAGTCACAGCAGCAACATTGTTCTTCAAGGCTTCCGACATTTTGAGTGATTGAAAAGCGCGCGATTTCTTGCAATAATTAATCATGTTAATTTATGACTATCAGGTCGAGCAGTATGGAATCTAGACAACTCCGTGGTGGAGAACAGCAATCGAATGCCGCAAAGGATGCTGGTCAGGAAAGGGTCTTTAAGATAGTAGCCTAAAATAAAAACTAAGGTGGCACTAGAATCCGGGGGGGGGAGTACTTGACTGTGACCGCCAATCGACGTGAACCTGGACTTTGACAAAAGGACCTATCGTATGACAGAATTTTCCCCCTACCTCTATGAATTTTGTCGATTTGAGGATGCAAGGTCTATTAATGTTTCTTCGGTTATGATAAAAACTCTGAAAAAGATACCCATCTACCAGAATAAAGGTCAAAAACAGACCCTAGGGAATTTCAGGTGAAAACCCACCCATAAGAGTGGCACGTCCAGTATTATTTTTAACTTAACAATCAAGTACTAGAATGACGCTCCTATTATCGTTACAAGTGTCGCAAGTTATTGTTATGAGATTGAAACTGAATTTAGTAGCACCGACCAAATAAATATTTCGTTCGAAATGAGGGTGAGTGTGTGCAATGCGCCATGATGGAAAAAACTGCAAAATAAAGTGCAAAACAATGGAACAACGGGGGAGGGGAACAACAGGATAAATCAAAGAATTTAGGCCACACAGATACAACAAGGTAGGGAGGGGCATTTCTGTAGCCCCAACAAGGTAGGAAGGTTTTCTGTTTTGTTCAGTTCGAATGCAATGTAGTTTTTTGCATGCACTGTAAGACTGAATTTGGAAAGCTAATGTCAAAACATGGCCAGATCTTATGTGGACCTTTGTAATTGACCAAGCGTTCTTCAGGTCAAAAACAAAAACGTATTTTGTACCTTACTTATCGGATTATAAGCGCTTCAATAAATTCAGGATAAAGCCACAAAATAACTCATCCACAGAACGAAAATGATCCCAGTTGTTATGTACTCCTTGTGCTTCGTAGAATTTAAGAATTTAAGTTAAAAGAAATCAAAAGAGAAAGTGCAAGAGACATTGATGAAATCTGATAATTGAATATTGATCTGGCTCTTGAAATAAGCTATTCCTATTGACATGATATCAGAAAAATTTCAAATGAATTGAGGGGCTGAAAAGGGGCTGTCTTTGTTTTGATTTGCGTCTGGAAAACAATTGAACATCAACAGCAAAACATGCAAGCAGCTTTTTTGTACCAAACTGAAGCCAGGGTTTGGTAGACCATTTTCAATAAAGTTTCGTCAATTTTTCTGGACAAAACTTAGCCAATTTAGGCCAATTTTTTCTCCAGAAGGGTTCCTTGTTATTTTTTATTTCTGATGCTTTGGAGGTAGAATTTAATCTATTTCTGAAGACAGAAATACCAATCATAATAAACAATGTGAAAACATTCGAGAAAACATTTGTTGATGCCGAGTTGAAAGCAATTTTGTGTGTGACGTTAAGATATGCAGCTGCACATCACGACAGTTGTTTAGCTTCTTTTCTAGTTTTTTAGTTTTTTATCCAGGTAGACGGGGTTCTTAATTTTCAAAACTTGGGATTACAATTTCTTTATCGGAGGCCCGGAGGTTTCTTGTTAAAAACAATTCCTGTGACATATTGCGCAGTGCAAGTCGTTGCAGACATTTATTCCTATGTCCTTCCATTATGCACGGGCAAACCCACAATGGGGACGGTCCTTGGAATTTTTGATCAACTATCAAAAGCTGAGCTCCGTTTGGCTTCTCTTGGAATAAAACATACGAGCCTGCGTCAGCGTTGCATGCGCAAAGAGATCCTGTCACGTTCAAGAATACTTCCCACATTTATTGGTCATTCAGGGCTGCAGGCGACTGCCAATATGAAATTTACTGTCGAAGATCATAACAGTTAGAATATGCAGCAAAATAGGCTTGGCTTGATTGAAAAATAAACTCACTGACAAATCATTGCAAACACGAAATAATTACTCGCTTCTAAGAAATTCATACCGTTTATTCGCCGGCTCTTTTCGCTCTGTCTGAAACATCGTCTGGCTGAATTCCCTGATGTCTTGCTGTAGTGTTGTCTATTGTTATCTCTCCGACAATTGTAAATATTCCTTATCAAAGTCAAAAGGTGTATTTAAGGTTACTAACTGTAAACACTGAGCCTCGGGTGTAATTTTATGACATCTTCCTATCGACGCAGCACTTCATCTGCTTGCAAAGGATTATACGGCCTATTGGTAAGATTGTTCGATTAAGAAGTGATGGTATTGCGCATATTCCACGCGTTATTGGTCATGCTTTATCAAACCACTTCCCGCATTCTTTGGGATGAGATATTCAAGTGAAATTCAATAGCACGGCCATAAGGTAGCTCATTCATTCGAGTGCAGTCAATGTTTTATACCACTGACTCGTTGCATGTGCAACGATTAAATCGGCATACATCATGACGTCATGAAACTCGGCCAGGACGTTAACATTTCCATGGCAACAGTGACAAAATTAATCATTTGCAGCAACAGCAACGTGAAGTCGCAAAGGAATGACTCGAAATCCAAAGAAACCATTGCAGCCTACCAAAGGGTAGCCTGTGCACAGACCATCGTCCAAAGGAGGAAAGGTCGTTCGACCCTAGAAAAATACTTTGCAAGAAAAATTCGAAAACAAGGATATAAAAGCCATAGAAAAGGATGCCACTAGGGAAGAACCGCCAGAATAAATTACGAGAAGGTTCGGCAAGCTTTGGCTCGTAGTTGCACAGACCCTTTCCTCCTTTGGACGATGGGTCTGTGCCACAGGCTAACCAAAGGGCTGCAAAACGCTTACAAGAAAAAGAAACTGTACAGTAGGCTTCATTTTTCAAACTTAAAAGCCATGGTACCTGGACTACAAAAGTCAAGAGGCTTTTCAAATTTGCAGCATCAATTTTTCCGTTTTCCCATGTCATTCAAAAATGGGGGCACTATATAATAAAAAGTTTTGAAATCGCTTTGGTTTTTCGTAAGTAAAGACAAGAGACGTCGCCAAACCAAGCACCGTCCGCAGAAAATGGGTGGAAAATGCTATTTATTTTCCCAAATAAGGGAGCGGTCATTTTTAATTCTGGGTACCAGGGCGGAGGAATTGTTGGCAGGGGTATGAAACTTTTTTCCACTATAATGTGGGGTACAAAAATACCAAGAGGCATTTTTATGGGGTTCAAAACTATTTAGCCTGAAAAAATTTTGGATGAAGCCGTTGATCAAAGATTGAAAGAAAAATTGACACCTGGAAATGATGAATCACTTGAATGGTATGAAAATCGCTTGGAACAACTTGTTACCTTTCTATATATCTATGTTTCATGCAAAATGAAATCTGGATGGGGAACTAAACCATTTTGCTAAAAGATGATGGGGGTACGAAAACTGTTTCTATGTTCAAGATGGGGTGTGAATTTTCTCTAACTGTGCAAAATTATCCTCCGCCCTGGTACCCAGGGTTAAAAGTGACCGCTCCCTAAGTCATTTCAAAAAAGTAATCTCCAGTAAAAAGGTTCTCCACCTTTGTGAAAGATTACTGCTTACGAATAGCAACATATGAGCTTCCTCTTTTCTTTGCCAGCTCAGCTATTTAAACATGCAGCAGTCTAAACGCGCTAATTCTCCAAAATTGGCCAATTTTGAGCAAAAATATCCATAGACAATTATGCCACTGTTTCTTCGAACCCTGTTCTCACAGTATTCAATGCTTTCTCGTTCAATTTAAAGTAATTCCCCTTAGTGTATCTGTAATTTGTCACTGATTACCATTCCCTCCTTCATTCAACTTTCTGTCATTAACCAAGGGAGAGATCTATCTCTGTTTGGACAAATCGAATCTTTTAACGCAATGTGATTCTAAGGATTTCTTTGGGATTTTTCGTCAATATGAAAGGATTTCTTATGAAAAGCATACGATGCTTCGCAGTGAATCGGAGTGTCACAGAGTCCTCAAGCGGGGCCAAGACTGACCATCTGACTGCTTCCAAATCAAAGCCCCCTACAGCATGAACAGAATGAGAGAATCCTGAGAGATGGAGCAAGTCTTTGCAACGTGTTTTTTCATTTGTGGTAAAAACAAGACTTCACAGTAAGTAAATAAAAACACATCTACGTTTGGGCATGAATGTCAAAAAGGAACGAGGAGGAGTCAGCTCAGTGGCCAGACTTGCCCCTAGTCTATTTCGTCAATGAAAAATTCGGGGAAGGGGGCGGACTTATTACAGATGACGAAATAGACTTGGGGCAAGTCTACTCAGTGGCTGGCGTCAGCAAATTATTTTTGGTCATAGCTAGGTCAAAGTAGCCTGTGGAACACAGTAGACTGACGACGCGATTCCTTGTATTCCTTCAACATTTATAATCTGATGTTTTAATTTCACTCATACAGAGGACTCACGACCAAACGGATTCTAAACAGGGACTAAAATTCTACGAAAATCAGAAGACACTTAGAACATCTTACATCCTACGAACGTCGAAAGAAGTAGAACGTCCCTTCGAAGGTCATTTCGAGCGTCGCTTCGCTTCGAGAAGTCAAACTTTGAACTAATAACCGATCAAACCACGGGGGGGGGGTTCTCGGCTAAATTTCGGGTAGGGGGGTGCCGCCCACAGTTTGAAAATGTAACCGTTGGCTAGACCAATTTTTGTGAAAATGATACCCTTGGCTAGACTAATTTTTCCTTCAGAAGTGCTCTGAATTGGCATTTTCTAGGCAAAACTTGCCAAATTTTCGCATTTTCAAGACCAAAATTTTTAAGAAGTTGGGTTTTTTTTACAAAAATTACCGAATTTTGACATCTCTTTGACCAAAATTCCCAGAAAGCATACCCTTGCCTAGACCTAACTCGACTAAAATTGCCAAAAAGTACACCCTTGGCTAGACTAGAAGTCCGAAAAAGTATACCCTCGCGGGCGGCACATCCCCAGGTACCTTTACTATGGAAGAACCCCCCCCGTGGATCAAACGCTACAAACAGGCACGTAGGTTGACCATATTAAGAAAGTATCGATCTGATTGGTCGCGCCGTGAATGCGGCAGACTTGGCCTAAATCCCTAAATAAGTCCCTGTATTGAAGCGTATGGACATAAGTCCCTCAACTGAGCGTAAGTTAGAGGGACTTTTGTAATGTAGTCTAGGAACACAGGCTAGGCCGAAGCCCTTCTCATTTTGAATTCACTCAAAGCAGTCAAAACGACGCAGAGTCTTGGGAAGATATCGCTCTACAATCTTGGTTAAAATAGTTAGGACAAGTCACAAAATTGCACAGCTTCAGTCTTTGATTAGGTCGCTCCCTCCCCGCTCCAATGTTGCTTGAATCAAACGCCATTCAACCATCTCTACATAGAATTAGGGGGGAAGAGGGATCAGAAGGTGTTAAACGTCCGTTTTCTCCCGGATATTTTTTGGAAAGATCACGAAAACAGGGAAATTTGCCTGTGTCCGAGCAAATTTTGACCAGGATTGTAACAATTTCTTCATCTGCATCTTCCACAGGATCTATTTAAGGAATTTTCTGCAAAGAGAATATTTATCAAGCAAGACTTGAGCAGCCTTTCAGGGCAGAATGACGTAAAATCTACTTCGATAACACTTGTGGTTTCCAAAAATTTGATTCCGTTTGACTGTTTGACTGGACATGTAATGAGATATTTCCTAATCACCATGAAAGCATTTTCTTTGGTCTTTCAACCCTAATCAATTCCATCTTTTACTAACTGTACATTATGTTGAAACATTCTTCGAACTCAAAGAGCGCATATTTTCAAATTTTTCACTAAAGCCTTGGCAACCAATTTTTGGCACCAAAATATTTTTCATGGGTAAGTCAAGGCGAGGGGGACGCAGAAGAGAAAGCAGTAGATAATGCAGGCAAGATTCCTCTGTTCTCTGGGCCTAGGCTAGGCATCTTTCATGGTAAATACAGCTGGGGTAGAGTTGGTTGAATTTTCCCTAGATCCTCGCCTGTCATATTGTGAAATAAACCTATTCTTCGCGAGCCTCCACAAACCCACAAACCTCCTTTGCCGAAATTGATTCTGCCAAGGCCGAATTGAGCATGAAATTCTTGCCCGAACATTCTTCTGTAAAGAGGCATTCATGAACCGCGGTAACCCTTTGTGATCAGGAATCAGGAGTGATGAACATAACTTGGATTGGAAAGGTGGTATTTTAGACAGGCCTTAAGCGTCCGTAAGTACTGTGCATAAGCAAGACACTGGATTATTCATACGGTTGACAATTTCGGAGTGCCCGCAAAAGACACTGGGTGACGATTATTTGCACAAATAACTCCATAGCATCTCCTATTCCCCGTGCTTTGGCACTGTGGTAGTGGAATCGTATTTGCATGGTAACGCAAAGGAGGAAAGATGTGAAAGAGAGTCTCCTTTGTATTTCACCAAACATGTACAGTTCCACCACCACAGTGCCATAGAAGCTACACAGTGTCCAAAAGATAAATTGCAATAAACAGAAAAAGAATACTGGTTTCCTGTGTTTCACCTAGATTTTTACCCATTCAGAAGTTTTAAGATCGATTAGACGATGATGAATCAGGCTGGCAGGAAAATAGTCATTTTGCGGTAAAGTGATAGTCCAAACAGGGAATACAAAAGGAAAGATTGAATAATTATTATCAGATTAGAAAGGAAATAACTCTACTTTGCAAATGTCACAGTTTAAAGATAAAAGATTATGTAAGAAACGAAATTTTTGCCAATAAGTAATTCCATTTTAATTAAAATTTTGAACAGTCGCTCTGGATTGCTGACTGCTAATATTGCAAAATATTTACAGAATGATCATGAATAAAATCGACCGATTATACCTATATCTTGGAATTAACTCTACGATTCATAAACCGAAAATGTCTGGAGAGGAAGAAGAACTTGGAACGGTAACAAAAATTACATGCATGCAGAGCTGCAAATAGTTGTTGACCTTCCTCCAAACCTGAAATTTATGCTCTCAACCTTCCTCATTTTAACACGATATATAATTACTGGAAAACAGCTCAACGGTGTTTTGTGAACCATACAAAAGGATGTAATTTGGGATCTTCCAATATCATTTGTCTGTATGAGTGCAAGTATAGGGCTCTAACCAGGTTTTAATACAAGGGAGGCCACAGTCTTAAGGAAGCTATTCATTAATTGAAAGGTATTGGGGGTAATGACGGGGGAACAAAGAGTTCAAGGTGAGAACATCTAAAAGCTACTGAAAGCATC
Source organism: Aurelia sp. 3 sensu Dawson et al. (2005) (assembly GCA_964020215.1). Lineage (NCBI taxonomy): Eukaryota > Metazoa > Cnidaria > Scyphozoa > Semaeostomeae > Ulmaridae > Aurelia > Aurelia sp. 3 sensu Dawson et al. (2005). The sequence goes on from OZ026583.1 coordinate 13,140,457, forward strand.
TAAAAGCAAGGGTGTCCAAAAATGCACTCCTGTTTGCAAAATCACCAAAATTTGATTACGAAAAGTTATCATAAAATTTTTTCATCTCTTCTATCAACAATTCAAATATATTTAATGATGGTGAGCTATCTGTTCTCTTTACTTAAGGGGTATGAAATAATGCAGCGAAAACCTCATTCTAACACTGCATTCACACTGACACAGTTAAACCAGCTTTATCTAAACCAGTTTAAATTTCAACCAATCAAATGACTGGATTTTTCCGATTGACCAATCAGAAGGCCTTCTTCGAAAACCTGGTTTAATTTAAGCTAGTGAATGGGGCATAAGCAACACTGTTTAAGCAACATCGCTAATCTTGCCTCTAATAACCGTTACGTTGAAAATTTTGCAGTATTCTTCAAGTCCACAATAACAGTTCACGTTTCATTCTGATATTCATGACCAAACAAGAAACTCAAAAGAAATTACTCAAATAAACATAAGTCCTTTCTTGCAGGAGGCTTCAAAACCAGGCAGCACTAAAAAGAGTTTGATTCACTTAATCGAAAAATAGTTCAAAAGATTAGCTTTGCTGCAAAAATACTTTTTCTAATCTACTGATAAGAAAAAGAAATTTGAAGATCTGCCTTACAATAAAAGTTCGGTGACTTTGCAAACAAAAGTACTTTTCTGGGACGCTTTTCAAAAATCATTCTTCCTGACACATATGCACATTTTTTCCTCATAGACGTTCTCTCTTTCATCACATTGTCTGATCAAACCTGATTTTTCTTCTTTGATATAGTTTTGAAATATAACCTCACCATCTGCATACTGTTGACATGCTTTTTAATGGTTGTATGTATTTATTGAGGATTCATTTTCTAAATCTATGCGACAATATCAAATCTTATTTTTGACAACTTAACCTTCCTCAATTTTTGGCTAAAACCTTCCTCCAAACCAGGTTTGTAGGTTTGCAGTGTTTTTGCGTCTCTGCATGCATGTGGTATTTTTTTAAAGGAAAGGCGGCTCCTGTTTGACTGGGGTAATCTGCTGATGACAAAAACTTGGTTAGACAAATGTCAGTTTGAATTCTTCAGCAGTTGGCTTACCTGCTAATGGCAATGGCTGAGACTCCCTAAGCGATCTCGCGTTCCGAGTCTCAGGGCATATTTTGATGGGCTCAGGGCTCCCAAAGGCAAAATAGCCGTGCTCCATTCCATTGCTTCCTATTCAGGGCTCCATAGGCTCCATCTCTCAAAATTCGAGAAAACCACCATGGGAATTGTTTGGGCTCCTGGGCTCAAAGCTTTTAAAATGACGGGCTCCAGGGCTGCAGCGACCCCCTCCCTTTGGGTGCCTCATGGCTGTTTGAGCGACATCTTCTGTTTATCGGATACTACTTGAAAGAATTATGATGGGCGCATTTTCGATAAGAAACCGCTTACATGAGATTTTTAAACAAAAACGAAGAATTTCAGCCATTGCTGAACGTTTCTTACAATCATCAGATTTTTGATAGCCTGCGTGATTACTTTTCCACTGCGATAGAGAGCTGTTACGTTGACTCTCCCTCGCAGCGGAAGCATAGAGTTGTTTACGATAGTTTATGACGAGTTTCTTACGAGTTCCATAGCAACCTTGATGTTATTTCAATCTCCGCTTCTTGCACCCTTGTGAACATTTGAAAATGACGTTTTTTGCAACCCTTCCACTGTCAAGACATTACATCACTCAGTGCCTTTCATATATTGCCAAGGGGGTCGATGGAGGGTCAATTCTTTCATGCTCAAAGCATTTTTATTAGCTCTTTAAGATTTCAGCCCACAGTGTTTGTGATCCGAAAAACAGTAAATGCTTGGCATGGCAGTCAACAGTAAAATCAAATAATCTGCACTTTGCAGCTTCGATCGTTGCCGATGCCTGCGTTGTTGTTGTCATCATCTAACTTTACATCGATTAAGGAAAAGCTAGCTTCAGAGGTGGCGCAAGGGGATGGCTAGGGGGCTACAGCCCCCGTCCGAGGTATCTAGCACCCGTCGGAGGAAATTTTGGGTTCTCGTCGGAGGAAATGTGGCAAAATAACGCACGAAACCACCATTTTTCAGTCAATTTAGTCCCCCTGTCGGAAGCTCCAGCCCCTCTGTTGGAAAGTTTCCGGCGCCACCCCTGGCTGGCTTACTATATACAAAATGTACAGAGTAGACTAATTTAAATCGATGAAAAACTCTCCTTAACACTGGTGAGCTTCAAACTTTGTGACGGTTTCTAGTTTTTCATGTACCTATGTATGTAGCAAAATTTGCTCTGCTCAATTTATTAATGACATTTGATTTTGTGTTAGGCTTTTGAGATGTTTCTGCTATGTTAATCGCAGCCGGGACGTTATATATAAAAGAGGTTCTTCCTACATCCTTCGGTGTGGTTCAACAGGCGCACTTTAGCATACGCTTTTCAAACAAAATAGAAAATCACAAAGATTTTTGCCTTTGCAAGATATTTGAAACGAACTGCAGATCATCCGACGGGGCTTTAGCCTGCGTGCAGCTTTAAACTCCTCCACAATGGTAAAGTCTGCACGCAGGCTAATGGGGCTTATCTTGCTAGACCATAACACTATGGTTGCCAGGTTCCTGCGTCTGCAGTTGATTGGACTTAAGTCCAGCAGTTGATCAACTTGAGTGAACAAGACCATTACACTTCCATTACACTTGTGTATCTTGTTCAATTTCTTGCCTCTCTTGCTCATTTTCTTCATTTTCCTTAGTTAGGCCCATGATTTCAGACTCCTACAATCCTACTCTTCTACGTAATGGGCCTATCTAACTGAAATCAAGAAGCAAAGACAAGAGAGAGGCGAGAAATTGAACAAAAGATGCAAGTTTGATGGTCTTGTTCACCCAAATTGATCAACAGAGATGCAGACGAGGGAACCTGGAAATTGATATTGGGTAAGAAATTTTTTTATCAATGTGGGTCTTCCTTCCCAAAAGAACCGGTGCGTGCATCATCATCCATACTGAAAAGAAAGATGGTCATTCTGTTCCACCTCCACCGAGATGATTTGTACTCTGTCATCGAATGTCAGCAGACGTAATTGGTGAGACACGTGATCATGTGATGCATTACGATAAAATGTCCCGTGCAGTGAGTTGACTTAGCCTGCGTGCAGACTCTACAGGCAATGCGGAGGAGTGAGAAGGAGAAGAAGCTCCCTGCAGCTGGGTTATCAAAAAAAGGCAATTTTTCTAGAGCCGGTTGTCAAAACATATCAAAATGGAAAATTTTGTTAAATCGGGTTATTATTTAGTCAAATTTTTGAGTTTTGGAGCATACTTTTAACTGATTTTTTCTGAAATCGGGTATCATTTGAAGACAAAGATTCTGGAGCAGGGTAAAAGAAACATTTTGCGGGCACACCCCGTACAAATCTAGGTCAAGTGCCCCCCCCCCCAGGGATAGGGAGGCTAATGGACTTATCCAAATCTCACTTTCTTCATCAGCGGACTGAGATAAAAGGCGTTACAGGTTCCTCTCTCCTTCTGCTTCACCGTTTCCTGCACAATTCCCTCGCAAGTCCACTGTTGAAAGAAAGTGAAACCAAGGGTGTTAGGACACGGATGTTTTGCTTGACTATTTATTTACCTTGTTTTGATCCCTGTGTCTTGTTTTGTTGTCTTGTTTTCTGTTCTGTTTCGTCTTCAACTGAGCGTGGATAGGCCCAACCGCTCTCAAGTAGTTCGAATAGAACTCCCTTGTACTTCTGTGTCTTAGTGCGCCTTCGCACAAGAAAGCAAAGGGAGCTCTATTCGAACAACTTGGGAGCGGTTAGGCCTAAGCACGCTCAGTTGAAGACGAAACAGAACAGAAAAGAAGACAATAAAACAAGACACAGGGGTCAAAACAACGTAAACAAATAATCAAGCAAAACATTCATGTCCTAGCACCCTTGCTGAGACTTAGACAAGTCTGGGAGGGTAAGTACTGCTAAAAGAGTACCGTATCCCTGTGACTTCGACTTGTCCAAGTTATTCGCGCAGAAGAAGCACCAAGAGCGAACTTTGTTGCAAAAAGGATTCAGGCCATATTGACACAAAGTAATTTGCAGCCTCAAGAGTAGATTTCACGGTTTTTTGCGCAGCCAAAACCATGATGCTTTTCGTACTCTCTTTATAGAAAGTAGTCAATAAATCAAAAAAGTACCTTTGCATTTCTTCAAAATTATAGACTCCACAGCGATTGAATGGCCTTGATAAAGCTTTGAGACACGTCCGGAGCTTGCAGCAACTTCTTCCGCCTTTATGACTTTCTCTTCCTGGAAAACGAGTGAGTTGGTAACTTCTGGTAGAAACAGATCTTGGGAGAACGGTGAGGGATTTTTGGAGCGTCGAATCTCCCATGTTATAACATCTTGGTATGCAATTAACTGCCATTGATAATGGGAACAGTTAAATTATTAACAAAGGCCTACTTTCGATGAGACTTCTGACATCTGGAGTTGACCAAATGGCCTGAATCACCAGGTAGCCCTGATACTTTAAATCTCGTGTTATCCGTTCCCTGCCTGCATAATGATTGTCTCAGCTTTATAAAGTTCCAAATTCCACACTGAAATGTTAAAACTATCGCCTTGAGCAAGCACAGACTTGTGATAAACTTTTTGATTAGAGATGAGAATAATAGTGTATTCATTTCCGTATGTTTGACGGGCAAACCTCCACTGATAAAACGCATGTCAATCATTGGATGACTAAGCCATCACACAATATACATGACCGCAAATAAAACACAAAACGAGATGTAAACAATTACTGTTTCCATTTCAGACAATAATTGTTTCTATTTTATTCATAGTATTATTTTAAGAAGCACAACAATAGCAATATGCCTCTACTGATATTCGATCTGTTGGCAAATATATGACGTAAACCTATGACGTAAACCTATGGTTTTTCACAGTTTCCTGTGGCGATCCCGTCCAGAAAGATATTGTAGTCGTCTGGGAGACAGCTTTAATTAGGAGAGATTTTAACACAAATGTCCCTGCATTATTTTCATGGTCTGAACATTGACAACTGACGAGTTACACCACTATGACTTTCATCAAGAGTGAACGGAGATTTCCAAGTACAATGATTTTTGCGAGCGACGAAGGAGCGAGATTACTAAAGTGATCCAGCCAAGTATCTGTGATGTCCACGCATATGTTTATTGTATTGTTTTGTTACTTTTGATTATCTATTACCGCTGGTTAGTTTAAATTGAAAGATTCGCTGGCCACATTTCCTTTGTCACTACAGTTTGATTGTGTATGTGTTTGTCTTAGTGAACAATGATCAATGGTCATGATGTTCTATTGTCTGCAAAGATACCGTGATGGCGGACGGGCCTAAGCCAGAGAAGGGGCGACTAAATTGAACTTCCCTTACGTTTCATGAGACACAGGCAATAAGTTTGTGCACCTTTACACTACTTTCAAATCTTCTATCGACACATTTCGCGTTTGGCCATAAAAAGACGAAGATACCAAACATGGCGTAAATAACTCTGAGACGGATTTGTTCAATGATTCAACTTCAACGAAACTTTGCTTGGTATGAGCCAATAGCGGCGTGTGGTATCGAAATATTCACAAATGCTGCACAATACGGCTATCTTTAAAACCAGGAACGGAACGGCGGAACGGAACGACGGAACAGAACGGCGGAACGGAACGGCGGAACGGAACGGCAGAACGGAATGACGGAACGGAATGACGGAACGGAACAATGGAACGGCACGGTGGAACGGAACAACGGAACGGAATGGCGAAATGGAAAAAATAAGTGATATGTCCACACGTTTCAGAGTTCAATATCAAATTGGATTCAATGAAAATACACATAATATACCGGGTGAGCCAGAAAAAAGTTCCCACTTTTGAAAATTCATAACACCAAAACTACTTCACAGATGGGGGTCTATTATAGGGTTCCTCAAAACCGCAAAACCGCCAAAATTTGCGCTCTTAAACCGTGAACCGCTAGAAATTTTCACTCATAAACCGCAACCGTCAGTCTTCTTCAGTACGATAAATATTCTTTTCAAGATAGCTATTTCATGTATCCTAAGGTAATTTGCGATGATCGTCCTGTTACAGCTTTGCGAAAGCCTGATAGATGATAACTGTTATCTACCGGGTGTCCCAGAAAAAACGTAACAGATTTGAAAAATTCTAATGGAAACTGCTTCGTACTCAATATCAAACTATTATTATCACTGAAATCTGCAATAATTAGAAAATTTTTTTATATATTTTCCAATATTTTTGGGGACTTGGTGGTAAAGTTAAAAGTCAACAAACTTCGAAATGCCCATACGTATAACCAGAGCTGCTGCATTAGCAATAGTGAATTAGGGGCCGCAAACATATCGATTTTTCCCCAACAACGTCGTTTGGACGTTTTAGGGGGGAGGGGTTTCGCTCAAGACGTTTTCAAATTGAGACGTTATATCGAAAAAAAGGTCTGATAAAAAAAATCACAACCAGTAAAATCTGAACGTTTGACTGTCTCTCATTGTCAAAATAAGCCTTCTAATATGCTCGGATCTTAAACTCTTTCATTTTAAAAGTTGGCCTACAAAAAAGACACTCAGACCATAACATAAAGATCTTTTTAAATTTAACTCAACAATGATACGAAATTAACTTGTAATTGAACTCAGCAATAGTACGATATCAGCTGAATCCCAGTGGCGAAGTTAGAAGTCATGCTTGTCATGCTGAGCATGACAAAACATTTTCAAAAATAACATTTTTTTCAATCACAAAAAAATGGTTCTTTTAGTGCGAAGACGCAGTTTCTTGCCGCCCAATCAGTTCAGAAATACAAAGATTGATCGAATACACCCCCCCTGGTCAATATGGTTGGTCTAATGATGTCCCCCGTGCTTAGTTCAGCTCATCCAATGAGATTCGATAGAGAACCGTAGAGACACAGGGCATCTGTTGTGATCTTAGCACGACCTGCCGGAAATCCCCCTATGAATATTTTTTTTTTTTTTTCCATCTTCTTAAACATACATGTATATATAAAGGTAAAAACCTACAAACAGCAAAGTTTAAGAAGAGTAACAGAACAAAACAAGCATACACGAAACTCATGCCATTATGACTGTTATCCCTATGTTCAGTCATGCCCGACAAAAGAATCCACTTCTGACACAAAAGCGAAGAACAAAGCTTGGTCGGGCTCCAAAAATAGAGCCTGACCTAGGTCATAATAATAATCATGCTCTACTCCTGCTTCTTGATCCATGGTGCGTTTTGATTGGCTGAATATTTTATTCCACAAAAATCATTGCAAAGAATTTAAACCTCCAGTCATGACAAGGTTTCACCGCATGAGTGCAATATTCAAAGGCAGCCCTGTGTCATTTCGTGAGTTTCACTGTGACAAGCGTGTGTAAGGCCTAGCCGATTTGTACGCTCATTTCGAAATTCAACAAGAACTATGGCTCAAATTCATGCTCAAGGAGCTATTGCTGATCGAGACCTTGTGTCTCAGTTATCGAGAAAGTCCTTTGCTTCGAGGACTGTTGCTGAGCAGAAGCTTATCGTTCAACAACATCGACCGATGCCAAAATTGCAACTTAAGACCAGAGGGAGAGTTTTTCAAGAGGAGTGGTATCAAAGGAAGGATTGGCTGTGTGGGAGTGAAGGTATGAAGGGGCTTTTCTGTTGGCCATGTTTATTATTTAGGCCGGGTGTATCCCAAACATGGACAGAGACAGGCTACACCAATATGCACGGGTTCCTCTGTGATTGCAAAAAGCATGAGAAGGCCAGTGCTCATTTGGGGGCATATAAAATGTGGAAAACGTTCGATGTGACAGAGAGGGTGGACGTTTTATTTTCACGAGCAAGGAGGGAAGAGGTGGAGCGCCACAATGAAGAGGTGAAACAGAACAGGGAAATGTTAAAAACCCTGTCAGAAGCAGTTCTTTTCCTAGCCAAACAAGAACTGCCATTCAGAGGCCATGATGAATCTAGTTTAAGCCTCAATAAAGGAAACTATAGAGAGCTCTTGGCTCTGATAGGGAAATTTGATTCTGTTTTTGAGTGCCGCCTTCGTGGCAGGTTAGCAGCTTTTGAAACAGGGAATGCTGGTGTTTTTACTGGTGTTTCAGCTGACATTCAAAATGATCTGATTGAATGCATAGATTCTGTAATTCAAGATCAGATTGACAAAGAAATTGAGGATTGCACATTTTTAAGCATCCAAATTGATGAAACAACTGATGTTTCCACGAAGGAACAGTTAAGTGCAATAATTCGTTTAGATAAGAAAGGGGAAATTGTTGAGAGATTTTTGAAGTTTGCTGATGTCAGCACAGATAGAACAGCCCCGGCAATAACTGTTATTGTCAAGAAGGTTCTTAGCAAGTATGGAGATTCTTTGCAGAACAAATTGATAATGCAGACATATGATGGTGCCACTGTCATGTCTGGCCATATTGCTGGTGTACAGGCTCTCGTCCGTGAGGAATACCCTTTTGCTTTTTTCTTTCACTGTGCTGCTCACAGACTAAACCTTGTCTTGTGCCAATCTGCCTCTTCTATTTCTTCTGTCAAAGTCTTCTTTGCAAATGTCAGTGCTTTCAGTACTTTCACCAGTCTCAGCTCCAAAAGGAAAGAACTTTTCAGGTCTCATAACATTGAAATCCCACGCCCAGGTGAGACAAGATGGTATTATCGCTCTCGTACTGTTCGTGTCATTGCAGACAAGTATGAAGTCTTGATAGATGTTCTTGAAGGGATTGTCAACAATTCACAGCATTGGGATGATGCAACCCTCACACAAGCAAGTGGACTGTTGCAGTATCTCAACAGCTTTTTGTTCTGCTTTTTGATGTTTGTTTTTGGCAAGATTCTAGGCCAGTCATCAGTTCTGTATGATGTTCTTCAAAATAGGTCAACAGATTTTAGCTATGGTGTTGGAATGATCACAAATTTTGCTGAATTCTTAACAGATATGCGAACAGATGAAGCTTTTCACAATACTTTTGAATCAGCAGTTGCAATAGTTGGCCAGCCTTCATCAAGGTCTGATAGAAAGCATAATTACAAGCAGCTTTATTTTCAAGTGATTGATAACACAGTTGCAATGCTCAATGACCGATTTGCAGACTGTAAGCACTTTGCATTCTTGGATCTGGTTAACCCAAATTTCTTTGCCAGATGGAAAGCTGAGTTTCCAGCAGACAAATTGCAACTCTTAAAGTCAAAATATGGTCCCCTTTTTAACATCCAACTACTTCAAAGCCAATTGCTTTTTATATACAGGGACAATGATTTTTACAAGAAGAGCTCAGTGGAGGTTCTGAATTATCTTTATGAGTTTGGATTGCAAGAAAGTCTGTCAGAAGTTGTAAAGCTCTTGAAGCTCAATTCTGCCATTGCAGTGTCAAGTGCATCAGTTGAGAGATCATTTTCTTGCTTGAGGAGGGTCAAAACATACTTACGCAATAAAATGGGCCAGGAACGTCTTGGATCTCTGTGTAGAATAAGTATTCATAAAGATCTGTTAAAGGAACTTGAGGATACGAAGAAACTTCATGATTTGATTGCTGAAAAATTCATTGAAAAACCTAGAAGACTCAATTTCTTGTACAAGTAAAGCAATTCAAAAGACATGGAAACTTTTAAAACAGTTGCTGATCAAACAATTTTAAAGAGAACTCTCTGTTTTGTGCAATGATGTCATAATTTGTTACTGATCAAAGGAACTTCCCAGGGAGCTTTACTGTTTGTGCATTATAGCCATATTATGCTTTCTATCAGATCATGGTTCCTCAACTCTGTCATAAGTTGTTGCTGATTAAAGGAACTTTCCAAGAGAACTTCCCTGTTGGTGCCTGCAGTGTTATCATAATTTGTTGCTGATTAAAGGAACTTTCCAAGAGAACTTTCCTGTTGGTGCTTGCAGTGTTATCATATTTTGTTGCTGATTAAAGGAACTACATATCTCACAAAGGATAATGTTTTTATGCATTCAATCAGATCATATTAATTTTCAAATTGTTGCTGATTAACTTTGCTGTTTGTGCAGTATTATCATAATTTGTTGCTGATTAAAGGAACTTTCCAAGAGAACTTTCCTGTTGGTGCTTGCAGTATTATCATAATTTGTTGCTGATTAAAGGAACTTTCCAAGAGAACTTTCCTGTAGGTGCTTGCAGTGTTATCATATTTTGTTGCTGATTAAAGGAACTTTCCAAGAGAACTTTCCTGTTGGTGCTTGCAGTGTTATCATATTTTGTTACTTATCAGAAGAACTTGCTCCCACAACAGCCAATCTTCTTTCAAGATCAATTGTAATGCAGTTTGATTACCCCCAGTTTTACTGTTGCCATGGGCTGGTGGGGTTCCTTCTGCTTAAAAATGGAAAACTCAAGCTATAGGCAATCCCTTGATGTGGGGCTTGAGCTTAACTCACTGAATATTCATTGAGGACTAAATTTGCCTGGCAACTGTTCAGAAAGATTAGCTACTTGGCATAATGCCTGCCAAATTTATGGCAATCATAAAATGTCTCCATAAAGTTTCAGACTTAAAACGAAAACATTTGAACACCAAATTTTGGTCTAAAATTTTAGAACATAAAGGGTTTTCCCTCTGTGTGCAGGTACATATTTTACTTGCATAGGGATGGGTGTTGCCCCCTCTTATATAAAAAGGGGCGTTTCCAGGTGAAAAAGGGGCGTGGTCTGAAAAATTTTTCCGGGGGCTCCGCCCCCGGACCCCCCGCGCTCTTTGCGCCTTCGGCGCAAAGAGCTTCCTGCCTTGCGCCTTCGGCGCAGGGCATGACCAACCATCTTGGGCCAGCTTCGCCCCTGCATTAGGTTCTATAGGAATTCAGTATGTTCGTTAAAGGATTCGTTGGTTCAAGCCTTCATCTCTTCATCACTTGGATTAAAATTCTTTAGGATGCTGTTATTCTTTGATATGCAGAAATTTAAAGTACAGAATGGTTGCGAGTAAGTGTATTTCTCACTTTTTGCAGTTTATTTTGCTGTTGTTAGAATTGTTCTTAGCAATGAAATTTGATATGAGCGCAGGGTCAGTCTCCACACTAAGCACTGCAAAATCATCAATGCCCATAACATGCACAAATTTCGCTTATATCGATGTTTAGGTCATGGACGTTTTGTGGGGGGGGTATGGGGGGTCTAAACGAAAACGTCAAAACGACGTTGTTGGGGAGAAAATCGATATGTTTGTCGTCCCTTATAATAGTCAACAGTCAAATTATAAAACATGACAATCCCAGCAATTATCGAAAACTGCCGACAAGCAAACAACATACAAGTTAACTGCACGTTTAACAGACACTATAAATATCTCCGCCAAGACATAGTTATTTTTTCTAAAATGACTAGGCCATCCTGCCCACTCCAACCTGAAAAGGCGGAAACAGGCTGTTAGAATCAATAATACGTATTCCTCTTTCCAAACTATTCTATCAGGAGTACCTCAAGGCTCTGTTTTGGGTCCTATTCTATTCAATTTTAACATTAACGATCTATTTCTATTCGTCAAAGAAGCAACATTGCATAATTATGCCGACGATAACACTCTGGCTTATTTTTCTAAGACTTTTTGATTGAGGTACTGGAAGAAAAAGCTGCGGTTGCTTTGACTTCGCTGAAACAAAACCAAATGATAGCTAATCCAGTATAGTTTCATGCACTCCTTATCAAAAAGGATCAAACAAACACAAGTAGAGAAAGTTTCAACATCCAAGGAAAAACGTTCAAATCGGAAGAAACAGTCAAGTTACTAGGAATTCACCTGGAATATAAGCTAAACTTTGAACAGCACATCTCTGAACTTGGCAGAAAAGCTGCAACACAACTCCATGTTTTAAAAAGACTCAAAAGATTAATTGGTTTTGATGAAAAGAAGATCCTTGTTCAGAGCTCTGTCTATTCTTATTTTGATTATTTGTATTTCTCTTCAGCGAAATCTTTGCAAAAAATTGAAAAATTCAAGAACGTGCCCTTAGATTTTTACACAATGATCACTTTAGCTCATACGGTGACTTACTTTCGAAGTCAGAAAGGTGCACTATGCATGTTTCCCGTTTAAGAGTCCTCTGCATGGAAGTTTTTAAGACTCTGAAAAACTTAAATCCTTCCTTTATGTAAGATATTTTCAAAACAAAAACTTCTAGATACTCACTACGAAAGTCCAATGACTTACAACATTATAGACCAAATCAGGTTACCTTTGGTTCAAATAGCCTTCGATCTTTGGGACCTCAAATCTGGAATGGACTGCCAAATAAAATGAAAACGGTAGAAAATCTAAATAGTTTTAAAAATATGATAAAAAATGGGATGGCTAAAACTGTAAATGTAGTGCTTGTAAATATGTGTCTCCAAATTAGTTTTACTTTATTTAGTTAGTTTGTTAAAAGACTGTAAAAAACAATATTTATTTATGTTAATATATTCATCGATTTAGATTAGTTTACCTTGTACATTTGTATATAGTAAGCTAGCTTTTTAATTTAATCGATGTAAAATAAGATGACCACAACAACAACATCGTAAAGCGCCCTCAAAACTAGATAGCTCATGATTCAGCAAGGGATCTCTTCGTTGCAGTTTCTTGATCAAATTGTGTGCTTCTCTGTAATTCTGAGAAGTTGAATGAATGCCATGCTTGTAATTTTGCAGTATACTTTACAATACTGCTGGAAGCTCTGGGTTTGCCCTGACAACAAATTTAAAGTTTGCTGATTTTTAGCTCTGCAACTAAGTCACCGAAAATTCTGAAAAATGCATCAAAATCTAAATTAATTATTGTAGATATAGAGAAAATGATTATTTAATTATTAATTCAAAACAGCTTGCGTCAGAATTTTAAAAATCTGTTGCGTTTTTTTTTTTTGCGACACCCGGTAGTAGAAGGTTCTACGAAGTAAGCAAAAACCGTAAACCGTTCGTTTAAATTCCAATTTTCCGCAACCGCGTAACAATACAAAAACCGTATACCGCACTGATTATCTTGCGAAAACCGAATTCCGCATCCAAAATGAGACTGAATCCGCCTAACCGCCACACTATAATAGACCCCCACAGATTTGAATCATTCAAATTCTAGTTAGAAGCCGAAAGATCAAAGTATGTTTGTGATTTTTCTCGCTGTCCTACCAGCACTACAAATATAGGTAAATTCAACTTTACAAAAATTTCATGGTTGATTGATTACTGAAAAATGGCCAAAAACATCGATCAATTCATAAATGACCTCTCGCACAGAATAATGAAGGAAATGCAACTTCTCATGGGTGAGAGATATCCTCTAGGAGTTAATTTCCTTGGCATTGAAAATCTTTCGTATTTGTTCGAAAATTGATGTCTTATAACTCTTGAGGGAGGTAAGACGCCCATAGCCTATTGTTCGATTTGAATAGAATCCTTATGATTTGATCAATGTTTTTGGCTCTTTTTTCGTGATTTTGCAACCATGAAATTTTTATAAAGTTGAATTTACCAATATTTGTAGTGCTGGTAGGACAGCGAAAAAAATCACAAAAATACTTTGATCTTTCAACTTTTAACTACAATTTGTATGATTCAAATCCGTTTAGTAGTCTTGGTGTTATGAATTTTCAAAAGTGGGAACTTTTTTCTGGCTCACCCGGTATATAGCTAAAATGTAGGCTAGGTATGAGAAATGCAGCCTAGATAATTGTGCTTTAAACGGGGTTTTGGTTTGTAAATGATGCTTTGTTGATTGATTTGATGTTATGTTGTGTTTAGTGCTTTGTACTTAAATCTAGGCCCTCGCTTGAAGAATTTACTTAGACCCGTTTGCATCACTTTTTGTAATCTGCTGAAAGTCGTCTTTTAAGTAGTGCATATTTGCATTGCAAGGAGTCCCCAGTTTCATCAGAAAGCATTAGAAATTACTGCTTGCATTCACCCGCCGTGTTCTTTTTGTTTACCAGGATTAAGGACTTGCCTTAGTCAGCTGTTTTTTGCATGGTCATGACTGGTCATGACTAAGCTCTCCCGAATTTAGAAACATTGTGCTATTTCCTGTAACATTTCGTTGATTCCAGAAATGCATTGCCATGCTTACGTTATTTTCTTTTGGAACAATTTCAGTGCCCGTATTGTTAGATTCTGGGAACAGCAATTGATAAGGAGGGCTAATGTTAGACAAATTAGCTCTGGGCGCAAGAGGCTTGTGAAAGCTCTTGTTGTTGCTCATTTTTTTAGTTGCCACTTAGGATGGCATAGTAAAGCTTTGGGGGAGCCCACAGAATCATGTTAATATGGAAACTTTAAAAGATCAAGAAGCCAGTCCTAAAATCTGTGTCGGTGTTCTAAAGTGCACCTGCAGCTGCTTCGTTCTTCGCATTGTTTGAAAACATAACCAGCTTACAGCATCTTCCATGAAAGCAATAAGCCCTTCTTTTGAAGAACAATCAAGCTTATGAGTTGTAAAGTGTTTCTTACAAAAATGCATTACTAAGCAATAAAATTTGCTTGCAATTTGCCTCTTTGCCTCCTTCTTGCTATCAGCTAGGCCCAAATACTTACTAGCGCTACTCGGTTAATGATGATAAATTGTTAGATTTAAGTTCATGAAAATTAAAAGGCATCTGCTGTGAGCCCGATTTGCTACTTCAATACAATTTTCTCTTTTGTTTAGTACAAAGGACAGGATCGAAGCCAAAGTTTCACAGCAGTAGAAATTTATTCAACTGAAATAGAAAGTCACAAAACAATCGAAATCCACTCCAAAATTCTTTGTTTTATAAACCAACTGCTGACTTGACATATGCCCTTTAAGAAACCCTTAAAGAAACTTATCTCGTGTGCATTGGACCTGGAGTGCAAAAACCTGTACTAAGAATTTCAGAGCAAAGTTTACACGAGAAATGAGTCTGTAAACGCCTAGACTTGATTTGCCTGACGATAGTCTAATTTTTGTAATATATGGAAAGTTGCCCAACCCAGTACAGTTCATTCCATTCTACTCCATTCCAATACTTCACGTTCCATGTTTTTCAAGATGCCAGAAAAGCTAACAACCCGAATATTGATATTATAAATTTGAAAGGAATCTAATTTACCTTGGCGACTATTGCACTAAGGGCTCAGCCTGGACAATGAACCGGAGATGGGTATCGTACAATATTGTGAAGTAGTCAAACGGTGTGGAATTCATACATTGATTTCCGTTAAAAAAGTTCAGAGATTTCGAAAATTTATTTAATTACGTACCAGAAACGATCTAGTCTAAAACACCACACAAGTGGAACACAAGTGGAACACAAATGAACACAAGTGGAACACAAATGAACACAAATGGAACACAAATGAACATAAGTGGAACACAAATGAGCACACGTAGAACACAACTGAACACAAGTGGAACACAAATGAACACACGTAGAACACAACTGAACACAAGTAGAAAACAAATGTTGGTGTAAAGAACGGGAAGATTTCTTCAAAGTTGGAGAATTTCTACCAAAATTGCTACCTTTCTCCGAAAAGAAGTCTAAGAGGAATATTTTCTCAGCAGAAAAAGCAGGGAAGTACGAGGGGCATTTTACTTATTCAATAAAGCTTGCGACTTTTTCAGTACTGGACTTCTACGATTTTCATGGATTTTTCTTGATAACAAAAGGAGTTACCAAAAAGGCGTACGAGATTATTTGGAAGAAGGAGAGAGGGGAATGAATGCCGTAAAACTGGACTTGGGAACCATCCTTGCTAATACTTCTTTCATTTGAAATGATTGATAAGATTTTAAGCCAAATCTTCGCACTTGAATAGCCAAGTTGGACATCCAAATACATTTTGTTTCGTTGAAAGATCAAATTATGCGTAAACAAGGTAGCGTAGAATGAGAAATCTTTGCATTCCCTCGGTAGAAAGCAGCTACACAACGTTGTTAATCGTTCACTTCCCTAGTAACCAGTTCCGTTTGGTATTTAGCCCTTGCAGCAAAGAATACAAGGAAAGTAACGCATTCATTCCCCTCTCTTTCACTCCCAAATAATCTCGTACGCCTTTTTGGTAAACTCCTTTTGTTATCAAGAAAAATCCATGAAAAATCGTAGAAGTCCAGTACTGAAAAAGTCTCACGCTTGTTGAATGAGTAAAATGCCCCTCGTAGTTCCCTGCCTATTCTGCTGTGAAAATATTCTTCGTAGGATTCTTTTTGGAAAATGGTAACAATTTTGGTGTAAAATCTTGAAATTCGAAGAAATTTCCCCGTTTTTTACAGCAACATTTGTTTTCTACTTGTGTTCATTTGTGTTCCACTTGTGTTCGTTTGCGTTCATTTGTGTTCCACTTGTGTTCATTTGGGTTCATTTGTGTTCCACTTGTGTTCAATTGTGTTCATTTGTGTTCCACTTGTGTTCATTTGTGTTCCACTTGTGTTCATTTGTGTTCATTTGTGTTCCACTTGTGTTCATTTGTGTTCATTTGTGTTCCACTTGTGTTCATTTGTGTGGTGTTTTAGATCAGATCACCAGAAACTATTTCTGCAGTAATTCTGATTTTGCTGTCCTTTGTGTAGAATGAGGGGTTTTACCAATCAATGGCTCTGGCCCTATGGCCCTATGGCCCTATGGCCTTTTGGCCCAATGGCGCTATCGTACTATCTTCTGGTGCCTGTTTATCACGAATACCTCAGTATGAGTTTAAAAGAGTGTTCGATTAGGATTCATACAAATATTACTTCAAACAAGCCCAAATTCAAATATTGGGAATTCCCCTTGAATGATTTAATTTGAGAGGACGATGACCAACGCCTTCAAAAACATCTTTCAAAAGTAACAGAATCAGACATAGAGGAAGCTAAATAAACCATAAAGAACTTGTGTAAGTACTGAAAGTTTCTTAAAATTATCAAATTTTCAGTATAGTGAGTCTCTTCCGAGTTTCGTACGTCTTCCATGCGTATTTCCTCCATAACTATTGCTATCTTTACTTCCTTTTCCCACGTGAACATTTCAAATTTAAGTCTTTCACAGGAAACAAGTGAAGGACAGAGGAAGAATATGCCAAAAATCTCCTTGACTAAAGTAAAGTTTCTTTAGCTGATTTTCCCAGTAGTCAGGGGCGGACTGGCAGTAGAGTTGGGGCCCGGGCGATTTGGCATTGAAGGGGCCCGAAACTACGTGAGCGAAAATTTTGCAGGTCATTCACTAGGAAAATTGTTACGGACAAACCCCTAGATTGGCCTCAAATGATATTGGACTCATTTCTGACAAATTTGAATGGCTTTCCATACGAGTTTGCATTCTGGTACCTTCTCAAGCGATTTTTGACAGGCTCAGGAGAACGAAATGTACACTTGAGGGAGCTGAAAACAGGAGCGAGCGTAGCCAAGGAAAGTGGGGATCCGGGGCTTGTCCCCGGGAAAAATTTGCATGATCACTCCCTTTAGGTTGTTAGAAAACGCCCTATTTTGGAGAATTTCCCATTTTAAGAGGGAAGGCATCACAAGCGTTGAGGGGGGGGCCTTCCGGGAAAATTTAAGAAAGTGACTGCAATTCCACGAGTAGATACATCACTTTTGAATCGCACCTTATAAAAGGGGATGGTTTAATAGATTCTGGAAACTTCCTGGAATAAAAATAAGTTTAACTCTTCATTTCTATGAGCTTGTCTTTCATAGACTTGTAGGCTGAAGGTGAAGGTGAAGTTGCGTTTTTCAGCGCCAAGCGCTGGGATCGCAGAAATAGAGCAGATCGAGTCCGTGACCCCTTGTCATGACGCTCAAGTGGTGGGGCCCTACCGGGACTCGAACCCACTCCGCCTGACTATTCTGGCTGCAATGTCAGAAGATTACACCACTGCGCCACAACACCTTCAAATTACGTCAGAATGAAAAATTACGTCAGAATCTCGTCTTTCGAATTCCTTAGAGAAGGTACCCCAGCTCAAGTGGCAGTGCCTGCCATGATGAACTCTGGAGGACTTGTCCAAATGGAGGTCCGGGGGCAAAGCCCCAGAAAAAACCTCAAAGACCACGCCAATTCCGCTAATGAGGAACGTTTTTGATTCATTGCTGAGAAGTGCTTTTATTTGCAACAACGTACGAAAGGGGATGCTTTAGACGGAGGGGGGCCTCCCTGGGAAAATTTTTGACAGTAGAGCATCAACATCGTCCACAAATGGTCTTTGGTCAAGTCAACGAATGCTTTTGTATCATCGTTCTTTTGAAATTTTCATTTCATACCTCAAAATTATCATTTTTGTCATCATTAGGGAGCTGTCATAAAATATGGAGCAGAGGGGGGCGGAAGGGATTTGACAGGGTCACCAAAATTATTGCATGGAAAATGTTGGGCTAACAAACTATTACAAGTGACAAACATGGGCCATGAAGCTATATTTGTTTCGAGATTTGCTTTCAATGTTTTACAATTGTTTTAAACACTGTCAGCATCATCTTAGCTGTTTTCTTGATCATTGATATTGTTCTCCATCTCAGTGTCTGACACAGAGGTATCTTCATGTTCTTCGAGTCTGTTAAATCGCGTGCCCTGCGTGCCCTGCGTGCCCTTCAATCTCCTCGTGCCCTCGTGCCCAAAATTTCGGCGTGCCCTCGTGCCTTCGATGTTGGCGTGCCCTCGTGCCCTCGTGCCCGCGTGCCCAAATTTTCGGCGTGCCCTCGTGCCATCGATGTTGGCGTGCCCTCGTGCCCTCGTGCCCGCGTGCCCAAATTTTCGGCGTGCCCTCGTGCCTTCCATGTTGGCGTGCCCTCGTGCCCTCGTGCCCACGTGCCCAAATTCTCGGCGTGCCCTCGTGCCTTCAATGTTGGCGTGCCCTCGTGCCCTCGTGCCTGCGTGCCCAAATTTTTGGCGTGCCCTCGTGCCTGTGTTGCTTTAAAACGATGGATAACATCTGACATGAACTTGACGACTTTTCATTTATTTTGACGACTGCACCACGTACCCTGCATTTTAAGTGCTCGCAATTTTCAATTTTTCCTGTGATGATTAGGGTAAGACGGGGTAAAGTGAACTACGGGGGTACTTTCAAGGCTTGACCTTCATTTACAAATGCAGTTACAGATCCAAGAATTCTGTTTGATTTGATGAAACAAGGATATCTATCGATACAGGAAAGATAGATGGTCATAACCACGAGCTCGATAACTGCGTAAGATTTTTTTGTAGTTTTGGTTTTACCTCAGGGAGAAGTTTCGGGGTAAAGTGAACTACCTCAAAAAAAGTGTTTCTCTCCGTCGTGATATGGTATCTATATGCAATATAACATTTTCTTAAGTGTATTCCCATGATTATCGATCGATTTGTATTTAGTATGTGACTCAAATTTGTACCCAAAAATAGTTTTTGGTAAATATATTGATTCTGCAAAGATTCTTCTCAACATAGGCCATCATTTCACTTTTTAATTTTATTCGATTTTTTGGTTTTGACATGCAAAGGACTGCTTAGAGTCGCAAAGTGAATAACGATTCCAGGTTCCCCTGGTATTTGATTGGTTTTATTGAAAAGTTTGCTCAGTAGTTCACTGTACCCCGTGTCGGGGTAAAATGAACTAAGCGAAGTGGTCTCCAGAGAAACCTCTTTTGTAAGACAGTGGAAAAAGATTTCAAAAACATTTTTGCTGGATAAACTTACCCAAGGACATAATTTCAAAACAAAGTTGAAAAGTTTGCCCTCAGCTGCAGTCTCTTCTGCGTATCCTTAAAAAGCTTCCAAAATAGTCCTGAGTCCACTTTACCACGTGTTATTCTAAATTATCTCCTTTATTTGGTGCAGCCTAGCCGTTAATGTCCCTATCATTAATTAGATACCGTCACGTGTGCTTGTTGTTAAGTTCCGTAGATGTTTGTCTCTACAAAACTTTATCCATGTTTTAAATTTTCACTTCAAATTCTCTGCTCAGGTTTTTCGGATGAAATTTAGAAAAAAAGGATCACTAAGTTTCAAACTTTCAAGAAACATTTCAAGGGTCACATCCCTCAAGAGTGTCCTGAACATCAACATCGAAGGCACGAGGGCACGCCGAAAATTTAGGCGCGAGGGCACGCCAGCATCGAAGGCACGCCAAGAATTTGGCCACGCGGGCACGAGGGCACGAGGGCCCGCCAGAAATTTGGGCACGAGGGCACGAGGGCACGAGGGCACGCCAACATAGAAGGCACGAGGGCAAGCCGAAAATTTGGGCACGCGGGCACGAGGGCACGAGGGCACGCCAACATCGATGGCACGAGGGCACGCCGAAAATTTTGGCACGCGGGCACGAGGGCACGCCAACATCGAAGGCACGAGGGCACGTAGGGCACGTAGGGCACGCCATTTAACAGACTCATGTTCTTCCCTACCTTCTTTAAACGTTATACCGGGTCCTGCAGATAGGGTATTGACAACATGATGCATAGACAAAAACTTAAACTGTAAAGTGCTGAAAAGTTTTCTTGAAGAAGTTTCTGAACTACAGAGTTCATTTTGAAGCCCTCGGGTCGTCAAATAATTTTTGCTGATGTTTAAGGGGCTATGTAAACAGTTTCTGTGTCTTGCACTGGGCTACGCAATTTTACGGCGAATTTTGGAATCCCTTCCGCCCCCCTCTGTTTAATTCTTTATGACAGCTCCCTTACCATGTTAAATGCCTGCATCTTTTCTCTAAAACCTTATTCGCATTTCAAATCCAAACATCCTTGACAGGGTCTCTTAGATCGCAGTAAATCGAGTGTAGATATAGGCAAAGGGCAGTAGCTGAAATCAACAGAAATCAACAGACTGGCAAGGGTAAGGAGGTAAAGTGAGAAGGGGCCCCCGCTTATAAGACACCTTCCTCGATTGGGCCCCTTTGGCCAGAGCTGCTCCAATTTCGTCAAGTTCTACAATTGCAGATTCCCCAGTTCATCTACCAGTCGAAAACGAGACAGCGCCAATTGGAATTTTGCAGTAACCTTATCTTACGAAAAGGGGCCCATGTGCACTCTTTTGACATCTTCAACTGTTGTTTGACAAACAAAAATAACTGTTGAAAGAAATATTACAGGGTCCTTTGACAAATTTTCCGTTGATTTCAACTGATTATTTTGCCACTGTCATAAAGTTCTTCCAAAATTGATTATCTGAAAAGTATTTTTTCCAGCACAGAAGGGGCCCATGGGGGCCCAAGCTGAGGGGGCCCTTCGGGCCCCAGCCCGATAGCCCGACTGGCCAGTCCGCCCCTGCCAGTAGTGGAGATTCAAATTTTTTAGCGATCTGGGGAGAATTGAGTTTCTCGTGGGACTTTTCTCGTGGAAACCTTGGCCCCGTTCCTGTGAGTCGAGAAATTGTAAAGATTTTTCAATTCCTTCCTCTACTTCATCACGCAACTTCAGTGTCCCCCTTTGCCTTGTTTCCTAAAGCAAGGAACGTTACAGCTGGTGATTCCCAGCATCACATCGAGAACATTCTCACTAGCTGAACGAGAATTTTTTCCATGAATTTGGGTATGTTTGGTCTCAATTTTCAAACGAATTTTAATCGAATACATCGTCAAATTCATACTAAGTTTATTGTACTTGTAACCATTGGGCCATAGGGCCAGGGCCATTGATTGGTAAAACCCTAAAATGAGGCTCATTCTATATTTATTTCCCACGGTTCTCGCTTACGATAATTTGACTAAACAGCACAAGATTTGTATTAGGTTTATATGGCTTAGACAAATTGCAAATTAAGGGCCAAGAAAATTTTGACTGTATCTATCAAGAAGAAAAGCTTTATTTATAGTATTCATCATAGTTATCATGAATTATGGCAATCTTGTCAGTTACTTTTTAAATTCACTCTAATCTAAAGTCGCGAATATTTTCTGTTATAAAAGCCGTCTTTTATTCCGATAAAAAAGACCTCGAAACTCAATATTTCTTATTCAAGTTTTTCAATCTCCACAAAATGACTGTGCACGATGTGTCATACAGTGGGGGTCATTAGGCTTTGCGGAACAGCGGAATTTGAAGAAAATTTGTCTCGGAAAACGGAATTCTAGCAATTTCTCGGCGGAACGGCGGAATTCTCCGCCCCTACCGTACGCGGATTTTCTCGAAAATGGTAAGCGGAATGCGGGATTTTCATGAAATTTTATCGATTTGCGGATCCTCCATATTCTGTTGTCCTGTAAAAAGAAGTCGTGGTCATCTTTGTTTTTCTGGTCAACACTATGAGAATATTTTCAAAGCTTTGCACAAGAATTTTAACTGCCACTCTCCTCCTCTTTCCACCTGGATGGATGAAAATGTCGAACATTACTAATTTGTGCCATCATTTTGATAACGAAGTGGCGGGACGCGGAACTCTGGCTGAAAATGACCGGAACGGCGGATTTTAACTGAAAATCGCGCGGAATGGCGGATTTCTAACCCCCTTGATGACCCCCACCATAAATATGATAGAGGCTGGCCCAGACGTCCAGACGCAGGTGTTAAATTTATGGTTGTGATTTTGACTCAAAGATTTGATGAACCTCGGCTGTTTGTAAACCACGAAACCACGGCCCCCTGAAAAGCAGTTGCTGATCAACTGTCGGGGCTAGACTAGCTCCACTAGCCCCTCTATTTCGCTGTTGTTGTTGTTGCTGATGGCCAGCTCAATGAGGGACTAGTTGCCAAAGAGTATCTCAAATCGGAATTTTGGAGCGGAAAAATCTGCTCCTAACCTGATTGGAGCATTTTGGCGAAAACAATAGCTAATTCCTTTGTAGCCAATCGATTTTTGCTCTCTTTACTTTCTATTTCTCGAAAACCTCCTTTTCAAAGTGAGGCCAATGCATGGTCCGAGGTTTTCAAGAAGAAGCAATGGCGTTTCACTGCTCGATCTAGAGAGAAGTTGAGGGAATTTTAGCCAGCCGTTTTTCGCAAAGTGAGCAATTGGACGGAAATTTTGTTTGTGCTGTAACAGGACATGGCAAAGTATGATGCTTTTGCAATATTTCAGAGGCATTTTCAAGCACATCCAACTCTCTGCCGGTGGCAGTTGTATCAGTCCATTATTTTAGGCCCAGTCCAGGTTAGTTAGCTATTCCAAACCTGCGTAAATATTTCTTCACAAATTCGAAAATTTCCGCAAAAACCAGATTTTTTGTTTATCCATATCTTTGCATCCACAAGTCGTATTTTAATTCTGTTTCTTGCTCCTGATTGCTTATTCTTTTGGCTTTCAATCGCTACCATTTTAGTGCAGAATAACATGAGGTACCTACCTGCACGAACATAATTCACTGACCACCGTTTTCCTACATTTGATGACGCGGCCCGCATTTTCCACGAGTCGGTCGTGCAAAGACATAATTCCGCATGGGTTCCGAGTTTCATATTATGATAAAACTTGGTCAGTATGTTATTTAGAGAATGGACAACACTGGACTATTACTTTATCCGGAATATTTTGCAACCGACCGGAGTTACAAGACAAGTTATATTTCGAAGCAGCGTCACAGGTAAGAAACTAACTTTTTCACAAATAAAGGCTCTTGGCATGAAAATTCATGCCTTTATTGATTGAAACATGTAATTTTACCTCTATTTTGCGACTTGGAACCCACCCGAAATCGACTTTATTTTCACTGACTGAACGCCTTGACGAAGAGCACTGCGGAAACAGCCTTCCCGCATCATGCGATCAAACAGTTGCTAAGAAACTGGGCTGGGCTCGCGCACGTGCACTGTAAAATCGAACACAGTTCATTCGCAAACTTTTGTACATGACATGAGACAACAATCGGAGAGTAATTTCTGAAAATGTTTAATCGTAACTCCTGTTTTCTATAAATTTTCCCTACAGTTTTTAGGCCTAAAAACACTTGCAAAGAAAAACAACCAGAAGTACTACTGACTGTGATTTTTTGCAGTATCTTTAGTTAGTTCAATTTTTTCAAAATTTTAAGGATACAGACCATCTTGGCTTTGAAAATTTCATAACACCGATTAAAGAACCCTAAGATACTGCATTAGTTGTAGTTTCGTTGGTTCTTTCTATATAGTTTTCCTTTGTTTGTAGATAAGTGAGTCAGTGCCTGTTTGGTATCTAGTGTGAGTCAGTGCTACAGATGATTCAGAAAGGAAATAGGTCATAGCTATTGCACCACATTTTCCTCTTTCCATATTTGGAGTGAAAAAGTGATCAGCTTGCATATTTGTAATGATATTCAGTTACATCCAGAGTTTAAGTTTAGGTTTCAAGTTTCTAGTTTAGTCAATCTTCCAGTTGCCAGTATCATTCAGATCAATTTTTCACACAATGGAGTGCCCATTAGATTTTCTGTCTTCTCTCAATGATGAGGATAAAGTAAAGTTTTGTGCTGGGTGCTTGATTGAGGATGATTGCTCCTTTGAAATTACATTTGAGATTTTGGATGTTTTGATTGATATTGCTGGTGAACATGCAAGTAACCGAAACATTGCTGTTAGAAATATGCTTGTACAACTTAACAAGAATATACCAGAGGATATAAATGTTAGTGGACTGGTAAAGAAATTAAGGAGCAAAGTAAAGAAGATTCAAAAATTAAGCCCAGCTGAGAAAAGGATGGAGATGAAGTCAAACTTGATAGCAGTTGTAAAGGAACTGGTTTGGTTAAATAAAGATGATCTTAAGAAAGGAACTTTGTGTGCTGTTAAACCTTTGGTTATATCCAATGGAATGTTTTTGGAATTATGCTCATTGCGAGAGAAATATAAACTAAACTGGCAAAAAATAACTGATTTTGTGATAAATCATTTAGAATTGGATTATAATCCATCAGAACAGGCAATTTTGGCACAGTTCAAAAGTTTACATGAAAAAATTTCAATGTTGTCCAAGAATAAAAAATGCTTTGAGAAGGAAGAAATTTTGAAAACAGACTACAAGCCACCAATAGTTAAGTCATGTAAAGAATCACCTGAAATATGTGACTCTTATGAAGTAAATGAAGAAGATATTTTATTAGAACTTGATCAGAGTATTGAAAAAGTAAGTGAGAAGATTGTTCAAATTATGAATGAAAGCTTTGAGGAAGCTGAAAAAGAGACCAGACTTAAGGATCGAAAACTGGAGGATTTAAAGGGCAAACTTGAGAGGGAAGAAGAGAAAAATAAAAATCTTACATTGGAAATTAAAGAAAGAAACCAACAATTAGCGCATTATGGGGCTAAGAATACCAGGAAGCGAGAAATCAGGAAAAGTGAAAAAATTACCACCCTTGAAAACGAGATAAAGGAGCTGAAAGAAAAAATTAAAAGATTGGGAAAAAGATCAGAAAAGAATGACAAGTATTATTCTAATGAAAGGAAGAAAGTTTCAGACTTGACAAAAAAATTAGAAACCCTTCAAGACAAATTTGAGAAGACTGAAGCAAATTTAAAATATTTTGAAGATTTATCCGCAGATCTCCAATGCCAAATTAATGAATTAGAAAGGGATACTATAAAAACATTTAAGGATGGGAAATATACTGATGAAATTCGTACAGTCTACTATGAGATGCTTCGTAGAAATGTCAGTGTTAAGAACTGTGGTGACCTGATACGCATAGTACTTAAAAAATTGGCCAATGTAGACATAGATAAACTTCCGAAAAAGAGCTTAGCAGCAACAATGTTGGTTGAAATGGAGACTTTAGCAAAATTGCAAGTCCGGGAAGTATTATTGTCAAATGACAACAATGTTTTGCACTGTGATGGCACAAAGTATAATTTTGAGGAGGTAGGGGGGTTCCAAGTGTCCACTGCAAGTGGATCATATACTTTAGGTATCGAAAATATGCATTCTGGTGAAGCTACAACTTACATGAACACATTGCAATACATTTTGAAGGATATGGCTGAGCTAGTAGTTCCCGAAGAGGCAGTTGACGAAGTTGTTGGTAAAATCCTTCTTTCATTTAAAAGTTTAATGACTGACCGCACCATTATGAACAGCACTTTCTTTGAACAATTTAGCCACTGGAGAAAAGAAATAATTCCGTTTGTTATCAAAAACTATGAACTTTTACCAGAAGATGAAAAGGAAAAAATAAGCAGGATGCATCATTTATTTTGTGGGCTACACGTGCTTCATAACTTAGGCATCTATGCGGAAAAAGCTCTGCTTGAATGGGAGAAAGTCGTTGAAGAGGCTGGCAATATTCATGGTGGATTTAAGAATAGTGCCAACTCCAGGACATATGATCTTTTAAATGAATTATCGAAATTAACAAGTTATACCCATGGAGATCAACGAAGTGGAAAGGCAGATCTATGGCGAGCATTTCTAGAGAAAAAGAAACTCAAGGATCACATGATATCCTTTTTGCACCATCGTTTTAACGTTATTTTTGTTTTGGGGGGTGCTTTTTATTTTCATAGGTCGCACCTCAAAGAGTTTGTTTATGGCCTAGAAAGCGACAACTTTTTACATCAGTCAATTAAGCAAGATATAGATGATAAAATATTCTTGGCTTCAGCACGTGCTCTTGGAATAGTGAACAAATTGATCACCGGTCCACTGTACCGTAAAGTTGTTGAAAAAGGGCACATCTTTGACCTAAATG
This sequence comes from Aurelia sp. 3 sensu Dawson et al. (2005), assembly GCA_964020215.1. Taxonomy (NCBI): domain Eukaryota; kingdom Metazoa; phylum Cnidaria; class Scyphozoa; order Semaeostomeae; family Ulmaridae; genus Aurelia; species Aurelia sp. 3 sensu Dawson et al. (2005). Next base: position 13,167,004 of record OZ026583.1, read on the forward strand.
ACATGTGGGCCAACCTTCTGGGCTTCTTGGAAGCTAACTCCAAGGATGCAAATCGTCTCCTGGAAGAGGCAACAATTTTTGATGAAAGTTATATTAAGAAAGATGAAATTTATGTTGAACTTTTCACTGCCACAAATAACCCACTATTAGATACTTTAACAATTGAATGTTTGGAAGTAATAAGCTGCACATGTTCGTTAATGGTTAAAAGTCAATTGCATGACCAGTTGCCTGGAGGCAAATACGAAAACCCTTCAGCATCAATAAGAGAGGAAATATCTAATTGTCCTCGTACTAATATAATTTCTGAAAGAGATTTTGCTCAATTTGATCAGAAACTTACCCAGAAACCAACGATAAGTACAATTGCAGCATGCGGTGTCATAATGTTTAATAATAATAAAACTAGTGATTGGTTAGAGGACAAATCTACGGATCAATTAGAGCGCCTTGTTAAAATAGCAAGAACAAACAAGTATGATCGGATAAAAAAATACAAAGAACGTCAGAAAATCATTCTTCAATTTAAAATTGACAATATGGACAAAAAAAAGTTAGAAAAAGAAATAAAAGACCAAAAATTACAAGATGAAAAAGAACACCTCACAAGCGAAATTCAGAAGGTAGGAGGGTTGATTGGATCGGTGGATAAGCTTGAAGAGTTATGTAACAGCAAGGTAACTGTCAAAAAACTTCGCGAAATCTTAAGAAATCAAATTCTGTTCCGCAAAGTTGTCCTTGGACAAAAGTTTCCGGACAAAAAATATGGGCAGATGGGAGAAACTGTAAAAAATAAATACTTTCAGTATGATGTGTCAGCACTGAAGCATAATTTGACCCAAATTATTAATTTTTGTACCACTTCGCCGGAAGAAAGAGCTGGTCAGATTATTGGAGGCAGTGGTGTGAAAGACGATATTACGAGAAAAGCGTTACTGGAGAAGGCAAAGGAGGATTTCGTAACTGAGAAAGAGAAAACACTGATTTCAAAATCAAGCAAAAAGCAGGGCAATGACAACAAAAAGAGAAAAAGAGTCCCGACATTTTTTGGCAAGATAATAAGGCACAAAATGATCGATAATGATGGAGATGATGTTTGGTACAGAGGAACAGTGACAGAAGTGCTTGATGATGATGAGTTTGATGATGAGTGCGATTTTACCGTTGAATACGATGGATTTGATGATGCGACTTATGAAGTTAAGATTGTGAAAGAGTGGAGGCTGGGGTGTATTGTCATTGAGAGCAAGGCAGGAAAAGAAAAAAAGCAGAAGAACATATAATCGTACTTATAAGGTAACACCCCTAAGTTTTTGTCTTATTTAGTTACAGTATACAGTTTATGCACAGTTGAGTTTCATGTTCAGTGTTCAATGTTTCTCCTAATGGATGGCAGTGTGGACATTTTAACTAAGTCCCCTCCTAGGTTATCTATTCATGTATCAATTCATCTTTACATTGTGAGCAATAAGGAAAAAGAAAACAATTGTCACCTCCACCCTGTTGTGCCCTATTTTCCTTCAAAGCCACACCATTCCATTCTATTTTAATGCAGTTAATGCCGAAGGTAAAATTTTAGATAGATCTACAACCAATTTGAGTTGACTTTGACCAGATTTGAATGGAAAATTTGCCGGACGAGTAAAATTGACACCTTCCCCCCTAATTGCCCCAACATATCCTCAGGGACACAACCATTAGATATCAGAGCAAGATCTTTTGTTTCTTAGTTTATATACATATGGATAGATGAATTGTCAATCTCTCACCAATTATGAATGAAAATTGGAAAATTTGGTACCTTCCCCCCCTCAGACCCCCAAAATTGAATTTCAAAAGCACAAAATTTTGCAAAATCAAATTTCTTTTCAAACTGATCTTAAATTTATAATGCAAGTTAAGTATGATTAAGCGTTCCACCAACAGCAGATGTTTACCGAATTGGAATACGACGATGATAGTAAAAATGGCACCTTCCCCCCCAAATTGCCCTTGCCCTTATTTCTGGGAACACAACTATCATATATGCAAACAAAATCTTCTTATTTATTAAGTTTTTATGCATGTGAATAGCTATTTTGTTGTTATCTCTTATAAATTCTAGTTGAAACTTTGGAAAAATTTGTACCCTCCCCCCTCTGTCCCCCCAACTTTGATCTTCAAAACCACACAATTTTTTCAAAATTTCATGTCGTCTCAACAATTCCTGAAAATTTTAGGGCTTTCAAGCAAGTGGTTAAAAAGTTACAATCTCCTAAACTTGACAATTATTCTGTCATGTGAAGGTGCCATTTGTTCCAAAAGTCAATGAGAAATCATAGTGGGAAGTTTTGAAAATTCATAGATCTTTGAAATCAAATTTTCGCCATAGTTTGCAAACCACAAATCTAAACCCTATAAACCTATACATTTTTTTAATCGTCTTTTCAAGCTCTTTCTGTTGGTATAACTTTCATTTAGATTGAGGGTACTTTGATTTTGTCTTTGGAATAGCTAGGTTAGTGACTTTTCGTTTGCATTTAGGTCATGTATTTAAATTCATAACAGCCATTAGACTGCAAGCAGGTTACTTGGCATACGAATACTGAATTTCTTGCTTTCTGTTGGGCTTTGTTTACAGTTGTTTACTCTTTAATTCAGTGGTTTGGTTTTGAGTCAACGAATGAATTTGCCTGAGTAAAAATTTGATAGTTTTAAACAAAGGTTTTGCATAAAAATTGGTTTTATTGTATTTTGTGAACATAACCAAGAATGGTCCACAATTATAAATGACTGAATCCAAAATTTTATTTTCCTATTATTGCCTCGGTGTGCTAAGTTATGTTTTTTGTCCGGTTTTGGGTTACACAAAGAAAAACAAAAGGTTGACTAAATTTTTGCTTGTGATTTTAATATTACCCTTTACTTTACATTGATGTCAATGTTTTTAATCCACAGGGATTTGTCTACAGCAAGATAGCTTCTTCATTATTATCAGATCTCATGTCGGTATGCATTTAGATGGCACTCATCTTGGGGAGAGATTGTCTTTCTGATGAAACAAAGCACTGGAACAAATGTAAAGAACATTTCCATAGAAAATTTCTTGTTGTTCAGATGCTACTTAACTGATTGCAAATAATGATAATGTATCATGTTAACATTATTTCTAATCTTGTTGACCCTTTGGTTCCTTGATCTTTGGTCACTCTTAACTTCTTAGAAATTTCAATTTTGTTTTGTATTCACTATCAATGCCCCAATTTTTTCAGAGTCACAAACTGTTTGCAATTGTTTCCAGGATATTCTTGTTTGATGATCACTGATCACAGCAACAGCATCCGCAAAAACGTTAATTCCGTGGTCCGAATTTTAAGCATGCAACGATTTTGAAAACGAGGCTATCAAATCAATCCGTGATTGGCAACAAGTCTCTGTATTAGCGACAGATCAGCTCTAAGGAGCATACAGAGATTGTGGAACCAGTCTATGACGGGGCTACCGTGTTTAAAAGATTGAAAATTGAATTGAATTGAAAAACCATGAAATCACGGAACGAAATAGCGAAATAGCGAAACGACATACATTTTTTCGAAATGTGTAATTGAAGTACAAAACAGTTGTTTGTATGAATAAATCAAGGCCTAAGTAAGAAAAATTGGTCCGTTGACAGTAACTGCTTTCCTTATTTTCCGTAAAAATTTTAGAAACCTTGGGGGCATTCCCCCTTTCCAACCAGGAGTTTCCACTTTAGCCTTTTGCAAAGAATTTGCATCATATTTCGAGAAACGCTGTTTTGTTATAGGCTCTCTGGTTATTGGGCTAATTTAGGTGTATTCAGCACTGCATTTGAGGGACTTATACTCATACTCAACAACCACACAGTACATGGGTCATAATGCAAGGGAAATTTTTATTGCACCTTTCCTGTGCCTGTTGATCCGGGGCTTTTGTATGCTGACATAATTCAGCACGCCATGCGAATGCGAGGGGCGTTTCACTTTTCAATTTCAAGAAAAAATCTATCAGAAATCTGTAAAAATACCTTTGTTCTGAAAAATTCTCGAACATTTTTTCGAATGAGTGAAACCGAGGGGCAAATCACTTCCCAAAATAGCGTACGTGATTTTTGTGATTTTGAAATCACATGATTTTATTCTGTGACTTTTTTGTGATTTTAGTGATATTTAGTGATTTTTTCGTGTGATTTTCAGTAATTTTTCAGTGATTTGTGATTTTTGGTGCTTTCTGTATGTGATTTTTGTGATTTTGTGATTTTTTCGTGTGATTTTCAGTAATTTTTCAGTGATTTGTGATTTTTGGTGCTTTCTGTATGTGATTTTTTGTGATTTTGTGATTTTTTGTATGTGTTTTTTTTGTGATTTCAAGGGAGGTGTACGAAAAAAATCAGTGATTTGCCCCTCGAGTAGACTTGCCCCAAGTCTATTTCGTCAATCAAAAAAAATTGGGAAAGGGAAAATTAGGAAAGGGGAAAGCGAAATAGACTTGTATATTACGGGACCTCATGAATAATTAATGAGCTAGCTAATCTTTTTGCGGTCAACTGAAAAACCAGGGGGTTGCGTTCCAACGGAAGCTGAGCAAAGATGGCGGCACGCAGCAACACGTGAAAGATCTAATCTACAGCTGCCCAACAATCAACACTGCCCATTTTACTCCCAGCATACCCATGTTACCCCGTAGACCCTACTAAAATGAAAAAACTCAAGCTGAATGATGAAACTTATAGCATTACTATGGCCTGTTGAGAGGCTGTTGTTTTGTTTGAAAGTTCGGAAGTCAAGTTTAGTAACATGTAATGAAAACACACAAAGATAATTCAATAATGGTTGGAAATTGCATATCAGTTCGCAAAAATAACACTCTGAAACAAATGGAATGTATCTTTTAAATACAAAATATTTTGAAACCTCAAATACTACTCCTTCAGTGGTGGTGCCAGGCGAAGGTTAAGGGGGGACTATGGCCAGGGCCGATACCAGCTATAACTGCGTAGGGGGGCGAAAAACCAAAATTTTCCGACGAAAAAACCATCAACAACGACAGCAACAACAACAGTTGTACCGATCTAACTCCGCGGTAACTAAAATTTGGCCACATTTCGCAATTCAACGTTGAAATCAACACAATTAGTTAATATCAATCAAAAATATGCCATAAATTCAATAATTTCTGTTGGAATTTATGTTTTTACACTAAAAAATTCATGTTTTTCTCCATTATTTCTCCTCAAAATCCTCCAAAACTAGTTATTTGGAACACAAAAATTCCGACAAGAGAGCAAAATTTTCCGACAAATGGTCTGCTGGGGGGGGGGGCGCTCCGCCCCCCAGCCCCCCATTGGCTTCGGCCCTGACTATGGCCTCCTGTCGGAAGCATGCTTCCCCGTCTAAGGAAATTTGTGGTTACGGCTGGAGAAAATTTGTCAAAAGAACATTTGAAAACTAGAGATTTTATTTAGCCCTCTGTCAGAAGCTTTAGCCCCTCTATGGGAAGACTTCTGGGACCACCCCTGTGCTGTGCTGCTTGCTTTGATTGAATTCATGGATAAAACTTCAAAAAAATCTGTAGTGTATTTCTCTATCAGTTTCATAATATGATTTTTGTGCAGGGTGCATAAAAGATGTCCTTCCATCGATACAAGCCAATCCTCCTCTCAGAGCAGGAGATCTTAAATGGCTCTGGCCATATCAAGCGCTACTTCTGGTGAGGATAAAACAGTTCTTGCCCTCTCATAATCTTGTCCCAAGATGATGCCCTTTGTGGATGAATACATCAACCCGCATGTACCCGTTGATTCCAGTGATCTTTCGGCTTTCATATGAAAGTTGAATAACCATGAAAACTACAAAGTTTATTTTCATGCGATTGATATGCCTTTAACAAGCTGCTGTTCCTTTCCCAAGCTCAAACGGAGGCAACAAGCAACAAGGAACATTTGTGGACGGTTTAATATCGATTCTTCTTGGGCTTAATTGCTAATGTATCTGTGCTTGTTAGCTACGAGGAACTGTCCATAATTTACTGGCAGTACGTTTAAACTTTCCATGACATTATGTCGTCTTTATAGCTCTGTAAACGTTTAGAATTTTGGAAATTCAAAATAAAATATCGCACGACCAGTAAATGAACTAGCTGTCCTTCAAGCATGTTGCGACCTTGAATCAATCCAGAAAGAGCATTCACTTGATAGGATGTGGCTGCAGTTCATCAGTATCTGAAACTATCTCTTAATCTTCTCCGCTGCAAAAATTCAAGCAAACTCGCATCACAGGAACACAGCTTCCTCCACCATAATGGTCCATTTTGTTCAATACTCAGCCGATATCAATACTCATATTTTGCCGATATCAATACCTGAGTATTTTGTTCAATACTCAGGCGATCAGAATCAGCCGATCTGTTCTACAGTGTGGCTAGCCTATTGTATTCTTTTGTGTTTAGGAGCACAGTGATTGGCTTAAGATTATATCAAAGGTACCGACAGCGTCCCAAAAGTGGGACGCTTCGGATCAAATTACTCATTAATTATTCATGAGGGCCCATGTTACGGGGTGTCCAAGTCAGACCCAAAATACATAGACCCAAAAGAAATTTGCGTAGACCCAGACCAAAATTCTTGATTTTGACGTAGACCCAGAATATTGAAAGCAGTTTTGTGACAGACCCAGCATTTTACATAATATTTGTAGACCCAAAATTTCAAAATAGACCAGCGGAGTATTTTCTTGGTTAGATATGTTTCGAGTAAAAGATAGCCTACAGTGGGCATGATTGATTTTTTGATGATCCAAGTTGCCCGTTCCTTTGTTTAGGAGACGAAGTTCCAAGCTTATGAATATTAAACTTATCTATATGTGAGGTAGCCTATGGAGTGTCGTTTGCGTCTAAATGCTAATAGGTTAATTTTCATAGTCTTTGTTAGTTTATGCGCTTTTTCCTCATTCCCTTTCTGTTTATTTATCATTCCCTTTCTGTTTATTCCATTCCCTTTGTCTAATTACAACATTTTTCTAATTCCCTTTGTCAATTCTCTTTCCCATTGCCAAATTCTCATTTCCTTTATATTTGTTCATCATTCCCTTTATCTTTATCATCATTCTCTTTGTCTAATTACAGCATTTCTCTTTCCCTTTGTCAATTCTCTTTCCCTTTGCAAAATTCTAATTGTCTTTCTGATGTACATTTCTTATTCGATTCGGTCATTGCCTTTCTCTTTGGCATTCCCTTTCTGTTTGTGTCCATTGCATTTCTCTTTTATCATTACATGATGCATTGCGGCATGGTATGATGCATTGCGGCATGGTATGATGCATTGCGGCATGGTATGATGCATTGCGATTTTTGGCGCGAAATTTTAGACGAATCAACACACGTGGAAGGAATGGCCTAAGTTTCGATTCTCAAAACGCGTCTACGTCGATTCTCGGTTTAGTCTGGTTTAGTGAAAGAAAACCATGGCAAATCACCGCCAGTTGATTCGTGACAGGCTTGCAAGGGCCATGACTGATCCTGGTGAAGCTTTTGTGGGGTTTATCGATACTGCTCAGGAAGTTTTCAGGGAGCTTTCAAACGCTGATGCAGAGAATGTTGACCCTGACTTCTTGGAAAACTCTTCACGTCGCCTTGAGGATATAGAGAACACTCTCATTTTCCTAACTTACGATGGTGATGAAAACACGAGGATGATCGCTGGGACTGTCGTGCGTTTAAGTTTGGAAATGAAAGCCACAATCGAAAGACTGCTCCATTTGCAAGAGAACCAGGGTCCAGCTGTGAACCAGCGTCAAGGCGCCATTGGGAGACCTAAACTGGAAATTAATGCAGATCAATTAATTTTCTTGAGATCATATTGTTTCAACTGGACCCAAATTCAAAGGCTCCTTGGTGTTTCTCGCAGTACATTGTTGCGAAGACGAGGAGAACTGGGAATCTTGGGCACCGAGGATTCGTTTTCTGATCTAAATGATAATGATTTACGAGAAATAATGCAAGATATAATGGATACAAACCCTAACATTGGCCAGAGAAGGATGATAGGGGCACTGAGAGGGAGAGGTATCAGAGTCCAGCAAAGAAGAGTGCGGGAAATGATGAGAATGATGGATCCGGTAGGCACTGCACTTCGCTGGTATGGTGCAATTTATCGTCGCCGATATAATGTCCCATGTCCTAATGCACTGTGGCACATTGACGGATGCCACAAGCTAGTTCGGTGGCGATTTATTGTACATGCTTGTATCGATGGTTTTTCACGACTGATTACGTACCTCAGATGTGCTGACAATAACAGGAGTGAAACAGTACTTGAATTCTTTCTTGCAGCCACATCAGAATTTGGTATTCCTTCCCGCGTTCGAAGTGACCATGGCTTGGAGAACGTTTCAGTGGCCAGGTTCATGATAGAAAATAGAGGGTTGAATCGCGGAAGCATAATCACCGGCAGTTCGGTACATAATCAGAGAGTAGAAAGACTCCGCAGAGATGTGTATGAAGGGGTTCTTTCTTTCTTTGTTACAATTTTTGAATCCCTAGAAAATGAAAATATGCTAGATCCTCTGAACGAGGTGCATTTGTATGCACTGCATTACGTCTTCCAAGAAAGAATCAATTTTGCTTTATCACAGTTTGTTGATGGTTGGAATCACCATCCTATGCGTACCGCAAATAACAAAAGTCCGTACATGCAATGGATTGAAGGTGTAATTCGATTCAGAGACTCTGACTACACGGCAATTGAAGGCATTCTCACTCCAAGAGACATACAACTATATGGCATCGATCCAGATGGACCTGTAGCTAACGAAGAAGACTATCAAGTTGTTGTGCCAGAAATAAATCCAAGATTGCCTGAAGACGACATGCAAAGGCTTCGCACACAATTTCCCGATCCATTATTTGATGATGGTCAGTTTGGAATAACATTATATCTTGACATCCTTAACTACTTTACTCATCCTCATTAGGTGGTCGACGAAAATGACAAAACAAAACTTTACAGGATGATTTAGATCCAGGTGATGTAGTTTTGGTTTAGGTGGACTTGCCCAAGTCGTTCTTTCTTCCAGGACGACTTGGGCAAGTCTAGGGTTTAGATGATTCAGAAACCTTCCACTTTGGCCACTTGATGACCACAGGCACATTGCAAGAAGACGGAAATCCATAAGCGTACAGAAAGATGGAAATTGCCGGGGGCTGCCCCCGATGAAAAATCTATTGTTCACGAAACTTTGTCCAATTTAAGACGGCTGACTGCCTGATTGTGGCCGATTTTCGGAAAATCTTCCAACGTTGTAGCCCTCCTGCCTCCTACTCCCTGGTCTCAAATCCGCAAACTTCTTCCTACAGAGGTGTCATTTTTAGTCTTCCACGCACTTTCAAATCTGTTCAGTCATAACGAATTGATGTGGTCAAATCACTATTTCAGAATTAGCAGTGACAGAAAAAAGCACTTTACATGAATCATTACAACATAACATAACAGCATGTTCAACAAAACTACCATGAGTCTCGCTACTGTGACAAGAAATTTGTGAAATTTAGTTAATATGACGATTAATATTGATTTGAGTAATGCCCCAACAGTAATCAATTATCATGCCATCAATTTTCCGAGTATTTGCTAGCGAAGTAACGTTCATTACACGTCGTGATGCATTTCACTTATGCTGTTTATAAGAAACTAGAATTTTTGAGTCAGGGCTAAAAATTTTCTTAAGATTTTCAGTACTCAAGTTTCTCACGAGTACCTTGAAGTTTCTACAACAATATTCATGTTAATGATGCGGGGGGAAAGTGAAAAGAAAGTGAAATATGTTGAGGATTTCCTATATCAAAAAAGAAATAAATTTTCTTAATTTTTACACCCCTGGCTAAGTGCCGTGGTACATTCTTCCCTGGTACATTCTTCCCCGGTGATTTCCCCGGTGAAAAAAATGAAGCAAAATCAGACCCCGGGCAAGATGTGAATCTCCTCGGTAGAAAACGCCTCGCTAGTGAAACCCCGGCTTCAAACTGTCAAACCCGGGGGAGAAATTTGATGAATTATTTCCACAACAATACAGTGCCCGCCAATAATTAGGCCGTCCTCTGTACATAATTGAAACTCCCGGTGAAAATGTGATCATATTTTTCGACCACTGGGACCCCGGTGAACATATGACCTCTCAATGTTATAAATAGTCCCCATTTTATCTGGAAACAGGATATGACTGGGTCTGGTCCTGGGGGTCTAGTACCGCTAGTGTCCGGTCCTTCTGGTCCTGGGTCTAGTTTTTCCTTTTTGTCAGATGGAAAATATCTGCAAAAGGTCAATACAGAAACTGCAGCACAGGACAGTTCTGATGAATAAGTGGTGTAGCGGACGGTGGCTACTTTAATGGCAGGTCCCGTTCCAACAAAATAGGGCCCCGAAGGGAAACAGAACAATAATATACCAAATATCAAGTTAAATACATACAACAAATGATTTCCACCAAAAAGGACAAAAGCTGGATTGAGGACAACACATGGTCTGTCCCTTACTAGTTCATGGCTGTTTTCTGCATAGAATGGCTACTTTACATATTTTATATCTGTATTGATCCTATAATTGATTCCTAAGCCTTGTATGATAATGATTTCGTGCTAAAAAGTTTCTTAATTGTCATCATGAGCAATTCTGCTTTTGAGTGCACGGAATTGTTATGTAGTTTCCAACACTTCTGCAGATATGTTTCTTGGCAAATAAAACGTTACCGAAGAATATGGGCTCAACGGTTCTGCAACGGTTCGGTAACGGCTAAAATGTTAAAGTATCTTTGCCCTTTCCACGTTTCCTAAATTTTTTGCCATCACAGCACCAGTTTCTTGTTAAACCAGTTTCCCTTATAAAATAACGTGTTTTGAAACTTTGCAGCATGCATTCCATATTACACTTTTGTCTTACTGGCAACAAGTAAAGCCTGGTTTCCATTTGATCGCAAGGATCGCTGGCAACGCAAGGATCGCACAAGTTTGTGACCAGCGATCGTTGCGTCGAAATGGAAACTGTCTTGTTCAGTTTGCCAGCGATCGTTGCGTTGCCAGCGATCCTTGCGTTTGAGATACAAAATTTTCTATCTCTGCATCGCAGCGATCCTTGCGTCAAAGGGAAGCCGACTGAGCATGAATTTCAGCGATCGAGGCATCTCTTTCAAAAGATATTTCTTTGTTATCTTTTACCGCCATTGTGAGAATTAGATTTTGGCACCATAGTTCTAAAATTTGTGCGATCGTTGCGATAAATGGAAACTACATGACGCAAGGATCGCTGACAGTTGCTGGTCACAAATTTGTGCGATCCTTGCGTCACCGGCGATCCTTGCGATCAAATGGAAACCAGGCTTAACTAAACGAAACAAAACGACTATAATTCTACAGAACAGCAAATATCAATATCATAAAATTCAGCATTGTCTATTCTCTCGTATGATTCATCTAGCATATAGGAGACCGTCTGTTTTATTGAAGACTTGATGCCTGAACAAAGTTGGAAAATACAATCGATGTGCGAAAATGCGAGAAGGAAAGGTACAGGGTGCCTCGTGGAGGCTTTCCAGTTTTAAACTTAAATATCTCTCGGCCAGCATATCCTAGCCAAACAAATAAAACATTTATGAGGATTATATGGATATTTTTATGAACATTCCGATGATGATGAAAATTCCTTCAGTCATTTATGAGAATCAATTTGATAAAATTGAAGAACGGAAACAAAAACGAGTAAGGGGGGAGAGGGCTGTCAAATCTGAATCAAATTTGCTGCGTTTATAAGCAACGATATATAATATCAACATGCGTATAAATCTGCCCTTAGTGTTTCGTTCATTTCAACATCAATGACAGCCCTGCATATGAAGTATGTCTTAGTTGTGTTAAACTCCATTTATGTAAGCATCCTAACCATAACCCCAGGTTCCTTTTCCCAAGCTCCATTGTTCCGGGTTATGCATATCAAATTACAATGGAGCCATCAAAACATTGAAGTGTACTACCACAGGGAGCCCAGGAAGAATTGGTAAAATCAAAAAATAAATTGTCTGGAATAGGAGCTCCGTGGGAAACTGCAAAAGATTTGCGAAGCCTTGAAATAAATGCTGCGTAGGAAGCTGCGAAGGACTCGTAGCGCGTTGAGCTGCGAAGTAACTGTGAAAAACGGAACTGCGAAGGAGAGAAAAGCCAGAAGGAGAGAAGAAAAAGTTTGTTCCGTTTTTCACAGTTCCTTCGCAGCTCAACGCGCTACGAGTCCTTCGCAGCTTCATACGCAGCATTTATTTCAAGGCTTCGCAAATCCTTTGCAGTTTCCCACGGAGCTCCTATTCCAGACAATTTATTTTTTGATTTTGCCAATTCTTCCTGGGCTCCCTGTGGTACTACTTGTTTGTCTGATGATGAAAAGCGTATTGACATATAACATAAATTATGAACGCTCGAGAGATTTTCTAAACAACAAGGGATTATTTTAGACATGTTATTCCTACATCAAACCAAAGCCTTCTGATCCAAGAAGCACAGCCTGGTCGAGATACCTCGCAAAATCATCATATGTGCGATGACATATTGGCAGGGACAGTTGCCGAAAACATACTGCTGCCTCAGGATACAACTTTTCCTCTGTCGCATGAAAAGTGACTTCGATCTTTTGAGAAAGACCAGTCGGTGCAACGCTTTTTAGTGATGTTGCGAACTTTAGCATTTTCACGAGCTTTTCTTCTGAAGCTGTTTCAATGTATCGTCGGAGCCAATGAAAAGCATTATGTTGCCTACTACCAACTTGAAGGAGATGGGTATCCAAAGACGCCAGTACTGCCTCGCTCGTGACTTTTTTGGCAGGAAGGAACAATTCTGACATAACTTTTGGATGAAGAATGATATAGCGAAGGACACCAGAAATTTCTAAACCCTGACGGATTGCTGTAAGTTGCGCGATTCTCTTTCTCAGCAATTCATCGACAAGAAGCTCCGATATCAGTTCATCCCTATCTTCTACCTTTATCTGACGTGTTATATCCCAGGAGGAACCATTTACAATTTGGGCATTTACCTGGCCGTTGGAAGTGCTTTCGTCCAGAAGATCGTCGAGTTGGTCTTGGGAGTTGGCTTTACGGATGTCCTCAATCAACGTATGAAGCAAGGCTGTGGCTGTGTTGAGGGGTATTTGCTCTTCTGAGAAAATCATTTCAGCTGCAGACTGAAAGTCACCCGACGAAATGAATTCGAATACCCAGTCAGGAAAACAATGCATCCCATGACCATCTTGAAGGATAGAGTGGCCGAGGAATGTTCCAAGGACTTTGAAAGCCAACAAGCTAGCAGATGTTTTCTTTGGGATCATTGTTTCGCCAACTTCTTCGAGAAGAACCTTCTTGGCTTCTTCAAAACCAACTTGGAAAAATTCCAACCTCAATGCCCCACAATCTACGCCATCTTCCCCTTCGAATTCTACCTTCAAATCTCTAAACAAACGACGTTTCTCCACCATCGCAACTTTGTAAAACGACAAACAGTCCCTCCAGATGTTCTCTCGTCGCACAGTAACTGTTATTGGCTGATCGGAATCGATTCTCTTTTTCATTTCTTCCACAATTGATGACATCGATGTGTCACAATTAAGCACTGCATCAACAGCTTCCCGGACATGTGTATGTTGATTTGCACATGCTCTCAGTAGCTCATCAGAGGTATCAGGAAAAATTCCTTTGATGGCTAAATATATCTCATTTGGGTCAGTTCGGTAATCAGCATCATAGGATGAGCTTGCAGCAGACACCTGTGTAGAGACAGGAATTGGTGAAGATCGGTTAGTTCCATCAAGTTGCTCTGGCGATGGTCTGGATATATTCGAGAAGGACTGTGGCAATGGTTCTTGATCTGCATTGCCCGTAGATGTGACATTATCTTCTTCTTCTTCTTCGTCAGATTCGTCCACGCCAACCACAGTGTGGGTAAAGTTAGAACGATCATTTTCGCGAGGTAGGAGTTGTGCATAGACTGCTCCTTGCCCTGAAATGCGCAACAGTCTTTCGCAGGTTAAGGGAACTCCATTAGCCAAATTGATAGGTGCCAGACTGCCATAGCTTGCCTTCACAAAACGTAAGCGACGACTGGCAAGATTCAGCGGAAGTTGCTCCATCACGTTCAGAAGCAATTCATCGTCAGGCCATCGTTTATCGAATGGAAATTCGTCCGTGATCAGGCCTGCAACTCGCAGCTGTGCTCTTCGTCTATGGGTAGGGACACTTGTCTCAAGAGGATCGGGCACTATAACTAGCGTCTTATTCACAATAAAATTCTCTCTTCTCCGTGTCGTAGACCTTTGTGCACTTCTCCCGGATCCAGAGTGCCCCCCTCTTTGCTCACGACTAACATTCGGATAAGGGATTGTGGTTTGGCGACGCAAGGTTGACCTGCATGAACAAAAACATTATATCTTAAAAATACAAGAAAAGATAAAGAAATTGTGGGCTCATATTATATTGTTTATAGTTTATAGTTTTGTTATGGATTATTAATTCAAATTAAAGTTTATTTCTTCAACTAATATTTCTGCAGTTTAATCAAATCTATCAATAACCTGCGGTAGTAAACGACCGGCTGCCCCCTTTGCATTCTTTGGTATGTTATTGCACAATGTTCCAACTAATGTATTTTTTATCTGAAATTGCTTATGAAAACTCAAGTCGCTGAAAATCAAGAAACTCCAGTACCACATAGTATAACTTAAGAAACTTGTTATTTTGAACAGAGATTTTTGACAAAAGAGATCCTTAGGGAGCAGTCATAAAGTATCTGCTATATGGGGGTGGATGATATTTGGATGGGCCATGAAAAATTCTGCCATGACTTTTTGGGGCTATGAAAAATAATCAGGTGTATTTTATGGGGCCATAAAAGTTTTATCACAAAACGTTATTTCTAAAGTTTGGCAATGGCTGGAAATGCTGCAAAAATCTAAAATTGTTTTGTTACTTTTTCCCACTTGACACTTGCTTTTCTGTTCATTTCTTTTCTTCTTCCCTTGTTTAGTTCAGTGGCTAACCAGTGCTTCATTATTAAGTTATATTTCTGAAATTACACTACTGGGTAAAATCATCGAACCTACATTCCAAAAACTTAATGATTTTATGGGGTCATAAAAAATATCCTAGCTCTTTCTATGGGGCCATAAATAAGTGAATAGGAGTCTAGGATGGGCCATTATTTCTTTTGCTAGATTTTTGGAAAATCATCCACCCCCATATACCAGATACTTTATGACCACTCCCTTAGCATGTTCTTTATCTATTTTAGATTTCTTCCTGTATCATATATTCGGTAGTTACTTGAGTAATATCTCAACACTGGAAAATTCAAGAAACCTTATTTTGAAATGTTGACGAGGACACAAGAAGTAAACTAGAGGATTATTATGAACTCGCAACAAACTTGCAACAAACGTAGACTATGAAAATAGTCTATGATTTGAGCCCAAGGGGGGACGCTCAGGGGAGTCAGTCCAAGAAATTTTCCGACAACCCAAAGAGATCACTTCAGCTTCATTGCAACCCAAGAATATCAGCTCATCTTATACTTAAAAACCTGTGCATGAACATAAACTTTCCTAAAACAATGCAATGCAAATAGAGGTCAGGATTGCAAACAGAGGTCAGGATTGCCTCTAGCGAACCCGGAAATACCAGTTCAACTATGTTTGATGTCAAAAAGTATCATGAATATAGTTTCAGTTTTATTTGGACTCAAAAATATCACTTTTGGCAATATTCTAACTCAAAAATATCGGACTTACATGCCCATTTGTGCATGTGCTGAGTCCCCCCTGGATTTGAACAAGCATATGATCGACTAAAGCAAATAGAAAGATTCTGGTTCAATTTCGACTACACTCAAGATCTGAAAATCTTAAGAAACTTTCAGTGCTGAAAAAAGTTCAATTTCTTATAAACTTGATATACCATTGCGATAATAAACACCCATATAGGCCTACTCGCAGAATTTTGCATCGTACAATTCTGAGTTGAGTTGAAGTCAAGAAAACAAGCTAATGCTTAATCATTCTCGTTACCTGTTCCCAGCACGACTGTTCTGAAAAGTTGGGAACAGCGTTCTCAAAGAATCAGTTATGCTCCCACTGGCACGACCAGAAGCTGAAGTATCCGCTTGATCGGAACTGGCAGTGTTTGGCCTAGATGCTTGGCTTGCCAGCAAATCTTGGTTTGGCGCTTCACGGAAAACTGCCAGCAGTCTTTCACCTTCAGTCGCCAACTGAGTTATACGCGTTATCGCTTCTCTGACCGATTCATTTGTGGAAGACATGCTGGACAAACGTTCAAATTTCGTCTCACTGAAGGAAGACCGTCGAAACTTAGGCCATTCCTTCCACGTGTGTTGATTCGTCTAAAATTTCGCGCCAAAAATCGCAATGCATCATACCATGCCGCAATGCATCATACCATGCCGCAATGCATCATACCATGCCGCAATGCATCATGTAATGATAAAAGAGAAATGCAATGGACACAAACAGAAAGGGAATGCCAAAGAGAAAGGCAATGACCGAATCGAATAAGAAATGTACATCAGAAAGACAATTAGAATTTTGCAAAGGGAAAGAGAATTGACAAAGGGAAAGAGAAATGCTGTAATTAGACAAAGAGAATGATGATAAAGATAAAGGGAATGATGAACAAATATAAAGGAAATGAGAATTTGGCAATGGGAAAGAGAATTGACAAAGGGAATTAGAAAAATTTTGTAATTAGACAAAGGGAATGGAATAAACAGAAAGGGAATGATAAATAAACAGAAAGGGAATGAGGAAAAAGCGCATAAACTAACAAAGACTATGAAAATTAACCTATTAGCATTTAGACGCAAACGACACTCCATAGTAGCCTGTGTTCCAGACCACTTGAAACGAAAAAATTACCTTTCTTTTCAAGTGGTCTGGAACACAGGCTATATGTGAGGAAGCTGCCAGACTTTATCAAGCTATTGCTTTTGATATTATGCATCTCAAAATAATCTATATTCAGTAGCGTAGCCAGGGGGCAAGGGGGCAGCCGCCCCCTCAATCATCGCCAGAGATGAGTTTTGTAATTCTTCCAAATCCGTTGAGAAACTGAAGGGGTAAGCTGCATTTTTCTCCAACACTTGTGGTTTGTCAATGTTATAAAAGAAACAGGAATGAATGAAATTCTTGCGCTAGTAAGTGACATCTTGGTGCGATTTAGCCAACAAAAGAATCAAAAATTTCCTGCTCGCTTCGCTCGCACGTCCATACTTGCGTCATCACTGTATCATCTTGGGATCATCTTTGTACCGCCTGGCCTGCTATCATGTCTAGGCAAGGCAGACAGGTCTCTATTGAAAAATGCTAAAAAACCGTTCGGTCAAACTTCTGAAAACTGATTTGGGGTTTTGAGACATGCTGGAATCAAATTTCACTTGGGGCATGCTGAATTTCGGACCGGAAGTGGTGTTATTTGATGAGATCACAAACGTATAGATTTCGTTGGTTTTCGTTTCTTGTGTCCAAATTTATCAAACAAAGTCCAGTGAAATATATATTTTTGAATAGAGGGCAACGAGACCTTTCGATTGATATACAATTTTTTAAGTTTTGATGAATTTTAATTTTCGTCGATGACGTCATCAACGCAAATAGGCAAATACTGTGATGGTAGTTAAGGGATAAAGTGGAGTTTCTTCAACGTGCTGAATCCTTCAGAATAGCAGTAAATCGTCTAGATACAGGCTAAATCAATTTGATTCAATCCTAATTGTAAATTTAGTTGACTAATAGCTAAGCAATGGTAAGAAAATTCAAAATGGTAGCAATTTTAAAAATGGCAGCATTTAGACAATACATTTGTCATCAGTTTTCATAAATTCAAGCTCAGCACCAAAGCACAGCTGTTATTTGAGCTCGAAAGAAATAAGAACTGCTCTATAAACATAGTGACCAGAGGTCAAAACCACAGCTCTGAGGTCACTGTTAAAATAACTCAAATTACATCGAATTTCCAAACTTTAACACGAACGCGCCTTCAATAACGAATATCTGTGAATGAATGTATCGTTTGATGGCGGTAAGTTGCAATTTTATTTTATATAAAGGCATGTGCTTACTTGTTATATGCAGCAAGCACGTTTATTTATATGAAAGATCGTTTTTGCTCAAGCTGACAATCTGCGCTGAAGATACCAGAGATTTAGGGAGGGCCCTTTCAATATGGCCTAAATCATTGTCAAATATTGTGAAACTGCGACCTAACTGAGGTGACAAATATAAATTTAGCATGTACTGTCCTCTTGGATTAAAACTAGTTCAATGAATTCCAACCCCCGACTAGCTAAATCGTATCTTTTTTTTGTTGTAAGGCACAGTCATTGAAGTGAATTTTCACATGGGTCGATACTATGATTAAACATTATACATTGGTTGGTTGGTAAATAATGAATTAAAGTTGTGTTTTGTCATATTTACAGCACAAGGATGATTTCCTCGAGCCCGTTTTTGACCCAGCAATCGGAGATCAGATGCATTCTTTGCGATTGCACCCTGGAAAAAAAGGACATGAAGCAAGTTCACTTGGCAGGTTTTCAAGGCATCAGAAATAATGCTGAACTTTGGTCCCAATTGGATGAAAGAGTTTGCATGGAAAGCCCATACAGATCATTTCGAGAAGTCGTAATAAGACTACCGACTGAATTTAAAGACCCTCTCTCCATCCATAAATCTTGTGGGATTACATTTAGGAACAGACTGAAAAGTAAACAGGAGCAATCACGGAAACTCCAAAGTGAATCGGATGAAACAGACATCGAAAAGTCAAGTGAAAGAAATGATGTGGAGGCAAGGAAAAGGATCTTGCGCGAAAAAGAGGCAAAAAGGGTATGTTTCATATGTAACAAGAAACGTGAGTGCGATGAGAAACCATACAACGATGGGGGGCTTGCTCGTTGCTGTCAACTAAGCTCAGCAAAGAAGCTACCCAAGCAAATGGAAAAAAAACTTTCTCAAGAAGGTGATAGATATCACGAAGCTGCCAAACGACTGGACATCTTTCTCAATGGAACATCACACGATGTATTTGCAGCTGACGTATTTTATCATAAGGGATGCTATGGTGCCTTCATTTACGTAAGCAAAGAGCCACAAAAAGACGACGAGACAGAGAAGGTAAAACTAAGAGTTCTTGAGACCTTTAATGATATGCTCAAACGTAGAGTGATTGAGGACAAGGAGTCTTACCTCATGATAGAGCTACTCAAAGATTTGGAAGAGATAAGTCAGGACTTTGGTCTTGCACACCACCAATAAGGTTTACGAGTCATCTCAAACTGCATTTGAAGGATTGTTTCCAGGAATTGATTTCATTTTCGACAGTTGCAGGAAAACTTGTTGTTTCTTCCTCTGAACTTGGCCCAGTTACTTATGTAAATGCAGCTCTAAAGGGACATGGCCTCAGAGAGGATGATCTCACAAGAGCCTTTGCTCGACTCGTTCGGCGTAAGCTAGAAAGCAAACAGCCATCTAACTGGCCACCAACACCAGACCAATTGTCAAAATCATTAGAGAACCTTACCCCACTTCCCTGTATTTTCAATGCAATAGCCTGGTCCGTAAGTCCAAATGCCCCCAAAAATGATTTTGGTTTAGTTAAGGTTGGCAAATCGTATGTGCAGAAGATATCTGCGATATCCCAAAGTTGGGAGGGAATGGCAAGTCATGACCGAGCAGCCCCGCTAAACATAGCCCTGAGCTTGACAGTTCATAGAGTGACAGGCAGCAAAGAAACAGCACGTCTTCTTCACCATGCTGGCCTTGGCATTTCGTACAGTGACATCAGGCTATTAAACAACACTTGGGCAAATGCAGTGAAAATGCAGCACAAGCACATGCTACCCCCTGGGTTTTTTCCGGGGAAAACGCTTCATGTTACATTCGACAATTCAGATGGCAGACAGCAAACGTTAACTGGTTCAAGCACAACTCATCACACAACTGGGACGGTTTTCCAAGTCTCAGGTAGTGATGTCCAGTCAACAGAAGATGTCAGTGCAACGATGTCAGATGAGACAGAGATAATCGACGAAGAGGAGCCTGACTATGGATCTTTTAAGATACCACGAAATCGAAAAGAACCGCCCTCATTCCCAGGATTTACAGATGAGACTAAAGACTCGCCATTGATCAAGGAGGCTTTTGAAAAAGATGCAGCTTGGGTTATTGTAAGCGCAATTGGGCTTAACTGCGTAGCAGATGTCCAAAGTGATGTTGATGTTGAGGAAATAGAGCCCATTGGTTCGTGGACAAACTTTATGAAGCAAGTCACCAATGTACAAACAACCAAGTGCAAGCTGGAATATCTGCCAGTCGTTCCATTACCTCCAAGTGACAATGTAATTAAGTGGTACATGGATTCAATACTACAAATGGTTGATGATCTGAGTATCAATCATATATTTGTACACGCAGATGAGGCAATCAACTCCAAGATGCTAATCATTTCCTGGATGCACGAAGGCAGATATGATAAGATCGTAACACTAATGGGAGGCTTTCACACAATTTTAGTGAACCTAAAGATTTTGGGAAAGAAGTATGGATGCCTGGGTTTAAACAGTTGGTGGATTGATTCAGAAGTAATTGCAGAAGGCTCTGCTGTCCAAGCAATGGAAGGCCGTCATTATCATCGGGGAGTTCGATTGTTAGTTACTATATTCGAAAGAACTTTAGCTTACTGCGAAAGACTGTAACCGAATGAGGAAAATAGGCCCAAACCAAACGTAAATACACTACTGAGTCACGTGACTCCTAAAGCACGGAAATACTACAGGGGGTTCCCTACATTTCCCCCTTCCTAAATAAACGAAATTCTACTAATAAGCGATAATTAAACGCGTAAGGCACCCCAAGGAATGGTGTCGGGTAAGTATCGTTGTTGTCTCTGCCTTCTTGGTCGTTCTCTGATTAAGTCACCATTTTCGACGTGGTCATCTGCACCGGAATCCGAGTCTGAATACGAATAATCGCTATCTTCTGAAACGTCACTTTCACTTGAATTCGATTCTGCATCAGATGTTGGGTTAGGGATGGGTTCATTTCGAAATCCATTATCTACAACTGGTAAAAGGCGGTCGTGATGAACAATCTTTCGTTCCTTGCGAGAGTTCTCGATCTGGAAGTTTACACCGTTCGGTAACTTGGAAATTATTTTCCACGGGCCATCTCTACGGGGGGCCAATTTTCGGTTTTCGCCTGTCTTATAATGCTTTACTTTCAACCAAACTTGCTGACCCTCAGAATAATCGATAAAGCGAAGATTTCTGTTATACTGCTGCTGCATTTTCCGCTTACTGATCTCTAAAGTTTCGACTACTTGGGAGAAGATATCTTTCATTGATGAGCTTGTCGCGTATTCGAATTCTGCCGGTAGCACCTCATCGTGTTGGTCTGGAGCTGAATTGTCAAAAGCCACATCTTGAGGTAAAATAGCAGCTCTTCCGAAGACCACATTGTACGGAACACAACGAGTTGCCTTGCTCTCGCTGGCGTTTAAAGCGAACACCAATCCATGTAATATGGAACGCCATTTGCTTTGTTGAAGGCGACGATGTAACAAAACAGAACGCAGTAAATCTTTGACGGTACGAATATTTCTCTCGGCGAACCCATTACCTTGGCTATGATACGCCGAAGATCTACGCTTTTCAATTCCGAGTTCATTACAGATCTCTGCCATAACTTCTCCATCTACATTTGAACCTTGATCAGACAAGAGATAAAAAGGGCTGCCATGAATGTAAATCCAATTTCTCAGTAAGGCATCGACGATTTTTGGCGCTGTCTGATCTTTCAAGGGTACAGCTTGTACGAATTTCGAGAAAATATCACCAATGAGCAAAAGATATTGGTATCCATTATTATCTTTAGGTAAGTACGCGATATCAATGGATAGGAATTGCATAGGTGCATTGGGAATGAACATTGGTACAAGAGGCGCCTTTGGTGGAGATGTGGTGCACTTTGTTTTCTGGCAGGTTTCACAGCCTTGACTAAACAACTTGATGTAGTTGTACATACTAGGCCAATAATAACGATCTTTTAATAGCGAATAAACTTTGTCTGTTCCGAAATGAGCAATGTTATGATATTCTGTCACAATAAGCTTCCGCAGTGAAGGAGGAATGATAGGGCGGCCTGATTTTGTAAGTATACCATCACAGACACGCAACTGTAACTGAACCCTTTTTAATTTGCCTTTAGAAATTTTTTCTCCATTCAAGACGCATTTTGTGGCATCTGATATCAAGGGATCTTTCGATTGTTCCTCTTTTAATTGAACGCGAAAACCCTCTTTATTGCCGAAAAGGGCATAAATATTTTCTTCAAACTCTGTCGGTGGTTGTATATCACTTGCCGCCTTATTTCTCGATAGGGCATCGGCTTTGATATTGAATTTTCCCGGAATATATTGGACTGAATAATCGAACTCTTCCAACTCAGCTAACCAGCGAGCAAATTTACCTCGAGGATCCTTCTGTTCGCGGAGATGTGTCAAAGGATTGTGGTCGGAATTTAAAACGAACGTTGTTCCTGCCAAATAAACTTGCCAATGCCTGACTGCACTCACAAGAGCAAATGCTTCCTTGGTCGTTGCCGACCAGTTCTTTTGTGAAGGCTGTAATGCTGTGGAAAAATACGCAACTGGGTGTAAACAATCGTCATTTCCAACTTGCGATAAAACTCCACCAACTGCATGGTTACTAGCATCAACTTCAACGATAAACGGTTCTCCTAATTTAGGGAAGCTTAAAACCGGCTTGGACGACAGTTTCTGTTTTAAAACAGAAAATGCAATTTCACAGGAATCATCCCACTGGAACGGAACATTTTCGCTAGTTAGCTTGTTTAATGGTTGGCAAATTTCGGCGAAATTTTGAATAAACGATCTGTAAAATCCTGCAAGTCCTAGGAATCCTTTCAATTCTTTTCTAGTTTCTGGGCGTTTGTAGTTATCAATTGCTTCTGTCAGCCGGGCTTGAGGTTTAATTCCTCCTTTAGAAAGCTCAAAACCAAGAAAATTGACTTTGTTGCATGCGAAAACACATTTTGAGAGCTTTAATGATATTCCTGATGATTGCAATCTTTGGAATACTTGCTCAAGATTGTGGAGGTGCTCTTGAAAATTTCCACTGAAGATTACTATGTCATCCATATAGGCCAAGACTCGATCTGAAGGAAGACCAGATAAGGTGATATCCATCATCCTCTGATAGGATGCTCCAGCATTGCATAATCCGAATGGAGTGACATTGAATTCAAATTTACCCCTTGGGACCGAGAACGCTGTTTTTTCTTTATCTTCTTCTGCTACTGGCATCGACCAATATGCTGAGGCAGCATCTAGAGTTGTCCAGAATTGTGCCCCTTCCATTCTGTCAATCACGTCACGAATATGTGGTAGAGGATATGAATCCTTCTTCGTTACGTCATTAAGCCCTCGGAAATCACAGACAAAACGCATAGAGTCATCTTTTTTCTTAACGAGAATAACTGGGGCGTTCCAGGGTGACGAAGATGGTCGAATGATGCCGTTGTCAAGCATCTGTTGCACTTGATCACTAACTTCTTTGTCCCAAGCATGAGGAATGCGATATGGTTTCATACGAACTGGTTGCGCATCGTTCGTTATAATACGGTGCGTCATATTCCGTACTGGTGTCGGTTTTCTTGGGTTAGAAGCGAAAATTCCACCATATTTGGAAATTAGTGCCCTTAACTGATCTTTTTCGTCATCAGAAATATTGTTTCCATGATTTACACTTGACTGAGGGATTGATAAATTTTCGTCCTCTTGTGAATCAATTTTAGAAACAGTTTCATTGACCATCGTTAGATTACCGATGAATTTCCTAGAATTTACTGTTACTTCGTCATTGTTGACGTTCAACAAGGATATTTGAAACACGCCATCTAAATCTGGAATTACTCTGCAACGCGTAGCGTACACACCCATTACTCCACCCAAAGGTTTTGGTTCGAAGTCTGCAGTTATCAAGGATAATGAGTTACTGCATTTGACGTTAACGATACTTTCGGAGCGTGGGGGCAAGGACACGTTGTTTTGTACTCGGACTGGTTCTTTTGCTTTTGAAGAAACACAGATAAACCATTTTTTACCCAGCTTAACTCTGTTCGCGACGATATCGAACTCAATTGTTCCAAAATTTGAAAGGAAATCTCTGCCCAATAATACATGTTTGTATGTTTTTGCATTGAGAACTTTCAAATTTTGCTTGATGAGTATACCACCTAAATTTATCGTTACCATCACAGATCCAATTATATTCATTTCTCTACCAGATGCATCGACTAATTTATGCTCGGTTGTGATAATTTTGTGGCCTAAACCAAGCATTTGGAGGCTTCCTATGTCAATCAAGGAGCAACTAGCCCCAGTGTCTAATAAAGCGTTTATTTTTCTGTTTTCAAACATGACATTGAGCACGGCGGAAAATTCTTCAGCAAAATTACAAGTTTCTTTTTCGTCACCGGTTAGTCATTGATATTTGGGACAGGAAGAATCCCAAGCATCATGACCTTTGTTCCCGCAAGCTTGGCAAAAACGGAGGGGACACTCGCGGAAAAAATGCTCAGGGCTTTCGCAGGTGCGACATTTTCTCCCTCTTTGCGATGTGCGGTTATTTCTTGGGTTTCCAGCACTAGGCCGATACGACTTGGTTGGAAAATTACCTCTTCCTCTTCTTTGGTACCCTCGCCATTGATTTCCGACAAAATTTGCTGATGCAGTTTCTTGTTTACCCCCGTCTTCACCCCCGTGACTGCCAATCGATATACCTTTCATTTTTTCAATCACCTTTGCTGCAATCTCGTCAACCATTGAAGGGCCTTCAACACTCATCATGCATTTTTGATTATTCTCTGAGGCAAACGAATCGATTCCGGCCAATTGTAATCTCATTGTCTCCGATGTCAGCTTATCGACATCGGCATCATTGAAACTTGGCAGGGATTTCAGCGCGATCTGCATCTTTGGATGAAGTCCTTTCAGATAATAATCCTTGGCGATTGTCTTTCGTGTGTTATCATCAAAAGGAGGGTAGGCAAGCTTGACTAACTCGATTATTTTGTAAGCAAATGTTTGTGGCGATTCATCTGACTTTCGTCTCCTACTGCTTAACTCGACGATTGCTGTCTCTCTGTCTAAATTTCCTCTTTCGAACTCTTTCAGCAACTCTGAATGTATTTTATCGACCTTTTTTCTGTCAGCTGTCGATAATCGCATGTACACATCGAAAGCACGACCCTCAAGTTTGCTTGCCAAATTCTGAGCAGCTTTCTCTCCATCGTACCCCTTTAGTGACGAATGCAGCGAAACTTTCTCGAGAAAAACATTCACATCGCCAGTTCCATCGAAGCATTTTACTTTCGCATCCATATTGGAAAGATTCGGTTACAGTAATGTTAGTTACTATATTCGAAAGAACTTTAGCTTACTGCGAAAGACTGTAACCGAATGAGGAAAATAGGCCCAAACCAAACGTAAATACACTACTGAGTCACGTGACTCCTAAAGCACGGAAATACTACAGGGGGTTCCCTACACGATTACACAAGCAATCATTTGAGGCACTGCTTCGGTACAGGATCTTGAAGCTTTCTATTATGAACAACATGACAACCGAGTTGAAGCAAAGTATTGCAGACTTGAGGATAAAGCCATCGTCAGAAACTCTCACAGCCGTGATACAGCAACCAGAATTTAGAATCCTTCTTGCAAATCTGCTTCACACAACTGGAACACAATCAAAGATGATAGTCGAGTATATGCATGATGTGTCTGCAATGCTCTGTCTTATTAGCTCCGTGAGAGAACATTCAATTGAGCGACACCTTGCTGCAGAGCGAGCCTTAATTCCAAAGTGCTTTGCCTTTGGCCACCCAAATTACTCCCATTACTTGACATATCAGCATGACAGGCTATTAGACATCAAGGCAACAGAGAGCATGGTTTGGGATGATCTGGTCAAGAATGGATTTGGAGGCTCGTTGTCAGGGGAGCCCTTTTCTACCATTCATGGTGACCTGATCACCGAAACCACCATCAATAGAGAAGTCAAAGTTAGAGGTGGGCCAATGCAAGGTGGCTTCAGTACAGATGTAAAAACTGTGGATACCTTCTTGAAAACAAGTCATATCGTAGCTGATTTGAGAGGAAAATTGAAAGAAAGATTAAATGTCCTTTCAACTTCAAGTCACAAGGAAACGACAAAGGGAGCAAAAAAGAAGCACGAAGAAATGATTAATAGCCTGGTTGGACAGCTCAATAACTACTTTGACCCCTTTCTCGTTGGTCCTGCAAGAAATTTCAAAACAGGGACGGAAATTGATCCAGCTATAGTTGATGGACTTCTCTCATCAACTGATTTAGGAAATGAAATGTACGCAGAATTTGTGAATGAAAGGTTGAGAGCACAAGATGACGAGAAAGTCAGCTTCTTTCAAAGTGTAAAAAATCCCAAATTGAAAACAGGCTTGGAGAAACCAAAGAAAGCTTTAAAAGTTATTAGTGTGCTTAAAGAAGACAGACAGGCATTTGGCTCAATGGTAGGGAAGGACACTTCTCCAGAAGAAGCACTTTCGTTTCCCCTTACATGCGTTCCACTGGCACTAGCTTCACCAGATGGTGACTTAAGACAAGGCTCAAAGGCCTCCCTGAGAAATCATCTAATTGAAGAATCAGATGCTTTGACTAATGAACCAGCTGATAGAGCAATTTGGTTGGTAGATGGTATGGCTGCCGTCAGATCTTTACCCCACAAAGAAACTTGGAAAGAATATGCTGCATCATTTATCATGTTCTGCACTCCAAGCAGGGACTCCCATCCTGCAAAGCTTGGCATTATCTTTGACTGCTATACAAGAAGTCACATCAAACAACTGACTCAGTTGCGGAGGGGTACACCTGGAAAAAGGGTTTACATTTCCAGCAGCCAGCAAAGCATGCCCAGTGGGAAAGCGTGGCAAACATTTTTGCACCATCCGGAAAACAAGACAGAGCTCATTCACTTTTTGGTAAAATTCATGAAAGAAAACAGGAATTTACTCAGAATCCCAACAATCGTAACAGAAAATGAAAAGTCATGGTTGTTGACAACCACAGCCGTCATTCAGTTAGATGACTGCAACCATATTGAAGCAGATACTCGGCTAATCTACGTTGCAAGCACGGCCGATTCACCAGTTGTAATCAGAGCAACTGACACAGATGTGCTGATTCTAATGGTGTTTGTCTACACAGAGATGCGCAAACATCAATGGCAAATGAAAATCGATAAAGATAGTTATGTCAACATTGGCAAAATTTGTGATGGCTTTGGCACTGATGTATGCAAGGCTTTGCCAGCTTTCCACAGTATCACAGGCTGTGATACAGTTTCATTTCCTTTTCGAGTAGGAAAGATCAAGCCGTTAAAGAAGATGATCAAAGTGGGTGCCACTGACCAAATTTCAACATTTGGATGTGACACACTTACAGATGAGCAAATGGTTTCAGCAAAAGAGTTCTTTAGGTCCATTATGTATCCCGGACTAAAGAACGAGAACTTGACTGAGACGCGCGTTAGAATGTATCGAAATCAAAAGGAAAAGGCGAGTGAGAGGATCATTCCTGATGATAGCAGTGTAGAACAACATTTGAAGAGAAGTTGGCTCCAAAGCTTTATATGGCGCCAATGCCTTGAAAGACAAATAGCATACCCTGAAATTGATGAGTCTGGATGGAAAGAGGAAGATGGAACAACCATACCAGTTTGGTATACGTGCAGCCAATTTCCTCCAGATATGAAAGATTTGGAAGACAATGAATCAGTCAATGGTAAGCCACAATTTTGTTCTTACTTTTAGCTAAATAAGTATTGTACGCAGCAGGCATACTTTAACATGAATCAAACTGCAATTTTCAAGCAAAAGTTTAATGGCTATTACAAATGAGTTGAACTTGAATTTCATTATTAATTTGTAGATGCGATGGAAACCTCAGATGACGAGAATGATTCGGATGGCTATCAACCCCCAACAAAGAAAGACAGATCAGCAGAACAGGAAGCTATTTCAACAAATGAAGGAAATGAAGATGATATCGAAACTGAATCTGATGATGGCGCCATTCATGATGATGATGATGACGATGATGATGATGATTATGATGATGATTATGATGATGTATCGGACAGCAGTTATGACAGTATGGATTTTACATAAGTTCAAGTTCAAGGTTTGATTTTTAATCTTTTAACTCCAAATATTCTGCAGGATTCAACACATTGGAGAAAGCTTACATTATCCCGGAACCAGTATAGTCTGCAAGGTCTGATGACGTCATCCACGGAAATTTAAATGTCATCGAAAATTAAAAAATTATATATCGATCGAAAGGTCTCGTTGCCCTCTATCCAAAAATATATATTTCACTGGACTTTGTTTGATAAATTTGGATACAGGAAACGAAAACCAACGAAATCTATACGTTTGTGACGTCATCAAATAACACCACTTCCGGTCCGAAATTCAGCATGCCCCAAGTGAAATTTGATTCCAGCATGTCTCAAAACCCCAAATCAGTTTTCAGAAGTTTGACCAAACGGTTTTTTAGCATTTTCCAATAGAGACCTGTACCGACCCAGGCGCCACTTTAACTTTTTTTTTTATTTAATCCATTAAAATAAACACAAAATATTTACAGCTACTGTGCCTGTCATGGCGGGAATAGACACTAGGTCATCGGAGTTCCCACCATGACACTTTAACTTGGTAGCTATGTGTATGAGTCTATTTGGTACAGAATATACAATACAATTAATCACACCTTTCGAATTTTTCGAATTTCTATTAAGAATTTCTCCTTCCATGTGTACTTATGCTGCCACTTGTTTTCTTGAACGATTTCTGCATTTTACATTTTACGATTTGTCCAGCATTACAAGAATTTATGAATCCAACTTAAGCCATCCTTAACTTTAATCGACAGTGCATCTCTTCTACAGTGATGTGACATTTCAACCATCCAGTGAAATTCTGTGTGTGATTCTCAAAATTTTCGGCTCGCTTCGCTCGCACTTTCTTCATGCTCCAAATAGTCCATAGATCACTCCAGGGCCCGAGCTGGCTCTCGACGGGCCCTGTCCAGAAGCATCGTAGTTGGGGTGCATTCTTGGTTTTCCTGTGGCGTGCCTGAGAGGAATGCGGGATCCGAAGAAATTCTTGAACAATGTTGGAAGAGGCATTCTAAGCCAGAGTAGAATGCTTGTCATCAAAAATTTTCCTGGTGACTTGACCCTGGACCCATCCATTTCAATTTCCCCACTTACCTTAGCCTGTAAATGCCTGTCGTCGGTCATAGATAATAGAAGGGAGGACTGGATGGGCAACGCGGCGACATCAAAGGGTTATGTTGAGATCGAGGTTAATCATGAACTGCAGAAGAAGCTTCACTTCCGGTCGTGGTTGCTGGGCCTAAATTTTAAGGTTCACGGACTTTGCTGTGTTTAAGCATCTTCTAATATTAAGAATGTTCTAATACTGATCTAAGTCTTTTAAACGTTTTTAATGAAAGAAATGAGAAGTTATGTAGCTGAGATTTTTGCTGATGAATAAATGGTTGGTGTCAGTTGCTGCATTGCCAGTTGTAGAAGGTATCGATGCAAGACTAAATATCGGCCAGGTCGAAAACTCGGAGATGTCGGAGATCTCGGAGAATTATCTCCGAGTTATTCATCTCCGAGTTTTCGTGTTGGCCCTATATGCATAACTCGAAAACTCGGAGATGTTTGGAAATCTTTTCGAAACTTCTCTAAATTGTCTATTTCACACTGTTTAAGCCTTTATTCACTAACAGCATGTAAAAGGATTAGTTTCATGGTGTAAAACCGACATATCCGAGTTTTTCATCTCCGAGTTTTCGTGTTGGCCCTATATGCATAACTCGAAAACTCGGAGATGTTTGGAAATCTTTTCGAAACTTTTCTAAATTGTCTGTTTCACACTGTTTAAGCCTTTACTCAATAACAGCATGTAAAAGGATTAGTTTCGTGGTGTAAAACCGGCATCTCCGAGTTTTTCATCTCCGAGTTTTCGTTTTGGCCCAATATGCATAACTCGAAAGCTCGGAGATGTTTGGAAATCTTTTCGAAACTTCTCTAAATTGTCTCTTTCACACTTTTTAAGCATTTGTTTCACTAAGTTTGACAGTCAGAGATTCGAGTAAAATGGGGCACATGCAGATATTGGAGATAGGATGACATATACAAAGAAGCAGCATTACGAGATTGAATTGTAACAACAATATCTACTGCAACGTTTATAATTTCATATACCGTAATGAGGGCAGCAGAAAGCAATAATTAAAAGACATATTTGTCAAGCAGGTAGGCAAAATGATGCCAGAAAGAGGCTTTGTTTTTCTGTTTAATTTTAAGAGCACAAGAGAGCAAGTATCTTATTTGTTTCAAGTTCACCAATAACGCACTTGATAGATGTGTTTGATGTCAGAAGGTTGCAATTTTGACCACTAATTTTAACTGAATGATAATGAATAATTCGAACTAAAGACTGGGACGGACTTTTTGCTGCAAATATTTCATTTTCATCATGTTCAATGGTTCTGGGATACTGCGTCATAGGCTAGGGGTTTACTGCATGTTTTGACGTGTATGGGGCATGCTATTGGCATGGGTATTCCTTTTCGCAATTTTGGTTTGAACAGTATCAGCTTTCGTGGTTTTAGGAAAGAACAAAGAGATGGGCCATTTGTTAAGGAATGTGTAGCATCGGGCAGGTTCTTTTTATAGAACGATATAAAGTTTCGGTAACGTATTTGAAAAAATTTCTTGAAGGAATGGTTACGTTTTTGTCTAAATTTGCACACCAAGTTGTTCGTGAATAAAGGCTTAAACAGTGTGAAACAGACAATTTAGAGGAGTTTCGAAAAGATTGCCAAACATCTCCGAGTTTTCGAGTTATGCATATAGGGCCAACACGAAAACTCGGAGATAAAAAACTAGGAGAAACCGGTTTTACACCACGAAACTAATCCTTTTACATGCTGTTAGTGAGTAAAGGCTTAAACAGTGTGAAATAGACAATTTAGAGAAGTTTCGAAAAGATTTCAAAACATCTCCGAGTTTTCGAATTATGCATATAGAGCCAACACGAAAACTCGGAGATGAATAACTCGGAGATAATTCTCCAAGATCTCCGACATCTCCGAGATCTCCGAGTTTTCGACCTGGCCACTAAATATCCTCAATTGAGCTTCTTCAGTGTAACGCGTAAAAGAAATCCCGAATGGACTGCTAATCTCATAAAAATCATCAATCGTTGTGACTCAAGTTTCAAGCCAAAGAATGCAAAAATATGCTCAGTTCATTTCAAGCCAGAATGCATTTTTATAGGTAAGTTGGCTTTTGTCCAGTTGCGCTTTTTTACAGAAGGATATGTGATGAGATTGCTGAAATATCTTTCACATCAAAATATGCGAAAACCTTCCAAAGTTTTGATTAAACCTCATACGACACCAGTTTCTGTACTGCACAAATTTGTATCTAATTTGTTGTTGATTTATGATGATTTGTTAAAATTTTGTAGAGTGTCAGTTTTGGTTTCATATCCTACAGTCCTAATTTTAAAGTTCCACTACATACAACGACAAAAAGTTAAATACAATTGAATATAGCATGCAGAACTAATTAGAACAAGATATATATTGTGGAAGAAATCCAGAAGAATTGTACCTTATTATATCATGAAACAAAGGAATTCTATGTAGGGGAGTTTCTTAAAGAGGGGCTGGCTAATCAAGGAGAGAGCACCGCCTATTTAAAAAGCTGATTGGCTAATTATTTCAAAATTTTTCACAAAATTGATATGAAAGTTTCCTATCTTACTGTGGATGGTCATCCTGGTTGAAATGAAATGGGCCTTAGTGCAAGACAAAGAGGTATTATTTGTGGATTATAGACACCAACTCTTTCGTAAGACTTATTTTATGTTTGTAAGCATCAAATATTTGGTGTTAGTTGGAATTTGGTGTCATTTATGTCAACCATGTATCAATGTATTCAGCAGAATATAGCATAGCAAAGTAAGCTTCATATTACATTTCATTGTGCTTGTGATGACCCCCAAAATTGTTATACCTTTCATATGATCTCTCTTTCAAAGAAAGCCGTGCCTCCTCTTTGAGCTTGATAAGTTGGGGTTTTGTGTGGAAAAGACGTAAAACCTGTAAGTGATAGCGGAAAAATAAAGGATGGTGCACTGAAGCAAACTGTTCTGTTCTTATATTAGATGATGAAGGAAATCCAGCACTTCAAGAAAACTGCCTACCAACAGAAGATTTACCAAGAAGGAGCATTGAAACTGCCAAACCAAAACCCAGACGAGAAATTGTATACCATTTTAAGCCAGATGTAGTACTTAAACCTGTCAAATATACCTCTTTGGCTGATGTGAGTAAAGATCTCAGGTATGTGAAACTGCCATGGCAAATAACAAAGAAGAGTGACACATGTTTATACATAAGAAGGCTTTCAGAGGACAGCAGCACTACTGAAATTACAGTGAAAGTTAATGACTGTTTGGGATACGATATTGAGTGCTATGGCATCAAATTGCCTGAGGTCCATTCCATCTATAAAAGCAATCTACGAAGTCTCCAAAGAGATAGACTTCATTGGCTGTTATCTGCAGTGGACAAATTGAAAATATGTGAAGGAATAGTGGAAGAACACTTGCAAAAGTATGCGCAGTTACCAACTTCTATTGAGAATACCAAAGGTGTGTCCTTCTATTTGCATGCTTATCCATTGACAAATGATGCAGAATGCTTTGCTGATGATGACAGTGGTGATGAAGCACCTCATGACCATTTCCCACTGTACTTTAAAACATGTGTTAGATCTGTTAATTGCTCTGTGCTGACAGATGGAGGCAATGCATGCTCTCATTGCATTGCCACTGGTAAAGTTTTAAAGCAAAGAAGTCAAAGGGAAAAACAAAGTGAGCAAAAGGCACTTTCATTGAAGGCTCCCCTGAAAATTGCAGCAAGGGAAAAATTAGTGAAGGCCATTAAAACTGCCAGAGAAACAGAAAAGCTTTTGAGGAAAGAGGTTGAGTCACTCAAGGAGCAGATAAAACATAATGGTGTCACCCTGGACAAAGAGATGCACAATGATCTAAGGGAAACAGTAGAGAAAACAATAACTGGGATGAAAGATGATTCATTTGAGAAACTTTTTTGGAAGCAGCAAGTTGAATCATTCAAGTCATCAAGTTGCAATTCATTCAAGTGGCATCCAATGATGATCAGGTTTGCACTGCACCTGCACCTAAGATCTCCATCAGCTTATAATGCCTTGAGACAGAGTAAAGTTGTTAAACTACCATGCGAAAGAACTTTGCGAGATTACACTAATGTTATCTCTCCCAATGCAGGCTTTGGTAAAGATGTTTTTGATGACCTAAAGAAGGAAGCAAGCAAGTTACATGGTGATATTCAAAGCTATGTTACACTTATGTTTGATGAAGTCTCAATAAAGGACGATCTTGTGTTTGACAACAGCACTGGGGAGCTCATTGGGTTCATAAATTTAGGGCAAAATATGAATGAATTCATTGACGGTTTTAAGAAAGGTGAATTGAGTAAATCAATTGCTTCTCATGCCCTTGTATTCATGGTCGTTGGCTTAGCCTCGAACCTGAAGCAGACGATTGGCTTTTTTGGAACAAGAGGAGCAACTGCAGATGTGCTGTATCCACTGGTGTGGAAAGCTGTTGGCTATTTGGAAACTTATGTTGGATTAAAGGTTATATCAGTAGTTTCAGATAAAGCGAGTCCAAATCAGCGGTTTTACAGAATTCATAAAAGAGCCGAAGACACATTCATTTACAGGGCTAACAACATATTTGCAAAGGATGAGCAGAGACATCTTTATTTTTTCTCAGATGCCCCACATCTGCTGAAAACAATAAGAAACAACCTGGCTAACTCAGGTGCTGGGTTGAAAACTAGATACCTATGGAACAAAGACAAAGATATGCTATGGAGCCATGTTGTACAGTGCTATCAAAAAGACTGTGCAATGCAAGTTAGAAGGTTACCAAAGATTTCACGGGACCATATCTATCTTACAAGCTTCTCAAAGATGAGGGTTAACCTAGCTGCACAAGTTATGAGCGAAACAGTTTCCAAGGTGATGCAGTCATATTGTTCAAATGTTGCTTCAGAAACTGCTCATTTCATAGGACTGGTAGACAAGTTCTTTGATTGTTTCAATTCCTGCTCTTTAACTGAGGCAGAGTATAAAAGAAAGCCCTTCCTTGCTCCCTTCAAAGATGCAAACGATGCAAGGTTTGAATTTTTAGAAAATGAGTTCTTGAAGTACTTGAAAGACTGGAAGGCTGCAACTGCAAGCAGGAAAGGTTCTTTCTCAAAATTAGAGAGATCGAAAATGTTTCTTTCTGAACAAACCTATGAGGGAATTCAAACATCTGTCTATTCGCTGATAGAAAGCACAAAGTTTCTACTTGACCATGGTTTCCAGTATGTGCTTACAAACAAATTCAATCAGGACCCATTGGAGGAGCACTTTGGCAGGCATCGAGCATTGGCAAGGCGATCAACAAATCCGACCTTACATACACTGGGATATCAAGAGAATAAACTACGCATACAGAGATCTATTGCAACTCTGATCACACCGAAGGGGAATGTACGTGGGAGAAAGCGTAAGCATGAAGGTATAACTATCACAAACAGTCCTTTGAAAAGGAGAAG
The DNA here is from genome assembly GCA_964020215.1 of Aurelia sp. 3 sensu Dawson et al. (2005). Lineage (NCBI taxonomy): Eukaryota > Metazoa > Cnidaria > Scyphozoa > Semaeostomeae > Ulmaridae > Aurelia > Aurelia sp. 3 sensu Dawson et al. (2005). The sequence continues at coordinate 13,201,887 of OZ026583.1, forward strand.
GAAACTACCAAAAAATTAGTCAGCAAACAAAACTGAGTCTTACATTGTAGCACAGAATACAATGTTACAGCATGGGTTCCAACATTGTTATGAGAGGTTCATGACCTAGTTATTGAACTGAATGGCTTGAAAGAAAGTTTTAGCTACTTCTCCATTCAGTAGTTCTACCATTGGACTTTTCGGAAATCTTCAATGTTTTCAGAATTATGTTTTTCTTCTATTATAAGAATTCAAGAAAATTTTGAAAAAAACTCAAAACCATCACAGTTTCTAAACTTTTTGAGGAATCACATCTACATGAATGATGAAAGAAACATTGGGAAAGTCATTCATTCTTCTGACTTATGATTTAGAAATTTGATGCTGTCAAATCCTCACAAGTGATCTGATGTTTTATATAAATTTAAATACTGTATATTCAAGCTTTCTGAGAACATAGCAAAATAACTGAAATTTCCTTCAAGCTATTCAGTTCAACGAAATAGGTTACAGAAGTAAACCAGTTTTTGGAACCAATACTCAATATTTACATTGCAGTGAACACTTTGATCATATCTTAACAACTTGTTCTTCCTAGTGCATGCTTGAGAATTCATAAAGTGATCAACATCCTGCTGAACCCTACATCTTTGGAAACTAAGCTTCAACATTGTGCTGTGTTTTGTTCCATAGAAGCATGGGGTGAAATTTGTTTCTGAATATTCTTAAAAGTTGTTGAAAATTCTTGTTTGAGAAAAGAAGTAGCAAATTCTTTGAGATAAGAAAGACCTGTACTGTATAGATCTTGTGACAACTAAGGGGAGAGCAACCCTTAGTTACAAACAAAGTATCAAAAAAAAATTTTCTAAAGCAACAGGATGCAAGCCAGAAATTACAAGTTAGACAAGACAAACAGAATAAGAAATTACCCCCATCTCTATTACCCTGGAGCAGCTGTTTCTGACTTGCAACCATCTGCTATACCCTTTCTGGCAGCCTGCTGTGCAACCTGCTGCATATCTACCTGCATATTATACTGTTCACAGTATTGTAGCCCCTTTAACTGCTCTATTTTCAAGCAAAGTAAGGTCTTACTGACAGTGTACTGCAGCTCTCCACTGTTTAAAGGCTGATTTCCAGTCAGTGTTATTTTTCCGAGCGGACAGAAATTCTTTGTTTGCAAGAAAAAGTTATTTTGAAATTGAGTAGATTGTTACAGCTGAACCACCTTTTATTGTCTAAAATTTCACTCACTTCAAAATTCTGCCAAGTAGAAATTGACCTTAAAGTTTTCTGTTGTCATAGGAGCCAGTTTGTGATGTAGTACAGGTCTTGCTCACATTATGTTATTCTTAGAATTCTTGTTTCAGAATCCTTTCCTGTCTTTCATACGCCCAAATTTGTACAAGAATGTGAAAAGTTCATGAAAATTATTAAGAATTTGTAAGAATTCTAGAAATTCTATTTGTGTTAATGTTGGCAGGGCCTGTATAATACTGCACTGTAGTACAGTACATAGTCTATTGGTAAAGGTTCGTGCAACAACTGTTTATCTTGAGAAGTGTATCTATTTATTCTCTGTGGAGAAATCCATAATTTCTTCTATCTTCAACTAAGTTTCAGTATATTCTTGATTCATCTCAACCATTTAATTCTTGTCAACTTTTGTTTTCTTTTTCTTGTCTTTCTCCTCCTCATCTTTTTTGTCCTTTAATTCTTTTCGAATCCCTTTCTTCTTGAAAGATGCTTTTATCTGGGTACGATACTTTTCTATTGTTTGTTTAGCATGACTGTGGCAACGAATCTTTATGTATAAGGAAAGCACCATCTTCAACAGAACCAATGCATTTTCATTTGAACAACTTTGCGGCATCAAATTGATGAACTTATTTTGAACTTCAGGGTTCTCTTGACACAGCTGTAGAATGTGCTTTGCATTTATGTTTGTTGATGTCACATTTGAATGCTCTCGGAACGTATTCTCAGCAAGAAACAAAACTTCACAATACTGCATCTTAGGGCGCACTAAGCCACCTCTATTCAAGATTGCAATGAGGTCATTGTTGAAATCTTCAGTATAATCTTCTGCTTTGAGTTCACCTAACATGGTAATATCTTCATCAAAAGTTGCTTTGTTTTCAAGAGTACAAATTTTAATCATTTTGTGAAACTTCTTTTCAAGTTTAGATATTATGGCACCAGCAATGTAGCAAATGACTTCCTTCTCATCTGCTGATAATGCAGCAACATGAACATGGAATTCAGCTGCTGAATTCATTTTTTTGCACACCTCTGCATGAAGACATGTTTGAAGGTTAAATAAAAACCATGATATGAAGTCATTTGAAGTATCAAGTTTAGCTTGCATCATGCTTATGACAGCTGGGTCAGAGGCAAGTTTGTGGAACTCCTTCCACATGATCTCTTTTGCAGCTCCTTTGTTATTCCCATTGAAACCTTTCATTGTCAAGTCCAGCTTTGGAATAAGAAATTCAATGCTAAAACCAGCATCCAATAGTATTCTAATTTTGTTTCCATAAAGCTCTTCTAGCATTGCATCATTCAACATCAATGTGAGGGCATTCTTTGCGACTGTGGCAAGAGTTTCAACATCAATCAAATTTACACGAATACCTCCAATCGGTGTCCCAAGATTTTCCTTCTTTGCTCCCTTTTTTTGACGAACCTCACTCTGATGTATCATTTGTATACCTTTGTCATCACAATACTGTATGACAATGTCCTACAAGAAAAAGATTAAGGAAATGTTAATCAAAGTAGTTTTTATCAGCAAAATCTATGTAAGCTACAAGAGAATAAGCATCAACGTTTGAATTATCATGATTATTTCTTAGCAAATTTTCAAACAACAAGCCATAAAGAACAGGTGATTTCTGAGGATGAACATACTGTATTAGGATATGTACATTTTTCATAGTAAGAATCTTGGATCAGTCCATAATACTAAAACTTTTTTCATTTCAAATGAAAATTTCCAGTATTTAGTACCAGGATTTTCTTTGTAATTTTAAACAAAAAAGAGTTATGTTGGCCAAAAACATAATATTTCATGCAACAATGACAAGAGTTCAACAAAAATCTCACCATCATGATGATAATCTAAATGATGATAATTTTTCAATTAGTTGTGTTAATTTCTTAGATTTTTTGCCATCCAGCACAAGCTTCTCATAAACCAATTTCTTACACTACGCCCATATAAAAAGATGAAGCTGAGAAGACTACCCCTGCAACAGAGGAGTTGCATGCCAACTGAATGAGTTTTGGCCTGTTTGGATCTTTTCCGATAACAACAGTAAAATGACATTTGTATTCAATAAAAGAAAAGTTTCAGTTAATTTCCACTTTTTTGACTTAAATCTTACGACTGGACGCCGAGAAATAGTGTCTAGGAACCGAAAAGATCATTCGGCCTAAATAAAATTGCATGGCATGCCACTCACTCACCCCTGTCGTGGCCTAGCTTTAGCTACTGTAATCCTTGCAATAATACATTAACTTGACTCACCTCGAGCAGATCTTCGTCTGCTATGCCAAAAAAATCGTCAAAATCAGTATCACAAGCCCCAGAAGCCATATCCAAAGATCCAAAGATCCAAAGCAGCTGGCCCTTTCTTACTTGAGAAGGACTTTAGTCCACGCTGTTGCGGCCAGACCGGATATGAGCCTTCTTCTCCAAGTCAAAATTTGCGACAAAAACAACATCCGCAACCGCGAAACAAAAGACCCTATTGTTCCCAGGCCTCCGTTGCCCATCCAGTCCTCCCTTCTATTATCTATGCGTCGGTCGATCCTTATTTCCTTCTTCTCTGGAAAAATCTGATCAAAAGATGATTTGAAGAACCTGTACACTGAACAACAATTTCTTTCGCAAAATTTTCTTGCAAAAGATTCTGTAGACTGACTAGAAAATGATGAAGTAGCTAAGAGAGACACTTCCTTGAATACCAAGATCGAACGACCAGCACCACATCATTCTCCAGTAAAGCCTAGAAGATCAATTTCGTATTTTGTACTTGATATGTTGGACCGCTTGTAACTGAATAAGAATTCTTCTTTTGCTTTCGTAGAGTAACTTACAATAATGAGGATAAATTCTTGATTAAAATTTGAGAAAACGTCCTACCTTTTGTATTCAATGTAGTCATGTTTATGATGCAAAATATAACTGAAAAGGGCGTTTCCCTCAATGTCCGACCGTCTAAAGGGCGTGGCCCCCAAAAATTTTCCCGGGGGCAAGCCTCCGGACTCCCGTATTTTCTCCCTACGCTCGCATTCTGCCCCCCAAAGGCAGGGACCTGGCTACGCCACTGTCTATATTGTCGTTATATTAAAGTCCCTTATTTGAAAATTTTCTGGGAAAAGACCCCATCAGTCGTGATCATTTGCTTCTTTCATGGCAAATTCTCCAAAAATTGGGCGTTTTTCAATCATCTGAAGGGCGTGGTCATGACAATTTTTTCCGGGGGCAAGCCCCGGGACCCCCAGTTTTCGTTCCTGCGCTCTCACCGACTTTCAACTCCTCTCTATGAATTTTGTTTCTCACGACTCTATCTAGATTCTTGGCATAAATGTGTTCCTACATTCAGGCATTTTCAGTTACATTTAAGCATTTTCAAGGAACGACGTACTGTTTTATCGATTTGTAATCTTGGGTTCGTCAAAGCTCAAACCCAAACTTGGTCCATCTGTAGACCCAAAATGAAAGAACCTAAATAGTGACGGACCCAAAAAATTTACTCTAGACCTAAAAATTGATGGTAGACCCAACGTGAAAAGTGCCTTGGGTCTGACTTGGACACCCCGTCATGTTCGATAAGTCTGTTTCGTGGTTTACTGTTTCATGCAGACTTATTACAGATGACGAAACAGACTTGGGGCAAGTCTACCCCTCGATTGAAACCATGTCAATGGCGAAACGCCCCTCGTTGCCATGCACATGAGATTTACAAAATCCAACAAATATACCAAGCGAATCGAAATTCCAAAGATTATTTTTTCATCACAAAAGCCAGTGCATAAATAGATCGATTGATGACCCCAGATGACCTATGACAAAGAATTCTATGGTGCCAAAATCAATCATTTCGCAATGGAGTTCTGCTCTGTGAAGCTTCCTATCCTGTCAAGAAACTAAAATGGGAAGGCCAAGTTGGCATGGAATGCCCCCGAAGGTTTCTAAAATTTTTACGGAGAATAAGGACAGCAGTTGCTGTCACCAGGTCAGGTTTTCTTGCATGAGCCTCAACTTATTCATGTAAACAACTACTTTATATTTCAAATATATATTTTGGGAAAAAGTAGCCTATGTCGTTTCGCTATTTCGCTATTTCGTTTCGTGATTTCGTGGTTTCGTGGTTTACAAACAGCCATGAACCTCAAATATAAGATTTGTGCATATGTATACTTATTTTTCGTACAAGTTCGGCTCTGAAATTTGCAGAAAAGTTTCTTTGTTTTGGGTCAAATTCTTACGATATAAGTTTCTTTCATAGTTTCTTAACGTTCATAAATTGAATGCATCATGATTCATATAAAAAACTTATCATAATCAACCGAATAGCGCTAGTAACTGTTTGAGCCTAGGTAATAGCAAGAAAAAAGCAGATTGTAAACAAATTTTTTGCTTGGTAATGCATCGTTTGTTGGAAACACTTAACAACTCATAAGCTCGATCGTTTGTAGAAGAGCTTCTTCATTTATGGAGGACTTTACCGCAGTTGACGAAAAATGCATGTATTTGTCACTGAATGCAACTTGATATTGAACTCTGTATTCATAAGAAAAGAAACAACTAAGACTGACGATGTATTCACAAATTCATGAACATATTGCATCTTTGCTCCGTTCCGTCATTCCGTTCCGCCGTTCCGTTCCGTCGTTCCGTTCCGTCATTCCGTTCCGTCATTCCGTTCCGTCGTTCTGTTCCGTCGTTCCGTTCCGTTCCGTCGTTCCGTTCCTGGCTTTAAAGATAGCCGCACAATACAGATATTGACGTAATTAAGTGTTTACATGCATCACATTTTCAACACGATTAACTCAACACAATTATCTGTTGAACCTGCGTTCAATACCCTCCTTTACGTTTATAAAACATCGAATACGGAATAATGGAACGAACAAATCCACCTCAAGGGGATACCAAAACATTCATTTACGAATTTAGTGTAGCTTTATTTGAGTTCACAAATATCTTAGAGTGCGAGCAGTTGATAACCAATAGTTACTTCTAGTTTATACTGTAAACACAGGTGGCGGAGAATGGTTTCAGTAGGTACACGATCCACTAATACATATAAATGTACTAAGATGTAATCATAAGACGCAAATAACAGAATCTGAATCGGAAAAATTACTTGGTGTAACATTAGATTCCAAGTTAAATTTTAATCTTCATGTTACTCAACTCTGTGTGAAGGCAAGTCAAAAACTTTACGCCTTAGCAAGGGTATCCAATTACATGGATACAGAAAAAGTAAAACTGATAATGAGGTCTTTTATTATGTCACATTTCAGCTATTGTCCGTTAATTTGGATGTTTCATGACAGAGCCGCAAATAGTCGAATTAATAAAATTCATGAAAGAGCTTTGCGAATTGTATACAGGGACACTGAATCCTCCTTTGATGAACTTTTAGCAAAAGGTAACTCAGTATCAGTTCACCAAAGAAACTTGCAGTTGCTGATGATAGAGATATAGAAAACTAAAAACAGTTTAAATCCACCTTTCATGGAAGACATCTTTGTCGAAAGAACGAACATATCATACAATCTTAGAAATAATGATGGTCTTCTATTACCAAGGGCAAATACAACGGCTCATGGTATAGAAACCATACGATACAGGTATATGTACCTCAAAAAAAACATGGTACCTCAAAACATACAATGACGCATATTGTTCAATGATTTTTCGAAAACAACATTAAATCTAAAATTGGTTATTATTTTGTATTCACAATGTTCATACATTTGGGAAAATTGCTCAAAATTGCATCATTATAATTTTCTGTTGAAACCAGGAGGTAGAATTGCTGATTCCTGATGGCAGTTAAAACCACAAATTTTCAATGAATAGCTCCTAAGATACTGTGAACATGAATTTAAGTTCGCAAATTCAGTAATTGATGTCTCTTAAATATCTCCTCCTTGTCACTTAAAACAGAAAATCCACATAGAACCTAACATTTCTAAGTAATTAAGCAGCAAATAGGTACCAAATAGGTTGCTGAATTTGTACGTTTTGAGGAACACAAAAGAGAAAACTTGCTTGTATCTGATGGATTACAACATGAAGTCAACCAGGTTCACAGCTTCAGGTCCATAGGGGGGAAGAGGGCTTCATGAGTGCTAAAATGATGAGGATGTGTTCATGAAAAAATTTTCCATCCCTGCTGTATCTATTCAACTGAAAGTTTCTCTATGTTTTATTTTGAGGTACATGTTGTGTTTGTTTTGCAGCGCAGTAGGGGCAAACCTTACATATAAGTTTACATTTCATGTAATGCTACCGAGGCAATTTAGTGTGTAGCAAAACACAAAAAACGTTAGGGCTGTAGGAGTTACGGATTCCAAATCATTGGTGAATATGTCATTGTATGTTTTGAGGTACACATTAAAAATGGCCAGAAAATTCAACAATGAGCTACAGCAGGATATTTTATCTTACAACACTTAAACCCCTTGGGAAGAAATTGTACTATCAAGAAGCATGCAATGAAACAAAAATTTTGAAAAAATACATCTACTGTAAGATTCCATGTCAAAAGTAAATTCTTTGTATGTTTTGAGGTACATATACCTGTATGTTGGAAGTAGACTTTGGCAGACATTACCAAGTGAAGTCAAAGAGTCTAGAACGCTAGAAATCTTTAAGGATCTCATCAAAAGCTGGACTACAGACAAATGCAACTGCAAGCTCTGCAAAACATATATAGCAAACCTTGGCTATATTTAATTAGTATTTCTATGTATTTATAATTAATGTAAATAGGTTACTTTTGTACATAGTTGGCTTTAATTAGCACTGCTGCTACTACAGTCGCCAACTTAAAATAAATTATATTATTATTATTATTATTATTATTGGTTACTACATGCTAATATACTTAGCAGAGATGTTCCCTTGAGGTTTGGTGACAACAAGTCTCCTCAAACCTCAAGGACTTTTCTTAGGATCCTTGCAGAACAAAGGATGGCACTTTTCTGCAAGTCCACAATACGGGTCTCTATTCCAATGTCTTTCAGTCTCTTCGGTAGCAGCCTTGGCGTGGTGCCAAGGGCACCAACTACAACTGGGATGATTTTCACTTGCGTGTTCCATAGTCTCTTTATCTCTCTGGCTAAATCTTGATACTTTTCGATCTTCTCAGCTTCCTTGTTGTCAACTCTATTGTCATACGGAACTGCAAAGTCAATGATCTTGCAATGACTGTTCCTTCTATCCTCCACAATCATATCTGGTCTTCTTGCTTCGATAGTATGGTCAGTCTCTATGGAGAAATCCCATAAAATCCTATAGTCATCATTCACCATGACAGCCTCAGGCTCATGTTCATACCATTTATCTTTTACCTTAAATCCACAGACTTTGCTTACATCCCAATGCACTCTCTTACCCACCCAGTCATGTCTGCGCTTGTATTCTTTTTGGACTAATTTACTACACTCACTAAGTACATGGTTGATACTTTCGTCCACTTTTCCACACATTCTGCATTTGCTGTCGATCTGGGTCTTATCGATCTTTGCTTTTATTACATTAGTTCTGATAGCTTGTTCCTGAGCGGATGTTATTAATGATTCAGTCTCCCTTTTCAAATTTCCATCTCTCAACCACAACCAGCGTTCAGGACCTGCCACTTCTTCGGTTTGTCTCAAATACTGACCATGTAATTCTTTCTCCTTCCAGCTGCTTCTTCTTTCATTCTTCTTTCTTTTCTTGAAGCCTTTCGCTGTTTCAGTAACTTCCTCGATGTTTCTCGCTGCAGATAATATTCGTTCAGTGCTGTCAACAACATACTCTTCCAAGCCCAAAATGGCTGTGTTTACGGTATCTTCTACATTTAACAAGCCTCTACCTCCTTCCTTTCTCGGTATGTAGATCCTCTCAACATTACTCTTAGGGTGATGTGCGTTATGCATTGTAAGAAGTTTTCTTGTTCTTCGATCTAGTTCTTGTAGCTCTGTCTTTCTCCACTTCAAAAAAGGAGCAGAGTATCTCAGTACTGGAATCGCCCATGAGTTAATAGCCTTTATGATATTACCTCCATTTAGTTTGGTTTCAAGCACCTTTCTAACCCTTCTTTTGTACTCCTTTGTGACCACCTCTTTCATCTCTTTTTCCATCACCTCATCATTCTGCAGCACCCCTAAATACTTGTACCCATCATTCTCCTGAAGTGACTTGATGACATTACTTCCTGGTATCTTTACTCCTTCTGATTTAATCTGTCGACCCCTCTTCATAATCAACACTGCACATTTTTTCACCCCAAACTGCATACCAATGTCCTTGCTAAAGACCCTCACTGACTGAATAAGAGAATCAAGGTCTCTTTCATTTCTGGCATACAACTTAAGGTCATCCATGTATAGTAGATGGTTTATTTTCTCTCCGTTCTTAGCAAACTCATATCCAGGTCTAGACTTTCGTAAAATGTAAGTTAAAGGTATCAGTGCGATCACGAAAAGCAATGGAGACAGCGAGTCTCCCTGAAATATTCCCCTGCGGATTTTCACATTTCCTAATGATTCATTTCCACATTTCAATTCCACTTCCCAGGATTTCATCGAATTCTTTAAAAAGCTGGTAACTTTCTCATTAATCCCGAGTATTGTCAGGCATTCCAAAACCCATGAATGAGCTACATTATCGTATGCCTTTTGATAGTCTATCCAACCAACGCCTAAGTTCTTTTTCCTCGCTCGTACTTCTCTTAGGATCATTCTGTCAATATACAATAGATCAGCAGTTCCTTTTGAGCGCTTTCTGCACCCCTTCTGTTCCTCCGGTAGCAGATTATTTGTCTCCAGATAGTTATACATTTGATCTGCTATCATACCGGTCAGCAATTTCCACATCAAGGGCAGACATGTAATTGGTCTATAATTACTTGCATCTCTTCCTTTATCCTTATCTTTCTGTATAAGTACCGTTCTTCCTTTTGTCATCCATGTTGGTGTTCCATTTTCTAAACAATCAATCAGGTACAATCTAATATACTTATGTATACTTGTGAAATTTTTGAGCCAAAATCCCTGAACACCATCCGGTCCTGGAGCTTTCCAGTTCGGCATCCTCTTAAGCATATCTTTTACTTTCTCATCTGTAATATCTATTCTTTCTTGAACTGACGTATTTTCTACTTCATTTCTAAACTCGTGCAGCCAGTTTGCGTCCTTATTATGTTGGACCTCTTTGCTCCAAATATCTGACCAAAAATTTCTTGCTGTCTCAGCATCTGGTACCTCATTTTCAAGATGTTTATTCTCATTATTCAGTTGTTGATAAAATCTGCCTTCATTATTTCTAAAAAGTCTGTTTTGTTGATACTGGCTTACTCTTTGTTGGTACCTTGTAATCTTACCCGTCTTAGCTTTGATTTTTTGACGTATTTCTTCTTTCACAACTTGTAGTCCTCTTCTTCTTATTTTATACTTCCTCTCAAGCTCATCCTTGTATTTCTCTTTCACTGATTTCTTTTCAATAATGGCATTAATCCTTCCGATATCTTTATTTAGCTGTTTAACTTGACCCTCTAGTCTCCTTTTCCACCATGGCTCCTTCGACTTTTTTCCCCCTTCACGTTTTACTCCAAGATCTTCTACAACAACAGCTGAAGCACAATATATCAGGTCATTCACATCTGTAATATCATCTACATTGATTTTTCCCAATAGCACATCAATTTTCTTAACAGCTTGCCGCAATTTTATTATTATTATTATTATTAATATTATTATTATTATTATTATTATCATTATTATTATCATTGTTATTATTAATATGGTCTTCAACACCTTTATTCAGACCCTAGTAAAAAGCGACGAAATAAACCAAATGAATTACGTGTACCACAAGATCTTAAAGCCTAAAAACTGGTTCCAATTTGCCGATGACGCAGAACATCAAGCGAATATGAAAACCAAATCCTGTTAAACATTTTTACAAGGTGGTGTACTTGGGCGAACATGATCATAAGGACAGATAAATGCATGTCGTTTGGAATTTGCAAGAAAGCAACAAAGTCGGTTCAATTTAAACCGAAGCTCTTTATAAATGGAGAGGTCATCAAACCCATTGAATTAGGAGAAAGCTTCGAATATCTTGGTCGTTGGTTTAACTTTGAAATGGATAATAAGAAACACAAAGAAGAGCTAACAGAGATTGTAACTCAAATTATGAACAAAATCGACAGCTTACCATTGCATCCGAAGAATAAAATCATGCTCTACTCTCGCTACCTAATGAGTAAACTATCTTGGCACCTGACAGTCGCTGATATTGAGCAAACCTGGGTGATAAATCAATTAGACTCCCTTGCTCATAGTTACCTGCGAAGATGGCTTGAAATTCCAGCAAATGGAACACTATCGATCATCATGCTATCTAAAAGCCAATTTGGCCTCGACATCCAAGATATAAGTACAAAATTCAAGCAATGCCAGGTTGTTATGAGGCAATGTTTAAAGAAATCTGTCAACAAAGACATTAATGAGTTAGCCCAGCTTTCCAATGATAAAAGTCGCCAATACGATCCTTTCAACAGTACAAAGAACGTCCTTAAATCTATCAGGCTAAATCTTACAAATAAAGTGAAAGAAAATCTTACGACACAAGGCCTTGTCATGCGTCATGTATGGGACTGTGCTCTTTCAAACACTAAGACTATTTGGTCGTCTGTACAGAAGGCTATGCCAAGGAACATCTTTAACTACACAATAAGATACCTGAATAATACTCTTCCCAACATGAGTAATATGCAGATTTGGGGTTATGCAGAAAATAAGATGTGCCCACTGTGTCACAATCCTCAAACACTGGGCCACGTTGTCGCAGGCTGTAACATTGCTCTTACTCAAGGACGCTATACATGGAGACATAACTCTGTTCTGAAGATCATTGCAAATACGTTGTCAAGATCATGCAAGAGCCTATATGTTGATCTGCCCTCCTTTGCATCTCCCTGCATAGTAACAGGGGATCAGGAAAGACCTGATATTGTTATTGTTCAAAACAAGACAGTCACACTTGTGGAGCTTACGGTTGGTTTCGAGACGAATATGGCGGGTAACAGCACAAGAAAGAGAGAAAAATACAAACCACTTATGAACAGACTGAAATCATCATATGATAAAGTTGTGTACTGTAATGTCTCAATGGGGGCATGTGGCTTCATCGAAAAGGACAGTAAAAGATTCTTCGAACTGCTATCTAATCTACATGTCTCAGACACAGAAATAAAATATCTAACTAAAAAGATGATAAACATCTGTATTCGCGCATCCTACTTCATTTTTTGCTGCAGAAACAAGGAATGGACAAATCCCGAACTCTTAGATTTTTAGGTTTCTGATTTCTACATTTTTACGTCACCTGTGTGAGTATGTCATTAATGCCCCTTGTTGGCGAGTTAATGCCATAGATTTTGGTTTTAGTTTTGTATTGTATGTATTAGGATATATTGAATGAAAGTTTCCATTATTATTATTATTATTATACCTGTGTTAACTGAGTTAAATTTCTCTTTGAGTTCTATCTCCATATCTCTGTGTTATCGTCTAGTTAGGCCAAAAATTCTGTTGTGTTGTTGCAGTTGTATTGAAGTATTCTGAAAATTCTGAATCCCAACCACAGAAAGCCCAATTGCGTATATTGTGGGGCCTAGCTTTAACTGAGGCAATTTATGTTGTGTTGTTTTCCTAACTGCAAAATAAGTAACACTACTTGTTCTTTGAATTGAAGTAAAATAAACTTCATACTGTTGAATGGTTGACTGTTTATCTCTGCCTATCTTCTTGCTTCATCGCAACATCCTGCCGCCGGCATGGCAACATCGGTCCTGTTGCTGTTGTTGTACTGCAATGACGCAACATTATTGTTTGTGTTTGTTGCGTTGTATCCTATTATAATAGTAACAAGGAATGCAGCTTGTTTACCTACAAACGTCTAACAACAGTTTTGTCCTCGCTCTATCTTGGCGAATTTTGCATCAAACGCCCAGTTCTTTGCATCAAAATGTTCCCCAGCTTTTGAACTTTGTACTCAATGCATTTGTTCTCACTTTCCTCTGTGAAATGATGTGAAACAAACGCGAAATAAAACATATCTCCACGGCGGTTTGAAATCTAACGAAGCTCGACCTCAGCAACATGTCCAGGTAAAAGAGCGCCGACGTTCGATATTCGTCAGATTTTCGGTGAAAATCTTAAGTGATCCCCCGTATTTGGTAGCGCCTTGTTGCGTAACAGCGTAACTGCCAATGTAAACAAAAGAAAACGCAGCATCAAACATCCATCTACCATTTCAAGATGCATGTTTGATGCTGCGTTTTCTTTTGTTTACATTGGCAGTTACGCTGTTACGCAACAAGGCTTTACCAAATCCGGGGTATCACCTTCAAGATTTTCACTGAAAATCTGACGAATATCGAACGTCGGCGCTCTTTTACCTGGACATGTTGCTGAGGTCGAGCTTCGTTAGATTTTAAACCGCCGTGGAAATATGTTTTATTTCGCGTTTGTTTCACATCATTTCGCGGGAGGAAAGTGGGGACAAATGCATTGAGTACAAAGCTTAAAAGCTGGGGAACATTTTGATGCAAAATTCGCCAAGATAGAGCGAGGACAAAACTGTTGTTAGACTTTTGCAGGTAAACAAGCTGCATTCCTTGTTACTGTTATCATAGGATACAACGCAACAAACACAAACAACAATGTTGCGTCATAGCAGTACAACAACAGCAACAGGACCGATGTTGCCATGCCGGCAGGATGTTGCGATGATACGGTAGCAAGAAGAAAGACACAGAGATAAACAGTCAACCATTCAACGGTATGAAGTTCATTTTACTTCAATTCAAAGAACAAGTAGTGTTACTTATTTTGCAGTTAGGAAAACAACACAACATAAATTGCCTCAGTTAAAGCTAGGCCCCAAAATATACGCAATTGGGCCTTCTGTGTCCCAACTGCAACAACATTTCGCCTCCCTAGCTTACCCTAACGAACTCGTTGATGCAAGGACGGTTGGTGAAGGTGAAGGTGAAGTTGCGTTTTTCAGCGCCAAGCGCTGGGATCGCAGAAATAGAGCAGACTTAATCGAGTCCGCGACCCCTTGTCATGACGCTCACGTGGTGGGGCCCTACCGGGACTCGAACCCACTCCGCCTGACTATTCTGGCTGCAATGTCAGAGGATTACACCACTGCGCCACAACACCTTCAAGTTCGTTACACAACTGCGCCACAACACCACAACACAGTTCGTTAGGGCAAGCTAGGGAGGCGAAATGTTGTCGCAGTTGGGATTCAGAATTTTCAGAATTTGAAGCCAGAGGGCCTACCTAATCAAACCACGATGTTGGAACGGAATACAAACGTTGCTTGCCAGGGGTGAGTATGTTTGAATCATTATTGTTTCTTCGTTAGTTTAGAAAGCACAACAATTGTGTCCGAACTGCCCATGCCTAAATAGGATAAAAAGTGTGGAAAAAAGACTCCCAGGGGGGGAGTGTGCATTTCATTGACCCAATTTCCCAAAACAAGGAGTGCTTCCTAATCAGCACCAGGTATTCTGAATTCATTTGTTATTGTGGCCTAATGAAACTACAAGCAAAAAGCTGCAAGAAAAGCACCTAACTTATCACTGTAATTATTATTATTATTATTATTATCATTATTATTATTATTATTATTATTATTATTATTATTATTATTATTATTATTATTATTAATGATCTATTTAATGTAGGCTAGGAAAAAAAAATAATAGCTAAATTACAGCTAATTAAAGCCTACTATTTACAATATACATTATTTACAATAAAACTATCAATAAATATACAGGACAAAAGATGTTAAAAACTCTATCCTGTTAGAAGCCTAACTTTCGGGATATATACTTTACAAAGCCTACAGTTGCATTTTCCACCATTCCAACATCTAATTTGTTTTTTGAAGATGGGAAGGCTGTTTGATTGTTTTATTTCTTGCGGTAAAATCTGCCATAGTTTATTTCCAAGGTAAGCAATGGACTCAACTCCAAAGGATGTTGTTCGTACCTTTGGCAGTTGAGCGTCATTGCCATGCCTTAGATTGTAGCTAATATTTCGTTGCATGAAAATTTCCTTCATGAATGGTGGATTCAGACCGCATTTTGTTTTATAAATTTCGGTCATGAGCAACTGTAGATTTCTTATATGGATTGGCACCGGTTTGGATTGCTCCGGGGGAAAACCAAAATCGTTCTCGTAATCTTTGTATGCAATGCGCAATTCCCTTTCATGAATATGATTTATTCTATGATTTAAAGCTCTATCACAGAACATCCAAACAAGTGGACAGTAGCTGAAATGAGACAAAACGAACGCCCTTTGGCTGGCCTTTTTACAAAGGGCCTTGACGTGTTGCTTGAAAGAAAGTGATTGATCAAACGTTATACCGAGAAGATTTTCCTCTGTACTTTCTTTCACACAGGCCTCGCCTATTTTGATTGTTGTTTCATTACTCCCCTTCGCACCAAAAATTATTAAGTGGCATTTGTCTTCATTTAGCTTCATGCAGTTGTTTGGAAACCATTCAGTTATCTTAAGGGCATCATTTTCTAAATGCATAATGACATTTTCGATGTTAGGACCACACGCATAAATAGTTGTGTCGTCAGCATAGTTACAGATTTCGGTCTCCTCTAGGAAGATAAGAAGGTCATTCAGGTATATGTTAAACAAAAGGGGCCCCAAGACCGAGCCTTGTGGTACTCCCAGGACGGTTTCTGTCCAAGTGCTGAATGAACAATTGACCTTCACCCGTTGCTTCCTGTCGGTGAGATAGCTATGGATGAACAGCAAGGCAGATCTACTGAAGCCATATGCATTCAATTTAAAGGGTTTGCTTGTGCAGAAATAACATATTTCAACTTTCGACTTACCCAAAAATTTTCATCCCGATCAAAAACGGCCAATTGGCTCTTAAGCTCAAAAACCTTCACCATGTTGCAAACAGGAAGCCAAAGCAAGGTTTCAAACGAAACGTTATGCAGTTCTGATTGCTAAATCTTGATGGGAACGAGATGTGTTTGAGTGAGGAACTTGATTATAATTTCGGTAAACGGCTGCAGGCCTCTTTTCGAGCAACTGAAAGTTACGGATGCTTGTAATTGAATTTTAGTATGTCTCCAGTGCTCACAAACAAATTGGAAAGATCAAGAAATATCGACCAACTCTTCAACCCAGCATCTGGTGAATTTCAGGATTGATGATGGGGTGATAATGATGATGAAGGTGACAATGATGATGATGGTGATGATGATGATAAGGATGATGTTGATGGAGATGAGGATGATGATGATGATGATGATGATGATGGTGATGATGATGATAAGGATGATGTTGATGGAGATGAGGATGATGATGATGGTGATGATGATTAGACTGATGCCTTTTCGTCCCTTGTTTCCCTGCGTTCCTTGGTCAAGAGGGACTATTAACATTACTCTTAAATTGTGGGCCAACTTTAGGCCCGCGTAGGGTGGTTCCGTATTCACCAGGCCAAGGAAACGCCTGCTGGCGCTGTCTGCGATGTGATATGCGACCTCGTTTCCATTGACGTAGCAACGGAGCAATTATAATTAGGCTTGCCTAGCAACGGAATCTTTGCTGTGGAGAACGACCAAGAAGAAGACACAGATGGATTTGAAATATATTCATTTAAGGTTTCACAGGATTTCAACTTTCCTCACTATTTCATAAACCGTTCGACTCTCATTCGATTGATCGAAATAACTCGAAATTGCGAAAGTTTCGAATCGGTTGCCGTCTCTGAAAGTCGTTGAAGCGCGAGAATGGGCCTAAAGCAGAACCGGTGCAAGTACCCCGAAAGAAAACTAAAATATCTCGCGAGTCTCATACTATCTCAGAAAAAATTTTCGCTTGATTTATTGTCAATAGTCATCCAAAAGTATCTTCGATTGCTCAAAGTTGAGCGGGATTGGGCAGAGTGAAATTTTTACGAGTGCGTGCTTGGAGCGTGACAAAGAGGTTGAAGTGGCCTAAGCTACCGCTGAAGCAACTTAGCCGCTGCAGCTGATTCATGCTTTCTAACGGCTAAACGATTCTCGCTATCCAAAGATAAAACATTTAAAAGTCACATGAATGTCTAAACTAGCCTAAAATGCTTACCACTGTTGTAGAAATTCAATCCAAAAACGCGATGCACTTATCCGTCCAAACTTCAGTTTCCATCTTGGTTTCACTGCGAAGTGCGCGATCCGCTGCGGCAGAATGGCAGAATGCAACTCAATGCGCGATTCCTCTCCCGTGTTTAGCTCCCTGGTATTCACCAATCAAATCGCTAGAATTTAGTTTTTAACCAATCAGGGGCCGCTATTCAGGATGTTGTTGTTGTTGCTCTTAAAGAACGGTTGAAGAAGCTTGGAGTTCTCGCAGCTTCGATGGATCTATTTTGCTTCTACAGAGGAAGATTACTGTCTGAAAGGTAGACATTTTGCGTTTTGTACGTCAAGACAACACCATTCTTTGTACTAAAACTTCGCTTTTCAATGTTCGAGCTATGTAAACCAGATTTTGAAGCGATTTTGTTGAGTGTACGAGAACTCCCACCTTTTTAGGCCATTTTGAAAAAGTGGGCCCATTATACAAGCGTAATATTATTATGAGTTCCTAATGACCAAGTAAATTATGAGTTCCTATTGACCAAGTGATATCAGCAAATCAAAGAACGCAGGGAAACAAGGGACGAAAAGGCATAAGTCTAGATGATGATGATAATGATGATGTTGATGGAGATGAGGATGATGATGATGATGATGATGATGATGATGATGGTGATGATAATGATGATGTTGATGGAGATGAGGATGGTGATAATGATGATGATGATGATGTTGATGAGGATAATGATGCTGATAATGATGATGATGGTGACAATGATGATGATGGTGATGATGATGATAATGATGATGATGATGTTGATGATAATGATGATGTTGATGATGATGATGATGACGATGATAATGATAGTGATGATGTTGATGTTGATGGAGATGAGGATGATGATAATGATGATGGTGATAATGACGATAATGATGATGATGATGATAATGATGATGATGTTGATAGAGATGAGGATGATGATGATAGGTGATAATGATGATGGTGATGATAATCATGATGGTGACAATGATGATGATAATGTTGGTGGAGATTATTATTACGACAATGATAGTGATGTAGATGATCAGTACCACAGTTTTCAGGCTCAATAAAACATATTAATTCATGCAACGAAAACTGACGTCGATTCAACGTTGACCTAGACTTGCCCCAAGTCTATTTCGTCATATGTAACAAGACTATCTGAAAGTTGTAAACGAAACATGTTATTTCGCTTTTCCCTTTCCTAATTTTCCCTTTTACATCTTTACCTGCCTGCTTGGGGCTAATCTAACGTTGACGTCGTGAAAAACTGGCAACTTCTGACAACTTCACACTGTTTTCGGCCAACGTAATAGAGTACACCACGTTATGAACGATACTTGTTCTCACGTAAACGTATTTTTTCATAAGAAACTGCTTATAAGAAACTCAACTCAGATCACCAAAAATTTAAGAAACTCCAGTACTGGGAAAATATAACTTAAGAAACTATTTATTTCTATAAGATGAGTCCTTGACATATTTTTATTTTATTTCCACTTGTTTCTTGTAAAATAGAATAGTACTTGTTAGGTACTTGAATGATGTGTAAACATTGGACAGGCTTCAGAAACAATGTTTTGAAATTTTCTCGAGGGACCACGTAGTGATGTGACCATAGAGATTGTTACGGAACCTCGTAAGACACTCTGAGTATAGACTGATGACGATGAGTCCCTTGTATCCCTGCGGTAAACCTTGCTCAAGAGGGAAACAGTAAAAAACTTGGCCCTATTTTCTTCAATCATCAATCAATGGAATTACGAAAGAATCACGGCTACGAATCTCCATCCCGTGCGAGTGCGAGTGTTTTCAATTCTTCAATCGAATCGAAAATTCTATCACGTTTACGCGTAACTCACAAATCTCGCAATCTGATTGATACTGAAGAAATCGCTCAGTTTGGGCCTAAACAGGGCCAGGTTTTTCATAGTACTACTATGAGTCTCTCTTGACCGAAGCACCATCATCAAGTCAAAGAGCACAGGGAAACAAGAGACTCATCGTCATAAGTCTACTCTGAGTACTCAAAATCAGATAATTTTGGGAAACTTTCACTACTGGCCCAAATGTTTAGTTCCTTATGTAAGAAAATACGTGTATTTGATTAGAAAATCAAGCTTACCGGATAGTGCGACAAATTCTGTTAAAAGTTGCAAAGTTCAGTAGTCCCGTCTTCTTTTCATCAGCAGCAAAGTAAACAAAGTACGTCTTTTGATTTGTTTAAGAGAAAATGGCAATATTGATAACAAGTCCTCGACATCCGTTGGAGTCCAGACAAGTTCAGGCTAAGACATCCGTTTCGGAAACAGCCCCTTCATCGCTTTGGTAACGAAAAGAACCATTCAGCAAAATTGGACTATCTCAAGAGATGCGAAATTATCCGCTGGCAATGTGCTGGGCAAATTCAAATATCATTTTACGGAAATAGAGTAACAAGCAGTTTTGTCTCGAGTACGTGTTTAAATTAAGTAATTTGACGAGGGAAAATCTGAATATCGCAAAACTAAAAATAAATCTACTTCTGTTGAAAAGAGGTGCTAAAAAGTGCTTAGTTTCAATACATTTACCTTACCTGGTTCGGTGACGTAAAAATTACGATGACGGCGAATGTCCCCCAAAATTTACGTACAGTACAATCTCACTTGTTTTATAAGAAACAAGGCTTTTGTTGTAGCGTTTCTTAACAAAGGGCCTAGTCCTTGCAGTAAGAGTTTATTGATGACTTTCTTAATTTTTCAAAAAACTGGATTTCACACATAAACAAATTAGTCAATGATCACTTTTTGCACCGAGAGACAAATCATATTTCATATTCATTTCACATACAGTATATATATTTCATATATTTTCATATTTGAATCTTTTAAGGTATAAACCCCCTCAGAGAAAAAACTTTTTCCCTGTTAATGTAATTTCTTTTCTGTTACAATAATGTTGATTAGCATCAGAAATGAGTTCCAAAAAATATCAAAATTTGATTTTTGTTGCCATGGCAACCATAATAATCGAATACAAAAGCCAAAAAGTTGTTCTGCGGAAAAAAGGATTATGCCAAAACCAAGTAAGGTATCAACATGGTATTTTCTGAAGTTGTATATGAAGCATAAAGCTATGATTTGAACCTAAAAAAATATGTTGGGCTCTTCTAGCAGAACAGAGATGATTGCATCAAAAATGTAAGCAAATTTTCGACGGAACACATAAAAGGAAAGCTTTCCTTGATGGAGACTTTTAGGTCTAGTCTTGATTTTATAGGTTCAAATCATAGCTAATTCATAGCTCTACATGTTGTGAAAATTTCATGCCAGTGTGACCTACCAATTTTGTGACATCTTTTTTCCCATTTTACAGATACGTCAAATTTCACATTGCCAGAAAATCAGCTTTAAAGTTTACAAGCAAATTTAAAGTGATCTAACAAGATTCACAATAATTCCTAGAGACTTCTTTCACTGTGGAAAAGCATTTACTGTCTCCACCTAAGATTTTGTCCAATTCACACATCTAATTTAAGTGTATTTAATTCATATTCATGACACATTACCATTGTTTTCAAATAGTTATGGGGGGCCGATCGAAGCCTTTGGGCACTTTAATAGCAGTAGTGGACTTTTCTATCCATCAGTAGCCACTTTCACTTGATCTCATTGCATAAACATTCATCTGCTGACTTCAGATCCTATATAAATCCTTTTCTGAGGTATAAAATGATGTCTCAAAGCTGTCTTGACAATTTCAAATAACAAAAGGAGCAAGGCCTGCTCAAAATTCCATATATTTCAATGTTTGGAGATTTGACTTGGACTTGGTCTATGGGACAGGCAGCAGATAGGTTTATCTTCTGTTTAAGAGTTTGACCAGTCTACTTCAGTGTTCTGGATGTACTCTAAATGAGCAATGATGAATTATCAAGTGGCAGCTTCGATTGATACTCAGGTTTTAAGGCCTTTCAGATAGCTGGTTTTGAAGACTCAAAGTCGCGGCTGGTCGGGTTCCTGCTGCTTTTTGCAACACAAGCATCTCTCTACTGTTTATTTCAACAAAATGACTTCCTTTAAAGCTTCTCTTCTTTGAGTACCTAGCATGCAGCTTTTGGTTTTCCCATTTCGATCAGCAGAAAACCTTTACTTCTTGGCAGAATCACATAAAATAGCAATCAAACAAGCATGGGCGTCCTTGTGCAACAGCAACAACAAAATGCCTCAGTTACCTGCAAAAGTTTCAGCTCGAGACAAATGAAACATGGCCTTAAAGCGACCGTCAGAAGGGAGAATTTTTTGGTTGCTAAGGAGATTTTCTGTGGTTGCTATGCAAAAATTTTGCAGTTACACACAGAAAAAAGAAATTTGTGGAATTAGGGATAAGGATTCAGGAATAACGTTTACAATTTCAGAATCCTCAATAATCTGCGAACAAGATTCAGTTATAAAAATTTTTTCGAAAATTTGACAAAATTTGAGGGGGTTTATACCTTAAGGAGGGTTGCCCTTCGGCCGAGGCCGTTTTTCAAGGGGCCCTCCGATAAAAACTTAATTACAATAAACAGTTAAAAGTAAAACTAGAATATAAAAAACCTTAAATCAGTCTCAGTGTTCCGGAGGTTGCGGGAGGAGCATGAAATCAAATCATAAACTAAAACCATGTTTTTACAATCAGAGCCAAATCAAAGAAACCAGGCTACGAAGTCACAGACTTAAATTTCTTAGAAAAAAATTACTCGTAGTTGCAAAGGAACTACTTAATTTTCAAAACCAGCTTTTGCTTCGTTCAGTGACGAAAATCCCGCAAATCTTTATCGTTTTTGATCAAAACTAAATTAGAAAATGAACATTGGACGAGGAAGGTGCTCCACGATCGGAAACAAAAACGAAAAGGCATAAGAGAAACCGCTTATAAATGCCGGCTCAGTCTATTTCCTATCTGCGGTAAAAACTCCTTCGACTATTCGGTTAATCGAAGGTCCATGGACAGGCCTAAATGGAATTTTTCCACGCGCAGCGGAGCGGCTGTTGAATTTGCATTTTTTATTTCTTTCAATAGTCGCGTCTAGTGGCTCCGCTACACACGTACTTGAAAGTCGAATTGACTTCAACTTTTCCGCCGCGTCCGATGGCACTAACCAATCAAATTGCTTGAAAGCTCTGACACATTACATCAGTTTTCCTCGAGAGGGGGAAGCCACGGCGAAAAAAAGTTCTTGGTCAAAGAGCCTCATGTCATTGACCAACAGAAGCCACTCCTTGTACTTTTTATTCGGTTTTTGGTCTTCCAAGAGTAATAGCTTTAAAAAGTTGAAGCTTCTTCAGCAGGAGCAGCCTTCGTTCGACGTTTGTCCATTTTCAAAGAATGTCTAGGCCTATCGTTATGTGCGTTTGGGCGTCTTTTTCTACAGTGGAAATTGAAGATCTTTTTCCTTAGGCGTGCATTGTTTTATAGAAACAACAGCCGCTCCGCTGCGAGCGGAAAAATCCGCCTAGTGGAAAACCGGCTTTAAGGATATTACGCTACTCTTCCTCTTTCGAAAGGGACCTTAACTCCTGATTGTTTCTAATGTAGCAAACTGCAAAATATAACTCAAAACGAAGAAGAATCACACAGGCAATCTCACGTAGCTCAACAACGATCTGTGATTTAGAATCTAACTGACAAGGAAACTTGGGGCCTTCCAGTACAATTGTGCTTGTGCTGTTAAATGAAGTAAAAGTAATTGAAAAGTATTTTTATTATATTAGTTTTCGTTGCGTTGAAAACTGTGCGTGCGTTTTCGTGCGTAGAAACAAATCTTTATCAAGGAAACACAGCATCATCTGTCAAGTAGGCCTTTTTAGGCAGAGTAAAAGGCTGCAAAAACCCTTAAAAAGCAAATTGCGATATTTTCAAGCTTTCAAATTTCATCATTTTAGGTTTTGGCAAAAATTTTAGAAAAGATACTAGTCTTTCTTGTCTGATTCAAAGCTTTCGAAAATTCTTGAAATTAATGTGCCTTCGGGCCTAAATATGGAGTATGGTTTTGCTCCAAATGCCCCACGCCACAGCTTCTGTGCTCATACGACGCCATTAGCTACAAATGCACCACAAAGTCACGTGTAAAATAAGAGCCTTATGATTGGCCCCACTAAAATGTAAACAAACACGCAAAAATGTAAACAAACACGCAAAAATATTTTTCCTCCTTGCTGTTACCTGCTAATTCTCGGATTCCATACGCTTCTAATTTTTCAAGCAAGATCTCATGGTCAACGGTGTCAAACGCTTTTTTCAGATCAAGGAATATTGCCAAATTAACCTTTCTGTGATCAATATTTTCATGCCAAAACTCCGTACTGTCAATTAAAGATGTTACCGTTGAGCAGAGTTTCTGAAAAGCGGATTGGCTAATCGTCAAGATGCCACGTGATCTTAGGTAGCCATACATCTGGTCATGCACGATTCTATCCAGAATTCTCGAAAACACGGAGATGACTGAGATAGGTCTATAATTATTTGCATCACTTCTCGAGCCCGATTTGAAGATGGGAGTGACTCTTGCCAATTTCCAGATATCAGGAAAGATGCCATGCCGTAAGGAGGAGTTAAAAATCATCGCTAACGGTTCACATATAACCTCTCCAGCATCAGGCCCGTAGGAAGCGGGGGGGCAGGGGGGGCTCGTGCCCCCCCAATAATTTCCAGAGATTACTTCGTAAATTTACGGTTATTTTCGTGAACAGGGTAAAGAAGATAAGGAGTTGGAGCTTGGTTTCTTTTACCCTGTTTGATGTTTGGAAGGAAATAAATTTCTGTGTTGTAAATTTTGGTGTCCTGTGATTAGTTTATCAAGGTGCTACGTGTTTAGCTCAAGAGGGTCATTGCCATCTGAGTAAGTGGTCCCCGCAACACCAAGCATAACTTTCAAACCGCCGCCCACTTAAAGACCAGCTTTTGACCAGCCTTTTTGCAAATTGACTTTACTTGCTGTTTAA
Organism: Aurelia sp. 3 sensu Dawson et al. (2005); assembly: GCA_964020215.1. NCBI lineage: Eukaryota > Metazoa > Cnidaria > Scyphozoa > Semaeostomeae > Ulmaridae > Aurelia > Aurelia sp. 3 sensu Dawson et al. (2005). The sequence goes on from OZ026583.1 coordinate 13,226,285, forward strand.
AGCATAAGTTTTTGTCAAGAATCACTCCAAGTAACTTTTCTTCTGTACTCTCTTTTATCGTTATACTTCCGATACTTAATGTCACATGATTACTCTTGTCCCCAAATACCATTATATGGCATTTGTCCCAATCTATATATATAAGGCAGGTAAACGATTATCCAATTAGCTTTCTTCTTTTGTTTTCCATTGTGAATTTAACAATCAACACAATAGGAAGACAAAGGGGGCATTCGATGTAATGATAAAGGAACCATTCGATGTTTGTACTTGTTTATTCACTTTTTGATTGGCTCAAAAAACAATAGCTTTGGGGCTCACCACGGCTCACGATGTCATGCGCTGCCGCGCTATTGTTTCTTGCACTTGTTCTCAATAGCCATTCTAATTTGCATATTACGTCAGTGAAGTAAATCGTAAATGCGCATGCGATGTGGATCCTTTTGGGGATTCCTGGAAGGTCACCAAAGGTCACAACTTTCCATTTCGTGTCCAGCAAATGACGAGCAAGATGACGGGCAAATGGCTGCCAAGTGCTGCCCAGATGATCACTGCTACTTCGGCCTTTTTAGCAGGCCTTACTCAGATGGGAGCATTATCAGATCAGAAGAAATTCGTAAACATTGCAGATTAAAGGTAATGTTAGCCAACATTTTCATAGCTAGACGCCTCTCAATTCTGAATGATTTGAATCCTCATTCAGCTTAGGCCCCATGCGGCATGCTATCTTATTGCTTGGAGCCTCAGTTTTGATTGTTTTTATGACATGGTGGGGCCTCAAAGTAGTTGTTGCGCCAGGGGAGGGCTAGAGGGAGCTACAGCCCCCCTGTCGGAAGCCATTTAACCTCCTGTCGGAGGAAATTTTAGGTTTCTGCAGGAGGAAATTTTTGGCAAAATGATGTACAAAAACTGCATTTTTTAGCCATTTCAGCCCCCCTGTCGGAAGCTCCTGCCCTCCGTCGGAAGATTTCTGGCGCCACCCCTGCCTCAAAGTAGAGTTATCCCTAAAATTTCAAGAAGTGTTTACAACACAGGTTGCTCATGAAAATTTCAAACAAAGCTGTATTTGGTATGGTATCATAAAATTGTTCTAAAATTTTTTACCAAAAAAATGCACGTGCAATGGTTGATGAACAAATTGAAGGTGTAAGCTGCAAATAAACTTTTTAGGCTGTAAGAGTAAACATGGATCCTCTGTTATCAGATGCAAGAACATATTCCTGTAGCTGCAAATGGCAAGCTGCAAAAAGTTGTACACCTCATTAATGGAAGCTTTCCAAGCTGGCCTGGAGTAACCAAAGCAGTATTACAACTTGCCAAATTTTAAGAGTATCTAATTTCTATCCTCTTTGGTTTAACAACCACTTATTAGAAACAGTTGGTTTCATTTTCAACAGATTAAGATGAGATTGTTTGATGAAAAATAGTATTTTGATGGCAAAAGTATTATGTGGGGGTATTGCAAGATTGCAAACATCTTGATTCTACAAATAGGGTACAGCTGATAAACAAACAGTTATCATTTTGCAGTTTATGCCATAATGTGACAATGTATTGTGCTTCTCGATGATAAGGAAAATTGGTGTCAAAAGTATTGTTCCATACAGTGCTTCCTTTCATTCATTGTTGAAATTTTTGGAACAAATATTTCAAGATCAATCTAACAAAAAACATGCTGCAAAGGTTTACATGCTTTATACCCTGTGTATTTAGGATTTTACTTTCTTCATTTCTTTTAGGTTCCTGGAGACCAGATTGCAATGCATGCATGATTTGGCCCCAGTGTAGTGGTGAGTGAAAGAAAGTGAAAGATGCAAGTGCAAGTAAAGTTTAAAGGCTGTGAGGGTAAAAATAGATCCTTATCAGATGCAAAGCACCTTTTGTTGTAGCTGCAAGCTGCAAAAGTTGTACACCTTATGAATGCAAGTTTTCAAAGCTGGCCAGCAGAGCAAACCATCTTGCCAAGGGCACCCAATCTTGAGACTCTTTGATAGAAGAAACTTTAAGGAACATTGGGTTCTATTTTTAAAAAGATTTACATGGGAGCATTTAATGCAAAATAAATTATTTTGGTGACAAATGCATTATGTGGGGCTTATTGCAATTGAATTTAGCAAGATTTTGATATAAAAAAATATCAAAGGTGGAGATGATAAACATAAGCTATTATCACTGAGAAGGGATGTTTCTTGGTCATATGATCATAATTGGGTGCAGATCTTGGCAATCTGATGGGAGTGCACAACTGCTCTGCATATTGACTGCAGTCATGAGTCAAAAACAATGTACTGTATTTTCCTTTGATCCATTGTTAAAATTTATGTAACAATTATTTCAGGATCAGCCTGACAAAAATATATGCTGTGAAGAAGTTCTACTGATAAACTGAAACATGATCTACACAGTCAAGAACTCACTGCATTTCTTTTATTGTTACAATATTATGAAACAAATATATTCAGAACAAGAATGAACAAATATGATGTGAGGTGTAAGCTCATAGTACCCGCCACAAGCACATTGATCAAGTTGATTGTCAAAAATTCTTTGAATTCTTAATATTTTTCAAGAATCCTTCACCTTCTGAAGGAATTCTTCAGTCGAATGAGAAAAAGACATGCTAGAATTTTTAACAGGAATTAACAGGAAATTAAGCATATTCATAAGAATTCTCTCAAGGCAAAAGAATTATGATACTGCGCACCTGCCTATGGTCTTTCTTTTGTAAAATTTTAACAACTGGACACTGTGCATCACAAAGTGGTTTGTTTTATGCCTGGTGCAGCAAAATGAAATCAATTAAAAGTAATCTGTTGTATCACACTGTTCAAACCCAAACAAAAACAAAAGAAAGATGCTATGTAAGGTGATTTTGTTGTGGTTCAGAAAAATTTCTGGCCAGGAAGTAATTACCTCATGCTATAATGGATATTTCTCTGTCACAATGCAAACAAGGTTCACTTGGCCAAATGCGCAGTCTTTCTATTTTCTTCTTCTTTCTACTTACACCACAGAAAGACTGCATGCAGGCTAGCGCAGGCCTGGCTTTGCTGATGTTCATATGCTGATAGGCAGTTGAGATGAATCACAGCCATTTTTGGATGTGAAATGTAGCAAGAAAATATTGTTGCTTTCTGAATGAACTTAAGAACATGAAATTAATTTTACAAACAGAAGGGGCTGTAACAATATACCTGCTCAACGACAAACTGCAGCGTTCCACTTTAGCACTTTGATGGGTGCATAACAAGAAGTTTTAGCATTCTATCCACAACCACAACTACTTATTGTACATTCAAGGTGGATCATCAGATATTCTTTGAAAGCTCTCCGCAGGAGCTAGGAATGTTGAAGCGCGAGCGAAGCGAGCGCTTAACTTCCTAGTTCAACTTCATAAAATTGTTAGGAAACCATTCTGCAATTTTAAGGGCATCGCTCTCCAGTGTTTTGATAACACTTTCGATGTTGGTATCGCAGGCATAGATCGTTATGTCATCTGCATAGTTACATATTTGAGCATCTTTTACAAACATGAAGAGATCATTTATGTAGATATTAAACAGAAGAGGAGCCAAGACTGAACCTTGTGGCACACCTATCATTGTTTCTCTCCATGCACTGAACGACCCATTTATCTTACCATCTGCTTCCTCTCACTGAGATAGCTATGAATCAACTGCAATGCACTTGGACTAAACCATAAGCACTTAATTTTGCAATCAGAAGTTTGTGATTTAAGCAATCAAAAGCCTTTGAAAGATCCATGAGTAGTGCTCCAGCAAAACCGCCTTTATCTAGAGTTTTTTTACAGGTTTCTATGAGTCGCAAAAGTGCATGTTGGGTACCATAGCCCTCTCGAAATCCACACAGAAGAGGAGAAAGGAAGCTAAGGGCATGATATTTTATTTGACTCTCTAAGACCCTTTCATAAATTTTGGATACAGACGCTAAAACCGTTATTGGTCTATAGTTCTTCTTGGTAAATGATAAATGCGTCAAAACTTTTGAAAAGAGGCGAGTACTCACCAGCCTTCAACTCCTTTGGAAAGTAGCACTCTGACAAATTAGAGTTTAAGATTTTCTGAAGGAGGATGGCAAAAATGTCTGCATTTCGTTTAAGAATCTTAGCAGGAATGCTGTTTAGGGGAGATGACTTTTTTGGATTCAGTTTTTGCATCTGTAAATGTATCTCATTGACAGTCACTGGCTTAAATTCAAATTGGTTCAGTTCGTAGCATTCTTTGATCTTTCTAATGCTGGGATGATTTTCATATTTCTTGATAGCCTTTCTACTGGGTCCTTTATCCAATTTGTTCCTGGCAGTAGTGACTGGTCTTCAGAGATTCCTAGACTCCCTGTTATATTTGCGAAATAATGATTAAATATCTCCGCAATTTTTGCATCTTCAGTTATCATTTTTCAGTCTTCAATCAGAGTCACAGATGAAGTTGTTTGTATCTCATTTGAAAAAACCGGTTTGACAGTCTTCCAAAATTTACGATTATCTGTAAGGTCTCCAAGGTCAAGGTTCCTATAGTAATCAGATTTCGTCCTGCACAGGAGCTTCACACAAAAGTTTCTTTGCTTTTTAAAGGCTTTAAGATTCTCTTCCGTTCTACTCTTAATGTATTCATTTATAAATACGCCGTAACAGGTTTGTTGTTCAGGACCTTTTAAGCATTTATTGTGGATAGCTCCTTCATTCCAAAAGTTTCTATTTGAAAAATGAACACAGAAACAAAGACAAATATGATGTAGGGAAGAGCTCTTCTGAGAGAAAATGGGCGTTTCCGAGAGAAAAATGGGCGTGGCCCTCAAAAGTTTTTCTGGGGGCTGCGCCCCCAGACCCCCCACTAGTGTTCGCGCCTTAGGCGCGAAAGTGCCCCCCAATCTCTGAAACCACGCTACGGGCCTGCCAGCATCCTTTATTAGCATAGTCGGAATCTTGTCGGGTCCTGGTGCCTTCCCATTTTTTAACTGCTTGATGTCGCTAACAAGATTAAACTTCATGACACTAGATTGCTTACCTACGTATTTTAGGGGATTATCATTCGTGCATTGCTCGATTTTACCTGCAAGTTTTGGGCCAAGTGTGACAAAATGATGATTTAGTGCCTGTGCTATGTCTGCTTCTTTCGTAATTCTATTGCCCTCAACGTCTAAACAAGAGGTTGTTATTGATTGTGAAGATTTATCTGACACTTTGTTAATGGTCTTCCACATCTTCTTTGGGTTATCCTTATTTTCTTCTATTAACCCGCGATAATGTGTTTCTATAGCAACTTTTATCTCTTTTGTTACCTTGTTTCTAAGCTGCTTGTATACTGACCACTTCTCAGGAGATTTTTGGGCAATTCTCTTTGCCAAATCCCTTTCCTTCATCAAGTTTCTTATGGACTGATTGAGCCAGGGTGCATTTTCACTACGGACCCTTCTTTTTTCAATGGAGCAGGTATGTCTAAGATTGACTCAAAAATCCCCTGAAAAGTGGATGCCATTAAATTAGGATTTTCTGCGAAGGAGCAATGAAGAATGAACGGAGAACGGAGCGTGTTAGCGTTCTCATTGGAAAAGGACGCATTTTGTCTGGTTTTCGCTACTTTTTAAGGGGCTCCCTGTGAGTAGTTGACAAAAAACAGCTTTGAACATCCATAATTTCTTTGTTTCTCATCCGAAATACTTAAACATGTATCATTCGATTGATCTTGATGAGCGCTTTCACTTGATATATAAGTTTTGCTAATTTGCTGACATCAGCAAAGTTTAATATCTATGACATCATTTATATTTATGACGTCATTTTTCGAATAAATTAATGTATTAATTAAGGTTTTTGTTGCAATTTAGCTTAATCTTGTTTGTTTCATGCATATTAAGTCGATCTTTGTCAGAAATAGCAAGAAAACTACGGAAATCTACAGTGACAATAAGTAGAAAGGAATAAAGAGCTAATTAAGAGCTAATTGGTCTATAAATAGATACTTCACATTGCTTCAATGTACATATTTTAATTGTACAATGTATTTCCTATCATTTAACACTATTCTCATTAAAATCGGTTGAGTATTCAATTATAAATAGAATTTTCTTGTGAAGCAGTTACAAATTGACCAGTTTTCCTTTGTTTTTTGGTTGCCTAGCAACAAATCACGTGATTAATTACCATTGTTATATTTGGAAAGCTTATTGTCCAAAGAACAATGGAGGAAAGTTTCATTGTTACATCTTTTGTTGTTTCAGAGAAAGAGAGGGGGGCGAAAAACGCCCCCCCCCCCTATGCCAAAATATCGAAAAAATACCCCATGTGAAATAGGGTTAAGAAACATGATGCCAACCATGGACCTCACTTCATTTTTCTTTACCAAGTTTAACCAAATCGCAATTTCTGGTCCCATCATCGAAGGTGTTGTGGCGCAGTGGTGTAATCCTCTGACATTGCAGCCAGAACAGTCAGGCGGAGTGGATTTGAGACGCGGCAGGGCCCCACCACTTGAGCGTCATGACAAGGGGTCGCGGACTCGATTAGGGCTTAGCTACTTCTGCGATGCAAGCGCTTGACGCTGAAAACCGCAGCTTCACCTTCATCTGTAATAGGAAACGACCGTCAAGTCACCTTGTTCGGGTGCTATTTCCCACTGCAGGTGGGATTTGCAAGTCAAATCTCCATAAAAAAAACAAAAACGAAACGAAGAAGAAGCAGAGAAGCAGAGGGAGGTCGCTGCTATTAAATTACTCGAAAAAGAGAATGCAGCAAGATCTCTTGGATGAAGCTCTTTGTAAGTGTAGCATGTCTAAATTAAAGCGAATTGAATTGGATGAAACATATTGTTTTATCATGTCTCACATTACTTAGGAAGTACATTAATGGCTAAACATTGGTAAGATTTCAGAAAATTTTGTTCCGTGGATTAAGAACATGTCAGAAACTTTGAGTACTCAAAATCCGATAATTTCAAGAAACTTTCAGCACTGATCAAGTTCTTTTAGAAAAGCACGCGTGTATCCTCGCTAATTTTCTGTTGAAAAAATTACGTATAGTTACAAAAAATTACGCAAAGAAACAACTTATTTCTGCTTGTCGGAACGGTGAAATGGTCGCAAAATTGAAGATCAAAACTAAATTTGAAAATGAAAATGAAACAGCGGAAGAAGCAGGTGGTTCTAAGCGATAATCCTTTCTTTTCACGACTGAAAACAAAGAATTGAAGTATGTAGTTTAAAGGAATAACTTACTCGTTAATAAAAACTTCTTTTGCTTTGTTGAGTGATGTGAAATGATCATCAAGGTTATCCCGAAACTAGATGACTCTCTTTGTCAAAAAGACAGACCGAACGGATTGTGATGGCAGCCAACCGCTCCAGTTATATTATAGTCTTTAGCTAGTTTTGCAAATTGCAGCAGCTGCAACTCAACATCCGTTTAACGAAAACCATTAACGATAGGACACCCAGTGTGGAGCAGTTTGAAATTCATATCAGTAGCGAGCCACCTAACGTAGTGTGCCTCCTTTGTGTTTTGAACTTATTCTAACTTGGTATACCTACCTTAGTCCCTTCAAATTTCGCCTGCCTTTGATTTTCGCCCCATCATCATCATCATCATCATCATCATCATCATCATCATCATCATCATCATCATCATCATCATCATCATCATCATCATCATCATCATCATCATCATCATCATCAGTTTTCTTTTGCAATGGATTGATCCTCTGATAAACCCCAATTCAATTAACAGCCTCATTTTGGAAATAATTCAATATTCTTCCATATGAAATTTAGAGGCCAAATTCGGATTTAGTAGCCAAACTCTAGTCTAACTACAAGTTTTCGTGTTGCTAGCGGTCGTAATCTTAATGTTATGACAATATAAAGTTTGAAGACCTATAAGGGATTTGACCGTGAAAATGGCTCGGGGAGTTTGTTCGGGATACTATTAGTGAAAGTCTTTCGGGTTTTCCCCAGAAGAGCCAGACGTCGATCGAAGCGCTTTGGAGTCTGCGCAGTGTCGATCTCAGGGTCATCGCCCTTCATCCTTCCTTTGTGAAATTGCACATGCCCCAAAACGCTTCGCTCGTCCGATTGATCAGCGAGCCAATCAGAGTTAACGTCATTTCCTTTGTGATTTACAAAAGGGGAAATTCGCAGTATCCCGAACAAGAGTAACGTTTCACCCAGAAGAATTTTTCAAAGTCAGATCCCTTGTAAATTTTTAAACTTTATATTGTCATAAAATCAATATCACGCTCGCCAGCAATGTAAAAACATGTAATTGAACTAAAATTTCAGTGCTAAATCCGAATCTGGGCTCGAAATTTCTGTATGAACAATAGTCCTGTAAATTTTGGGGTATCGTGTTCATGAAAATTTATAAATTTTAGGGTGCGATTTCAGACGTCAAATGGCACACCCCCGTCACCCGCCTATTGAAGTTAGGGATAGGGTTAGGGTTAGCCCCAGGGTAACCACTCATCAACTCAACTCAATAAATTGCATACTTTCCCTTTCTTTAAAATCTTAAAAGCATTTCTGCTCATACAGTCTTCAAAAGTTCGATCTCAATGTTAACTCAATAAATTCAGTACCTGTTGTCCTCCCTTTCAAATCTTACAAATATTTCTGCTCATAAGATCTTCAAATTCAATAGTTTTTCCTTCCTGACAAATCTTAAAAATCTTTCCGCTCATAAGATGCTAATTTTGAAGATTCGGTAGGCAGAAATATTTCGAAAGTTTTCCCAACGAGAGAGGGAGAGAGGAGATTTCAACTATTCATCGAACAACATGCCACGTGACTGTATTCAAGCTTTGGGTGAATGAACCACTTCATTCACAACATAGCATTGCGTGGCAAGTTGCGACGAGAGCAGATCAGAACTTTCGAGAAAAGGAAGTCGATATTCGTAAAGGAAGGCTGACTTTAAAGTAGAAGCAAGTTGCATGCAGTAGGATTTCAGTTGATGGAGCTGTTCACGAAGTATTGACGCAAACGCGAGTTTCTTACAGCCTTTCTTGTTGTTGTTAACAAAATGGCAACGGAGGACAAATGAAAAGGCCTTTGATTGGTTTGAAACTCCGGTTATAAATCCAATAGCATATTGATTGTTTTATTGTTGAATTACAATGGACGACAAAAGAAGAGAGGTAATTGGTTTCATGCTCTAAATAAATAAATAAATAAATGAATAAATAGATAAACTTCCCTCCGCAGGAATGTTGGCTTTGAACGTTTTGTTAAAGGACAAGTCCGGGGTTGATAAAATCATTGTTAAAAAGCAACCTTATCAGCTGCTGAACACCAATCTTGAGTCCTTTCCAAGTTTTGATGCCTCCAACATTCATAAATTGGTCAATGAATGTTCGTAAGTTAGGCCAAATATCGTAGTCATTTTGTGTTTTGTAAGAGTGTTGCGAAGGCGCGATAAGGAGGCTAGCAATGTGAGTGGTATAATATCAACATATTTGGTAGCCTCGTTCAGGTCAACATGAAGTGACGTCATAGAAAATGACGTCATTGCGCACTTCTTAGCAGATTGAAATATGTAGTTTGGCAGAGTAGAAGAGAAAAAAATGGAAAAAATTACTACACACCATTCACAACAGTGTAATATCTTGAATAATCAACAATTATGCCAACCCCGGACTTGTCCTTTAAAACTAAGAAATGATTGCATGTAGCGAAACCATGAATCAGAAACCAACGGTCCTTGAGAGGGAAGTTTACCATTCAAAGAAGCTCTGTGGCAGCCATTTACCGAAACAAATCGTTCTCCCCAGTCTCCTTTTCTAATGGCTTAAGTGGTCGACTGCATCAAGTTTCTTCTAAGTAACAAACACGGTGTGTCCCAAGAAATTGTGCTCCATTTGTGCAGATTCATTCTTCTTTTCTTCATGTTTATTCTGTGTCCCTTGGAAAATTCAAATGGCGATGCTTCATAAAAGGCTGATCAAATTCTCAATATGTTACAGAACTTCCAAAAGTCTTTTTCGAACAAACTAATCATTTTGTGAAATAACTATTATTTCTTATTTCGCGCCAAAGGAAGGAGGGGCCTGCGTGCAGACTATACCAAAGGAAACGTATAGTCTGCGCAGCGCAGTTTTCTTTTGCGTGGTGTGTGCTTCAGCATTTGCTTGATAACAAATAAAACGCATTGTTGTAATAGCCAATAACATCACTTTCCCGTGATACGAGGAAGCAATCAGACTTGAGAACAGCTACCATGTGATTAAATCTCAGGTTTCGCTTTGTTCTCCAAGCAAATATAATTAACAACACAATACTCTGGAATTTTAAGTACCAATGGTAGACAATGACAGACACCAAGTAGAAAGGGCCATTCAAGCAGCTATTGAAATAAAATGCTGACGCACGCAATACACGATACTGAGCGGCGTTGAGTAATACCCTTTCCTCGGGCCAGCCCTTTTCCTTGGGCATTGCCTGCACGCAAGCTAGGGAATGAGCGGATGGAGCTATAGCTACTGAAAGCACATTCTTAAGCACTAGCATCTAACGGAAAAGTGCATTTCTAGTCATGGTTTGAGGCCTGGATGAGGTCAGCTTTATCGAAGACATTGAGCAACCAAGTTAAGTAATGGTGCGGGGCGGGATAAAAATTCAATCTGATAATCGTTTCTTGTGACTTTTAGCATGCTTCAAAGCCAATTAGCCTATTAAAATACACATTCTCACATGCAGACAGAACTTTTGTAGATAAGTAACTTGTATAGTAGAATTGGCAGATTTTTGAAAAGGTGAAAACTTTTGCAGTCACCTGGTATTCAGGATTAAAAAACATTATTAGCAATCTATTTATCGTTGGATAATAGGATACGATAGCTAAAATAAAAAAGTAGCTAATTAATTCCAACGTTACAAGATGTATTTACAATATGGCATAAGAAAGTAATAGATAAAATATTTACAAGTCATCAAAATATGCAATTAAAATATACCATTAAAACCGGATATCTAAAAACAATCATTATAAATGGCCCAGGTTTGGAATAAAGATTCGGCATAATTTACAGGAACAGTTTCCTCCGTACCAATTTTTTATCTCTCTATAAATTGACAAAGGGTTTCTGAATTCCGCACTGTTGATGGCAACGTTAGCCACAGCTGCGGACCTTTAACTCGGACGCTTTCTGTCCCGTTACTGACAGATCTCACTCTTGGTTGAATAAATTCGTTATTATTTCGCAAATTGTAACGAGTTGTATTTAAACTGATTCTCCTGATACCTAAAAATAGTATATTACATACTTTTGGTCTGTTCTACGTCTTCGCAGCTAGAAGCTCAATAATGGATGGTACACAGGCCAACTTCATCTTTAAGGAGTTTGGAAATTTGTCCGAGCGACCATACCTGAAAGGGATCAAAATTATGACGACATCAAAATATATAAATGTTTATCATAAATGCAAGAAATAAGATGCAGCATTTTGTCAAGTAACTTCGCCTCTTTAGGCCGGCCTCCACTTCCAGTAAGTTTTGTTGGTGACCAGTATGCTTGTCTACTGCGCATCCTTAGGACTTGTTTAGATGAGGCGGGGTGGCCCATTCGTGAGCTGGTTCGCACTCAGATGAAATCACACTTATCTGGTCATAGTTTTGTAAACGTCAGTTTGTGTTTATATGCATGCCGGTCTGGCGCGCCTTGCTGAGATCCCGGTTATCGAGTGCCGGGATCCCGCCTCATAAGGGCTGACTTTTCTCAATTGGGCGGAAGAAACGGGCCAGCCCTCTTATGACGCAAGCGCAGAATAGAACAGATTTGTCAAATTTCTAAAGATGGAGGATTCTTTGTCACAATTGGCACCAAGGGCTTGACTTACGCACATTGGCTGGCTCACCATCGAATCTCCCAGATAAACTCCGGCTGGCTTGTTGGCGAATCAGCTTGCTAACAGGCCAGCCCTCTTCATATAAACAGGGCCTTAGACTGATTACCTTAGTTCTTTGCTCCCCCGTGGTCTTTGACTTGATGATGGTGTCACTTTGGTCAACGAAAACTCGTAACATTACACTGAAACTTGACCCTATTTACACCCTCATACACGGTTTTTGATGTAAACAGAAAAAATTAAACGGAACCAAGACAGCATTTTGGTGGAAAGTATGAAATTCTGGGGAATACCAGGTATCCCAAAAAAGGTTTCCTATTAGAACAGTTCCAGAAAAACATCAATTTTCTTGTTTTGAACAATGTAAATGGCAATCTCTTCCTTAAATGCAAACTTGGAAAGACAAAATGTTCCCCGATTATTTTGCTAGTCAAAAGACCTCCAAACTACGAATTTTTCTGAAAATCTTACGCTCGAGAACCCTTGAACAGGTGAAAAGTTTAGCGATGCGGATATGGTTCATTTCTTCAATGTTTCACATCGTATAGGTTGAAGGCATACAACCGCTTGTCAATTTCATAGGTTGTTACTCAAACTCGCTATTGTGCTAAAGTGTGGACTGCAGGGCCATGTATCATGAAGCATACTTTTCTTTGGACGTCAAGCAAAAACGTGCTTTGATGGACAAGGCAATCTTGTTTCCTTTTAAGGAGTTCAAGCCATGGGGGGGGGGGCTTCTTCCATAGCAAAGGTAATTGGGGATATGCCGCCCGCAAGGGTATACTTTTCGGACTTCTAGTCTAGCCAAGGGTGTACTTTTTGGCAATTTTAGTCGAGTTAAGTTTAGGCAAGGGTATGCTTTTTGGCAATTTTGGTCAAAGAGATGTCAAAATTCGGTAATTTTCGTAAAAAATCCCAACTTTTTTAAAATATTGGTCCAGAAAATGCGAAAATTTGGCAAGTTTTGTCTAGAAAACGCCAACTCAGAGCACTTTTGATGGAAAAATTAGTCTAGCCAAGGGTATCATTTTCACCAAAAATAGGTCTAGCCAACGGTTACATTTTGAAACTGTGGGCGGCACCCCCTACCAGAAATTTAGCGGAGAACCCCCCCCCCCCGTGGTTCAAGCTTCGTGTGGTGGCACAGTAATTCATTAAAAGAGCACAATTTCTGTAGATTTTGAGCTGCAGTTTTGAAGATCTTCTTCGCGAACTGTCTTTACTTCTTTCTTGAACATTTCAGGTATTCTGTTCTCGGGAAGAAAATTATAGACTAGAAATAACAATAGTCAGGGAGTGATGGGAGCTGGTCTAACTGACGACGTGATTCCTTGTATTCGTTCAACAATTATAATCTGATGTTTTAATTTCACTCATACAAAAGGACTCACTACCAAATGGATTCTAAATAGGGACTAAAATCTTACGAGAAATCAGAAGAAACTTAGAACATCTTCCATCTACGAACGTCGAAAGAAAATTCGAACGTCTCTTCGAACGTCACTGCGAGCGTTGCTTCGCTTCGAGAAGTCGAACTTTGAACTAATGAGCCAATCAAACCCTACAAATAGGCACGTGGGTTGACCATATTAAGAAAGTAGCGATCTGATTGGTCGCGCCGTGAACGCGGCGGACTTGGCCTAATTAGTCCCTGTATTGAAGCGTAAGGACATAAGTCCCTCAACTGAAGCGATAACAACGACAACAACGAGCGTAAGTTAGAGGGACTTATGTAATGTAGTCTAGCCTCAGAGTACTCATTATCAAAACGCTTATGATGGTGGTCAGCAGCAACGTGTGCAGGTAAGGCCTTCACGTAAGTATTAGCGGAAGTCCCGTAACCATGAAGTAAAATAGTAACAATTACGAGACTAGTAGATCATTATGTTATCCTTGTACAAAGTCAATTATTGACCGAGTAAATAATGCAGTTTTTCAGTAGGAAAGATATCATAATACTTTCAATACTGCGCATACACAAATGTATTTCACAACCGCAATACTATCATGATGGCAGTCAAATTATGGAATTGAAAAACAAGAACTGATATGTTGTCGTCCATTGATCCATCTATCCACCCACTCGATCAAGCGGCGACATTGTGCAAGAATTAGTGAAATGAAATAATTACCCAGATCTTAGTTGGGCATTGTATACAGTAAAAACCTAGACTTATGACGATCCATACTAACATATTTGCTTAAAATGAGCGATGACTGGTACAACGGGCTTGATCTAGGTAAGCTCGTGGGATTAGTACTTATTGACCTGAAAAAGGCATTTGATACGGTCGACCATGATATTCTCTGTAAAAAGCTCGAACTTTATGGTGTTCAACAGCGAGAGCTGTCTTGGTTTAGGTCTTACCTATCGAACCGCAAACAATTTTGTAGGGTTAATGGCGCTGATTCGGATGTCGGGGAAATAGAAGTGGGAGTCCCACAGGGTTCATGCCTTGGCCCGCTTCTCTTCCTCATCTATATCAATGATCTTCCTCAGACTGTTCAAGGTTCATCTGTGACTATGTATGCTGATGACACCAGTCTTTGTCATCAGTCTCAAGATTTGACTCAGTTGAATGAGGCTATAAATAGCGATCTCACGAAACTTGAGACTTGGCTGCAAGGCAATAAGCTTTCGTTGAATGTGGCAAAAACTCATTCAATGCTCATTTTCACCAAGCAGAAACACTCGAAGTAGTTCAAAAGACAAAGTATCTTGGAGTGCAAATCGATTGCTCTTTAGATTGGAAAGAGCAAATTAAGGCAGTTTCTACCAAAGTCTCCAGGGCGATCGGCTTTTTGAGACATGCTAAATCCTTTCTGCCTATGACTAGTTTGAAAACTCTCTACACAGGTATTGTTGAGCCCCACGTTCGATACTGTTGCTCTATCTGGGGCTGTGCTGGTTCCACAGAAATCAACCACCTGCAAAAGCTCCAAAATCGTGCTGCTAGAATCATTACAAATAGCAGCTTTGATACCCCAAACAGACCACTTATTGTGGAGTTGGGCTGGAAGACCATTGAAGAACTCATTGGTAATGAGTCTAAAACAATGGTCTTCAAGTCACTCAATGATTTGGCTCCGCAATACCTGTGCAATCTCTTCACCAGAAACTCAGCATGCGCCTCCCGCAACCTCCGGAACACTGAGAGTGATTTAAGGTTGCCAAAGAAAAATTCAGCAAATGGGCAAAAATGCTTCTCTTTCCGGGGAGCTAAACTATGGAATAGCCTTCCTGCTGAGTCTAAGACGGCATCCTCCCTAAATGGTTTTAAGAAATCAATAAAGGGTTAACTTTTTCTTTCCATTATAAATACTGTATTATTGTAAATAGGCTTTTAAATTATGGTTTTTTATATCTAGTTTTATTATTAACTGTTTATTGTAATTAAGTTTTTATCGGAGGGCCCCTTGAAAAACGGCTTCGCCGAAGGGCATCCCTCCTTAAAAGATTCAAATATGAAATATGAAAGATTCAAATATGATGAGTCTCTTGTTTCCCTATGCTCTTTGACGCGCTGATGGTGCTTCAGTCAACAGAGACTCATAATATTACTCTGAAAAACCTGGCCCTATTCAGGCCCAAACTTTGCGATTCCTACAGTACCAATCAGATTGCGAGATTTATGAATTACTATTGGTACGGTGTAAAAAATGTGATAGAATTTTGATTCGATTGAAGAATTGAAAACACTCCCATGAGATTGAGATTCGAAGACGTGATCCATCATAATTTCACCGGAGTCTATAGACCCTGATTCACTGATGATGGAAGAAAACAGAAAATAGGGCCAGGATTTTCACTGTTTCATTACGAGTCCCTCTTGAGCAAAAGAACCCGCATATAAGAACCTAGTGATTAAGAACCTACAGGCTGAAATTTTGAAATTAGACCCTCAAAAGAACCAGTTCAGCCTGAAATTTGAAATAGGTTCTTATTTGCTGAGGCCATCAAATTGAATTAAATCTCCTGTATGTGCACATTGCATAAAAATCTAAAAAATGCAGTATTTATTGTCCTGTTCAGTATTTCAAGGATCTCTGTTTCAAGTAGCTCTTTGGAAGCTTTTAGGGGCAGAAACTTTCGCGGGCAGAAAGTTTCGCGATTTTCGCGTTTTTTTTTTGGCATTTTTCGCGAAAGTTTCTGCCAAGGCATAATCTAAAATCAAAATTCGCGAAAGTTTGTGCTCGCGAAATTACAGAAAATTCTCGACTCGCGAAAGTTTTTCTTTCCAATTTGTTCGTTTCTTCAAGATCTTTAGTCTCTTGCGCTATAAAACCTTGTAAATTGTCACCGTGACTATAAGTAGTACTGAAAATGAATAGAAAATTGTGTTTTTCCTCTCACTTTTCTTCAGTCGCGAAAGTTTTTCACGCGAAAATGCATCTTTTTTCTCGATCGCGAAAGTTTTTGTTGCAAAATTTGCCGGAAAAAACGTCATTCGCGAAAGTTTGTCCCCTTAATTTCGCGATTTTTTCTTCTCGCGAAACTTTCTGTCCGCGAAAGTTTCTGCCCCTAAAGTATAAGGTTTCTGATTCTTCTACAAACTGATGTTGTGAGTAAGATCTCATGGACTCAAGTGCTGTCAACTGACGACAGTAAATAATAGGCTTGAAGTTTGAATCGGAGCAAAGGAGATTCCTGAAAGCCCTGAATAAAATAAGAACCAATTTAAGAACCTGAACAGCCTCATCTCTCGCAAAATACCCACTACAGCAGAACCTAGTGAAGTCAGGCTGACGTGCAAACTTGTTGGACCTTATACCCGGGTCTTAAGCCTTGGCCAAACGTATCCATTTCATTTAACATTTACTTTAAAAAACAATTATAAAGTTTGTTGATGCTGATGAGAGTTTCAGTTTCAGTTTATATTTTTTAAATTCCATTGCATACAATTTCATAAAGCTACTAAATGAACGACTAACAAAATTACAAGAATATAAGGTGATTACAGAGAGTTAATACAATAATGGAAAAACTAGTATAAAACATATCAAAAAACAAGATAACAAGATAAAATAAAACAAATCGAGGAGAGAGCACTCCCTGATTAAATACAGTTTCATATAATTATCATAAATTTTCATGATTGAAATTCAAACATGGAAATGGTGACCTTTTAGGCCCCGTTCACACGGGAACGCAATCGTTCCGTTCCATCTCCGTTCCACTTTCTGGAACGCAAAAATTGACTGTTCACACGGGAACGGAACGATTGCGTATCGGTTTTTGTTTCTGTTCACACGGGAACGCAATCGTTCCGTTCCACAGTTTTCTTTTTAGTCCTTGCCAGCTTCTCCAGCAACAACTACATCCACGCATGCGTTCAGGGCAAAAATCTTATCGTTCCGTTTTTTGGACCAGTCTTGCACCTCATTGCCTGTTCACACGGGAACGGAACGGAACGATTGCGTATCGTTCCACTTTTCGTATCACTTATTTTATCGTTCCACTTTTTGGAACGGAGCGATGTTATTTCAAGCGTTCCCGTGTGAACGCAACCCCTGAGCGTTCCACTTTTCGGAACGCAACGATATGGAACGGAACGATTGCGTTCCCGTGTGAACGGGGCCTTAGTGTCTACTTTTTATGATTGGCTTTGATAATTACTTTCAAGGAGGAAAGCTTTGAGTTTGCAACGAAACCTGATAGCCGAGGGTGATAATTTTATACCAACAGGAATTTCATTCCAGCATTTAGCACCATAGTAACTTACCAATCTAAGACCATATTGCAGAGTATTGCATATTTTTTGAGTTAGAAAAATATAATTTTTTGCAACTTGCTGTGTACTATGTTGATGAACAGATTCCACTAAGTCAAAGAAGGAATGAAAGCAAGAAGGAGAGATCTTATTAACGCAATCATATACAAAAGTAAGGAGTTTGAGTTTAAATAAGTCACGCAGCTTTAAAGACAAATGACGGAGATATAAGGCGACTTAAATCAGGGGCCTGGGCAATCTAAAAATAGCCTATTGTATTCTTATATATTTTGTGATCTCAAAAGATTGTCAAAACAATGGAACAAATGATGGCAGGCGGCCATCTTTGGCTCTTTTTGTAAGCTAGGTGTTATAAGACATAATCTAACACAACTTAAATCAGGGCCCTGGGAAATCTAGATATAGTCTATTGTATTCCATTATTGTATTTGATGATCTCCAGAGATTATATCAAAACAATTGGACAAATGATGGCAGGCGCCCAAGTTTTGCTCTATTTTTAAACTTGCCGCTTTTTATCCGTCATTTGTCTTTAATATCTTTAAGTCAGAAAATAGAGGTGTAGTAGAGGGAGTGAAATGTTCAAAAGCAATTGCCCTTATGACTCTTTTTTGCAGCAAAACACTGGATTGATATAAGTTTCAAAGGTAAGACCCCAAACTAGAATGCCATACTGAAGAAAGGGTGAAAATAAAGAGTTGTAAAGCAAGGTTAAAATATTGATGGGTAAAAAGTGTCTAACTCTGAAGAATATACCACAAGTTCTAGCCAGTTTTTAGATAGTTCTGTTAAGTGATACTTCCATGAAAGATTTTCATCCAGGAGAACACCAAGAAATTTGGCATAAGAAGTTTGCTTGATGGGAAATTTTCCAACTTTAATACAAACTATTTCACTAAAAGAATGTTGAGGAGACCTAAAAATTATAAAATTGGTTTTATCAATGTTATGTTGAGTGACAATTTATTAACATCAAGCCAAGTTTTCACTTTTTTTAATTCCTTGCTTACCACACTTAGAAGCTGAGTTAGACTTTCTGATTCACAATAAATATTAGTGTCATCTGCAAATAAGTAAAAGGCTAGCTTTGAGGATGAGAGAGGCAGATCATTGATATAAATCAAGAAAAGGAGAAGGCCAAGAACAGAACCCTGTGGGACCCCACAGGTAACAATGAGATAGTCAGAGCTAGCTCCATTTACGGAGACATATTGTTTTCTATTAGAGAGATAGGATTCAAACCAATCTAAAGATGTTCCTCTAATACCATAATGCTCTAGATTCATCAAAAGAATAGTATGATTCACTGTATCAAAAGTCTTTTGCAGATCAATAAATATCCCACAACCAAATTTTCTGTTATCTAGGGATCTTTTGATGGCTTCTGTTAAACTAACAAGAGCATGGTTAATAGAATGACTTGCACGAAAACCAAATTGTAACGAATATAAATTTCATGTTTATCAAGAAATTTATAGAGACGTTCGTACATGACTTTTTCTATGATTTTGCTGAAAACAGAGAGAAGGGAAATAGGTCTATAGTTAGATGCAGTTAGGGGACAACCTTTCTTGAAAAGTGGGATTACTTTAGCCAATTTCATCTTGTCAGGAAATGTGCCAGATTGAAATGATTCATTTATAATTTGGGAAAGTGGAGAGGATATTAATGGGGAAAGACATTTTAAAATTTTCATAGGAATACTGTTAGGCCCAAGAGACTTTCCAGATTTTAGGACGGAGATTATATCAGATATTTCACGAGGAACTGAAGGTGCAATGAACAATGAATTGCCAACTTTATCAACTAAATAGTCCAAAGGTGACTTGTTGGATCGTGGTATATTTTTAGTGATATCATGAGAAACATTTACGAAGAATTTATCAAAATGTTTGAAATAACCACAGGATCTGATGTAATGTTACCATTTGAGTCCTTTAGTTTATTCATTATATTTACATTGTTAGATTTTTAAATACATACAACTGATTTAATACCTGACCATAGCTGTTTCATGTTGTCACTGTTCTTTTGAAAGTAGTTATAGAAATAGCTGGCTTTACTTCCTTCATGGCAACTGTTACTCGATTTCTAAATTGTTTATAAAGATTGTTGCTCTTTTTTAGCTTTCTAAATATCCGATCCCTTATCCGCATAATTTTTTTAATTTTGCGATTAATCCATGGTTTATTCCTTGACTTGATATCTTTTTTGTTAAGCGTTGAGTATGGTATAACGCATCCAACAATTCATCCAACATTTCATCCAACATTTCATCCAACATTTCATCCAACATTTCATCCAACATTTCATCCAACATCCAACATGTTTAGAATAACAAGGGCAGATTTTGTAATGCAATAGCATCGGTCGCCTTGGTTCACACCTCAATTCAAAGCGATTAGCGATTGCAGACAAAAGAAATTCTCTCAAGCAGAAATTCAAAACAAATGAAGCCGCAAAGTTGCCCTGCAACCAGTACGGCAAACTCTCGTTTTGTGCGGGCGAAGGGAGGTTCTAAGAGAAGGTATGTGCTTATAACGAAAGAAGATGGTAAATCTAAAGTTTTGTCTCGCGGATTTTGTCTATTTGATTCAGGAGCTGAGGAGTGACTGCGTACATCTGAGCAATAGATATGCAAAAATTGTGATGCCCTCTGCTCGGTTTCTGAATCAAATAGACAAAATCCGCGAGACAGAATTGTAGATTTACCCTTCTTCTTTCGTTATAAGCAATACATTCTCTTAAAAACCTCCCTTCGCCCGCACCAAACGGAGTTTGCCGTACTGGTTTCAGGGCAACTTTGAGGCTTCGTTTGTTTTGAATTTCTGCTTGAGAGAATTTCTTTTGTCTACATTCGCTAATCGCTTTGAATTGAGGTGTGAGCCAAAGCGACTGATGCTATTGAATTACAAAATCTGCCCTTGTTGTTTAGAATGATTAAAAATGCTCGTAGAGCAACCTACAAATACGAATTGCTGATTTAGAATGCAAACCACTGAAAAAGATTGAAAATGGCGCTCTGATGACAAAATATCAACTTTTTAGAGCGTAATGCGCATGCCCACAAATGAAATGTTGGACGAAATGTTGGATCAAGCGCTCAAGCGCATCCAACATTCCATCCAACATTTGAAAACAAATTTGTTTTTGATCTCGATCAAACCGAGGATCAAACTTCATCCAACATCAATTTGCAAACGTTTGATGATCCAACATTAGTTTTCAGTATGCTGGATGAAATGTTGGATGCGTTTGACCAGGGCTTCATTGTAATAGATTCTAGTTTGAATTTTAATCAAATAACAAGTACTTTTACTAAAACAACAGCGCAAATCGGGAAACTTTTTGTTTGGGACACACGGTTTATAGCTGAAAATACGGCTTTTAGCCTAAGTTATATGATCCTTTTCCCTAGGGGATGAGATAAGCCTACCAAAACATTAGCACATAAGAACAAAAGAGACTTCTATGACAAGCGACAAGAATAATTTTTAATAATCATTGAAACATTTTCTCTGCTATTGGTTCTCCCAGCATATCTTTCTTTGGTCGATTTGGCTAGCTTGCTTTCTACAATTTTCTAATTTTCTTTCTAACATATTCCGTTTTTCTGCGATGATGACAAGTTGAGGAGCAGTGCACAGAAGAAAGGGTGGAGTAGGAACAAGTGTGCTGACTATGTATGTTCAAAATTTTGGACATTTCGGATGTACGGCTTGTGATGATCAGCTCGTGATTTCGTTTTCCACTTTGCACATTCATTCATATTCACGAAATTTCACATCACATTTTTTACATAACAGATTGTTAACATGCCTATGAAACGTTTCTACTGATCATGCACCTGCTTTTCGCCGTTTCAATCTTATCTCATGTATTAATTAACTGAGGGGAACTCGATTCGGACGTTTTCTCCATTTCCACATGTTCACTTTTGCACAGTATAAGATAAAAGTCAGTGGTTTCTGCTCTTTAGTTTCTTCTGTCAAACATTTCTTGCGAAAACAAATGTGAAAAGCAGATGAAAGAAAGTAAAAGGAATTTCCGCCTCCTCTTTCACTTCTATTCGCAGTTTTTTCCACGCAGACACACTTTGTTCATATGAATGTGAGAAGAAAAGACTCTCTTCTGGAACCACGCACCTTCCTGTTTTTGTCCTTCATAGTCAAATTGTGCGATAAGTTTCCTAGCCTTAATGAAATTAAAAGGATGTCAGTAAATAGCTTCCATAGACAAAATTGGCTAAGGTTTGTTTACACCCATTTCAAGTCATGTGATCAATCTCTTGATAAAACTCTTTTTGATTTCTCTAACATATTTCTTGCCATGCAAAGTTGTGCCATGAATGCAAAAAGTAGAATAATACTAAAACTTCCCAAGAGTATGGCCACGTGACTTGAAATGGGTAAAACAAACCTTAGCTGATTAGGTCTATTGCTAATTGCATGCATATTTTGTTTCTCTCGCTTCCCCCATTCACCGGAGGCCCAACGTATTGCTGTGAAGGGGCCCAACAAAGGGCAGATTTTGTAATGCAATAGCATCAGTCGCTTTGGTTCACACCTCGATTCAAAGCGATTTGCGAATGCAGACAAAAGAATTTCTCTCAAGCAGGAATTCAAAACGAACGAAGCCGCAAAGTTGCCCTGAAACCAGTACGGCAAACTCTCGTTTGGTGCGGCGAAGGGAGGCTTTTAAGAGAAGGCATGTGCTTATAAAGGCTGATTTCCAGTCAGTGGAATTTTCCGAGCGGGCGGAAATTCTATTGTTCGCGGGAGAAAATGTCGCTCTGAAATTGAATGGATAGTTACGGCTGAGCAACTTTTTATTTTCTAAATTTCCGCCCGGTCGGAAAATTCCGCTGACTGGAAATTGGGCTTAACGAAAGAAGACGGGTAAATCTAAAGTTCTGTCTCGCGGATTTTGTTTATTTGATTCAGAAACCGAGCAGAGGGCATTAAATTTTTTGCATATTTATTGCTAAGATGTACGCAGTCACTCCTCAGCTCCTGAATCAAATAAACAAAATCCGCGAGACAGCACTTTTTAGATTTACCCATCTTCTTTCGTTATAAGCACATACCTTCTCTTAAAAACCTCCCTTCGCCAGCACCAAACGAAAATTTGCCGTACTGGTTTCATGGCAACTTTGCGGCTTCGTTTGTTTTGAATTTCTGCTTGAGAGAATTTCTTTTGTCTGCATTCGCTAATCGCTTTGAATCGAGGTGTGAACCAAAGCGACTGATGCTATTGTATTACAAAATCTGCCCTTGTTAAAGGGCCCTAGAATATTCTAACGCATGACTCGTTGAAAGTGCTTGCAAATCAGACTTTCTTGTCTGTGTCTCACATGATATTCATTTCGTTTTTGTGTTTCGTCCTTGCCGCCGATCAATCCAATACAGCGCCTCGAAGAAGGCTAGCTATCAAGGCGTAATGATAATCAAAATGCAGTTCGTTTTGATTTGCTTAGTGGTGCACTGTTGTATCTAATTATAGTTTTACGTAAAGAAACGCAACTTATTTCCAAACAGATCAGCCACACCTGTTTTCTTTTCATCCGGGTTGCATCGTTATTTGTATAAACATGCAAAACAACACAAAACAGCAAAAATTCTGGCTTAAAAACTTCGGACACAAAGCTTTGCCAAAAATTGTGATTACATGGATAATTTTGGTGGAAAACTATAGTAAAAAAACGTATTGCTATGTCACAGTCAAATGATGCAAGGAACGATCTTACTGCTGATTTACAAACGCAGTTTCATAATGCAATGAACACGTTTTATTCCTATTTTCCAGTGAGGCCATGAGTGTCAGGACACCATTATGTTAAGTAAGTAAGTAAATAAGTATGTATTTGCCACTAGAAAATTTACAATGGTTAAAAAAAGGAAAAAATAAATAAAATATTTACAATAAATTTTACATAGCAAATTATACAAGTTAAAAACACCCCTAATTATATTGGCAGGGACAGCATTAAAAGATCCAATTGACCTTATTTCCATAATGGTCCCCTTAGAGGTGACTGCAAAAAATTATAAACATTATATTTGCATGTGCTTTCGGATAAAGCATAAATATAGTTAAGGCCGATACATGAAAGCGAGAGAGGATCCGTGGTTTTACGACAACACATCCTCTCTGTGTGCATATTTTGGAAAAGTGACTTTTGCCATCTCCTGTGCATTTTTGTTCCTAAGCAGCGGTCTCGAAATCGAACTTTTCATGCGCAGGAGACTGCAAAGGTCAGTTAAGCCTAAAAATTTTGAAAGCAAATGTGATGGAGCTCTTCAGTTCAAGGCGTGGAAGTATGGCTGAGAAAGGCTGCTAATGGCAAAGAGAATTTTATGGCATTTCAAGGTTGGCAAAGAATCTAATACGATCTAACTCAACATAATGTTGTCCTGACACTCATGGTGAGGCTACGCAAACTAGACTTTTTAAATACGAACAGTACAAAAGTCTAGAATCATTCATTTTCGGTGCCCCCGAGGCAAATTTTTGATATACTCAATACATAATTGCTATTTTTGTTTGCAATATTATTGCCTTCGTCAAAATATTGCCCAAATGCTTTGAAGTCACCTGGAGTAATCAACTCAAAACAAGATCAAAGGTTTCAATATATATTCGAGTATGATGATCTAAGATGCTGCAAACAGGCAATTTCCGTTAACCCACTGTGTGATATTTTGTCTGGGACGTATGTTAGAATTTAAAGGGTCTGTTTCATCCAGCATTCCTTGCACGTGTCGTCTCTTGGTTTCCCTTTGTTGTCGCCATTTTCATGGGCCATGAAAATGGCGGCAAAAAAAGGTTAGCCAAGAGACGACACGTGCAAGGAATGCTGGATGAAACAGACCCTTCAAAGGAGTAATGTAGACTGATTGCATGTTCGTAGTTATCGCTATTGATAGACTGAGGGACGCTCAAACTACGACTAATGTACTGTCACATTGAAACTGGGACGAAGCTTTTCCCTATCAATTTCATAACTAGATATGGAAACCATAGCAACACTGTGCGAACTCCAGGCAATGGCGGATGGGCCTAAGACTGCGTTCACACGATGCTGGCACATTTTGAAAACGGTGAAAAATTCAACGGAGAGGCCTCCCGTTTACACAAAAACGGGACATTTTTTGCCGGCAGATTTTGAAAACGGAACTC
This sequence comes from Aurelia sp. 3 sensu Dawson et al. (2005), assembly GCA_964020215.1. Taxonomy (NCBI): domain Eukaryota; kingdom Metazoa; phylum Cnidaria; class Scyphozoa; order Semaeostomeae; family Ulmaridae; genus Aurelia; species Aurelia sp. 3 sensu Dawson et al. (2005). The sequence continues at coordinate 13,251,049 of OZ026583.1, forward strand.
TAACCGGCACATTTTGGAAACGGCATCGTGTAAACACTTGAAAATGACGAAAACAGAACATTTTAGCCGCTTCTGGAACGATACTGATCGATTCTTAGGGCTTAGGCACACTTCTTTGGCATCAAAGTCTTGCAACGAGTTTTTGGCGTCTAATTCCTACCGATTTCAAATTGTTCCGGCATCGTGTGAACGCTAGCTCAAGTTTTCAAAATGTGCCGGCAGCCGTCACATTTTTCATCGTTTTCAAAATGTGCCGGCGTCGTGTGAACGTAGTGCAGTTGCCGGCTCAAACCTCTAATGCTAAAACACCTCAAAATTCAAGTTTACAGTGATATAAGTCATGAACAAAAGCCGCAAGTATCCAGATGAATGTTTCCTAGATCCAAGAATCGACAAATTTTTCACTGTCAACCAGGGGTTCCTAATTCTTAAGCCCAATCAGCTTCCACGAACTTTACTGCAGCAGCAGCAATGAGAATTTCCAACTGTTGAGGGTAGCTTACCTCGCGCCTGAGACTACACCTTAGCCTGGTTTCAGAGGGCACACCTAAACGTGTTCATATCCATTTCAAAATTTTATATGAAAGTCCTTGAGCAAAAGTAAAAAATGTTGTTGTTGTTGTTGTTGTTGTTGTTGTTGTTGTTGTTGTTGCGATAACTAGGATTATTTCGTGAGTCAAGGAGTATCGATAAACTCAAGCAGGTCACGTCCATTGATCAATTAACGTTAATGTTAACGGTTACCAGTTAGCTTTGATTCGGTTAATGTATCACAGAATCAAAATCAAATGCTTCAGTTTCGAATATATTGTTCCAAATGTCATTGTTTCCCAAATTTAGATCTTTAGAGACCTACCGGTAGCCATGATCCTTTGCGGCTCGAAAGTCGATTTTTCGTATGATGTTAAAGTCATTCAAGAAAACAAGAAAAGGGTTAGATCCAAATACCCCCAAGGCAGAACCTAAACTTCTTTGAAAGGAGTTCCATCTATTCTTGTATAAGACATGAAGCGGCAGCCCACTGCACATTGGAATGAGTTTCACCATCAAGTTAGAGGTCTATCAATTGGAGAAACATGTTCGGAAACTGGCTCATAGTTACATGACAAACCAAACAAAAAGGGTCAAAATAAGCTCCATAGAAAGGCTCCACTATAGCATATCTCAATTGGTGTACCACAGGAGTCTGCTCTTGGACCCTTACTTTTCAACATCATTATGAACGACCTGTTTTATATGGAACTGGAATCAGAGATATGAAACTTTGCTGATGACACGACAATTTACGAGTGCAATACATCCGTAGATGCACTCATGATTAGATTAGAGGGTGGCCTACAGGGATAAACGCAATGATTTACTGACAATGGCATGAGTGCCAATCCTTCATAATTCCCAATTATGTTTTTGGGCTAAAGGGAACAATAAACTATGCCTTAAAGTGAAGGGCCAATTGATCCCATCCAGCGAAGGTGTATAAAACTTCTGAGTGAAAGCATTGTCAACTCACTCAAGTTTGAAACTCGTGAAAGAGTTTTGCAAGACGGAACACTAAGAAGTACATACATTTGGAAGATTGAGACCATATTTAGGAGAGGAGAAGAAAAGTCAAAGCTACTCTTAAACTCCGTGGCAACGTCGAACGTTTCCAATTACCCTTTGATCTTGCTATCTTGTAGCAAAGTTGCAAATAATGAAATTAATGGGACCTACAAGCGTGCACTGAAAACTTTATATAGAGACTATGAATTCACATTCGAGGACCTTTTAGATAGGAGTGGAGGAAAGACAACACATAAAAGAACCTACAAATCTCATGGTCGAAATTTACAAACCAATCAACCATCTCAATTCAGACTTAATGTAGGAATTCTTTGTCAAGAAAGATGTTCCCTACAACCAAACTTACGTACTAAACAACTTAAGCAAGATATCTCTAATCACTCGATATCTCTAAAGCATTTGATAGGGTTTGGCACGATGGTTTGATCTATAAACTAAAGCGCTGCGGTGTCTCAGGTCAGTTACTGTTTATTATTCAAAGCTTTCTAAAGGACAGAAAACAGCGAACCGTTCTGAACGGGCATTGTTCCACTTGGGGGGATGTCTCAGCTGGAGTACCACAAGGTTCTATCCTAGGGCCCTTGTTTTTCCTTGTGTACATAAATGATTTAACCAATGACTTGAAGTGTAACGTCAAGCTTTTCGCCGATGATACATCGTTATTTACAGTGGTCCATGATACCATTGCTGCTGCCGACGACATGAACCATGACTTGGAGCTAATAAGACATTGGGCTCATGACTGGAGGATGTCATTTAACCCAGATCCGCAGAAGCAAGCTGTTGAATTAATTCTTTCAAAGAAACGAATCGAAGTTGACCATCCAGAAATTCGCTTTAACAACATACCAGTTATGAGAGTAGATGATCATAAACACTTAGGAATTATCTTGGATTCAAAATTGTCTTTTTCTACTCATATCAAATCAGCTATTTCTAAAACAAGAAAGGGTATTGGCTTGCTGAGATATCTCTCCAGGTATTTGCCCATGCACACTCTAAATGAATTATACAAGCTTTATGTAAGACCCCATCTAGACTATGGGGATGTTATTTACCATATTCCGGCAAAAGTATGTGATTTTAGTAGTAACATCACTTTACCAAGCCTTATGGAAAAATTAGAATCTGTACAGTATTCTGCTGCCAGGGCTATTACGGGAACATGGAGAGGAACATCGCAAGAAAAGTTGTACACAGAACTTGGTTGGGAATCACTAAATTGCCGAAGGTGGAGCAGACGCCTTACTTTGTTCTATAAGATTCTGAATAATCTTACCCCAAGTTACATGAAGGATCCTTTTCCACCTCAGCGACCGTTGCAATACTGTCTTCGCAACCAAGATGTCATTGGGCGAATAAAGGCCAGAACAGAAAAATTTCAAAGTAGCCTCTATCCTCACTGTTTATCTGAATGGAATAAACTTGATCCTGAAATTAGACTTGCACCGTTGGTTGCTGTTTTTAAGAAAAAACTCCTCTCAATAATCCGACCCCCTGCTAAGTCCTTTTTTGGAATACATGACCCAATAGGTTTATCCCACCTTTGTCAATTGAGGGTTGGTCTCAGCAAACTAAACTTTCACAAATTCAAGCATAATTTTAGGGACACTATAAACCCATTGTGCCCATCGAACGATGGCATCGAGGATACGGAACATTTCTTGTTGCTCTGCCCTTCCTTTGCAGTGCCGCGAAGAGGTCTTCTCACTGGAGTGTTAGCTCTGTTACGACCATATGGGTATGTCAGCAATCCTAACGAGGCCCTCATGCAAGTCTTACTGTATGGTGATAAGAACCTTCCTAATGACCTCAATAAAAGCATACTTCTTCTAACTTTAAATTTTATCCACCAAACTGGTCGACTTGATTAGAATATATCAAACTCCATCCTAAGCTTTTCAACCAGCATAGCCTCTTTAGCAAATTTTTGTTGTTGTAGTCACGTGTATTGTTTGATTTATTCTTTCTTTCGTCTCGTTTTAACGTCAGTAGTTTTTACCTTTATGTTTTGGCTGCAGGGTAGACTAAATGCTTTTGCTCCTTGCGGTATCGTTCTAGTAGTATAGTAGAGTAATTTTGTAAGTAGAGTAGTTAGTAAAGTAATTTTGTTAGTAGAGTATTAAGTAAAATATCATTGTAAACTTTTATTGGAATAAAAAAAAAAAACTTAAGCAAGGTCCCCTCAGTAAGTTCTCAGAGCTACGGAATAAATACTCGATGCTTTGGAGGGAGTCTATTTTGGAAAATTTTTAGTGATGACCTAAAACTGACAACTTCTCTTATGACATTCAAATGAGAAATACGTTACTGGCATCGCAACAACTATACGTGCTACACTTCGCTTAATTTCGGGTTTTTACCTTCTTCTGTTACTTTGTGTACTGTATATTGTAGGTGTTAATTGGTTGCTGTTAACAAGAAATAAACCAACTGTAAATAGGTTGATTATCATGGTTGGAAAACAACGAAATGATTGCAAACCCTGAAAAATTTCATGCAATACTGCTCAGGAAAAATCAAACGAATACTAGTGGAGAACAAATTAACATAAATGGTAAAATGATCAAATCTGAGGAGACCGTAAAACTTCTGGGGGTTACGTTGGATTACAGACTTGATTTCGACCCACATATTTCAAATATTTGCAAAAAAGCAGCAGCACAATTAAATGTTCTTAAAAGATTAAAGGCATTTATTGGCTTTAAGGAAAAACAGATTCTCATTCAGAGCTTTGTTTATTCAAATTTTAATTACTGTCCCTTCGTGTGGTATTTTTCATCTTCAAAATCACTACAGAAAATTGAAAAGATACAAGAACGCGCTCTAAGATTTCTCTATAATGATCATACCAGTTCGTATGACGACTTGCTTTTGAAGTCAAATAAATGCACGATGCTTGTTGCTCGCCAGAGAATCCTTTGCATTGAAATTTTCAAAACAGTAAACCAATCAAACCCACCTTTCATGCAGAACATATTCAGATTGCGGTCTTCACATTATTCATTAAGAAATCCAAATAGCTTAGCCCATGTTAGGCCCAACCAAACAACATTTGGGTCAAATAGTCTGTCGTGTATTGGGCCACAGATTTGGAACGGCCTACCAAACGAAATAAAGTCAGCAGAAAATCTAAAAAGTTTCAAGACTTTGATAAAGCAATGGAATGGTCCCATATGCAAATGTAGTGCCTGTAAATCCCTACCACCTTAGTTGATATGTATTTTAGGAAATATTTAGTTTGTTTATTGTTATTTCTTTGTAAATTCGATTTGGATTAGCTAACTTGTATATATTCAAATAATGTATATATTGTTAGCTATTGTAAATAATCGAATCAAAATAAAGTTACACACACACACAGGTTGATTATGATTATGATCTCAAAAGAAATTATAGGAATTCATGCAAAATTAGCATCCCTTAGCGTCGTTTCCAAAGCCCGATCCCCAGGAAGACCTGCGAACCTTTAAGGTTTGAATTGTTAATAGGTTTTAGTGTTGAAATATGATTACACCTGAATGAATAATAATAGTTTCTGCTTGTTTTGTTTTTCATTCGGCGCACAAAGAACGGCTTATTCGCAGCATCGAAATTACTAAATGACGTCAATGGAAGGTTATTAAACTTTACATTTGTTGTTTAAAATCTTAGTTGTGGCTGTTCTTGGTCGCGTCAGTACTGTTACAAACCAGGGAACGCTGCTACAAACGATGGCTGAAGGCGACCTGCCGGCAGTTCAACTTTCGCAGCGCAGTGGTGACGCCGAGGGGTCGCCGTCGGATTGAAATTATATGAGAACCAGGCTTAATTTTCATTGGCGGCGATGCCGCATCCGAGGATAAAAGTTGTACTCAGCTCAACTTTTTCGAATGACCGCGGCAGGACGCCGGCAGTCGGCATCCTGTCGGCGCTGAGTGCTCTCATAAGAATTTAGACTACCGCAGTATGGTCGCCGGTAGGTGGCCGGCAGGTCACCGAAGGTTCGCAGCTATATTTCATTTCATTTCATTTCACTTTCATTTTATCAGTATTTAAACACGAGATCCTTTCAGCTGATTCATAATCTTTTGACAATATTACTAGAAAATGATATGAGAAAAAGAAAAAAATTGGAATATTGCTGCTCTACCAAGTAGTGTTTGAGTCCTGTGAAAGGTTCAAAAGATAATCTCTAAGACCTGTTCTAAAACGAGCGATTGAGTCTCTTTCTCGAACGTTGTCAGGGATATCATTCCACTTTTGACACCAGAGAAGTAGAAACTTCGCTTTGCATATTCTAACCTAACTTTAGGAATTTGCAGATCTCCACGGAATCTAGTTCTGTACTCTGAAATCATGGATCTTTCAGTGAACTTATGGCGAAGATTTTCGGGACAGAGGTCATGCAAGATTTTATATCTCATGACTCCGTGGTCAAAGGAGATCAATGACTTTACAGAGAGCCATTTGCAAGTCCATCCGTCCTTGTACTTGGCATTCGCTATTAGCTTCTTTTCTCTTGTCTGTAATTGTTGAAATTGGGATGGTTTGGTGTTGGCAAGAGTGCTCCAAACAATGTTGCCATAGCGAAGATAGCTTTCAAAGAGAGCTTTGTAAACTTGATCAAGTTTCCTTTGTGGAAGGATGTTTTTCAGCTTTCTTAAGGAGCTTAAGCCCCCTTTCAGCTTATTTTTGATAGCCTTGTACTGCTCTTTCCAATTAAGGCTTTCGTCGATGTTAATCCCCAGGTATATATTTTGTCTTGTCAACCCTTTATGATAACTTCATTATTGAGGACAAGATCTGGCAAATCATTACATATATATCTTATTTAGTTGTCGCCTATGGCCTATAACCATATATTCACTTTTGCTGGCATTCAAACTAAGTTTATTAATCCTCATCCAATTCGAAATATTCTCCAGCTCGTTTTTCAAATCTGTTAGAAGTTCATTCAGGTTTTCTGATGCGATATTCACACATGTATCATCAGCATACATATTTGAGATCGTGCTTTTAGACAATTCTCAAAATCATTAATGTATAGTATGAAGAGTAAGGGTCCTAAACACGAGCCCTGCGGAATACCACACTCAATGCTGCTTTTGCTGGAAGTGGATCCATCAAAATAACAGAACTGCTCCCTATTGGTCAGATAAGAAGTGAACCAGCTGTGGGAAGTACCCTCAGCACCATACTTTCGCAACTTTGACAATAGGATTTTATGGTCAACGGTATCAAATGCTTTCTTGAGATCAAGGAATATACTTAAGTTTATTTTTCCTTCATCAGAGTTCTTGAACCATGGGTCTATAACATTCAATAGACATGTAAATGCACTGTGCAGTTTTTGGAACGCAAACTGGTTCAAACAAAGCCTGTTTTGTCCCTTTAGAAATTCCATTTGTTGGTCGTGTACAATCTTTTCTAAAATGCTCGACACAACTGATAACACTGAGATAGGCCGGTAGTTGTTTACATCTGTTTTCGTTTCCGCCTTATGAATAGGTGTTACTCTGGCTAAATTTCAGATCTGGGGAAAAATACCCCTTTCTAAGGATGCATTGTATGTCAGTGTCAGTGGTTTCGACACTAAGTTTGTGGCATCTTTCAGTATTTTGACGGGGATTCTGTCAGCACCAGGAGACTTAGAGTTATTCAGAGCTTTTTGGAAATCCAGGCTTTAGCGACAAATTCTTTTTTTTTCGCTTTCATTTCGACAAGGCTGAAAAGAAAATCAAGAAATTATCCGATAAACTAATCAAAATCAATGTACTTTCTAATTCTTTTAATCGTTTTGGAAAGGTTTTACCTTTACGTACTGGCGGCAACTTCCCTACCGCTTTGGTCACGTGTACAGACATGCCCTAGAACTGACAAAGTTGCACTTGCTGAAAAGGGAGTAAGTGGTGATTGAGGTAAATTGTAGGTGCCACTGTTACAAAAAAGAACAGAGCAGAACGTAATGGTAATTAGCACCTGCTTGTTTTGCCAGAGGAGTCTGTGAATGAGATTGACTGAAGGCCTCGCTGGAATTGCAGCTGTGATCCATCATTGTACTGCACCCATACTTCACCGCTTTCAAACTAGGAAGAAAAAAAAATCACAACAAATTTCTCGATATTTCTCTTCGGTTATGGCTTGGGCTGAGTCATCTCTGTTACATCAAGGGTGAATTTTGTAAAACAAGGATACACTTCTGTTTAAAAAGATGCGATCTGACATTCTCACGAACAGATTTTAGACCTTCAGACAGCCGACCGAGGGGCACTTCACTCCCAGAAATCTCGTACACCTACGGTCAAAATCATTTTGTTTTCAAGAAAAGCCAACAAAAAATTCGCAAACCGTCTTTGCTCCTGTAAAATCTCGCACGCTTTTTCGAAAGAGAGAAATGCTACTCGCAGCCGATCACAATATTTTGCTTTCTCTGGTTAGGCAGCATAGATTTCCAATCTTTTAAAAGTTGGGTGTAAAATTCAATGACTTATTTCTTTAAACTGAATGGCTTCAAAGAAACTTTAACTATTTTACAGTAAATCTGCCGTTGGACTTTTCTGAAATCTTCAATATTTTCACAATTACAGTGTTTTTCTTCTTTTTTAAGATTTCAAGAAAATTTTCGAAAAAACTTTAAAATATCGTAATTTCTAAACGGGTTGACGAAAGATCAAATAATTTTCAAGAATACCATAGTTCATGAATGTCTACAATATGTTATCAAGCAAAACTCTTTCACTCTTCTTGTTTGTGATTTAGAAATTTGATGACGTCACATCACAAAATGAGCTGAAATTAAAAGTAGGTTATAATTTCGACAAACATTCAAGATTTCTAAAAAGTTCAACGGTAGAATCATAGAAAAGTGGCTATAGTTTCTTTTAAGTCATTCAGTTTAAAGAAATGGGTCACTGAATTTTACGCCCGCCTTTTTCGTAGTTTTAAAGATTTGGAACCTATGCTTGGTTACGTTATCTTATTCGATGGAGTGCACTCAGAGGTGTGAAATCTGTTCTTCACAAAGGCTAACTGTTTTTGGAAACCTGAATCGTTTGTTTTACAAAATTTGCCTTTGTGCTCTGGGAGACTATATCGAAGCAAAGATCTCTGCCGGGTGAACATTCAAAATAAGTATCAGTGATAACAAACCATGCACTGTGTACCCAAAATGACATTTGATGGAAAAGCAATAATTTACTCCAAAATTCACGTAAAATAGAGGGTGTTCCCCCTAAAAAGAACTGTTCGATGTTTGATTAAATATAAAAAATAACAATATAATGAAGGGACTCCAAGTTGGGACAGCCCGATTCTTGAGATTTTCAATTGGTTTCAGACACCAGAATCTTACAAATCTGCTACATATTCACAAAGCTACAAGCTTTTGAAGTACAAATTTGTGAGAAAGCAGAAACCAGATGCCTCTAATGGAGCCTGAAACGCTATGGTTTAAGCTGTCGCATATCTTTGATCTTTGAAAGCTCGCAACTCAGTGAATTTTAAACTGATTTGCAAGATTCTGGTCTCAAAAATTATTTCAAATCTCAGGGACAGTACAGTTTCCTTCAGAATTCATTAGACTTCATTAAAAGGAAAAGAAAAAGACAAAACTTTGAATTCATTCCCACTCATTCCCGGCCCCGGGGTGAAGCCACCCAAAACCAGGGGACGGGTACTTGCGGACCCCAGTTTTGGATCATAAATTCCCATCAGTCCCCAGTTTTGGGTCATAAATTCAAATCAACCCCCATATAATTCTGCCGTCCAATTTTACTATACTTTTTTGAAATCTTCAATATCTCAAGAAATAGGGTACTTTTCTTCTTTTTCGAGAATTCAAGAAAATTTTTCGAAAAAATTAAACTATCGTTATTTGATTTCTAAGAAAACCATAGTTTATGGTTGTCTGTCATTTTTGTGTTTTGCGATTTAGAAATTCGATGACGTCACATCTTCAAATGAGCTGAAATATGAAGTACGCTATGATTTCGGAGAATTTTAAAAAAATTTCCAGAAAACCAACGGCAGAATTATGCATAAGTAGCTGAAGTTTCTTTTAAGCTATTCAGTTAGAGGAAATGGATCACAGAATTTTACACCCACCTTTTTACGCCGATTTAAAGATTAAAGCTGGGTACTCACTGAGCTTTTAAGTGCGTTTAAGTGCGTTTATCTTTGTGCGTTTAAGTGCGTTTAAAATCTTGGATAAAACCCAAGATCATACTCACTGTCAATATGTAAACGCCGACATAAACGCCAAAACGTAGTTTCAAGAGCAACAGATAGGGGAAAGTCGAGGAAAAGTTCACTATTAACGAAAGATTCTTCCCTTTGGAGCACTTTATGATCAAAATCGACAATTTTCTTGTTGTTTCAACCTAGTTCCATAGATATTTTGAAAATTCAGCTTATTTAACTCAAACTATATACGTTCGTTTTCCGAAATAAGAAAGCCAAGCACATAACAGGGATGTCGGTTGTAAAATAATTTAGAGAAAGAAAGAGATTGGAGGCAAAGACATGAAACTTGAAGAGGAAACATGGAAACAGCCTGCAAATTCTTTCAATTGCGCATCAACTTCACTATTTCTCATTGAAAAGTTACCCTGACTCACCCAAACGGACAACGCAATATCAGTTTCAATGGCGTTAATCCGTTGCATATTTCGGCACTTTTGAACTTTAAACGCCAAGATCAAAATTTTTTGATCTGCTCGTTTAACTTTTTTGAGGGTTTAAGTGCGTTTAAGTGCGTTTAAATCCCGAAAATTAAACGCCCGCAGCATACTCACTGAGGGTTTAAAGGCAGACTGTCCCCTATTGTTCTCAATTTTTTTTCGTGGCCATGAATATTATGCATGAGTGACCTTCCAAACGGGAGAGCCAATCAGCGTGCAGGATTACGCAAAGAAGAATCTCTTCGAAAAGTTGATCAGATCGCAATGGCTGCCATCCGCAGCTCTGCGGAAGGGATGGCCTCAACAGGAATGTCAAGGCTTGGTCAAGGGCGGCCATTTGGCAGTACACGTTTTCAGAAAGTGGCACTGCGTGAGGATGGAACTGCGTGAGAAGACCTTCGATTCATGGCGTGAACTGAGGAATGAACTGAGCGTGAAGTGAGGAATGAGCTTGGGTTTCCGACTGACGACAGGCTCCCTTGTGCTGGACGTGTTTGTGTTTGGACCAAACGCCGACGTAAAGTCGCTAACCAGGCCATGTTGTTGGGAAGTGACTCTTTCCCGTCCAAAAACAAGCAACGGCGTTCCAACTGAAGATGGCGTTGCGTCATTCTCAATGTTAGGAAGAGCAAATCGTCTTGCCATGTTCCTCGCTGCAACTACATAGGCCTACTATTTTCGCCAACTCGCGCGGCATCCTCTTTCATCTCTGTCATGATTGAATGACTTCATTCGCCACACGCCTATTGTTAAAGTGACCAATCAACGAGGGGACAGACTGCCTTTAACTTAAACGCGCTCGGATAAACGCACTTAAACGCACTTAAACGCGCAGTGAGTACCAAGCTTTAAAGCCTACGCTATTATCGTTAGAATCACAGTTGAATTTGAGGCTAGGACTGACAGAACACTAGGCTCAAATCTTGCAAATATTTGAAAGGTGGATGTAAAATTCGGTTACTTCTTTCTTGGACTGAATTGCTTGAAAAGAATCTGGGGTACTTTGGAAATTTGCTGCGGACATTTTTGATTTCTTGACTGACAGAAATACCTGAAAGGTAAACAATAATAACAAAGTTCGTACCTGTGATGCCCATCCAGTACCTGGAACGAATACATTTTTGATTGGTAGCCGCATTTCTCCACCATTTCGATCTAGCGATAACGTAGACGAAGCTCTCTGCGAAGGAGAACTTGGCTTGCTTGGTAGTAAATGCGCATGTTTTGTGTGATCTTTGTTGGTAGTAGCGGCTGCGGAGCACTGAGATGTTTTTGATCTTGGTTTATTCTCTGATAAGATGGTTCCTTCATATGACATCACAGATACTGATGATGGTCCATTTACGGCCGGTGAAAGTGGTGATTTCAAAGGGACTTGATTGCTGGAAAAAAAGTTGTTTGTGTTATCATCATTGCAGCAAGTAACCAATCTCGTTCCCAGAGCGAGTTCGTTGCTCTACCTCTACCTCTACTCTGCGATACAAAGGGCTACCCTGCCCTGCAGTGTGATTGGCTCTTCGAAAACAGTAGCAAACAGAAGTCATTTCCGAAAACCTCCTAATTATTAAAATAAACGCAATATAATCTGTTCACTAAGCAACAATCATTACAATGTTACCAATGATACAGAAGCTTGGGGATCGAAGCCGCATGTACAGCGTTACCTAGCCAACTGCAAATCCATAATGGCAGCTAACCTGTCCACTCTTTGGACGGATTCCTACGATATGCACCAGGGCAATCATTCTACTTCATAATTAGCTTATGACAAGTATGACATAAGAATGCCCTGAGAGCGAGGCAGGCAAAAAAGTTTTCCTTCCCATTTCATTATAATCCTACTCCTTTCTGAGCACAATACTCGATCAGCTAAATCATAAATGTTAAACTTGACGACATTCGACAATTCTAATACCACTGGGTAAACCAGCGTAACTTATTGGGACAATTTAGGACACCTGTTTTTTATCTAGAGCGCCCTTTTAAAATTATGGTACCAGACGATGAAACTAGTTAGGTTAACCACTTAGCACAGGGGCCCCGGTTTACCATTTAGATAAAAGGATGCTCCTTAAAAGGGTTTGCGTATTTCTACTGATTAGTATGCAAGAAGTCCTTTCACAAGGCGTAGATAATATCATTTTGAATTTCATTCATTTGTTCGTTCCTTTCTTTCCAAAGGACACTTTTGTGTATTCAACAAATCGATGTTTTTTTCATTCAACCAGTACGTATATTCAGGATTCAGTAGCCAATAAACAAGATCCATAAAATAAAAATGAAAAATGATCACCATGATACATTGCTCTGCTTTTCCTTACTGCTACCAATGCCGGCAGGCCTACGACTCACAGTAATCGGGAACAGATATTCCGAATCACAGTCCTGTATATCATCCATACATCTTTCCAGCTTCTTGCAACGCTCTTGACAATCTTTAGCATGTTTCAAAAGATGACAGGCATCTTCGGATAGTCTCACAGTTTCTTCGCAGCTCTTCAGTTCAAAGGTTTTGCCATCTGAGCAGATTATACGAACTTTGTTGGAAGAGATATGAACTTTTGATCCTGCAAGGAGGGGTGAAAAAATTTTCAATACCAGAATGATACATGATTTCGAAGTCTTGATGAATACCGTAAAAACACTATATATCCCCCCATTCTATTCAAGATCCTCTCTAATAAGTCCCTCTCTTCTAAGCCAAAGTTTGCAATAAGTTCTCCTTTCTGTTAAGCCTGCAGTTGTGTCAAATACCAGAGGCTACCAGAGCTTTTGCATTTATTCAGCTAAACAAGTTTGCATGTTGATTTTAATATGGTTTGGGATAAAAACTGAGTCAAATTTGTGAATTTGATCCGAAAATTGTATGCTGAATACGCAAAATATGAGATAAAATAACTAAGATACTATGATGTTTACACTCTTGTCATTTGACTTTGGAAATACGCGACACTTTCTAAAAGCTAACCAACATCGAAATCTTGAACGCATTGCATTGTTTCTACTGTGCTTGCCTATTAGCTCGCTCCTGGGAGTTATTCATCGGACGTTTTTTGACGATTTTACAATTGCCGTTGATTTTTTACAATTGCCCTTGATTTTACAATTCCCCTTGATTTTACAATTGCCCTTGATTTTACAATTGCCCTTGATTTTACAATTGCCCTTGATTTTACAATTGCCCTTGATTTTATAATTGCCCTTGAATTTACAATTGGCCTCGATTTTTTACAATTGCCTTTGATTTTACAATTGGCCTCGATTTTTTACAATTGCCCTTGATTTTACAATTGCCCTTGATTTTACAATTGCCTTTGATTTTACAATTGGCCTCGATTTTTTACAATTGCCCTTGATTTTACAATTGGCCTCGATTTTTTACAATTGCCCTTGATTTTACAATTGGCCTCGATTTTTTACAATTGCCCTTGATTTTACAATTGCCCTTGATTTTATAATTGCCCTTGAATTTACAATTGCCCTTGCTTTTACAATTGCCCTTGATTTTACAATTGCCCTTGATTTTACAATTGCCCTTGATTTAGCAATTGCCTTTGATTTTACAATTGGCCTCGATTTTTTACAATTGCCCTTGATTTTACAATTGCCCTTGATTTTATAATTGCCCTTGATTTTACAATTGCCCTTGATTTTATAATTCTTTGATTTTCATATGCGCCTTAAGAAGGCATTTTCATTTCCGTGCTTGAATAGATGTCTTAGTTCGCTACAGTAAGAGCCTTTCAAGAGTCTTGTCACTGTAAACAGTCACGTGTGAAGGTGACCTTGCAACGATGACATGCTGTTTGCCACTGGCAAATACAGGGACTGCAGGCCTATAACCCGCTGCGCGTGCCATCAACAATGCTCTCAATCATATTTCACAGCGAAATATCACCTAAAAATCAAGAAAAGCACTAAAAAGTGTAGAAAATATATGGGAGAAGTTTCTTACTTCGTTTAACATTGTCAAAAAACCCCCCGAGAAAGAACTCTTAACTAACAGCAAGATAATAGGCATGCACGGTAGAAACAATACAAGACGTGCGAGATTTCGATCCTGAGGGCGTAATCAGTTCTCCTCTTCTATCTCCACTTCAGGTTGAAAGAATCACGAGGTGTGGTGACATCAAGAGGAAAGACCAGTGTGCTGCTTTGATAAGCTTAGCTTCTCAGTGTCCTAAAAACTACCATCGGAAGTCGGGTAGAAATAAGAAAAAAAATATGAAATCTTTTCGAAAGATTGTAATTAATTTGATTACAGCTAAGCCTGTGGCTGATAAAAGTTTTTCCTTCCTGGGAGTGGCACAAATTTCGTCAAAACTTCTTGCGACAGCGAAATTATTTTAATTTTACATTGATTCAGTGGATTGCATCGGATGAAAAAACATCTGCCTTCCTGCGAAGGAAAATCGAACTAGAATTCGTCATTCCATTGTTTTATCAATTTTCTGTAGTTTGCAGTTGAATTGCAATATTTTTTGTACATTGTAGTTGATAATCTACTAGGAAGTGGAATTATTCTTAAAAGCTTTGTTGGATCACCAAACTGTAAATGAAAGAAGTATGATCCAAACATAGATTTTTTCCTTTATTCTTTCCTTCCTTTATTCCTTCTTGTCCTCTTTCTATTTTCAATCTTTGTTTTCATTGTCATCCTATCTTCTTTCCATCCTTCATTTTTCTCTGCTCTTGTTTCTTTCCATCTTTTCCTTTCATTTTTTCTTTCCACCCTTCATCGTTTCTATTCGTTTCCTCCTATTCCGCTTTCTCTCTTTCCTCTCCATTTGTTCCTTCCAGAAAAGCAAGGTTCCTTCAAAGATGCTTCGCGGCTTCGTGCACTGTTTCCACAGCATAGGTTTCAAATCTTTGAAAATCTGGGTGTAAAATTCTATGTCCTATTTCTTTGAACAGAACGGCTTCAAAGAAACTTTAACTATTTTACAGTAAATCTGCCGTTAGACTTTCTGAAATCTTCAATATTTTCAGAAATTGAAGTGTTGGCAGGAAACCGTAATTTCACCAAAAATCGAAGAACCAAGATTGCGACGATAATCATATCCAATTAAATTCAATATTTTCAGCATTACAGTGTTCTTCGTCTTTTTTAAGAATCAAAGAAAATTTTCAAAAAACACATTGAACAATTATAATTTCTAAACCTGTTGACAAAAGATCAAATAATTTTCAAGAAAACTATAGTTTATGGATGCCTACAATATGGTATCAAGCAAAACTCTTTCATTTTTCTAGTTTGTGATTTAGAAATTTGATGACGTCACATCATAAAATGAGCTGAAATATAAAATAGGCTGTAATTTCGACAAATATTCAAGATTTCTGACAAGTCTAACAATAGAATTATAGAAAAGTCGCCAAAGGTTCATTCAAGTCATTCAGTTTAAAGAAATAGGTCATTGAATTTTACACCCGCTTTTTTGCACCGATTTAGAGATTTGGAACCTATGTTTGTTTCCACCCTTAGTGTAGTTCGTGTAAGTTGTAGGTAGAGTCTATTTAACAAAAGATTCAAAAGTGTATGTAGTGAAATTGAACACGCTCATGATCCAGCAACTTAAGGTTTAAACTCAAATTACAACAGCCAATCTTTTTTTTCAAATTCTTGATACAAGCCTCTAGGTGTGATGAATTGGACTTTTTGAGTACTTTCTTTTCGCTGAGCAATACTAAGAACAATAAACTATGATTAATCAAGTAGAGACAGTATAGAGAAATTTCTAAAGTGAATATTACGTAAACTGCTTCATCATGCTTGCTTGAAACAATACATTTATCTTGTATCAGCATATTCTAGAACTTTCGTGTAAAATGCTATAAAAGGGGTACAGTAGATTGAGAGTAAGTTAGATACATTGAGTTAACATTCGTTTCGTTAAGAGTTGAGATTCAGTAAGAGTTGAGAGACTCTTCTAGAGAGAGTTGATATGGATATGTAAAACGCAACATATTAATTGGAGGGAAACTGCGAGCCTAAGCTGGAAGGATACACCGAGAACTCAAACGATTACGTTAGCGTTGAAAGAGATGCATCTTGTGAGCCTATTTCAGTATGTCACTGGGAATACACAAGCAGTACCACGCGGCCTTGAATTCCCCACACTAGGTCAAGATTCTGCTTATTTAAGTTACTGCAGCAATTAAATTTTGCTTTCTACATAACAATTATCATAGGTTCAGGTTCTACCATATTTGACGGCAACAAAAATTCAGTCTCTTTTCAAACTACTTTCTGCAGCCTGGAAATCTTGCTAAAATTTCCCGGGAATGTCGTACTCTCCAATGCAGAGGTTCCTCAAGGATACTGCCTCGTGGAGCGGAAAGGGAACCTCTGCGTAGGCGAGTAGGAATGTCGTTCCTCTGTTTCCACACTTTATCGGCCTCTGCTAAGCAGTTGCCGATATGTAACGCGCGCCTGAATCAGTGGCAGCCAGTAATTCAGTTTTCAGGCTCGCACGCGATGCTCAGTCATACCGAATCTAACGGCGTCAGGAGGCAAATGATAAAAGCGATAATAGTAATGTGTTCGCAGAGATAGTAAAGCTTTAAAAACATAAAACGTACCATCATAGAATGTTGCTTCAAAGTCTGGATCTGGTGAATTCTCCATCATGACACATTTCGCTTCTTTCGAATAAAAGGTCACCTGGAAATAAATTAAATGGAATTAGATAACCAAAAATCAATGTCATTATACCTCAACTGAAGCTGTGAAGCACATGCCTATGCTACTGAAAATTTGTTTTGACGTTCATTCGGAAGCAGTCATAGGCCGAATCCTCCCCAGGAAACGAGCGTAAAATTCAATAATTTTGTGACCACGTCTCTTTAAAAATGCAACGATCGTAAGGTTCAGCAAGTTAAACAATTTAGTGATAGAGCATTCCCTCCAAGCCATACGATTTCTGCTATACTTTTTTATTTGTATAAAACCTCTCATAAAGCTGTAGTGGCCTCTTCCTGGAAACGAAGGAACTCTTAAGATTAGAGGTCAACTGCATTTATAATATTTCTGTTACTTTCTAAGAAAGTTTTTCTGTGCTTCTAGAAAGCTGAGCAGCTGATTCTGAAGAAATGCTAAAATCGACATTTTTCGACAACAAACGCTTGCAGCAATCTTGAGAGTTTTCTTCAGTATGGGTTTGGTTCTTTCAAAAAGTTTGTTTTTCTTTGTTATCGTGGTCTTTCTTGTAATTCTTAGGTTCAAAAAGCTGCCTTCAACGACTTTCGGCAATGTTTCAAATTCAATATTATGAAAAATTATGAAAACAGACTTTCCCTATAACAGTTGGGCCAAAACTAAAAAACCATTATAAAGCAAGAGAAAAATGTCTCACAATGTTGACTTCCGCTATCTCGATTGCCGGCTTACTCTCGAATGAATATCAGTCGATGAAAATAGATTTCGTTTAAAGAGACATTCCTCGGAAAAAAACGTATGTCGCTGAACTGTGTTGTGTTTAAAACGAACATGCATATCATTAGCAACAGTTCCCAATATTTCTTCATTTTAGATAAAGCTCAAACCGGCTACGAATGATAGACCGAGAACTGAACCATATCCTCGCATTTGAATTCGATGCAGAAAACGAGAATTGTCGGTCAAGCAGGAACAGTTCTCTTGCAAGTAGTCGACTGTGGACACTCTCGCATTTGAGAAGTGCGATCGAGAAAAAGAGAACATTTCTTAGGGCTGAGATAGTTCACTGTTGAGTCCAGTCCTCGATGGAACATTTTTGATGACCGAGAGCTGCTTCTCGATCGGGATAACGATATGAACCTTTCCAAGAATTTGATTTCCGCGGCGGCGACTGCCTTTCACCAACATTCAGTTACTAAAAAATTCTTGAAAACCTTAAAGGCATTGAATCACATTGCAAACAAATAGTCTGCTTATACCAATGATACGTAATCTGCTGACTCGTGGTATTTAATGGTGCATCTGATTTGGCTAAACTTCCTTTGAAATGAAATTGATCACATGACCATATGTATTTTGTTACAACAGTACCTTTTGCTAAGATTTTATTTCTTTCTAAGTTTTTGCTCCATCTGGAGGTAATTAAGTCTTTATTGAAGAGTGAAACGGCTTCTGCTGAAGGGTAGCCCTCCTTAAAAGAATGAAATATTTGATTTGGATTATGAAAAATATATGAAGTATGACATTATATTTGCTGGGAGTGATATTCGATAGATATTTATGGCATATGTCACCTGATACACGACATATCAGGTCTATTTATCAAGACTCAATGCCTTTAACTCCTAAAAAAAGCCGCCAAAACATAATGCAGCTAATGTAACGAACAATAACTTACTTTAGGCGATTTCATGCGTACAAGACGAACAAATTTATCAGCATACTGATACTTCTTCCACAGCCTCTGCGGTAATCCACTAAACGCATAACTAACTGCAGATTTGGGAATATCAGCTGGCACTGCAAGTAATGGCACACCATCTCGTCCATTTGGTTGGTAACATGTCACTTTGTTACCATCAGTCGAGACACGTATCACTTCTGTTACATACATCTCTCCTGCTTTCGACTTAATAAACTCAAGGCATACAGTTTCATCGTCTAATATGCTCAGGACGACATTGCGAGTTTTCTGTCTGATTGGTCGGAGGCGTCGCACATTTAAAGGCTCCATTATGTCTTCCAAGCTATGGGATTTCTTCACATCCTTTCGTAGTCCTTGATCCACTTGAAGGTGTCTTTGATCTAACGGTCTAACTTTGTTGTCAGCTTGCGTCCGATTTTCCTTATCCTCAGCTGACACTTTCCGCCAATGTTGTTTAGCACTGGACCTGCTCAGTCTTGTGCCATCCTCAACAGTATTAGTCCTGTCGGATAAAATCTGTCTGTTTGAAGTCTGTTTTTTCAAAATGTTTCGATCCGACTTTGTTTTCCAGATTGGATAGGAACTGCCACTGTCAGTGGAGCTTTGTTTTTGAGGTAGCTGTGATGTCGCACTGCAATCACATGATCTGTTTGAACGATTCGATAGTGTAGAAAAGTTAGTATTGCGATGATAATTATCTTTACCAGCATAAGTACTGCCTTTCTCATCGGAGAAACATTGATTCTGGTACCGACAGTCGGATCCGACAGATCGTGAAGAGCTTGACTCGCCTACTGTCCTCATTTCTGTCAGAATATCGTCATGCAAAAACTGCTGACCACTAAGAATCGCAGAATCCTCCTCGTTGATATCTAAGCATTGCGCTCGACGATTGCTTTGGCTAGGAGAAAAAAATACAAATGTAATTCAAACAATTAAATCTTTGCAAGAAAGGTAGTGTATCTGCCGCAAAGAAACATTCGCCTGCAAGTAGACAAACAACAAGTGCAATCTAAAAGGAAACCAAAACTTGGTAAAGGTCTATAACGGGGCGGTAAGCAGAAATTTGCAGCTTTTCTGATTTGGAATTTAACAGTTTGATGACGACACAATCTCAAAACTGGTTGAAACGTGGACAAGGATGTACTGTAAATATGAGGTTTAGACCATGTTTAAACTGAGTTAATCCAACCAAGGGAAATGGTGTTTTGGGTCAAGTGAGAAAATATTGTAACCTCTTCTTGACAAATTGTACAGGATTATCTATGCAAATATTCAATCAACTGTAAAATTGTAATTCCGTGACCTTACTGAGGCTTCCTGAAATTAGAAATTAGAGGGAAGTCCTCTTTCTTGATATACAAGGAACAACTAAAACCGGCTTGTTCACAATCATGCAGCGATGGGGAAGTATTATAACATTTCAGCAGTTACCATATCATTAGCAAGCCATGCCTGTGCCAAGAAAAACATTATTTTGCCATTTCAGTTGCTGAAACGCTGATCAAATTGAGCCGATCATTTATAGTTATAGGAAAAGCCAAAAGAAGCTAGTTTTCGAGAATTCTTCATTGGGAATAAAACAATTCATTTTGAATTATGAATAAATCCTCCAAAATTAGTAAAACCAGCAAATTTAGAATAGTTTTTGTATAAAAATGTTGCAAGTGTGTGTACACTTATCCGACTCACCCGGTAAAAACAAACAAGAGCTCAAACTGACCTTGATCGTAATCTAACTGGTGGAGATGGTGGATGTTTTAAAAAGTGCATCGATGTTTCTGGATCAACCTCTCTGATACCAGTAAGGACATTCTTGGATTCGACGCGTTTCACTTGGCGAATATTACGCGAGTCTGTATTTGTCAAATCTGTTCTCATAGTTTCATTGCCACTGTCAATTGAGCGACCAACGCGCTGTGAAAAAAAGCAATGAGAAGATAACCGATCTCATTCTGAGAAATGTGTGAAATTGGAAAAACTGAAACGTTTGATTTCAGCTAGACGATGCATGGAATGAAACAAATACTCAAGCAAAAAATGGGCGAGGCTTCGTTTGCAGGTCCCTATTGCAAGATACATTCAGTGATTTTCTCGCCTTCTAGTGACATGTTTACAGCATCACCAAAGGACTGGAAAAAAACGCAAAGCTAAGCAAATACTCAAAATCCAATCAAATCAAATCGAATCAATTAACATATTACGCAGCACCATGTTCCTCTGCATTGAACTGGATCACTTTGCCTAACAAATGTGGACTCTATGTGCGACCACGCGGGCAGTTTCTGTAGCATCTAAAACGCAAGCTAGGATTGCTGAATTTATATAGCAAACGAATCATTATCTAGATACCGTTACTTTTCAGAAATATTTTCCAAACCAGGTATGCGAAAAAAGTTCTTCAACAGCTCTTCAAAGTCCACTAAAAGTAGAGTAGTCAACGGCTCTTTTGCACATTTTGGCACATCCAGTAAACTCATTACCGGATTCACTGTTTTCACTCCAAACTTTATTGAACTGAATTTTCATATTTCCTTCATAACCTTACTTTTCAGAAAACCCGACAAACGGCCCAACTTTTTGGGACAGCGATATATCACTTTAACATGCTTATAAACATGCTTATTGACCAGTATTTTGTGAAACATTCTTAGGGCTGTGGTGAAGAACAATGGTCGCATTTGCATCCATTTTGCTTTGATGCTTCAACAAAATGGAGGAAGGGGGTATAACCAACGTTCAAAGCGATATTAATCACAAGACTTTTAGATGTAATTGTTTGTGCCCCAAATGTAATGGAAACGTTTTGCGTCAAATTCTCTGCAACGTTTTCCAAACTCATACAATTGACAGTTCTGGTTTTTGAATACTTTGTGCATTAGTCCTTGTTGTGGGTGGTGGTTGTTGTAGTGGTATAGTGAAACAATTTTCATAAGTCTACAAATCCGGTAAATCAAGATAAACAAGCCTTGCTCTTGTGATACGATTTTGCGTTATGCTCATTGAATGACGTTGAAATAAGTCTAAGCAATGATTCAACAGATGATGCAGCTGTTCACATTTTTGTAGGAGTCTTGAAAGCGCCAAAAATTACGTAACAGAAAAAGAATTCGTTTGGGGAAGTCTAATAAGGAAGGAGGAACATATTCAAAACACATACCTGTCGGCTTTCGTACGAGCTTAGTTGCTTCGTTCCCATGAATGGGTGATCTAATATGCCTGTAAAAATCATTTTAAAGCTTTGTAATCAAGTTCATGCGCTATTAGAAAGCATATGAATCGAGAAAACCTACACTTAAGACCGTAATACATCATTGTCTCTCGTTTAAGAAAGACTTCCAGTTAAGGAAATTTATGTTTCTCAAGCCAGATCCTGAATAGCCTGCGTGCAGTCTTTCTTTTGTAAAATTGAAAGAAGATAAAGTTGAAAGACTGCGCATCACCAAGAGATTTATCGTATGGATGACTCAGCAAAATGAAATCAATGAACGTAATCTGGTCTATCAATCTGTTCAATTTCAAACAAAAACGAAACAAAGACACTACGTAAACTGATTGTGTTGTGGTTCGGAAAATTCCTAACCAGGCTCTAATTGGCTCATATTACAATGGATTACTTCATCAAAATACGAAAAATCGTTTACTAATGCGCAGTCTTTCTATTTTCTCGTTCTTTCAATTTACACAAAAGAAAGACTGCACGCAGGCTAGATCCTGAACAGGGTTCAAAGTCACAATCGGAATCGTTGCCTTCAAGGTTAAAAAATCTTGCCGTTACATTTGAATGTCATGATTCAGCATGGCATTTTGCATGGAGCACCACTGCATGTGTACAAGGTGTCCAAAAAAAAGTTGTTCCCTGTTTGAAGATGTTGTGGCACAGTGGTGTAATCCTCTGACTTTGCAGCCAGAACAATCACGCGGAGTGGGTTCCATACCCGGTAGGGCCCCACCACTTGAGCGTCATGACAAGGGGTCGCGGACTCGATTAGCGCTTAGCGACTTCTACGATCCCAAAGCTTGGAGCTAAAACCGCGACTTCACTTCACCTTCACCTTCACATTCGTTTATGCAGATACTGTGGAGGAACTGTAACTTAGATTTGTTCAATGGCAGACACTAGGGGAAGGCGAGAGGGGGTGCAATCGCACCCCTATGTTTGTTACAACAAAAGTCTTTTGTTGGGAAACAATAGAAATAAACAATACTTTTTTACAGAAACAACAGCTACCCAAATATTTGGCAAAGTGTCCGCTACTGAACTTGGTTTTGCACAATTGCATAAGGAAGACTTCAACTTCGAGTTTGTAGCCCTGTTTGAATGATCTGTCAACAACTTGTTAACTCATCTCAAACAAGGTTAAAACCTAAAACTGTAGCCAATTATGTGAAACTATATAAAGAATGAGACGATTGAAATTACAGCCCCTACACAGTACCTGAGCAAACGCAGTACAAATTTTTGGGACACTATGTGTATGACAAATGCCAGTTTTCCATTTATTCCTTTGATTCAGAAACAGAAAAATATGACTGTAAAATGCAAAAAACCTCGACTTAATCAACAAGGTAAAAAGGACGATACTTCCGTTATTCGAAGAATTCGGTACGCCATAAACTACGCCAAAAGCACTACCCGATGAGATTATGACTAAAGCGTACAGAGTCATCCTTTTTCTCAAATTTCTTGAAAATCCTTTCCAGTACCCTACGCAATGTAAATTCATATACTACTAGTAAATGCTTGGCTTCTTTGCATTTTCACTCGACAAATAAAAATGCAGAGTATAGATACCTTCAGTATGTTTCTAGCGTACTTGTATGCCCATTATCCAAATGGAGAAGGGGTCTACGAATCAATGAGCGAAAAACGCCTGCTGCTGCGGTTTCCAGATTTCTGAAAGCCTTGTTTCATAGACGCATTTGAATAGAGGACTTACATAATTAATTGAGCAACCAAAGCAATCTTTATCTCTTTATTTCATAGACTCTTTATTCTTTAGAATAATGGGCCTACTCGTAGGCTAGTATGTTTCAAGATGGCTTCACTTTCAAAATTTTCTTCAAAAAGATAAAACAACAGAGGCTATGGTGCTGGCTGAAGCAGCAATACAGATATTCACAAGATCGAGCTGTTTCAATGTATAAACTTCTTCGAAATAACAAAAATATCAATTACCTGCTAGCGTTATCCGTTCATTTGGATTCTATAAAATAAAAACAAGAGCTTTATTAGCAACACAACTAATGCTAGCAGATTGAGCAGAAAGGATGAAATTCAGAAACTAATACTAGTAGGATAGCAAAGGCATAAAAGTATACCGGTAAAACCAGTAACCAGTTGGAAGTCATTCATCAGGTTTGAAGTAAATTTCTCTAAAGTTCCAGTTATGCATATTTTTCGTTATTCCAACCTAGCATCGCGAGGAGTTTTCTCGGATACTAAGGCTGGTGTCATGTGTCGCATTTCATCGCATTTCATCGCACTTCATCGCACTTCATCGTAATTTATTGGATGAAAATAAATGCGATTGTCAAATAATATGAAAATCGAGAATCTTAATTCGTCAGGATTCGTCCTGTTTCATCGTAGAAAACAAATTTTTTTGATTCGCTGGGATCAGTTGCAAGAATTTGCGATGAAATGTGACGAATTAGGATGAATTAGGATTCCTTAGTTTGGTTGGTTTTCATATATCGGAAACAAACCTAATTGATCGTAAACCCAAATTCCGATGAAATGCGATGAAATGCGATGAAATGCGATGAAATGCGATGAAATGCGATGAAATGCGACATATGAAAACCAGCCTTGAAGTTACGCTTATCGAGGCAGTGTCCTGGTCGTTCCCCTCGCCTTTACAACATGTTGTGATTCCTTTAGCCTGGCATCACAGAGATTAGCGACTTTCCTCACTATGCATAGCAGGTTTACAGCGATTCCAATTCCATCAACCTTCAGACTAGTCATGAAAATCATTACCATTGAGCTTAAAGTAAATCAACGGGGTTAAAAGCAACTTAGCTAGGGGGACTGGGTCCATCTATACAGAACTTATTGAATTTGATGTTTTTGATCAATGAAAACGATAAGTGGCGCCTGCCGTTCTTTTGGGATTTTGTGCTTTTGCTCTTTTGTGCCGTTCTTTTGTATCTCCGTTCATTTACTTTAACAACTATAATACAAATTACAACCCAAAAATTTGACCAGTAAATTGCTTATTGCCTCATATATATTGCATTCTTATAAACTCAGTTACATTATTGTACTCAAATTTTTGTAAGTTAGAACTAAGGGCGCATTCTTTTGGGCATCCGAAGTCTGCGAAGTCTTCTGAAAACGGTAGGCTTCGCAGAGAAAAATTTCAGTTACCAAAAGAATGGGAACTCTGAAAACGGTAGAGTCGGCAGACTTCGAAGAGAAAATACCAAAAGAATACGCATTCTGAAAACAGTAAGGTTGGCAGACTTCGCAGAGAAAAATCCCAAAAGAATGGGAATTCTGAAAAAATGAGAGTTCGAATGTTGTTGTTCCACGGAGCGAATTGAAGCCATTGCAATGCAATGTACTTTCGTTATCCCAATCCCAAGAGAAAAAGAATCTGCAAAGTGTTATTGGCTTTTGGAATGTTTTGAAAACTTTTCTATTCACGAAAGAATGCTCTCTACGATCTTTCAAAAGTCTGCCAGCTTCAGGAGCAGGTTTCCGAAGCCTCGGGTCTCTGCCGTTTTCAGTAGAGCCCAAAAGAATACGTCCAAAATTTCTCGAAAGTCTACCGAAAACAGAATGACCAAAAGAATGGGCTTTCATAAAAAGCGATCTGAAGTCTGCGAAGTCTACCGTTTTTGGTAGAAGGGTACCAAAAGAATGGGTTTTATCTTCTACCAACTCTACCGTTCTCAGAAGATGCCCAAAAGAATACGCCCTAAACGCGTATTCTCCTTAGTTAATTCTTATTATTGTTTTGTTAACGGCTCAAGCTAGATAAGCTCTGCTTTTCTTGAGTCATGTAGAATACAGCTTTATTATGTTATGCTCTGAATTAGGAATTTTGTTCTACAAAGAAAAATGAACTGAATTGAATTGAATTGAAATATTCCTGCATATCCATGCCAATGTCAAAATTTCAAGATTTTTCAAACCATGGCAATGATATCTGATCAATTTTATTCAGAACAATTTGATCTCCGGTGTAACAAATCAAGAAAATGTTAATATTTGTATAATTTTCGAATCTCGATGACTTTTCACACATATAATAACTCATAACGTGAAATATCAAATTCAGGAAATTCTTAATATCTTATTATAATTCAATACCAATTAGAATCTGGAATCATACCTTCCTGAGAAGCTGTTTAATCAAATCAGTAGCCTCTGGTGACAATGATCTAGAAAGAAATTTTGATATGTAATGCAACCAGATCTGTTTGGAGTAAAAATGTTCCAAGCTAACGAAAGACATAATGCTTATACACCAAACTCGAAGACTGCGTTCACACGATGCCGGTACATTTTGAAAACGATGGAAAATGTAACGATAACAAAATTTGAGCTAGCGTTCACACGATACCGGCACGATTTGCAAACGATAGAAAATTCAAAAGTAGCTACCTCGATGAAATCTCTCCAAGAATTTGATGTCAATGAGATGTTAAGAATCGTGTAGCCTCATTTTGAAAGCGTCGAAAATGGTTGTGTTTTCATCATTTTCGAGTGTTCGCACGATGCCGTTTTCAAAATTTACCGATAAGAGTTCCGTTTTCAAAATCTACCGCTTTCAAAATCTGCTGGTGAAAAATGTGCAGTTTTCGTGTGAACGGGAGGCCTATCCGTCACATTTTTCACCGTTTTCAAAATGTGCCGGCATCGTGTGAACGCTGTCTAAGTCTTCAGGATTTGAAGTTTCTACAGGCTAAACTGAGCTATATGTATGACATATTTTACCTAAAGACAATGTTGTACAGCTAAGACGTATGATTTGTTTACTTTTTAAATGTACATGAAATCAAATACGAAATGGGTTGATATCCGACATTTATATTCAACAACTGCCACTACGATGTTTGCGAAGAAAAGGGGTCAGAAACTTTGAAAGGAATGACTCAGTATGAAGTTGAAGACTTTCAAACAAAGAGTGTGTTTTTCTTCCCCTTGGTAAGATATATGTTATCTAGGGAGTGAAAGATAAATTACAACATACAGTAAATCCCCGCATATAAGAACCTACTTTTTCAAGAGGCAGTGGCGGCTGGCACGCAAAAGGAGATGGTACCAGGAATACAAAAATTTGTGAGCGAAGCGAACGAATTTTGTCTGAGACCAGCTGGGGGTATGGGGGCGCTGTAAGCCCCCCATTGGGGTCCAGGGGCGAAGCCCCTGGGAAGCTTTGCATTTTTAAGAAAATATTATCGTGGATCGTCTCTAAATTGCAAGCAAAACGCCTTTCCCAACAGATTTTTGAGAAAGTTATGTAGGTAGATTTTTAATTCAAACATAGCAAGTATAACATTTTACAGTTGAAACTGCAAAAAAATTATCTGGAAATAACGTTCTGCTTCTTTTTTACAAACGATGCTACTTACTTATAATGAATTCATTTTGCAAGTCTTTCCAACCACAACGGTTGCATCACTGAAAATTTTCCGCGGAAATGTAGTGAGTCATGTCGATCGCTGGCTGCGGCCATTTTTAGAGGCATATGAGCAATTCATTTGGAAAGTTAATCACTGGTGGCACCCAGCCCACTACTGGCTAGCCGCATTTCATGAAGGTACCAGAAATGAGATTCTAGTAACGTGGGTTTCTCATTCCACTGATGGTGTCCAATACACACAAACTCGCATTTTTCATCAATCATCTAACATATGAAAACATATAGAATAATTTGAATGGTTCCATTTGCACCAGGAATGTATCGGTGTGGGAAAACAGCTTTCAAAGATTGATTTCCTTGCAGTTAATAAAGAAGAAGCCAAGTCTTCGCCATGCATCCATAACAAACTCTTATAATCAGCCTTACTGTCTACCATCCTTCTTTAAACTAAGACCATGCTCGTACGTTGCATGATTAAATGACCCTGAGCTGACGACAACTAAAGAATACGCGAAACTCCAGAAATTGTTGGGGAGACGAGATCGGTTTGTCCGTGGAAACTAATGTGTCCCCCCGTGCAGTGGGTTAATGCTCATGCGCCAGTCAGAGCTTCAACTGCAAAACGCTACTGCGCATGAGCTTTAACCCACTGCACGGGGGGACACGTAAGATTCCTTGGACAAAGCATATCTCGTCTCCCCAACAAGAAAGGAAGTAAATCCCTACCATTCGGCAAATTCGGTTCATTTTCAGCAGAATCGTAAACAACTTCGAACTGGTCACTGCCCAGAAACGAACACAGACCTAGAAACTTTGTAACGTACTTTCAAATATTTCTGTATCGTTCAATAAAACAGCAGAGCACACTGAACTAACAGTGGTTTAACATGCCATTTGATACTGCTGAAAGTACTGCGGGGTCGATTTCGTAATCTTGAATGGACGTGTTATTTGACGGCCACGCAGCATTACCAGAAAGAGGAATCTAGCACTGCGATCGAAATTTCCAATTGTTAGGCTCATGGGTACACAAAGAGTGTTACGTCATGAAAGTCACCAATCACAATGGGACTGCTATCTGCAGTACCAGATGAATGAGGTCTAGTACCGTGGAGTACATAAAGGATTTATTTCAATACGACTCATTCAACAAGTATTAATATGAGGGAGGGTCATGGTGAGATATTGGCTTTAGTGTGCTCTGCCGCTATTCGTTCTGCATTTCTCATGGTTCATTCACTTGGTTTGTATTGTTGAAGTATTAGAAATTAAAAACAAATAAAATGGTACCAGACTGGTACCGCTAGTACCGCTGCCAGCCGCCACTGTCAAGAGGCAGGCTGAAATTGGTTCTTATTCCAAAGGTACTAAGACTAATTTCAGGGTATAGAGGTTCTTATTTGAAGGGTGCCTCATGAAGTCCCCTTAAGAGTCTCATAAGGATGTTGAGTCCTGTTATTTGCTTTAGAAAGGTTCTTTTGGACCTAATAAGTAATTGAGGAGGAGAATAAAGCTTTAAAAGCCAATTGGGACCACAATGACCTTAATAACAGCAACTAAAAATAAACTTTGCAACCCCTGCAATAAGAACCTAAGTTTTATCAAACTGAAACAGGTTCTTAATTGCAAGGTATATAATTTAGGAAAAACAGCCTCTAGGTTCTTATTTTGGTAGGTTCTTATATGCGGGGATTTACTGTATGTTATCTAGGGAGTAAAAGATAAATTACAATATATGTTATCTAGAGAGTAAAAGATAAATTACAATATATGTTATCTAGGGAGTGAAAGATAAATAAAAGATAAGATGACTTACTTTGGTATGTCATAGTCAGCAAGCACAACTTTGTTCAGTGTGCTTCTTACTGCTTCCGTCTGAAAGAAAATAAAACCATATGCCATAAATTTGCCGAAGTCGATCAACTGAAAATTCTCTGTGTCCTTGTGTTGATAAATTGATTGACAAACCAAGTAACTGCATTTCGGATCATTGGCTATCAAATGCGAAGAAATGGCAATTTTAATCACTGATCTATGATTTCAGCATTGAAATGAGAGGTGGGAGAGTTCCGCCTTGCCTTCTACGATCAAAAATGTAATATGGTAAATAACTATCTGAACATAATCATTAATCAAAATACCTCAATGCCTTGATATCCCTGCTTTTAGATAATAGGCAACGTAAAGCTCTATTCTTTATCAAAAGGGCACTTAACTAGCGTTGGAGTTTCCAGAAATTGTCTCCAAAGTCAGGGGACCCATTCACAAAATCAAATGAAAGGGCTATAAAAGGTAGCTTTTTGGGTACTTGTATCTAAAAAACGTACAATTTTACGAGTAAAATACAAAAATTCAACGCAGTTTGAAGTCCAAACCATACCAAAATTAAGATTCAAATTCTTTTGGTTGAATGGAAATCTATGGTATCCTCTGGCATTGGTTTAAGTCTGAAGGGTGTGTGATTAAAAGAGAGGGAGTCTATCTATAATTTAGCTTAGGGGGGCCTATTAGAAAGGGGCTGAACACAGCTTTTACGGTTCACAGTTGACTTCTGACATGTTACTTGATGTAGTGATGCTATTAACTGTTTCGCAATGCAGTCGTTGCATGTTCTGTTTCAAAGGTTTATTGAAGATGAAGACTGTTCCGGTAAGGGCAATCTCTGGACTGGACAAACCAGCATCCTAGCTTCTCCTGTATCGCGGCTTCTGACTTATATTAGGTAATTTTTCGGGAATGTTCGCGTAAATTAAAGTAAACCTAAAATAGCCAGGTTGTAAATACTCACATCAAACGGTGGTTTTCCAACAAGTAATGCATAGAGAAGGCAGCCTAGGCTCCAAACATCAGACTCGAGGCCATGAGGACTTCTCGTTGCTATCTCCCTGCAAAGGGGGGAAACAATTACAATAAACATAGGTCCACAAAATCATCCGTTTGTGAATTTGACAAGTAATGAACTGTGATAAAGCCTCGCAATAGTACCAGGGGGTGTCAAAAGGGATTTCCCTTTTTTTACCGTCACATGAATCATTCATTAAGGTTATGTCGAACACTCATTCGCAATATATATATGCAGAATTTACTGAATTTGCCATTTAAATCTGCTAGTCTTCGTCCTGGACAAGCTGTTCGGAAACTTATTATTTTGCATCTCATTCCCACAGAAACCTAACCTAATGAAAAGCATTTTGTAAGAATTTCCTTGCAGATTTTATACTTTTAGTAGATACGCCTGTTCTGATTATCAACCAAAGCTACAAACGCAAGAAAATTATTGCGTTTGAAAATTTGGGGACATTGACGCAATACTGCTAACTATGGATCATTCAACTGAAGAAACTTTTAAGGTGAAAACTAAAAATGAAAACCCTGAATTTGTAAAACTGCGAAAAAACCAAGAAGACAGTCTCTGCGAAACATGGCAATGACTTTGCTAAATCCAACCTGAGAATCGAAATATTGTTTAATACTTACGGGGAAATGAAATTTGGAGTACCACACATCGTATAATGCTTCTCAGATGGCAAGTTAAGTTTAGCAGCCAAACCAAAGTCTGCAATTTTCTGCAAACAAAAATTATTTGCAACTTCAAGGTCACAAAGATGTTTACAAAATACAATAACAAGACACATTATGTTCTCATCATGACCTAATTAATTAGCTAACTATTTCTAGCTATGCCATCCAACTGTAAAGAAATTGATAAAAATAATAATAACAATAATAATAACAATAATAATAATAATAATAATAATAATAATGATAATAATAATAATCTTCCTGGCTAGCTTTCAGATTCGATGAAAGTTCATCGTGCACAGGGAACGAACTTTGGCTGTGCAGTCTGATTCACACAGTGGCAGTAAAAATCAGCGTTTACAGTCAATGGTCGTTCCAAGTGCAAGCTTAACTTTCATCCAATATGAAAGAATAGCAATGAGGAAATCAATTATTAGCAAACAGCCTTAAACTTAGGTCAATTCAGCAAAAGGAGTAACGAAAGTAACAACAATAAACGGTGTCGATTTTTCCATGCTCATCCGGCATAAAAGATTCTATAACTTACCACTTGCATATCCTTGGTCAGAAGCAGGTTACCCATCGTGAGATCCCGATGTAAAATTCCATGGGAGTGAAGATATAGAACACCCATAAGAACTTGCAGTAAAAGTTTCTTGGCTGTGAAAAGAAAAATATCAGTACTGTGGTAAACTTGCCACAAGTCTATGCCCTTAGTCCGTCGGACCGTGTCCTTTTCGGTTGTTTCCGGACCCGCTATTCCAACATTCTATCAAGGCACAAAGAGGACAGCAAGAGAAAGGAATCTCTCTCTCTCTTTCTTGCATGGAATGTTAGAATGGTGGAGCAAGGAACTGCCGTAAATGGAACGTCAGACGGATGGAAGAACTAGACTTGGGACAAGTCTAGTGCTATGGACAAACCCACGTTAATTCATCATGGAGAATCATTTCTATAATCGTACCATCGTGGCCATTCGGACACTATTGTTGTGATTTTATTGTGAAATTGCGATTGGAATAGGATTTCACAAGCCGGAATTTTGTGTCCTTCTCTTCACGATTTGGGCCTCGAGCTCAACTTTTCAATCACGAATAAACTATCAACAACAATATTCTGCCTCCTATCCTAGCTATGGGCTATGGTCTTCTCTCAAATTAAACATGAACTACGCAAGCTAAGAATGCGGCAATCGCTGACGATCACTGCGATTTGCTTTGGTGGAGATTGGCCTTAAAGTTACCGATTACCGTAGCAATGCGAGCGAATTTGCTTCGTCTTCAGAGTTTTGCAAATGAAAACGAGAATCTCTCCAAAGTCTGCCAAACATTCTACCTTTTGGAGCGACAGGTTCAGCGGGCCTTCTAAACCTGCCAAACCTGCCGTTTTCGGAATGTGAGAGCAAATCAAACACGAATTCCGAATCTACAAAGTCTACCGTTTTAAGCGTTGGTGCTAATCATTTTAACGCATTGCCAATCAATTATTGGATGACAATCAATTATTGGTGGCAATCGTATTCAGTATTGGTGCCATAAATTTAACAGATTGTTTGAGGGCTACAGAGTTTCAAACGTCCGGTCGTTTGGCTGAGTGGTTAAGGCGCATTGTTTCGAATCACGTGGGGTCTATCGAATCCCGTCGGAGCCACAAACCACAAGCAAGCATCCAACTCAGCTGTCAGTCATTTCGAGGACAAGCCATAGTGCTGCAGGTCCACATCAGCTGCATCGCAGCCAGAAACCTAGCTTATGTTAACAATTAAATGTTGCTTGCTTGCTTTACAATTTTCGACTCGCCCAATATTCATCATTAGTGCTTGAAACAGTCAAAAATCCAGACTTCATTAACAAAACATGAACAGAGGATGTCGAGAATCGAAACGTTGTGTACAAAGTACGTGTTGAAAATATCGAAAATTGAAACGTTATTCACAAAATATGTGTATTTTATCGCTCATCTTTATCTCGTCATATTCCATTAACAACGAAAACAAATCGTGTGGAGAAAAGAATGCCGCAATTCTGATGCCTGAACTTGCAACCATCAAATCTTTAAACGAAAACTTGAAAACTCAAATATTAACATTCGATGTCAATTATCTTGGATTTTTCAGACGAACCTTCTCGTTGCCAAGTTACAGTATGACGCATTCATAATTTCTTGAAGAATGCATAACAACCATCGTGCTTTGCGAGATTTGCAAAATCACGGAAACGCCTTGCGCCCTCTCCTCGTGAAGCTGGCCAGCAACCTGATTTCTTTTGAGCGCCAATGGCTACAGGGTGTCCGAAAATTGTTCAACATTTGATTGAATATTGATGAATGAGGATAACATGAATAGGCCCAAAAGGGAAGATGACCATGTCCCTAAGATTTTGAAGTGATCTTAGACACGAGAATCTTGGAAATCTGTTAAAAACTGACTGAGCTTCGCGCTTTCAAAGATCAAATTCATGAGATGGCGGAAACTAGAGACCACTCTATATGACATATGGTGCAAAAACTTCCAAAATGCAAAAACCTCCAAATCGACAAAAATGAAAGGTTGTCCAATATTATACCTCTCGTTAATGTCACAGCTCACCAAATAGGACTTCGAAAGTAATTAAGTTTTATAACTATTGTTAAAGTTAGCTTTAGAATGCATGTATCCAGAAAATTGAATGACAACACAATCAATAAGAAGCTGAGTCATTTCTAAAATATGCTCAACAGAATTCGTCAAAGCATCCATATGCTCACTCTGGGGACGAGATTGAACAAACACATCAGGTCCTTACTTGGCACGAAAGTTGTCGCAAGTTAGATGTCACGTGAATATTGTGAATAAAAACTAGACAAAACATTCGACAAAATCCTTCAAGCCTTTCTGGACGAAACCCTTTTGAAATTTTCATAAGGGTTTCAAAAGAACCTTTCCATTGGATTATCTACAGAATCTTTTGCGATCAAAGTTTCTGAACATAAAAAATGATATTTTCTCAATTTGTAACAAACCTTCCTCCTCAGACATTGGTCTGCCTCTGTTTTTCAAGTACTTCTGCAAATCTCCATTTGGGCAAAGCTCGAGCACCAGGTAAACATAATCATCATCTTCAAAGAAACTATACAACTGAAATATAAGAAATGATTCGATGCGAGATCATTTTAGTTGTATAATGTAATCACTAAATATTTAAAGAGTCTTAGGCCTAATTTAAAGATCGTATCTGTGCCGTGTCATATCGAGCTGGATCAAAAACGGCAGAATCTGTCGTACTTAAAAAATTTGATTTACAATGCGTTCACATAATGCCGGCAAATTTTGGAAACGGTGCAAAATGTGACGGCTGGGCCTTCCGTTCACACGAAAACGGCACACTTTTGCCAGCAGATTTCCAAAACGATAAAATTTGAAAACGGAACTCTAACTGGCACATTTTAGATACGGCATCGTGTTAACACTCGAAAATGATGAAAACAAAGCATTTTGCGACGCTTTTGGAACAAAACTAATCGATTCTTAGGGTGTAGGTACATTTCTTTGACATCAAAGACCTGCAACGAGTTTTTTACCGTCAAATTTCCTGCAACGAGGTTTTTACCGTTTTCAAATTGGCGTTGTGTGAAGGCAAGCTCATAATTGTCACCATTTTCAAAATGTGCCACTTTCGTGTGAACGCTGTCTTAGGGAGCTGTCATAAAGAATGAAACAGAGGGGGGCGGAAGGGATTTCAAAATTTGTTGTAAAATCATATAGCCCGATGGAAGAAACAGAAATTGTTTTCATAGCCCCTTAAACATCTGCAAAATGATTTGATGACCCCACCAGGGCTTCAAAATGAACTCTGCCAATACTGTATTTGTGGGATCCAGTATAACATTTTAAGAAGGCAGGGAGGTACCTGCAGATACCACTAAATCAGACACTGAGAGAGAGAGAGAGCAACATCAATGATCAAGAGAACAGAAAAAGTGACGCTGACAATGTTTAAAACATTTGTAAAATGTTGAACACAAATCCGAAGAAGTACAGCTTCATGGCCCATGTTTATCACTTGCAGTAGTTTGTTAGCCCAACATTTTCCATCCAATAATTTTGGTGACCCTGTCGAATCCCTTCCGCCCCCTCTGTTCCATACTTTATGACAGCTCCCTTAAACATTGTTTTTTTTTGTGTGGGATTGAAGTTAAACAATAATTAGAATGGCAAATTTTTCAAAATCATCTACTCAATGTGGAAGCGCAGTGGCAAATCACACTGCTGTTTAACACAAGAGCTGGTGAACTCCTGTCGTTTTAGCTATCCAAAGCGGCTGGTGATTTAAACATCACTTTCGTGTTGACTTTAATGGAAACTTGGACATTTTTAGCATCATCTGTTAAATTCGAAACGCCAGAAATACGATGTTTAAACCAGGCCTAGATAAAAGACTTGAAGATGACAAAAAGAGAGAAGATATAGAAAATGGGAAGCATTTTCATCAGACACTGTTCATTCACTGGCAGGAAACATCTAATGATACTGAAAGATGTTGGGGCCCAGTTTTACTTTGAAATGAGCCCTACTGACCTACTTTAAGGTAAGAAAAGGCCTTTTGGCATTGGAATACCAACCACTGAGGCTAATGTTTAGAAATCTGCATCATTATTATCAATTTCCTAAGTCTAGTTTGATCAATGCATGATCACTGTCCGAACTATCATGTCTTGTTCAATGTCTGTAAAGAACCAGTAGTTATGACCGTTTTCTTTGAATAAACATCTAAATTACACCTTTCCAGATTGTTGTCTATCTTAATGTAGTAATGTTCTGTAAAGTAGTATTACCATACCACAGGTCTTTATGCACAGTAATATGACAAGGATTCTAAAGGATTTTCAAGAATTCTGCACAGTATGATAAGAATTCTGAGTTTTATGAAAAAATGTCCATTTTTCCATATAACAGTGATTTTCCACAACTTCTCTTAAAATGAAAGTGTTAGTTTGAAGATGGACTCTTTTACTTTGTAGAGAAACAAACGAAAACTTATGTGTTGTACGATTGCAGAGATATTGGGGGATTTGTAAAAGTAACTTCAGTGTGGATTCATCCCACCCACCAAAATCTGTTCAGAACACAATTGCCACGTGTGGGCAACAATATAATTTCTAGAGAAAATAGGTTTGTTTACGGTTACGTGACCCTGTCCCTTTAAGAAACTAAGAGAATTTTTAGACAGGAAGACGATGTAAATGTGCACAAGAAATGAACGGTAACCGTTTCAATAATTATATATATTGGTGAATTTATAAAACAGCACCAATCAGAGTGGTGCAAGATCGGTGTTAGTGAATTACAGCAACAACCTGAGCTCAATGCGGCATGTCATATATTGATGTTGTTCCCACTTAGCACCATTCCGACATCAATGGGTAGGGGGTTAACCAAAAATAATAACTATTCACTTTGATTTTCAGAAACGTTTTCTGAAACTCAAAGTGAAAACTATACTTCTGCCAAGACCTAACACATTTTCTACCCTGAAACCATTTCTATGTGATCTGCTCAGTCTGAGACTATTCCTTGAATTGCTGCTGGATTGCAGAAGACGCTAGGCAAGATACTTCCCATACCCTCTCTTTGTTGGGCCTCCTTGGACTATCCACGCTTTTATCAGTTTTGAATTGATCAATGCTAGGGCCTGGGGGGCGTCTGAAAGTTAGCCTTAGAATGACGCTAAGCAGGGATGAGATCGATATATCGGGTGAGTCAGAAAAAACGTCGGGCGTTTGACGGACTGTGGCGTCGCATTGAGCCACTCGATTATCGTGAAGGAAATTATTCATGCAGCCAGGAGTCTAACTTAGATCATAAACCATTCCCCATCGAAATCGGTCCTTTGGTGCTTTTGTTAAAAAGATTTTCTTCGTAAGACCCTGTATGGGAGTCTTGCAAACTGGTGAAATGTTCGACCAAGCCCCTTCAGCATTTTAGCTTTGCCAGAGTTGCAGGTACACATTGTATTATCAGGGGATCCTGAAAAATTTAAGCCCGGTTCACACTAGGTCGCTTAGGTCGCTACGATCGTGCAAAAAGAACCAAAAGACAAAAACTCAGAGTTTGAATCCCTTGTCTTTTGGGTCTTTCTTCACGGCTCTGTGAATCAGGCTTTAGGAAACAGTGTTGTCTGCATTAAGTCCCATTGCGATTTACATAGCGTTTTTCAAATGTCTTCTCCAAGCAAGGCAAGTTATGATAAGACATTCCAAGGGAGAAAATACTACTTCCTAACTATTTCATTCTCCCCTGATAATACCACGTATACCTGTAACTCTTGCTAAGACAAAATGTGGAAGGGGCTCAGCGAAAGATTTCATCAGTTTGCAAGACTCCCGTACAACATGTTACGAAGAAAATCTTTTCTAGAAAATGCATTAAAAGACTGATTTCGATCAGGAAAGATTTATGATCTAAGTTAGACTATTGGCTGCACGAAAAAATTTAGTTCACAACAATCGGGTGGCTAAATGCGATGTCACAGTCTGACAAACGCCCCACGTTTTCTCTGACTCACCTGGTATGACTGACCCCTAGAGGCCAAGTAAACTAAAAGTTCTCACATAGCAAATAATTCATGATTAAACTTCATTAACATCTAATCAATGGAGCTCAATGCCCTTTATGAGCTGAAGAAGCTTAAAATTCCTGTCTGAACAAAATCATCACTGACTTGTCAAGCTCTTTAGGATAAATAAAATTTTCCAGTTTTTTGTCCTTCATACCCTTACCTCAAGAATGGAGGGATGCTTCAGTTGGCAATGTATTTCAACTTCATTTCTCACTCTGCTTGCCATTCCATTTCTTTGCAATGCTGCTTTGTCAATCTATAACAGATGGAACAAGAATTCTTAAGTTCCAATTGAACCATTTACACTGAACGTCAAAATTTTTAAATGCAGAATTTTAGAACAAATAAGATGTGGCAGAACATTGCCCTCCACTCCAGATTCCAATTTTCTGAGTATTGTTATCTCCCTAAATTCATGGTATAAGCAAAATATCAAGTTTTTTCCAAGGGGGAAGTCAGAAGGAATGTTTCACTAATAACTGATCCTTGCAAAATTTGATTGTCCTTCCATGAGACAACTTTTTCCAAAGATAGTTCCAGGCGCTACAAGAGACAATTCTCAAATCTTATACAAAGAAACATACTTTGTAAAAGGAGAGAAAATTTGATTGAATGAAATCAGTAAATCCATTAGAACTGAAGGACCAAAAAAGTCTGACAGCTCCCCATGTAACTGAAGCATCAGTTGCTAGCTATCAGTGTTCCTCCCTCTACTATTTTGGTTTTGCTGAATTGCTTGCTAATTGTCACAAATCTCTCATTAAATTGAGAGCCAGTACAACGAAAAATATAGACATGTTTCAAACGATTCGCATTTAACAGCAAACAATCAAAGACACATCCGGTGAAAATAATATATCAAATACGGCTGAGCCAGGTTTATGAAAAATTATTCAACGTTTCAACTCTGGCTAGAGTCATCATCAGCAAAGATAAAAGGCGCGAGGGTCTATTATGATGATCAAAACAATAGAGAATTGAAAACCATGTGAGTTCCAAATGGGAGAACATGATTAGTAGCATGTAACAGAATGAAATTAAATCTTAAAAAAATTCTTATTTCAAACATTTTTACATTGTGTATAGCCTTGATTTGATTTCAATGATTTGCATTATGCAACACCTGAAGCACTACCAAATTTATTGTGCAAAAACCAGATTCTCTGCAACTGTTGATACAAAATTAAAATATATCTCGTATTACATAAGATATATTCAATGTGAAAATAATAAAAATGAATCCGCAAACAGGATGTACACTTGAACAAGTTAAAAACTGCTGTTACAAATATGTGCATTTTGTGCCCTATCTTGTGTTAGTGTCCTAAATCTTTACAATTGAAATGAGTCTCACAAGTGATGATACACATTATGAAACAGCCAGATTGGACAGTTCACATTCAAAGTGCAGGATGATTATCAAAGAAATGTCATTTGAAATGTTCTTCAAGTTGCATTTTAAATTCTTAGTAGCTTTCAATTTTCTGCAATTCCTGTGGTAGCTCAGTGTATACCTTCACATTCATCAACATAAACAATTTTTGTTCAGATTTAGCATTGATAACATGTAAACATGTTAGTTAACATTAAAATTGTTAACATGTACTTATCTTTTTGAATCTTCTTTTCATGCCTCTGTGATGTCAAGTAATTCTGGAACTGTTCACATCTGTCCTTGTCAAGACATTTTCATACAAGCTTGCAAGCCCTTGTCTTGTTTGTATTGACAACTGTTGTGAGCTTCTGGTTTGGCCTTGAATCTCCACAGACTATTTTCAGCAAACATGAGTGAACTGATGAGAGCCTGCTCATCTGGATATGGTACTGGTGTACTGAATTTCTGTGCATTTCAACAAAAATTATGCACCAGTTCATTGCATAAAGGCCATGTAGTCAATGTAGATTGGGTAGCCAACTAAAAGCTAAAAAGCCCAAAAAATTGGAGTATAAATACTTACCATTTTGATACCAACTTCCTTCCCAGTCTTCTTGTTGTAGGCCCTATAAACATGAGCAAAACCGCCTTTCCCAAGCATCTCCAGGATCTGGTAGTTCTATGTTGAGAAACAAAAGAAATTTCCTTGAATCTTATTTGAGAACTGACTTGAAAAGTTAACGATAAGTTGAAACAATTTACAGGCATCTTTTCAAGACAAAGAACTCCTGGTGTGGTTCTCTGCTTCCAAAGCAAGTCTCAAGCTTTGTACCACAGGCCTTTTCGTTTTATGCGAGCGATCGCTCGCGATCGCGTCAGCACTCGCGCAGACATGATCACGTGAGCTCTTCATCGCTCTCACAAAATTGCCAATTTTAGGGGACATCGCTCTCAACAATTTCTTGTAAATTGCAATAGGATAATATCCTCCTTGATCAATGAACAAATCTTTCATTAAGTTGTGAAAGACAGAATTAATGGATTTGACCACAGGCGGAAATGATCATATGCTTCAAGAAAACATCTTTTTCGGGAAAACAAAATACAGTATCAACATGTGATAGAAACCTGATATTGGAATAACTACATTATAAGCTCAAAGTTGAAGCTGCAAAGTACCTTACTGGGATCGGTACGGGAGATGATTTAATCAAACATTGGTTCTAAGAGCAACGGAAATATAATTTAGAGAATCTCAACATCGTGAACTAAAAGAAGGGAACCAACTTTCGAAGAGTTTGTTTGGTGTAAAGTTTAAATCTTTCAAGAAGACAAGGAATCATCCTATTAGAAACCGCAAATGAGAAATCAACATTGTAGCTGATGGTACAAATATGATTGCCAGACATCAGATTCGTCATTTCATCAATCAACGTGCATCAATCCTTTACGTTTATCATTGAATGCAAAACCTTTCTTCCCATTTAAAGCCCTTTGATATGAGAGCGTCGTACTGTTTACCGTATCTTAACTGAATTACGGCGAATAAAATTGTGGTCTAAATTAAAGAAGGAGTCAAGAAAATTCCCTGCCTGATGTTCGGAGTTGATAAATAGTAAGACCAAATACACTCGAGAAACAGAAGATAGAAAGTAAAGATTCATCGTGATCGATCCGTGCTTAGCATATGATTGAAAAGACTAACATTTAGTGTTCTAACGATTCATTCTCATTTGACAATGATAATATCGAGATTCATTGTAACTTGCTTTTCCAAGGAATAAACAGTGCTTGTGAATCTTTACCTGAGCGATCGCTCGCGCAAACGAAATTACGCGAGCGTTCTGGCACTCTCGTGCAACTTTCCTCAAGAAAAGGCCTGCATTTGACAATAATAATATCTAGATTCATTGTAGCTTGCTTTTCCAAGGAATAAACGGTGCTTGTGAATCTTTACCTGAGCGATCGCTCGCGTAAATGATATTACGCGAGCGTTTTGGCAATCTCGTGCAACTTTCCTCCAGAAAAGGCCTGGTACCACTAGAGAAATTTTCTGAAATTTATTTGCTCTTTCTGGTTCATTTGAATACAGATATAAACCATATCAAAAATATCAAAGTCCCATATCTAGCACACATTCTTTTGTAGCAGAGACTTTTTATTGGTTATTCATTTTAAGCTTCTTTCTATGATAAATTAGAGTTAAAATACAAAAAACAAAACAACTTAATTCTATCTACTGTTGAGATTGAGGTGAAAAAAATGTATATATAAATAAAAAAATGACATTCAAGATTGAACAAATTATGCACATCATTGTAGCCCGGGGCCTTATGTTTGGGGCTACTATGCTCCCCACTCCAACAAGCACAGAATATTGGCCCCAATCCCCTCAAGCAACTAACATTTGCCCAGAGCCAACTGACAATACGAAACCCAGGAACTGATATTGAAACTCAGAAATTAATTCTAAGCTTCTGTATAATCTTGAGAACCAATATGTAGATCTAGGTAAAAGCATATGCACATATGCTTTAGCATGAATGATTTAAAATGTGCCTAATGGGCCACCCAGTGAAGTGTGTGCATGATTGTTACATTTTCTGTGTGAAAAGCATGCTCCATGCTTCTAACAAATGAGGCCAATGATTAAAAACAAAAATTTGTTTTGCATGAATACAAATCAAAGGATCACATACCTTGCCAGAATCTGGTTCCCCTGGTTTCTCTGGGGCCATATTGTATCAGCTACTAACAAACAGGAAATGCCCAGCTCTCACTTCATCTAAAACAGAAGAGGACAAATCTGTGCAAACTGAAAGTCAAACGGTGGCATTGTGCACACTACCTTTGTTTCCTTGTATGTATGTATGTATATATTTGCCAAAAAAATATCAAAAATTAAAATAAGATAACTCTATTGAAAAAGAAAAATTCTAATCACAGGCATGTGATATTAAATAAAAAAACTATCTAATCTAAAAACACCCTTTGGTTAAATGGCAGATAGCATTAAAAGGTCAGTGGGACCTTGTTTCCATGATGGTCCCTCCAAAGGTGTCAATGAAAGGAAAGTTTTAATAGAAGAAAAGAAAATTCTAATAGATTATGAAATATTTCTAATTTGAACCTTTTATGGATTAAAGTAATACCAAATCGGGAGTAAGAGAGTGTGTGCGGTGTTAATAATACACATATACATCATCTTCCTTCCTTTGTATATCTTTGAAGAAATTTTCTTTGATCTTGTGTTTAAATGTGTTGACATTGTTGGTAGATTTCAATTCTGATGCAAAAATGTTCCATATTTTTGGCCCTGGTAAGATAGACATTTTTGGCCTGTGCTACTCCTACAAAAAAAAACATTTAGTCTAAACTTAGACCTTCATGTTATTGTTGTCAATTTATCAAAAACCATTTTGAATTCCAGGCCTTTCTCATTCAAAATCTGATTACACACATGTCTGTAGAGTTACACACAGTACAGACCATAGAAATATGTAATCTTTCAATAATTGAGCTGCTGACAGCAAACCAGTGATATACAATGTCAACTGACAGATGATACCACTTTGAGCAGCTTTGAGCTCTGTCTGTAAGTGGTTGGCACACATTCTGGCGTAGAAAGAAGCCTTAAAACAATAGGCAATTCAATGTCTCATTGTATCAAACAATAATAGACAGAAAATTTGGCACACAGATCAGCACACAGAGCAGATTCACTGGCTCACTCCTACAACATGTGTTGTGCCCATTAGCAGACAGCAGAAGTCCTTGGAACTAATGTTCGTACCATGAATTTCTGGTGAAGTATCTTTGTACACAACAGTGCACGCAAGCCTTTCCTACCCTTTCTTTGGCCGGCCTAATTAGGCTTAGTGGGCCTAAAAAAACTAGCTAAACACCGCAACGCAAGCAAAGAAAGTTGAATATTGTGAGTGAATTTGATACTTCAGAAACTAGTCTAAATGTTGGATAAAGCCCGCTAATAGCATGCACAGAATTATGTTACCTTTGATAAACAAATTGTGATTCTTCGCAAAATATCAGTCTTTATCTGTGGATTCTTTGGAAGTTTCGGCCACATATCTTCATTTCGAATGGCGCCAAACGGTTTTCGGTACCAGACCCCTGGCTTGGCGCCTACCGTGGGGCACCCAGTAACCCCATCCTGCGCAATAACGGCAATCCTGCGCATCCTGCATAATATTTGGTTTGAAATCATGTTTCTTTCTTGCATCAGCAGACAAAACCAAAGTTTATGAATTTCGAATTGAAATTTGATTTTTTCAGAACTAAGACAGTTTCTCAATGGTATCTTATTCTTTGGCTGCATGAAGAAAGATGTCCAGGTTGTCTCACAAAAATTCTTCGACGTTTGATTAGATATTGAAAAATAACAATGACATGGCCCATGGAAAAATAGCCCTGTCCCTAAGATTTTGAAATAATTCTAGAAACAAAAATCTTGCAAATCGGTAGGAAATTCATGGAGCTACGAGCTCTTGAAGTTCAAACTTATCCGACAGGTGAAACCAGGAGCCCAAGATTACTTGTAATGTTACCCTGGGTACCAGACTAACAGAAAATTTTACCCGGGGTATTATAATGCAAAAAAAAGCTCAAAGAGCGAGGCAAAAGAAGGTTATCAAACAGTGGTGGCGCCACG
Organism: Aurelia sp. 3 sensu Dawson et al. (2005); assembly: GCA_964020215.1. Taxonomy (NCBI): domain Eukaryota; kingdom Metazoa; phylum Cnidaria; class Scyphozoa; order Semaeostomeae; family Ulmaridae; genus Aurelia; species Aurelia sp. 3 sensu Dawson et al. (2005). The sequence goes on from OZ026583.1 coordinate 13,294,394, forward strand.
GGGGGACTGGGGGGCTTGTCCCCTCAAATCCCAAAAGTCGGCAAAAATTGTCAAAGAAAAATGGCATAAAATTAGTTGGGTATACCTTTAGATTGAAAAGTTACCTCCAAATCCCCTCCCCCCCCACTTCTTTCGTATTTTTCAGAGCTGGTGCCGCCACTGTTATCCAGTGTCATACTTCTCGTTGATGTCAGAGCAAACTAAATAAGACATCCCTGGTAATTTAATCCTTCTGTAATCATTGTCAAAATTTACTTAACATTGTGTACTGTATCCAAAGCCAGTACTCCTCCTATGGCAAGCGGAATGCACAAGAATCTGTTTCCTCAAAACTCAAATCCCATTTGGTCAGCCGTCTGTCATGAAACAATTGAGAAATTACAGAAATCGTCTTCTGCCCAAGCGCCTTTTGAATCAAAGATGACATTTAAAGCCCAATGAAGTTTCAAGAGATTTGCAAGAATTAATCTATTGTGAATAATGTGTCAAAAATTAATGTAAGATCTCAGGAAAAATGAAACTTGATCAAGTGCCCTTTCAGCATATCGTTACTTTTTAGTTTTTTTTCATCAAACGTCGAAGAGGGTACCCAATAGGCCCCCTGATTCCCGAATTCCCGCTCCATTTTTAGCCCAATTCCCGATTCCCGACCATACTTTTTAGCGAATTCCCGCTTTTTGTCTTAAAAGTGTATCAATCCTAAATCAATAATTTTCACAACTTGTGGCGAGAGCCAGAGGAGTGCCGTCTGCCCGTCTGGATTAGCGTCGCCCATTAGGAGACTGGGAACAACTAAAAAATTGGAATTGAAGACGTCAGTTTTAACATAATTTGACCTTCATTAAAGCTCATCGATCTTTGCGTTGATGCCTGAGGAGATAATTCAGGAATATGTCTAATTGACTCTGTATCTTCAATGGCCTGTTTTCTGTTTAAATTCCTTCTTTCTCTTCTTTCGCTCAGCACCTTGTGGTTTGAATTTTTCAATCTGACTTGATTTTTGAGAAATCCCTTCTCTTGAGACTGAATTTACATTAAAACCAAAGCAAATTCAAGGCCATGAAGTCTGAGTGTTCTTTTTGCCATTTTCATCGGCAGAATATGCCTATCTGTTTGGCAGGGAAGTATGTTTAGGGAAGCATTATATTCACCTTTATTTACATTTTCGAAATGTACGCTAAAACTTATCCTTGCATGCAGAAAGGATGAGGCAGTTTAGGGTAATTTGATGAATCAAAAAAATTGTAAGAAAAGCTGTTTTTCTGGCGAACTTTAGTTGAACTACAGCCATAATGGGCGACACATCAGTGGAAACGTATGGGTTATGGTGTGCTTTTTAGAGCTTTTAAGTCTCTTCTCGCTGCACCCGGTGGATGCAATGTTAATGAAAATATGACACCACGCTCATTCACAATTTCATTTCAATTTCATTTCATTCACAATTTCACAATTTCAATTTGACTACTTAGTAGGGAACCAAACCAAGGATCGAGATAGAATTTTTGACTTGAGGGGGAACTGTGTGGAGAGTGAAGTGAGCCAAAACCTTGAATGGGGTCTGGGAATACTCCCTGGAAAAATTTGAGACCACGCTCTTCAGATTGTCTAAAAAGATTAACTTTAGTTTCTAAAGCAAAAAAGACTAATGTGCCCAAAAGCAAGAGTTGATAGCATCTTGTTTCTGGTGTGCGAAAAGTCTGCTAGGTTGTAAATGCCCTCCAAAGGGCTTCCTAGACTAATGAGAGGTAGAAATTGAAGGAGATATACATAAGAACATGGAATATCTATCTAATATTTGAAATACTAAAAGCCAATAGAATGATAAAGACTTACAGCGACAATTACAGAGAATTTGAGGGGGCATGCCCCCTTGGATCCCCCTGTATCTAGGCCCTTGAACCAAGGGCCTAAAATGTGTCCACCCTTTCATAGTACTGTTATGAGTCCCTTTTTCCCTTTTCACTTCTCATATGGGATCTTCGCGCCAAGGATCATTCCAAGACAAAACACACAAAACGAGGCTGAAGTAGAATTTGAGACAATCCAGGTAAATCCCGCTTCCCGCAAGCTGGTGCCAATTCCCGAACCCCGCTCACAAAAACTTAACGATTCCCGATTCCCGAGTCCCAAAAATGGCGATTCCCGCTTCCCGCAAAACCTATTGGGTACCCTCGTCGAACAATCTTTTGAGAAACCCTTTAGTCAAACCGCTCTCTGAAGAAATCTGAATGAAAATTTTGCCATGACTTTCTCAGAGTTAGGGTTCCCTTTTATCGCTTCTAAAACCTAATGCTCTATGGTTCATCTACTTCTGGCCACCCTTAGTACTGGTTTCTTATTAACCTGTTTTCTCATATACAAATCATGTATGCGAAAAAACAACAGGAAAAGCCGCTGTCTAAAGCCTGGTTTCCATATGATCGTAACAGTCGGCGACGCTATGGCGACGTGTCCCCGATCAGTCGGCGACATATGGAAACGATCGCTGTTATTATCATATGGAAACCACGCTTTAAACTCATCTCAACTCTTTCAATGCGTCCCCGTACCGTCCCCGTCTGATCGGCGACGTCGGCGACGTCGTTCAGAAAATGTTCCCATTTAACGCAACCGTCCCCGATGTGTCCCCGAGCCTGTCTCGGCAACGCGTCGCCGACTGTTACGACCATATGGAGACCAGGCTTAACAGCAATCCCGTATCGTGTAACCGACCTTTTGGGCAGTATGACCCGAAAATGTGAGGGTGTTTTCCTCTGGGAATAAAGAGAACAGCCACTTCAAAACTATAGGGGCACTGTTGGTGAAAGGATGCCCTGATATTTTGAGGGCAAAATTGCTAGACGATACCTAGACTGATGACGATGAGTCCCTTGTATCCCTGCGGTAAACCTTGCTCAAGAGGGACAAGGACCGAGATACAGGGGGGTCCAGGGGGGCCATGGCCCCCTCAAAATATTTCAGCAGTTGTTACAGTAAATCTTTATTCTTCATTATTTTAGTGTTTCAGAATATCAGATAGGTACTCCATGTTTTTATGCCGGGTATATCTCGTTCAATTTCTACCTTTCATTAGTCTAGGAAGCTCTTTGGGGGAATTTACAAGCTAACAAACTTAATTCTCACCATAACTCTATAGTGGCCTTTGGTAAACTAGGCGTGTTTACTTTTGTGGAAGGTGTGTACATTCGAAACGTAGATTTACCTGTAAAGTCCATCCATATTGAGAAACAAAAATTATTGTTCCGTTAAGCCAATTTGAAGAGTGTGGTCTCAGACTTTTTCCAGGGGAGTACTGCTAGGCCTCCTCCAAGGTTCTGGATCGCTTAGCTCGTCACCCGGTTTGCCCATGGCCCCCTCAAGTAAAAAATTGTATCTCGGTCCTTGAAGAGGGACTCATCATGAAACAGTAAACAACTTGGCCCTATTTTCTTCAATCATCAATGGAATTACGAAAGAATCACGGCTTCGAATCTCTATCCCATGGGAGTGTTTTCAATTCTTCAATCGAATCGAAAATTCTATCATATTTACACTTTAACAATAGTAATTCACAAATCTCGCAATCTGATTGGTACTGAAGAAATTGCTCAGTTTGGGCCTAAATAGGGCCAGGTTTTTCATAGTAATACTATGAGTCCCTATACACCACTTCGATTAAGCAGCCTCGTTTTGGAAATTTGTCAAAATTCCTTCCTGTTGTTCTTATGAAAATTTCGAGCCCAGATTCGGATTTAGCACCCAAACATTAGTCTAATAACGTGTTTTTAACGTGCTGGCATTTGTGATGTTGATTTTATGACAATGAAAAGCTCAAAGATTTTGGGATTTGACCGTCAAAAATCGTTCGGGGTGAAACTTTACACCCCGAGTCATTTTCACGGTCAAATCCCTTACAGATTTCCAAACTTTACGTCGCCATAAAGTTAACACCACGACTAGTAGCAACATGAAAACTTGTGGTTAGACTAAAGTCTGGGTGCTAAATCCGAATTTGGCCTCCAAAATTTCATATGAACGAATTTTGAATAATTTCCGAAACGAGGCTGTTAATCGAAGTGGTGTATTGACCGAAGCGCCATCATCAAGTCAAGGAGCACAGGGAAACAAGAGACTCATCGTCATAAGGCTAGACGATACCTTGTTCAGATCCTTAGCTCCTTGAATTTTATAAATTTTCACATCCTTGTTGCCTTGCAATGATGTACAGCTCATTTATTGATTTGTACCTTTCTACTAATCCTAACCTAACGTATTCTGAATTTGTTCTGACTAAATAAACTGCAGGATATCCTTCATATTATGACGAATCTTAATTGAGACATAGAATATATGTCATAATATTTTATTTAAAAGCAAAGGTTTTGTCAAATGCCCGTAATAAGAGCTTCAATTCTAGTTTAAATGTGCTAAATTACTGAACCAAAGTTTACTTCATTTACCAACTGTTAATCGGGCAAAGAAAAGTCACACTGATCTAAAACAAATTTTAATGTAGTTTATTTAAACAGCAGTTTCACAGACAGTCATGAATGGGGGTTAGCGATCCCATTCTTGAAGTCAAATTCGGTGAAAAATTCAAGCTCAACTTTTGAAGAAAAGAACTACGATGATGAGTGCAAGCCACTGCCATTTTATAATTCTAGATATTTGTAACCTAAGTTTGTTCACAACAACGAATTTTTTTAAAGAAACTTAGGTCCGGGGTTGGTAGCCTGTTTCCTAAATCGCATGCTCAGGCTTCACGCCATTTTCGCAATGTCACAAGGTAAAACGAAGTTTTTTGAAAGGACTTGAGGGTATTATTAGTTAAAGGGAATCGACACGGTTAAATTGGTCTTGTGCCACATCAATTTTTACCGGTCCAATGAGCTGGCGTTTTGCATCAGAAGGCTTATCATCTGACCTATTTTAAACCAAATAGACAGGGAATATTGTCTTGCAATCTAACAATCATGCTAACCTTTGATTTTGTGCGCTGTTTCTACCAAATCAACCATGGAGATCAAGAATTCATCCGGTACCTTTTTTATTTTTGACCGGAAGTGTCATTTTTGCTGACGTCAATTGCTGACATTTTTAGAACAAATATGACCATAGCTCTTCACAGGTGTCTTTAATCAACTTATAAATGACACAGTTGAATTCAGCTTGATTAGAGCATTCGATTGATATATGACTTTTTGTATTTTGATGAAGTTTTAAAAATAGGTATGACGTCATCAGTCCCATGACGTCATCATTGACATTTTCTTACAATCATGTAAACTGAAAATTTTTTGTTGAATTTTACCAAATCGATTATGCTGATTCCGAATCTGCAGTTGCCGAACTGTTATTGCATAAGGAAATGTCTTTTTGACATATGTCATTTTCCCATTGTCTGAAACATTTGGAGGAATTGACATGTGTCAAAAAGGCATTTCCTTATTCAATATCTGTTCGGCAACTGCAGATTCGGAATCAGCATGATCGATTTAGTAAAATTCAACGAAAAAATTTCAGTCTACCGGGTGAGCCAGAAAAAAGTTCCCACTTTTGAAAATTCATAGCACCAAGACTACTACACGGATTTGAATCATTCAAACTCTAGTTAAAAGCCGAAAGATCAAAGTATTTTTGTGATTTTTCTCGCTGTCCTACCAGCACTAGAAATATTGGCAAATTCAACTTTATAGAAATTTCATGGTTGCAAAATCACGAAAAAAGGGCCTAAAACATTTATCAAATCGTAAGGATTCTATTCAAATCGAACAATAGGCCATGGGCGTTTCAACTCCCTACAGAGTTATAAGACATCGATTTTCAAACAAATACGAAAGATTTTCAATGCCAAGGAAATTAATGCCTAGAGGATATCTCTCACCCATGAGAAATTGCATTTCCTTCACTATTCTGTGCGAGAAGTCATTTATGCTTTAATCGATGTTTTGGGCCATTTTTCAGTAATCAATCAACCATGAAATTTTTGTAAAGTTGAATTTACTTATATTTGTAGTGTTGGCAGGACAGCAAGAAAAATGACAAAATTACTTTGATCTTTCGGCTATTATCTAGAATTTGAATGATTCAAATCCGTGAAGTACCCTTGGTGTTATGAATTTTTAAAAGTGGGAACTTTTTTCTGGCTCACCCGGTACATGATTGTAAGAAAATGTCAATTATGACGTCATGGGACTGATGACGTCATGATTATCTTTAAAACTTCATCAAAATACAAAAAATTATACATCAATCGAAAGCTCTAATCAAGCTGAATTCAACTGTGTCATTTATAAGTTGACTAAAGATATCTGTGAAAAGCTATTGTCATATTTGCTCTAAAAATGTCAGCAATTGACGTCACTAAAAATGACACTTCCGGTCAAAAATTAAAAAGGTACCGAATGAATTCTCGATATCCATGGTCGATTTGGTAGAAACAGCGCACAAAATCAAAGGTTAGCATGATTGTTAGATTGTTAGACAATATTCCCTGTCTAAAAGTATCAGTGTCAATTCCCTTTGAAGTCTTAAATCAATATTTAAAGAAACTGCAATCAAAACAGTTTCAAGATACTTGTCATTACAGCAAAGTATTAAACCACCTTTGCTTGGCCTGGGACATTTGAAACTGCAGGCTCAAGAAACCCAGAGCACGGTTTCTTAATTCATAAAACTGGGCCTACAGATTCTTACAACGGGTTTTCATAACGAAAAGCGTGTAATCATACAATTTCAGTAAGAAATTAGCAGCTTCAAAGGCCATCAGGGACATTTTGTGATTTGGAAACAGCATGAGTATTTTCAGACAAAATTAATCATTCCGCCACAAGAAAATTCACAAAAAGTGAATTTCACCATCAACTTTGTACCCCAAAAAGGCAAAATTAAAGAAAGGAACAATTCACGCCCAAGAATGGGGGAGTAATGACAAAACAGACCCAAAGCTTGACGCCTATCGTTGTCGCCCTGATTCTTGGGTGCTGCTAGTCCCGGGATATATACCGGGTGAGAAAAAAAAACGTTTCCATGTTTGGCAGGCTGTGAAATAGAAAGTATGTGACCGATATTCAAAAGTTAAACTTTAATCTATGAGTCCAAGGCTAACTTAAATGTAAAAATTTGTTTAGTAAAATCGCTCATCTTAACCCAAAAATTATAAAAATGCCTGCAAGGGGTTAGACTACATTACATAAGTCCCTCTAACTCACGCTCGTTGTTGTTGTTGTTATCGCTTCAGTTGAGGGACTTATGTTCTTACGCTTCAATACAGGGACTAATTAGGCCAAGTCCGCCGCGTTCATGGCGCGACCAATCAGATCACTATGGTCAACCCACGTGCCTATTTGTAGCGTTTGATTGGCTCATCGACTTCTGAATCGGAGCGACGCTCCAAGTGACCTTCGAAGGGACGTTTCACTTTTCTTTTCGACGTTCGTAGGATGGAAGTTGTTCTAAGTTTCTTCTGATTTTTCGTAAGATTTTAGTCCCTGTCTAGATTCCGTTTGGTCGTGCTTTGTATGAGTGAAATTAAAACATCAGGTTATAAATGTTGAACGAATACAAGGAATCACGTCGTCAGTCTAGCAAGGGGTTTGCATGGGGACGAGAATTCCACGTTTCCACTCTAGTCCATTACTAATTTGCTATTGAAATTAGAATTCTCTTTCTGAACCTGACAATCGTACCTAATCAAAATTTGAATGTCAGGTAAGTCATGGACAAAAGCGAAACGTGGAATTTCCGTTCACATCCAGAGCCTAACAGGAATTTTTGTAGCCTGTGTGTAGACAAGCATTAAATATGAATGACTTTAAAAAAGAAAAATTTTCTCATCGAAGCCAGCCTTTGACAGATAAACATTTTAGTTTTGAATATTGGCCACGTACTTTTTACCACATCCCGCCAAATGTGTCATTTTTGACTCGCTCAGTATTACCTATCTTATTTGGTTACATCTTTACATCACTATCAGTTTGTTTAAGCACAAGATCAAAGACAATTTGTCCAAACTATACAGAGAGAGGATAACAACGTATATGTGTTATACTAAAAACGCATGTTCTCTTTCGGATTCATGATTTAACCTTACTAAATCATGCAACATTCAACAGCACATAAAATCTTATTGCTTATTGTTATTTGCAATCACCTCTAGGGGGACCATTATGGAAATAAGGTCAATTCAATCTTTCGGTGTTTTAACTTGTCTTTATCAATTTTGTTACGTAAATTGTATTGTAACTATTACATATATATTTTCTAACCATTGTAAATAGTTTAATTTGGTGGCGAATACATACATACATACCTATCGCTTTGGTTTATATATACTAGATAATGCATTTTATTAGTCCTACCGCTACTAGGGTCCTGGGACTAGAGTCTGCTTATTACGTCATAGCACATTTTGAATTACATCTTAGTCTCTGTAATGAAACATTACTGAGCTTACGTTCGTTGGTATCGATCTGATTCTTCGTTTCGTTACTTCGCTCAGCCGAAATATCAGAATTTTTGCTGAACTGTACAACTTTTTTCGCCGTTTCGCTGAATCCAGGAACTCGATAGTAATAAATAAAAGGATTGATTATGGAATTCGCCATGGAAATAGTCATCGCAATTGAGTAGAAAATAACGTAAAGATTATCAACTTCATTTTCAGAAGGCTTTTGCTTTTTCATCGCTGACATTCCATGGTAACAAGAAATGGGAGCAACTGATAACGCAAAACATGCAATTATGATAGCAATTGCCTTGGCTGCTCTTTCATGGGTCGACAGTGTCCTATGTTCCTTGTTCCTATGAGCTGCTTTCACCGTCACTTTGTCACGTGCTTTGGACAGTTGCCGTTTCTTTTGCTTGATAATACGCATGACCTTTACATATGATACAGAAATGATAAGGGCCATCAATGCAGCGTATATAAAAATGCTGATACTGTAGACGAATTCATCCTTTCCAATGTATTTGAAGAAAGTGTTAGTCAACGGCAGTAGCCAACACAAGGCGATAAGGAGAATGACTTTGAATTTCGTCATATATTTGCTGTAGTTGACAGTTTTCGATAAATGTACAAATCGATCGTAACTTATCAAGGCGATAGTACCCATTGATGCCCCGGTTAGCAAAGCTGTTAAAAATCGTCGTACAGAATTCAACGTGCAATTTTCGGCTAAGGATGATGAGAACATTTGTATGATAAATAAAGGTTCTAATGCAATGCCCACCAGAAAATCAGTCATGGCAAGGGACACCAGGCAGCAATTGGATCGTGTTCGTAAACCAGTGTTACGATAAATTACGATAAAGATGAGGAAATTACCAAACATAGACAGCAAACAAATAATGATGTTTATACTTCCAAATATCATGCGGAATGAATCTGAGAGATTTGTTAAACTTTGCTTGCAAGTCATCTTTTCCTTTTTCAATTGTTATCCTTCCTTTTTAACAGCTCTTTTTCTGCTTATTTGCCAAATCCCTTTGATGATTGTTCTCTATAGATGATTCATGTACGATCTTGCAAGCCTTCAAACGCACTACTTTCTTGCTGTCTTTCGCCTTTTGTTACTCTATCCTTCACAATGTTATTGTCTAGTAAGTAATGATGCATCACTCACAAATATGGTGAATATGTAGCCCCATAGCAAGTCTCCTCTTTCTGCCAGATCGAAGAAAGTTTGCTCGTTACAGTTTTGCGGTTGAATGAACGTTGAACAGCAGTGCAGTATATCCAAAAAGCACACTGCTCAAATAGAAGTTCTAAATTCAAACGATACACAAGAATTACTATGATTGTGATTATGATAAATTCGTCATCTCATCTGACCGTGCTCCTTAACTGCCCATCCAACCTTGTAGTGTCTTAACTCTTCTTCACAGTGGCTCGTTGCTTCAGTTTGTTGAGCTGACTGTACCTCTGCCTTGTCTCTTCTCCACTAAAATCCAACTGATTTCTCATGTATTTGTACCAGCGTACTAATACGTTTCATCCCCTGAAACTGAAGATAGAACAAAAGAAGCAGGTGTTGCTTTCAGTTCTATTCTTATCTCTGGTGTCTTGACAAAATCTAATAGTAGCAATTTCTTCTTTTCGGCTTGCTAACTAGATTGCAGGTTGAAATTGTATAGATAAACAAACTGTTCATCGACAGATTTTTATTGCATCGGCCTTATGAGACATTTAATCACCCGAAACTAAAAGTCATAATTCAGGTTTTTTGCTTCAATTTTTCTGTCAACTAACTGATCTCTTCCTGTTCCGCAAGTAGGCGTGAAATGTGGGTAAAACGACAGTACGATCAAAATCGAAACCTAAAACTGATCATTTCCTTTTCGGTTTGTAAACTGACTGATGTCGAAATTATAACAACCAACAAACTGACCATCAGATTACATAGAGCACCTGGCCATGAATTATTTATGACTCAGGTTGTAGTTGCTAGACTTGCTCCAAGTCTATTCCGTGGTATATCAGCACTGAGGAGAATGATTTAAATAAATAGAGAAAAATAAATATATAAATAGAGAGGGCAAGATGTAAAGGATTATTTATATACCGGGAAAGTCAAAAAAAGTTTACGCGTTTGGCACGCTATGGAATAAAAAGTATGTAATAATAAATGCAAATGCACTAGAGCCTCATCGCCCTTTTCCGATCACTGAAAAAGAAACCTTGTATTAATTGGCTTTGAAAAATTTTAGGGGAAAAGTTCTTGCTGTTAAATTATTCCTAATTTAATAGTTCAAAATATGAAAACCATTTATTATAACTTCAGCCACCCTCTTCCGTAAAATCGTCGTCGAAAGACACAGCGGTAAAATCGCGATATATTCATTTCATCGCCCTTTTCCGATCACGCAAGTTTACGCATGAATTTCGAGCAACACCACCGCCGAGGGCTCAAGAAAGCGCAGTTTCCAGATGAAATGGGTGCCATACAGATAGCAGGAGATGTTTAGTTCCTGTTATCATTTGATAAGTGACATTTTGCCGCTTTATTCGTTCAATAGCACCATAGTCGAATCTACTATTGAAAATTACAGGCTTTTACAAGTTAACTGGCAAAACTCTAGCATAGCAGCACCGCAAAATTTTTTATTGTTCTAGGAAGTACGGAGATATTTCATACGTTGGATCTGAAATTTCTATCAAATGTATATTTGGGGTCTTTGAATATCTAAGCTGGATTTGAAAAGCAGCAAATTATTTTTCGGCTGCTCTCTTTTGCCCATGAAAACCTCAATTCTCTTTGCCCCCTCCCATTCTTCGACGCCCCCTGGAATTAATTCAGACCCTACTTCACGCACATCCAAAATCAACGGAACCCCCTGATGAGGTTTCTTTGTTTATTTCACCTTCCACCCCATCTCTTCATTGAGAGAGAATCCATTCACTAGCAACCATTCACAGGATTCGAAGCATAAGCGTACGGGAAGAAAAGATCTAGGGGGCTGCCCGACACAAAGCCCATCGTTTACTAACATTTTTGCCCGACTAGGGGATAAGTTTTGCTCGAGTGGGGCTGACTTTTGAAAATCTTTCCAAAGTTGGGGAGACTACCGCCCCCCCCTGCCACGTACGCTTATGATTCGAAGCCAAACCTCGTGATCGGAAAAGGGCGATATGTAGCCTATCTGACTGCAGTTAGAAATTTACCCCGGCTGGGAAGCCGGAGATATTATGTTCGAAATTTTTTTGTAAATATCCGTTTAGAGAGTTGGAGTAAAAGTTGAAATGTTTTGACTGCGGTTCTGATGAACAGCAGTAGAGGAAGAAGGGAAAATATAATTGCGACAAGGAAACACGAAGGGAAAAATGGCGACTACTTACGATTCCATCACAGGTAGGCCTTTTTCAATCTCTCATATCGTTGGATTCACACACCAGAAAAAAGTAAACCACGTATGAACATGAAGCTCATGGTATCAGCAAAGTATTTTTTCGCGCACTTTTTTAATTAAAAGCCCCAGTCCTCTTGTAAACAAACATCGTGCGATTGTACACAAAAAGCGCTCACAGCAGCCTGTGATTGGAAAGGGGCGATGGGGCTCTACCTCTATATAAGGTATGGCCGCAATACAACAGAACATAACATTACTGGGCCCGTTTACACGAGATCGGATCCAAATGGATCCGTACCCAAACTGTAACGGATAGGCCTTGCGTTTACACGTGACTCGACGGATCCGAACCCATTTGGATCTGCTATCCGTACCCAAACGGGATCACTTTCGAAAGTGATCCCGTTTGGATCCGATCCCAAGAAGGTCTCGTGTAAACGGGTGGGATCGGATGGAAGTTACACTATTAAACTGAAAATCCTTTGTTGACATTTCAAAGAGGGGAATCAGAGATGTAACAGAGTCTATTAGAGTGCAAAATTTCAAAGGATCGGACTAAAATAAGAGACAACGTTTACTAGAGCGCTGCTAAGAGTTCATAAAATCTAAATGGATCCGATCCCGTGTAAACGCCAACAGTCCTGGATCCGATCCCGTGTAAACGCCCCTCAAAAAGTGGATCGGATCCAAATGGATCCGATTCCATTTGGATCCGATCAGGGGCGGATCCAGCTCAAAGTTGAAGGAGGGGCAGCCTTAAAAGAGGGCGCCCAAAGGATGATAGAAAAAAAGCGCGCCGAAGGCGCGCGAAAATTTTTGGGCTCCTGATTGAGAAAATTCATTAATTTTTCTACTAAATAACGTCTTTACTTCTACATTTGCCCTACATTTTGGTCATAAAATTTAAATAAGAGTGTCATAGGATAACGACGAGGGGCGCATTTCTCGGCAAAGAGGGGGCGCCAAGCTGAGTTTTCATCGTGAAGGGGGGGCAGTTGCCCCCAACTGCACCCCCCTAAATCCGCCACTGGATCCGATCTCGTGTAAACGGGGCCTCCAAATGGATCCGTACCCAAACTGTAACGGATAGACCTTGCGTTTACACGGGACTCGACGGATCCGAACCCATTTGGACCTGCTATCCGTACCCAAACGGGATCACTTTCGAAGGTGATCCCGTTTGGATCCGATCCCAAGAAGGTCTCGTGTAAACGGGTGGGATCGGATCAAAACTGGTACGGATAGGCAGTGACACGATTAAACAGACAATCCTTTGATGATATTTCAAAGAGGAGAATCAGAGATGAGACAGTCTGTTAGAGTGCAAAATTTCAAAGGATCTGATTAAAACAAGACAAAAGGGTTACTAGAGCGCTGCTAAGAGTTCATAAAATCCTAATGGATCCGATCCCGTGTAAACGCAAACAGTTTTGGATCCGATCCCGTGTAAACGCCCCTCAAAAAGTGGATCGGATCCAAATGGATCCGATCCCATTTGGATCCGATCCCGTGTAAACGGGGCCTAAGATTAACTGATTATGATTAAAATTAGGCAACTAACTACTAAGAATTAAAGAAAAACGAACAGAAACGGTAATTTTTTTTGGGTGGGGGGCATAAAGAACCTTCAGGCGCTTGTTCCATTTCGTATTTCAAATGCGTTTTTCAGGAATTTAGCTAACGCATATAACACTGGCTCACTCTTAATCGACAGATTTTTATTGCATCGGCCTTATGAGACATTTAATCACCCGAAACTAAAAGTCATAATTCAAGTTTTTTGCTTCAATTTTTCTGTCAACTAACTGATCTCTTCCTGTTCCGCAAGTAGGCGTGAAATGTGGGTAAAACGACAGTACGATCAAAATCGAAACCTAAAACTGATCATTTCCTTTTCGGTTTGTAAACTGACTGATGTCGAAATTATAACAACCAACAAGCTGTGGCTTGCTAGGGTTAAGTTAGGGTTAAGTGTTAGGGTTAGGGTTAGGGTTAGGGTTAGGGAGTTCCTTCCACTTCAGTATGTGACCGATATTCAAATTAGATGTAACATCACACATCGCTAACGTCTACTAATTAGAGAAATGACTGTAAGGGGTTTGTTTGGGAATCGAAAACTCCACGTTCTATTCTGGTAAGTCCATGACTTTTGTGACATTAAAGTTCACATTGCAAGTTTCAGAAATAGAATCTAATTTCAATAGCAGGTAAATTATGGACCAGAATGGTATGAGGGATCCTTAATCCCAAATATTCCGCTAACCAGGATTTTCCTAATTTTTGAATCTAAATGATGAATGATTTTACCAAACAAACCCCCCCCCCCCCATCTAAGCTAGCCTTTGACTGATCGATTACCACACAAAATTTTCCCATCTTAAGTTAGGCTTTGACTGATAGATTAGCATTTCAGTTTTGAATATCGGCCTCATACTTTTTAATTCACAGCCCACCATACGCATAAACTTTTTTGACTCACTCTTTACACATTGATGCTGCTATCGTGAACAAAGAATTAAAAATTAAATGAAAATGAAATGAAACCAAGCACACGAGAACTTCTCGAAGCAAGTGTTTTACAATCAGCGAGAGAATTCATGAGTCAGCCATGATAACTAAAATGTTATAGATCATCTTTTATCGATCATCACTATGTTGTATACATGCTGATGTTAAACAGTGCAAAACTGTATAAATTCTATTATCAATACAAAATTTACAAAATTGATCATATAATCGCTATATGCAGTTGATGGCTAGACTTACTTCACTCGTCCTAATGTTTTCGCCCAATTCCTTATGTCTCAGTCACATTATGCAAATATGGTGTGAAGGGCTATAACTATTTTCTTATAAGAAACTGCTTATAAGAAACTCAACTCTCAGATCACCAAAAAAGTAAGAATCTCTTTGATAAAATAAATCGCTGGTATGTTTCTATTTTCATTCGTTTCCTGTATCCTGTTACTCAGAAGGTACTTGAGTGATGTCCAGACATAGGAAAGATTTCAATAAACATTGTTTTGAAATGTTCATGAGGGCACTCGCAGTGAATATGAAGATTGTTATGAAACCTTTAAGAAACTTGTATGAAACTCTGAGTACTCAAAATCTGATAATTTAAGAAACTTCAGTACTGGCCTAAATTCCTACTTTCTTATAAAAAATACGTGCAACACATCCTGTTTGGAATGAATAGCTCGGAGGGAATTTTCAGATATACTTTCATATTATTCTTTTTTTTAGGGATTCTCAACATAGGTTCCAAATCTTCAAAGCATTGGTTCAAAACTCTTTGACTTTTTTCTATGTCTGTCAAAGAAGTCTCACGGTAGGGTTATAGATAATCAGCAATGGTTTTTCGTTCCTTTCAAGACATTAGAGAGTTTACGAAACCAGGACGGCAACGCCAGCCAGAACGTCATCTGAAATTCCGCAAAGCAAGTCTTGTTTCCGTATGCTGCCTTTAATACATCATCCGAAAGGCCAAAGTAAAGCCCCCTATAACTCAAAACGATACTTTCACTTTGAAGACGAACATTTAAAACGACTGAGTTTTACTTCGCAGGCCTAGATCTGCAGTACAGAACGCCAGAAATGCAGTTCCCAAGTTGTGAAATTGAAGAGGACAATTTCAGAGTCTCTCATGGGAAGAAAAATCGAACGAAAAACTAGCAATCTTTTGAATCTAAAGTTCTGAAACGAAAGCAACTTTGCGTTACAGTCGCCGTTGCCGTCGTGGTTTCGTAAACTCCCTATTCAATTAAGACTGCGTTCACACGATGTTGGCACATTCTGAAAACGGTGAAAAATTCGACGGATAGGCCTTCCGTTCACACAAAAACAGCACATTTTTTGCCGGCAGATTTTGAAAACGGCAGATTTTGAGAACGGAACTCTAATCGGCACATTTCGGAAACGGCATCATGTAAACATTTGAAAATGACGAAAACAGAACATTTTTAGCCGCTTTTGGAACGATACTGATCGATTCTTAGGCTGTAGGTACACTTCTTTGGCATCAAAGCCTTGCAACGAGTTTTCGCTGTCTAATTTCCTACCGTTTTCAAATTGTTCCGGTATCGTGTGAACACTAGCTCAAATTTTGCAGCAGTCACATTTTTCACCGTTTTCAAAATGTGCCGGCATCGTGTGAACGCAGTCGAAGATGGAAAGGTCACGGAATTTTACACTCACCATTTTACATGAGCTATAGGACACCCAGTGTGTAGCAGTTTGAAATTTATATCAGAAGCGAGCCACCTTAACTTACTGTATTTTTATGTATTGAACTAATTTTATTCGGTATACAACCACCTTTCACTGTTTCGCAACTTTGAAATTTTCGCTAAAGAGCCACCTTAAGTGCAGATCCATCTTAATTGCAAAGCTGTGGCTCACTTAGACTCATGACGTACGTTCCTCTAACTTTCGCTTGTTGTTGTTGCTCAAAATTACGAAACAGTGGAGTGAAAGGTGTTTGTATACCAAGTAAAAATAAGCTCAAAACACAAAAATACACTGAGTTAAGGTGGCTCGCTTCTGAAATAACTTTCAAACTGCTAAATACTGGGTGTTCTATCGATCATGCTTTTTATTTTAATTTAAAGATAAGGAACCTATGCTGTCACCTTGATGCAGAAAATTTGATGTCCCATGTTTTGGTAATTTGAATATCAGTTTTGTTTAGAAGCGGTTTGTAGTTGTCGTTGTCATTGCACGTCAGAACATAGGTCTCTTGTTGTAAGTCTAGCCAGCAGTGATACGCAATACCAGTTATTTGGTCATGTACAGTAGCATATTTGGTAGGTAAAATACCAACAATTTGTAATAAATGGAGGCAAAGAGACAAGATTTTGAATCAGCACACTACAGCCTTTCGAACCAAAGTTCTTTTCAGAGTGTGACTAACATTTGTTAGTCACACTCTGACTAACAAATGTTAGTCTGTTAGTCACACTCTTAAGAGAACATAAGTTCGAAAGGTCTTAGTGTGCTGATTCAAAGTCTTGTTTCTTTGCCTCCATTTATTACAGTAGCATATAGATAGACAGATAGATAGATACATAGGTAGATAAACAGTTGCCTAAATTCAAGTCTTAACAAAAAGACTGGATGGAAAGTTTTACTGCAGCGCACAAGTAAAATAAAATTCCTCCCGTTTCAAAATACAAATTGGCCTAAAATATTAGTTTTCTATGAGAACTGTTTTCGAATCTGAGAGTAATGTTCCAAGGAATAGTGACAGTTTGTTCTTGCAGGAAAGGACAGGGATTTTCATCATGATTTAGTGCGACAGTCCTGCAATAATTTTTTCATCAGAAATTACTTCTAAGGAATTGGAGTAGACCCTTGTAGAAAAGTTTAGGCACACTACAAGTAGCGACAAGAGGTCAAATTAAAGTTAAGAAACTTGTTGATTATGAGTTTCTGCGTGTTTTTAAACCAGACGAGTATTACCAACTCGCATGATGCTAAACTTTAAAATTTTGTTCCGATTATGTCTTTGAATTCTTTGGGCCCAAAAGCTAGGGGAGAATCACAAGGAATTTTTATTGCAAAAATTGAACGCACACTTGAGATACCTTATAAAGCCCAGAGCCAAGATTCTTATGAAAGAAATGGGTATACTTCGAGAAAGAAATTGATCAAATCAATGTCTACTATTTTCAATGGGAGGGAGCCGGCCACCAGATGACACACAACAAAACGTTGATTTCCGTTACAAAGCGAATAGACCTTTACTCAAAGTATAGTTCCAATCGAGGTGAAGCCTTCATTTTCCAAATGAAGTAAAGTCCATTGCTGCAAACAAGGCACTCTGTTTCCAAATCTAAACATTCCTAATGAATTGCATGGGTTGTAGTCAGAGAAGCACGCTGTTGGGTGATTCCAAAGCGAGGCAAAACCGGCAAGTCAGTATTTCAATAGATTGTTGCAATTTTGTGTAAATGTCTATTAAACAAATATAAATTTCGTTAAGTACTTATTTTAAATTCAACTTTGAATGTGTAAATCTGCTGAGTCTATATTCCTCCAACAAGAGCATAATTCTAGGGGAGAGTGGGTGTGGTTGTCACAGGGGTTAATCACAGGGGTTCACTGTCATTCTCATTTTGAATCAAAGTTTACACTGTTCTGATTTGATATAATTTGACAGATTTGATTGAAGTAAATTTTTACACTATAAAGGTGGCGGACACAAAGAAAGAGACAGACTTTTGGCACACTGAGGCCTTTCGAACCACCTTCTCATCAAAATGTGACTTCACATTTAAAGTAAGCAGCCCCGTAGGAGCGTTTTTCAGATGGGAGGGGCACCGAAGCTCTTGGGGGTCAAGGGGCGGAGCCCAGCGCCCTTCTGTGAGTGCTTGAAGGTCATTTTATGTTCGAAGGTCCTAAAGGCGAAAGGGGATGTTTATGAATCCAACCATATTTCAAACAGGCTTGATGAAACTAATCTATGACACAAGAATACTTGGTCAAAAGAATCGCGAGTTCTCGTAGTTTAGGTGTGTGAGATTTGAATAACTGTGGATACTTTTCGTGTCACATGATCAAGCGCTTCTGATGTCAAAGGGCTGAACTTTCCAAAATGAAATTTTAGAAATTAATGGGGGGGGGGGAGCACTGGCCCGACCGGCCCCAATACCTGCTATGAGCCTGAAGTAAGAGTATATAGATTTGTGTGTTGTGTCAGGTGCAAAAGATTAATGTGATTGTCGGATTCATTATCAGATGTTGACGGAGGTCCACAAAGTTGTTGTCTGTTTTCGTTTGCCGTAGTTTACTAATGAATTTGAGTCACTTGATTTCATAAAAGCAAATATACTTTTGAAAAATGGTTCTTTCATTACAGGCAAAACAATTTCATTTCATTTCGTTTCATTTTTATTTATTTAGGCACGGTAGCCCCATCAGTCCATGAGAACTGCTTTTCAGGGGGCCGTGGCATAAACGTTTTAAGACTATAACGATTTGATTCTTCTCTTAAAGGTGGCAAGAGTTGGTGCCTGTTTAAAATCAAGTTCAAGGTTATTCCAAAGCTTCGGTCCACGAAAATATATAGCCCTTTGCCCATTGTCAGTTTTTCGTAAAGGTATCGAAAGATCGGTTTCGGTATTTCTCAGTTCCCTGGCATTTCGAGTCGACTTTTTTTCAAACAAGCTGGAAAGGTACCCCGGGACTAGACCGTTTAGTGATTTGTACATTGTAGTTGCAGTTTCGCATCTAATGATGTCGCTTACAGAAGGCCAATTTAACCTTAGAAACGGTATCAAAACTGCTTTTCGTAACGATTCTAGCCGCTCGATTCTGCAACTTTTGTAAGGTTTGCAGCTTGGTCACCCCACAGCACCCCCATACCGAACAACAGAACCGAAAATGTGGCTCTACAATACCCCGATACATTTTACTCAGTGTGTTTTGAGGTACAAATTTCCTGGAATATTTCAGAAACCCAATTGCACGAGAAACCTTGGTACGGACATTGCTAATGTGCTCTTCCCAATCTAAGTTCCTATCGATTATTACACCCAGGTATTTTGTACGGTCTACATTTTCAACTTGAGAGCCCCCAATAAAAAACTGTGGATGATCAACAATTTTGTCAGTAATTTTCTTAATTTTGGGCTGGGAGCCTACAACCATAGCTTGAGTTTTTAGGGCATTCAAAGAGAGTTTATTACCTTGCAGCCATAGCTTCAAATCATTCAGTTCACTATTTAGAGTTTGGTCTATGTCTACTAAACTCGAAGAGGAATAAGAAATACTCGTATCGTCTGCGTACATCGTCACTTTGCCTTTCTTTAGAGCAGACGGAAGATCATTGATATAAATCAGAAACAAAAGAGGGCCAAGACAAGAACCCTGGGGCACACCACATTGAATATCTGTAGTTTTGGAACATATCCCGTTAACTTTGCAAAATTGCTTTCTGTTAGTTAGGTAAGACGTAAACCAAGCAAGTTCTAGATTGTCAACGCCATATATTTCCTCAACTTAGCAAGTAAAATGTCATGATCCACCGTATCAAATGCTTTCTTGAGATCAATAAAAATATTTGCAGTGTATTTGCCATCGTCCATGTTCACATACCAGTCATCTGTGTTGTTAAGAAGGCACGTGACAACAGAATGAAGAGCTCTGAAGCCAGATTGGTTTGAAAACAGATGTTTGTTTGCATCCAAATAATCGTATAATTGGTTATGAATAAGTTTCTCAAAGACCCTAGCTAAAACAGGCAGAACTGATATAGGTCGGTAGTTAGATCGGTCATCAGGTTGTCCACTTTTAAAAATGGGTGCTACTCTTGCGATTTTCCAGCTATCTGGAAAGCAACCAGTAGCAATCGAAAGATTGAAAATCTCACAAAGAGATTCTGAAATAACCGGAAGTGCAATTTTTAGAACACAGCTAGCAATACCATCATTCCCACATCCCTTTGATGTTTTCAATTTGCCAAAAACTTTTCTTACCTGAGAGGTGTCAATATCGTGGAAATTAAACATAGTTTTTTGTGGATTAACCTCGTAATCATTCTCAAGAAGAGGGTTTTTTGCTCTGGGAATTTTTTCATAAAGTGTCTCTCCTATGGTACAGAAGAAATCATTCATAGATTCTGCTACGCCAGCACTGTCAGAGATGTGTTTCCCTTCGATATTTATGGACGAAATGTTGGTGGTTTTGGATTTCTTGTTTAAAACTTTATTGATGGTCTTCCATGTGTTTTTAAGGTCTCCTTCGCAGGAAGCAATTTTGTGAGTGAAATACTCGCGCTTAAGTTTCCCATTTAGTTTATTAACTCGATTACGTACATGTCTATAGGACTGCATCAGTATTTCGGACTTTGTACGAATAGCTTGTTTTTTTAAGTTATCCCTTGCCCTGCACATAAGTTTGAAATCGTTAGTCAACCAAGGACAGAATTTGTCAGAAACACGCCTGTTACGTCTCGGGGCATGTTTTCAAGAATAAGTGAGAAAATTTTAGTCCAGTTGTTAACTACAACATTTATATCTTCTGTATTCCGTACGATGCCTCTCCAGTCAACCCCTAAAAGGTCGATCACAAACTCGTTTTGATCAAAATTTTTCATTTGCCTGGTAGAAATGTTCTTGTGTTGTTTTTTGCAAGCACCACGAAATTTCCTTACACAAAAGACCAAATAATGATCACTGAAGCAAGACTTATGTATTCCCAAAGATACTATATTACTTTTGTTTGTCGTAGCTATGTGGTCGATAAGAGTAGTAGTGGTCAGTGTCTCACGAGAAGGTTTTTCAATTAATTGATGAAAGCCAAACAAATTATATATTTCTAGCAGACGTAGAGAATGAGCTGGCAGGTCGTTTGTGTTGGTATGCCCCTCACCGGAAAATTTAGGCAGAAAATCACAGTTTGTATCGCCTAGAAGAATAGTTTCCTTGTCTTCCCTATCAAGAAATTGCAGACATACTTCCATCTGATCAAAAGCATCAACACTTACATTAGGAGGCCTGTACCAAGCCATAACGAAAAAAGGTGCAGCACGAAAAGGTTTAATCTCAATGCATACAAACTCTAGATTTGACTTAGGAAGGTCTTCTCGCATAGTAGACTTGTCCAACATAGTATCTTTTATGTAAATTGCAACCCCTCCACCATGACGGTCACGATCGCATCTTTTGATAGTATACCCTTCGATACCTACCAAACTATCATCGATACTTTTGTCAAGCTTAGTCTCATTTAAGGCCAAGATGTGAATCCCTAGTTCATTTACAAGCATTCGTACTTCATCAATGTGCAAGAGCAGGCTATTTACATTTATAGATGCAATAGTCATTCCCTTCCTATGCCCAAGTGTGCAACGAAGCCAATTGATTGAAAATGAGACTTTAACAGCATATCTGTGACAACTAGCCCCACAACTTCCCTCTAAATAAAAACTTCTTTGCAAAATCTTAATTGTATAATTCACCACCCATCCCCACCCACGTACCTACGCAAAGCTTCCTGAGGGTGAAGAATAAATTTTCCCGGATCTACTTTTTAGGGCCTGTTCATATGGAGGCGTGCCAGCCAGTTTACCGGGCGGGCTCGGTCGGCGGGACAATTTTCATAATGTGTTCATATGGAGCAATTTCAGCTCGCTTGCTGAGACAGAAATTGGACACGTGTCAAAAAAGAGACACATGCCCATTGTTTAGATAAGTAGCGCATGAGCAATGGCGATATTTTCATCTCGGTGACCGGGATGGATTGTTAATATGGGAAAATTTTCATCCCGCCTGCCGAGATCTCGCCAGAGCACCAGTGAGATCTCGCTAGGCGGGCCAGCCCACCTGATCATATGAATTTAAGTTTGTATTGGAATTAGGGATGAGGTGAGATCTCGGCAAAGAGCTCCAGCCTGGTAAGCGGGCTGGCTCGCCTCCATATAAACAGGCCCTTAGCCTACCCGATCGTAACAGGTGGACGTACCATCCCAGCCAAAATTAGTTGAGAAAAATGAGGTCTCTGTACAGAAAGATGAACTTTCAGTCATTAAACTACTACCTGTCATTGCAAAAGGCCCCATCTCCTTTTGCACTGTAGATTTCATTGAAGAGCGAATAGTAGTGAACTCCTCTAAGACATTTCTATCAGCTTCCAACATTGCAATGAGGGAGGGGGGAGTGCGGAGGCCCTTCACTCCAAATTCCCCCCCATAAAAACAAATTGTTCTAAGAGTTTCGTCCACGTTTGTAGCTGATCCATCCTACTCCTTCTCCCTTGACTATCCTCTCTACCATCAGAATACTTCTATCTATCCTCCATACCACTACAAACCTAGTAGTCACCTGCTGGCAGCTGGTGGAATCCATGGAAATTATTAGCAATTTCGATCCATGCTGTGGAGATCTTTTTCCTCGTCTAAGCCACAAGCAAGAAAGCTGTCTTGTGACGTAGAGAGTTGATGGTATTGCATGCTGGGCGGCTGACTGAGAAGCAAGGATTCCTCTGAAGAAAAACTGTTTACTGAATTTGTCTCCACAGCTTTTTCCTGACGTGCAACACCCTGCAAAGAATTGTATGATGAAAAAATATGACAATGATCAAATGAAAACGGTACGAAATCATGCCGTTTCGTAACCTGCATCAAATGAAGACGATTTTGAAAAACGGCACGATTTGAAACGGCATGAAGCATTTCAGTGTAAACGCTTGAAATCGGAACGTTATCGCTACGGCTTCAAAGAGAGACAAAGGAATAATTTGTCTCCCTTTCAATCAGTAACGAAATCGTTCTGTTCTCGAGTGTTTAAACTGAAACGTTTCATGCCGTTTTCGAATCGTGCCGTTTTCAAAATCATCTAAATCATCTTCATTCGATGCCGGTTACGAAAACATCTTAGTGTAAGCGGAATGCCAACACGGCAAGATTTCGTACCGTAGTGTAAACGGGGCCTGAGGTGACGTTTAAAAAATAGACAGATTATTACTTTTTTCGTTTTTCAATTCGATAGAGCTGGCGCTCATTTGTAACTGCAATTTTATGCTTTTCGAAAATGTTTTATTTCTTTTGCTAAGATGAGCAAGTCGAGAGATTAGTTATTTCGTCATTAGATATAACGCGTATTGCTTGTATAGTCTGTCTCAAATTAGATGTCAACTACAAATGCCCGCGAACAACAACAATAGAATTACCGGGTGACCCAGAAAAAAGTGACCCGACCCGATCCGTTATAGGAAAACAACTAAAAGACGGATTGAGATGATTAAAAAACAGTTCTGTCGTTAATGAACTACGCTACTTTATGAGTATTTTTCGCAATTTTTTTAAGCACGGTAAATTTCCAGAATTAAGGATTTCGTGGAAAATGGCGAGCTTGAAATCGTGAAAAAGTCGCCAAAAACAGGAGATCGATTTCAAGCCACTTCACATAATGAAAACAATGAGGGGCATGCTCTGCTTCAGGCTGGGAATAGGCTTCTCAGTCGAAAGTTTCTAGCGAACGTCGCTGGTCCCTAGGTACCTAAGCATTTGGTAATAATATGCCTTGTGGCTCATGGATTTTCAAAGATGTTAAATTTTCCACGCAAATAGAAATCTTCAAGCATTGTTTGCAGAAAAAGCAGGAATACCCTTGTCCCTTGAGAAAAGAATATTTTAGGTACCTAGGGACAATAAACTTGCTTTGAAAACTTTCGAATGAGTTGCCTATTCCCAGCCTGAAATAAAGCACGTTTCTCATTGTTTTGAAGATCTGAAATGGCTGTAAATCGATCCCCTGTTTTTAATGACTTTTCCAGGATTTCTTCCAGGTCAAGCTTGCCATTTTCTTCGAAATCCTTCATTCTGGAAATTTACCGTCCTTAAAAAAATTGTAAAAAATACTCGTAATGTAGCGTAGTCTTTCAATGACAGAACTACGTTTGAATCATCTCAATCGGCTTCTTAGTTGTTTTTCCATAACGGATCGCGTAGGGTCACTTTTTCTGGGTCACCCGGTATTGTGCAAATGAATTAAGGCCGGTTTACATGGTCATACTCACGTAAAATTTAGACTTGCCCCAACTCTATTTCGTCAATTAGAAAAAATTGTCAAAGGAAAAAGGTCCATGTTCTACAAGTTTGTTTCGTTTACAACTTTCAGATAGACTTATAACAGATGACGAAATAGACTTAAGGCAAGTCTATGTAAAATTTGCTTCACATTTTGTATGTGATCATAGAATGTGATCGTATAAACGGCCTTCACAAGTTGCTTCAAGTTATGTCAAGCAATAAAACTAATCTCCTTTAATTTGCCATCACATATTTTTCAGTTTACCAGACTTCAAATGAAAAATTGGTGATGGCAAATTAAAGGGGATTAATAATCGTTGCTTCACGTAACTTCAAGCAACTTGTGAAGTCCGTTTACATGATCCCATTTTATGATCACATAAAAATTTGAAGCAACTTTAACGTGAATATGATCGTGTAAACTGGCCTTTATCGCATATCTTTAGTCTTGCCCAAAGTCTCGTTCGTAGTGTTATTCGGGCCTACTCGGTCGCACGAAAGTGGAGCGAGCGAAGCAAGTGCTACCCTTTCCGCTCGTTCCACTTTGCAGCCCACTGCCGACCAAGAAGGCCCTAATAAGATAACGAACGAGACTTAGAGAAAGTTAACAGATCTCTGGTGACATCTAATTTGAGATGGACTTCAGTGTCTTTCTTGCTGTTGTCCTCTTTCGTTTTATGGTCGTGTTTATCATCATGTAATGGCCATGGAGTTGTCTTAGTATTTCGCTCCCCGTTGTATCGTCGTTGCAGTATTGTAACATAGATTGTAAGTGGAGATTTTTAATAGAACACAAAAAGAGGTAGCGTCTCTTTTGGGCAACTGTTGTAATCGTAATAAGTCTTTTAAAGGACAAGTCCAGGGTTGGTATAATTGTTGATTATTCAAGAGATTACACAGTTGTGAATGGTGTGTAGCACTTTTTTCAATTTTTGTCTCTTTTAATCTGCGTAACTACATATTTCAATGTGTTAAGAAGTGCAAAATGACGCCATTTTCTATGACGTCACTTCATGTTAACCTGGACGAGGCTGCCAAATGTGTTGATATTATACCACTCACATTGCTAGCCTCCTTATCGCGCCTTCGCACACTCATACAAAATACAAAATAGCGACGATATTTGGCCTAACTTACGAAGATTCATTTACCAGTTTATGAAAATTGGAGGCATCAAAACTTGGAAAGAACTCACGATTGGTGTCCAGCAGTTGATAACGTTGCTTTTTAACAATAATTTTATCAACCCCGGACTTGTCCTTTAACTCTCATGATTCTGTAATCAACAAAAGAAACTTTCACAGTGGCATTCAACAATGAATTCACTTTTTTGGACAAAAGCAATACTGTCGTTGATAAATAGTACTAAAAGTATGAATCACATGACAGTGGATTTTAAGCCTGCATTTCATATAATCGTTACGATCATTTCGGTCGCTGTGAACAACTCCAGTGATCCCAACGATCTTCTGGAAAGATGCACGAACGATCCTAGAGATTGCGTACTCTGTGTAAGTATAGAAATTGCGACGATCAGGATCGCTAGAGACCTGCTCTATTCCACAGATTTACTAGCTATAGCAACAATACACCACTTCGATTAAGCAGCCTCGTTTTGGAAATTTGTCAAAATTCCTTCCTATTGTTCTTATGAAAATTTCGAGCCCAGATTCGGATTTAGCACCCAAACATTAGTCTATTTACATGTCTTTACGCTACTGGCGACTGTTATGCTGATTTTATGACAATGCAAAGTTCAAAGATTTATAAGGGATTTGACCGTCAAAAATCGTTCGGGATGAAACTTTACACCCCGAGTCATTTTCACGGTCAAATCCCTTACAGATTTCCAAACTTTACGTCGCCATAAAGTTAACACCACGACTGCTAGCAACATGAAAACCTGTGGTTAGACTAAAGTTTGGGTGCTAAATCCGAATTTGGCCTCCGAAATTTCATATGAACAAATTTTGAATAATTTCCAAAACGAGGCTGTTAATCGAAGTGGTGTATCCGGATCACTGGAGTCGTTCACAGCCATCAAAACGATCGTCACGATTATATGGAAACCAGTCTTACCTTTACACAATTAACTGAGTCGCAATAGTTATGCTTGGGTTTCAAAAATAATGCCGCTGCCTTTGTAAGACTTTCCATACATGTTTGATCAGGGCTTGATTTACACTAAAATGAGTTACATGACGGTAAATTTTACCTTCACGCAATTAGCTAAGTCGCAATCATTGTGTTTTGGTTTCAAAAATGAAGCTGCTGCCTTCTTGAGACTTTCCATACATGTTTGATCAAGGCACATTGTATTCACAACAGGCTGTTCTTCTAATGTATATATTGGTACTTTATACATCCTCTGGATAATTTCCTCGACTTTCTCTGGAACTCGGTATGTAGTCCCTTGAAGGCATGGAGGCACGACTTTTGCCGTCTCTTGCTGTATATGAATAGGTACATATCTCGCTTTACATCCTTTGTCCATGATTTTGTTCCGAATAATATCAAGAATAAAGTTGAAAGAATTGTCTGAAACAACAAAGGAGATATTTTGTAACAAAAGTGTCGGTAAATTTTGATTGACACAAAGTCGTAAAACAATTATGATTGAAGGAAATAGATTCGAGGAATTAGAGATTAGAGGAGGAATATCCCAGGGGCAAATCATTGATTTTTTTTCCGTACAAATCCCTCGCAATCACAAAAAAATCACATACCAAAATCACAAATTCACGAAAAAATTGAATCCAAAAAGCAAAAAATCACAAATCAGGAAAAAGTACTGAAAAATCACGCCAAAAAATCACTATAAATCAATTTGCTATACATACATGGAGCAACGGGTACGAACCACCCTTAAGGACAGGTTTAAAACCTCAAAAATCCTTAAATATGGGCTCAGAACTTAAATTTTCCATCAGGAATGGTAGCGTTTTTAGAAGTCATTTGCCCCTCGGGGATATCTACCGGGTGAATTTAGAAAAAGTTGACACGTTTGATGGACTGTGGAATAACATTTTCCAAATTTCTGGGCCTAAACCCGGTGTGGCAACTTCCTATTTAGGAGCAACGGGTACGTGCCACCAAAAATGGGTTAAGAACCCAAAAAATCCTTAAATATGGGTCTCAGAACTTAAATCTTTTTATTAGAAATGGTAGCTTTTTGACTTGCAACGAAAAAGCTGTTGAGATTAGTATTTGCAATGCGCTTTCCAGCGTTGGATTTGTATTGTTTTAGCTCTGAAACTTGGTTGGTTGTAACTTTCCCTTCATATTGGACATTTAAAGTGAAATGAAACTTTATTTGTGTGAAGTTCAACAGGTCTTTTCTCCAAAAAATCCTTCAAAATGTATAGGAAAATAGACCGACAATCCTTGAGTGTGGCTCTTCCCCTAAAATTTTAGGTGCACGTCACCATCATCGAAAGACTCAAGTTACCTGTTTAGTTTTAAAAATCGGCTGCGTACTTTTTATTCCACAAGCCACAAAACATGGGTGACCTTGGAAGTTTGACCTTACAACTCACCTCGTCGTCCTTCGGAAGGGACGTTAAACTAGGGGTCCCATGCCTGGATGCGGCATGCACAGTGGGCCTAAATTAGCTTTCAGTAGCTAGAAATCCTGACCAGCCCACTCAAAACAAATTGAAAAACAAACAAAAAACAAACATGTCAACTGCTTTTTATTTTGATTCAACCACTACAAGACTCAAAATTTTAGTGCTCTACTTGAATTTCCAGGCTCAACTGAAATTCCTCTTCACAAGCGACAGAAGTGCACCTTCGTTAGTCGGCGGAGGTCTCACTTCATGAAGGCCTAAGGCCATATCCAAACGTATTCGGATATTTTAGAAAACGCATCTTTTTTATCCCTATAAGAAAAGATCCGCATCCACATGAGAAGAGTTTCGCATATATCTCCCTCCACACGAAAACGCTGTGATATATGAAATTCAATATTCGATAACAAAAACAGGCAAGCAAAATACCATCGCATGATCCCCGAAGACCCAAGCGGATGCTCCGACAGGTGGAAAATCGATGCTATGACGTGAGGGCTTTCGAAAAGCTCGGTTTTCACTCGTTGACACGACAACAGGAAACGACGTTTTCAAAAAGATCCACTCTGGAGAGCGTTTTAGAAAAGCAAATGCAAATATTGTACATTTAAAGGTTAGGCAAATATTGTAATAGGTTATTTTTATCTTTAGTTGCAGGGTACATTGTATAAAACAGTAATTTAAACTGCAGTGTGACCCTGGGAAAAGAATTTTAAAATAAATAAAATAAAATAAACCTGTATTTTCCGTGCAAACAACGATTACGTAATCAGCGTCATCTTCTCCGTGTACAAGGTACTTAGCCAGGCCTCCCTGCTCAGCCACGACATTGTTCTCGAGAAGATCCAGTTTGACAACAAACCCGTTTGCTTGCAACAACGAGGCCAACAAAAGAACAAAGTTCTCTAAGTCTTTGCAGCCATGACACCACAAAATCATTACCATTGGTTGGGAAGGCAGAGGATCGTTCGCTGAAAAAGACGATTTCTATATAATCAATTAAAAATTTGAAATATGCGAAACTTAGGCAGGAACCGTTCTGGAACCGTTCTGGATGGAACTGCTCGGAACTGCTTGGAACTTTTCCCATTGTATCGCGTTTACACAGGATCGGTTCCGAAAGTTCCAACGGCTTTGTTAAATCATAAATATTTTTCAAAACAAAGACGTTGGCAGCTCCTTTATTTTCCAAAACAAGGATGGAAATTCTTTGCATTCCATCGTTTAAGACGTCTTTCATATCTTTAAGTGCTTAAACAATGAATAGCAGCGTCATTTCCTAGCCGTTCCCGTTTGGACCCGCTCCACATGTTTACACGAGACCTTTCTGGGAACGGTTCCAAATGAGATCGCCTTCGTAAGTGGACCGGACCCATTTGGGTACGGTTAGCAGTTCCATTTGGAACGGTTCCAGCGGATTCCGTGTAAACGCAAGGCCTAAACATGCACATCTGGGCACGGTTCCAAATGGAACCGATCCCGTGTAAATTCTGCCTTAATATACTTCGTACAAATTTCGTACAAAATACTTACAATATCACAAAGACGATATCATGAGGAGGAAAATATCAAGCCTACAGTATACTGGCATGAACATGAGGAAAAGGGTAAAAAATACGTATAAATACTCCTAAAAAAGGAAAATTCTCTAAAAGGGGACTTAGCGGTTGCTTGACGGATGGCACAAATTTGAATAAATTTAATCAAATCGACCAGGTTTAAGGATAAAATGTAGAGTTAACTCAAGAGTTATGGGTGCGCTAAAAAGAAGGTTACATTAAGCTTAGATGTAACAGATCAAACAATTCACTTAACATTCTCAAAATTATTGTTTGATGTAATGTTGGGGCTGTTTGGCCACCTTGTTTGGTGACAAAACAGTTGTTTGGCGATGTTGGATGAAATTTAACCCTGGTCAAAACAAAATTTCGCTTTTCATTGCTATATATATGAAATGTTGGATTTCACTTTTTACTAAACGTTTTATCTTGTTTTTGATCAATATGACCCTATGCATGCTCCGCAGCGTCTCGGTAACTGCACAGGCACCTTCTGATCACAGGCCCGTACAAAACGTTGGACGAAATGTTTGATGAAATGTTTCCTCTGTTTAACAACCGCCTAACAACACGGAAAAACTTAAAATATGAATATACTGATAAATGTTAGGTGAAATGTTTGATCAGTTTGACCGCGGCTTCAGAGAAATAGTTCAAAACTACAAAGAAAGCTCCATTAAGCCCCCGTGACGCATATTTAATCTTTGAGATTCCAGAGAGAGGCCTATTACAGAGGGAGCCTAATTCAAAAAGTCTAGTAACAAGGCTACAAATAAAGGCTGTTCTGGTGTTTAACCTCCTATTCTGCGCTATCAACGCACAATTTTACCAGTCAAATCTATGTGGGAAACTTCCTTTGAAGATGCTGAGTGACACATCCTGCTGCATCCTATTGGGTAACGCTTCGTGTGTGCGAACTGATTAGCTGCTGTTACAGCGATGCAAAAAGTCAGAAACACAAATCTGATGGTGTGGCAGGTGCATAGGACATTTGTAACCGTCCATGGCAAAAGGTGAGTCAGCTCATTCCCAGAGTTGTCAATTAAGCCCTTATTTTTCAAGTGTTCTCTGAATAAATGCTATCAACTTGGTCAGCAGAGATTCAGGATTCAGAGTATTTCATTCGAAAACTTCGAACTATTAATGTTTTGCATGCTCAGAAGCGTTTTCTTCGTATTCATGATGGATTTTCAATTACTGTGACCTGACAGTTTAAAACAGGTAAAGTGATTTGATTGATACTTGCACAACATAGGGTCACCTTTTTCATTTTCATTACTCTAGTAAAGGGTGATCTGAAACAAAAATTTTTATTGGTGCAAATGAATAGCACTGTTGAATGATAAATCATGCAATTCATAATCTGTTGATAGCTTGTTTCATCTTCGAGTTATCCCCTTTTTGACTCATGGAGTCTATGGTATGGGAGCGAATGATGTCCGTCGTCCGGCGTGGTTTTGTTGTTTTGTCATGGCTTAAAGAGTCATTTTGGGAGCAATGAGGCCATAAATAGGGCATTGATGGAGTCAACATGCAGACTGATGACATTTAAGCAGCTAAGGCATGGTCTATTAACCAGAACCTGGTCTGCCAGGACCTAGGACCCTAGGACCATAGGACCAGGAGCCATATTAACCAGACCATTGGTAAATCCCAGTCTACAAATAACATTTTTAGTTCAGAAGTTCAGCTGAATCATAGACTGTCATATGATTTTGTGAATAAGCTCCCCTCTCTAATAAGCCCCCCCCCTCTGAAGTGTCTGAAATTAAATAAGCCTCCCAGGGGCTTAATAAAGCTTTTACGGTAGCGATATGTAGGACTTCCCAGAAGGTCTGGTCAGCATGAGTCCTGCTCCTACGGTCCTAAGGTCTAAGGTCCTAGCAGACAAGAGTCTGGTAAATAGACCATGCCGCAGCTGAGAACGCTCCTTGCGGCTCTCTCTTTCGGCGCCTGCTTCTTTTGGAATAATGACGTCAAAAACAAATAAAACACATTCTTTCCAATATTTACGACCGCAGTTGGACTCTGCATCCACCAAGTTAAAATAAACAATGTACGATAAAAGGATTAATTTCAATTCCGATATCAAGGTCTTGGACCTTGAGATTTTCGTCTATTTATCCTGCTAGGAAATAGGACACCTTTAATTTTGAGTTTCATTTCTGAAACCGACAATTTTCCCCTCTATTTTACTGAGATAGATATCACAAATAATGAGGAACGAGTAAAAAAAGCTTTGCGAGAGTTTCTATTACGATTGAAATTTCATTCTTTGCAGTTTGTCAATATTTAAGCGGAAGATGAATGTCATCTTTGAAATGTGGCTTGGCTCCATGAGTCCCCCCAAGGGTTCTTTTTGGACGATTGGCTGGTGACGTCATTTTGTTTGTAAAAAGTAATGAAAGTATAGAAGGTTTAACATGCTGAAAACAATAAATAATCTAAACCCCAGTTTTATGAATGAAATTTTCCCTCAAAGAAATCATCCCTATAATTTAAGAAAAACAAATGAATTCTTAGTTCCTAATGAACATACTGTTAATTATAGGGGGCAGCATATGTGGCCCGATATAGGGGCAGCCCGATGTAGGGGGGCAGCCCGATATAGGGGGCAGCGTATGTGGCACTCTCTTCCACAGGAATTCAAAGATGCAGGTTCTGTGCAGCAATTTAAGAAAAGAATAAAATTTTGGAAAAATGGGAACTGATATTTGCTATTGATATTTGATATTTCATTTTATTAAGGAGGGTAGCCCTTCAACCAGAGTTTTACAAGGGGCACCTTAATGGTCGTATATTTTTGCATTAAAAGTTTGCTTTTCAATGTTCAAGCTCTTCATACCAAACTTGGAAGTGATTTTGTGGAGGGTATGAGAACTCCCGCTAATTTAGGCCACTTTGAGAAAGTGTATCCACTTTTTCAGAGTAATGTTATGAATCCCTTTTGACCGAGTGACATCTAGACTTATGCCTCTTCGTCCCTTGTTTCCCTGCGCTCTTTGATTTGCTGATATCACTTGGTCAATAGGGACTCATAATATTACGCTTATATAATGGGCCCACTTTTTCAAAATGGCCCAAAGAGGTGGGAGTTCTCGTACACTCAACAAAATCGCTTCAAAATCTAGTTTAAAGAGCTCGAACATTGAAAAGCGAAGTTTTAGTACAAAGAATGATGTTGTGTTGACCTACAAGGCGCAAAATGCATACGTTTCAGGCAGTAATCTTCCTCTGTAGAAGCAAAATAGATCCATCGAAGCTGCGAGAACTCCAGACTGCTTAAACCGTTCTTTAAGAGCAACAACAACAACATTCTGAATAGCGGCCCCTGATTGGTTAAAAACTGAATTCTAGCGATTTGATCGGTGAATACGGAACCACCCTACGCGGGCCTAAAGTGGGCCCACTATTTAAGAGTAATGTTATCAGTCCCTCTTGACCAAGGAACGCAGGGAAACAAGGGACAAAGGCAACAGTCTAAGTGACATCAGCAAATCAAAGAACATAGGGAAACAAGGGGCTCAAGGTCACGAGTCTAACCACTATCAGCAGAATTATACAAAATTTGACAAATACAACTGTACTCACAACCCTGTCCATTTGTTGCGTTATGACTCCGCAAGCTAAAGACCTGTTGTTGCCGCTGTTTTCTCATTCTCCAACATCGCAAAGTAATGTATGCTATTACTGCTGACAGAACAATGCATGTAAAAGAAGGCATCAAGTATATTACAAGGTTCTTTGACTTTTCTTTGCCATTTGAATTGGTTGTGGGAGCCGATAGATCAGACTTTGCTGAAGGAATAAACAAAGCTTTCATTAGACTTAATATCCTTGTCTCTTATTGCTCAACTGGATATCATCGGTTGCCCACTAATACCGGGTGAGTGAAAAAAGGCCCGGCGTTTGAAAGGCTTTTGCTCCCCGAGTATATGAGGCCCCGTTCACACGAGCACGCAATCGTTCCGTTCCATCTTTGTTTCAGTTTCTGGAACGCAAAAAATAGATTTTCACACTAGATTTTCGCGTATCGGTTTTTGTTTCTGTTCATACAGAAACACAATCGTTCCGTTCAACAGTTTTTTCTTCAGTCTTTGCCATTTTTTCCAGGAACAACTACATCCACGCATGCACTTAGCACTTAGCGCAAAAACCTTATCGTTCCATTTTTAGACCAGTCTTGCACCTCATTGCCTATTCACACGGGAACGGAACGGAACGATTGCGTATCGTTCCACTTTTATTATCACTTGTTTATCGTTCCTCTTTTCGGAACGGAACGATGTTATTTCAAGCGTTCCCGTGTGAACGCAACCCCTGAGCGTTCCACTTTTCGGAACGAAACGATATGGAACGGAATGATTGCGTTCCCGTGTGAACGTGGCCTAACACACGATATTTTGCAGTATATCTGATTGAATAGCTAACATAATCAATTATTTTTAGAATTTGGCCTGGCCGAAAGCGGTCACTCCATTCAGATTTTACAAGGGATTTAAAGAACCAACATCCCTTCGAGAGACCTTAAAAACATGCCAAAATCACGAGCAAGCTTCCCTGATATGTTTCACCCACAGAGATGACTTCAGTACGCTTTAGCACGTGCTATCCTCTTAGGGGGGGGGGGGGGTTAAAGTCTTCTCCCTGGTATGAATAACCTTTTCATGGGGCTTTCATTATCCCAAGAGGACGAAATACATGAACACATCCTTTTCTAGGTCTAAATTAAATTCTAGGTCTTCCGTGAAATTTTTGAACGTTTATTCGCGAAAGTTTATTCTCGCAAATTTCTTAAAATATGCAATTTGCGGAAAGTTAATCCCTCGAAGTATTCGAATACATGAAATTCGCATTTTCCATTCCCGCAAATCATCTTATTTTTCGCAAAATGTGAGAGTCTATTCCCGCGAAATTTTGGCCGATTCACGAAAGTTAATTCCATAAATTTCGCGTTTTTCCAACTCGCGAAAGTTCCTTCCCGCGAAAGTAACTTACTTGTTGGCTTGGTGAGCTCTTTGCATTCAATCTCTATCTTAGAAGCTGGACTCTCATCCCATACATCATCCACTTTGCGCCACATTTTAGCCTGGATAATATTGTTCGCAAAATTAACTTTATGATAGATGACAGTGGACGGACCATTGTTAATCAAATACATCAACATCTAATACACCTTTTCAACTACGCAGCCTCGTTTTGGAATTTTTTCAAATTCCTTTAGCTTGCGTTATATGAAATTTTGACTCCTTATTCACATTCAGCACCCTAATTTTAGTCTAATTACAAATTTCCAAGATCTTAGTGCTAGCAAATTCAATTTCGTGAGGATAACAAATTTGAAAATATGTAAGGGATTTTTGACTGTGAATAATAGGCTGTTTTAGCAAGAAGACGCGAGTCAAGAAGACGACGGCATAATTCTTTTGTTCGAGGCTATGAATTACAAAGAGAAATCAACTTCAAAACTTTTGCAAGTCTCGAGAGACTTATCGTATGTTCTAGTCTGAAGCTGACAACCTGAAAACTGTACTTTTGAAGGCCTCACTGACAAAATAGGACGTCGAGAAGGGAAGCAAAATGCTATATGAACACATTCACAAATGATGGAAATGCGAGAATGCAAGCAGTTCTTTGGGAATTTGTTTGTCTGTGAGTAGCTTTCCGGGAGGGAAAAGGCTGGAAAATTAGAATGCTCTAAAACGTGAAAAAGTAGCTGCGTTTTAAAAGACGTCCGCGTCTTGCTGCTAAAACAGCCTAATGACTGAGGGTGTTCAGTTACACCCCCAAACGATGTTGACAGTCAGATCCCACATAAATTCTCAAATTTGTTATCGCCATAAACTCGAAATCGCATACTCTAGGAATATGAAAATTCACAATTAGACCAAACTTGGGGATCTGAACCCAAAGCCATTGTCAGAAAATTCGTATAAAGAAATTTTCAAAATTTCCAAAACGAGGCCGTTAGTTGAAAAGGTGTATTGTTTCGGGCGATAAAGTTTCGGATAAAAGATTTCGCATAAAAAGTTTCGGACTCTGAAAATCACGAAAAGTTTCTTTTTATACAGCTTAATGATCCAATCTTTCATTTAAAGATGGGTTACATTTTCTTAAGGTTAACCTGATTGTCACCAACAAGATCGGCACAGAATGCTTCAATTAAAAGTATCGCCAGCAGGAATTTCAGCCAACAAAATCTTCAGACTCTTTAAAAGGTAATTAGGATAGAAGTTTCGGAAAAAATGAATAAAATTTTACCATCCAAAAATTTTGGTTTGAACATAGCCCCTATGCATTGTTGGGGGATCGTTCAAAACGATTTCCCAAAAGTTGACCTTTTATGCATCAATCCAAAATTTCACAATAACAGAGCATAGTTGCAAGACGATACCACAAGGAAAATGCAGCATATTACAGCATAAACTACGAGCTACGAAAAGAAATAAAAAGATATGAAGGTGGGAGGAGGAGAAGAAATTTCATTGAAATATTTTAGAAAAACTTGTTTAATGATTCGATGAACTCAAGTGTTGCTTTAATGATCGATTTATTTGATTCAAAGGGTAACCTTTCATCACCATACAAGATTATCGAAACCAATTCCTCATGAAAAAGAGCGGAAATCTCCCCCAGTAGATAGTAGATTGTCTACTGGGGGAGATTTTCCGCGCTTTCCTCCTTCTCCTATCTTCCTCCGCAGTGACAGGGGAGATTTCCGCGCTTTCCTCCTTCTCCTATCTTCCTCCGCAGTGACAGTAGAGGCTGCACGCAGGCTAAGGATTCCATGCTTCAATCTGTTGACAAAGAAACTTCAAAAAGTAGATCAAGATCAGACATGAGCTCTGACACAAGGTCATCGGAGTTCCCACCATGAAAGGCACTTACAACTCAAAGCGAAAATAGACTTTAAAGAAAACTACAAAGAAGCAGTTATGTCTGTTTCACATCAGATTTCAAGCGATAACAGCTGCTACTGAAACAAGATGAACATTGGAAGAGAGCAAGTGCAAGGCAATGAACAGAAGGCCCCACCTCACAGACAGGCAGCCACCACTCCCCCATCCACCGTTTCAACCAGGATAGCATACTAAACAGCAGCCGTCCGTCCTTTACGAAAATAATATCGAAGAATTTCCTGGCAACTGTTAATGGCCGGCCCACATAAGGTAAAAACAAACTAGTACTTACAGTAAGATTATATGTACAATTTCCTTTCAAGTCTTCAAACAGATAGGTTGTTGTGTTTGTTATTTCCGCCTGAAAGGTAAAAGATGATTATAAGTAGATAACAAAGGGGCAAAGTTGGAAAATGGTGTTATCTAAACCAGGGGGAGGGGTGCTTTACCATCTGGTCATGTGGGGATGTGTGCCAGTTTTGAATGGTTTTTTGGCACAAAACTTCTGGGAATTGGATGTACTTTTTAAGAAAACTTCTGGGATTGGGTCTAATTTTCCAAAGAAATTTTGGGAATGCTCAAGTTTGGGATAATTGACACTTTTCATGTTGTTTTGTAGTGTAAACACTGGTCAAAAACCACATCCATATTCTTGGAATGGTCTCAAATTCCTGCCAAAAATTCAGGGATTGGGTCATAACCGAAATTCCTCGAACGAACAACCCCAAATTACCCGACAGTGACGTGCCCCCTGGGGGTCTGAATCAACATATATTTCAAAATTGCATATTTTTCAATTGTCGTAACAATGTTCAAGGAGCAACTACAATAACGATGCCATGGGGAGTACAAAATAGTAAAACGGTAAATAGCTACTTTGTGGCCATAACACTAAACAAATAAAAACCATAACTGAGAGAATGTGATTCTGCACAGCAATGAGTGTGGTAGGAACTATAGCAAGGCCTGATAGGATTAACAGTTTTCTCCCTGGTTACCAGGCCCGTAGGAAGCGGGGTAAGGTAGGGCTCAAGCCCCCTAATAATTTTGAAAACAATGATGCTACGTCACAAGCATTAATTAGATTCATTTGCTTGACAATTTAAAAATAGAATATAAAGATTACAAAAATCAGAAGTAGTTCTGCTTTCCCTGTAACAAAACACATACCTTTAACAGTTTCTTTCGGCGATCCGTTTTATCACATCCGCTCTTCAGAATCAAAAGCTCGACGTCAAAATAATCCACCCATTGTGGTTTATCAAATGCAACCAATGTACTTTCATTCACTCCAGACACGCATGGCTGCAATTCTCTCAGATTTTTCACAAAATCTGTTTCAAAGATAAGAATTTCTACAGATTCGAAATGCATAGGCAAAGAGCAAACTTTTTTGTGACAATTTGGGGATTTTGTTTACAGAAGCTCGTTAAGTAGATTATAACTGTTCAATTTCTAAATCTCCATATGAACAACGAAAACGTTTTCTCTTTCTCCATTTATGAAGTGTTATTAGAAAATTGGCTGGAGTTTTAGAAACTCGCTTCAAGCCCAAGGAAAATAAGACCAACAAACTTGCAAAAAATCGTGGAATCTAACGCTAGAATTTCGCAAAAGACTAACGGGAATAAAAATAGCTATATCTCGTAGCCGCTATAAATATGCCAAAGAAATGCCCACACCACAGTGATCCAGATAAAAAATTATGGAATAAACAGGAAAAAAACGAAGTTTCGAAAACTTGCAATATTCAAAATCTTTATAGAGAGGCGATGTCGGGGTTAAGCACGAAGCAAAAAGTTTCAAAATTAGCAATCCGATCGTGATTTAGGCTGTTTTTTATGGTCTAATTGAGGGACCTTGTTGGACTTGCCCAAGTCGCCATATGAGAAAGAAAGGGACGACTTGTCCTGGACAATTATTGATTAATCATTCATAAGGACGCGTGGACCTGACTTGACCCGATGTTTGTAACAGGACCTAACCGCAAGGAATTTGAAAACTAGAGGGTCAGTTGTAACTGTCAACACAACTGCGCGCTGCTATGGAAATGGTGGTGCCAATATTTAAGCATCTATTTGTTTTGGCATACAGCCATTCATTTTCAATGTAGGTTTGCCCCCGCAGCAGTGAGCTGTTCCAGACAAGTCGTCTTTTTCTTTCTTAACGGACGACTTGGGCAAGTCCAGGCCTTTGTTGAAAAAGCCACTATAAAATCAGCACCGTTTGATCAGTTTCGATGTGGAAAAATTCTAAAATGAATTGAACATGTCGGCTATTCAAGAAGATATATAGGGACATTATTGCTTCCATACATACGAAACAATAGCGCTCAAAGCTTAAAGCACTTGTAATATTCAACGTTTATCTTTGTTAATTTCAACTTTTATTCTTGTTAACATTAACTCCTCCTTTGTAACATACGTGAAAGCTTATTATATTGTGTTATATAAATTATACATTACATTACATTATATTATATCATATTACATAATAATATATTATACCGGGTGAGCCAGAAAAAAGTTCCCACTTTTGAAAATTCATAACACCAAGACTTCTACACGGCTTTGAATCATTCAAATTCTTGTTAAAAGTCAAAAGATCAAAGTAATTTTTTCATTTTTCTTGCTGTCCTGTCAGCACTACAAATATAGGTAAATTCAACTTTACAAAAATTTCATGGTTCATTGATTACTGAAAAGTGGCCCAAAACATCGATCAATGTATAAATGACCTCGCGCACAGAATAATGAAGGAAATGCAACTTCTCATGGGTGAGAGATATCCTCTAGGCATTAATTTCCTTGGCACTGAAAATCTTTCGTATGTGTTTGAAAATCGATGTCTTATAACTCTTGAGGGAGGTGAAACGCTCATGGCCTATTGTTCGATTTGAATAGAATCCTTACGATTTGATCAATGTTTTAGGCTCTTTTTCCGTGATTTTGCAACTATGATATTTCTATAAAGCTGAATTTGCCAATATTTCTAGTGCTGGTAGGACAGCGAGAAAATCACAAAAATACGTTGATCTTTTGGCTTTTAACTAGAATTTGAATGATTCAAATCCGTGTAGTTGTCTTGGTGTTATGAATTTTCAAAAGTGGGAACTTTTTTCTGGCTCACCCGGTATTATATCATATTATATATCATATCATATATCATATTACAATATATTACATTGTATTACACTATATATCATATGTTACATATTATATATCACATTG
The DNA here is from genome assembly GCA_964020215.1 of Aurelia sp. 3 sensu Dawson et al. (2005). Taxonomy (NCBI): domain Eukaryota; kingdom Metazoa; phylum Cnidaria; class Scyphozoa; order Semaeostomeae; family Ulmaridae; genus Aurelia; species Aurelia sp. 3 sensu Dawson et al. (2005). The sequence goes on from OZ026583.1 coordinate 13,334,009, forward strand.
CGTTATTTTGACCTAACCGGAAACGATGATAAATTCCATGCAGAAAATTCATAAAATCGACTTACGGCATTCAAACGGCAGCTTTTTTATTGCACTTTTCTTATAGGTAGTGCATTTATCTGCAGGAAAAGAGAAGAAGATGAATTGCTTTCAGTATTTACTCTCGAGCTGGAAAAGAGTGGCTGGAAAATTTCCCGAATCCTCGTGTGGGTGGACTTGCTACAAGTCTCTCTCTTGTCACTTTGCTAACACAGCACATGGAAAATGAACGCAAAGCAGAACAATAGGAACCTTTAGCAACTAGGACGGCGACTGCAACGGCAACGCAAATGTGCCCGTTATTTTCGAACTTCGGCTTGAAAAGACTCCTTGTTTCCCGTGCGAATTTGCTTCCCTTGAGAGTCTATGAAGTTGTCCTTTTCAACTGCACAACTTGGAAATCCTATTCCTAACGTGCTGTTGGTCAGATTGGATCTTCAAAGTGAAACTCGGTCGTTTTAAATGTTAATTATCAAGGAAAAAGAAGGTTTCAAAGTATTTAGATGAAGAAGGAGATTTGTCTTGGCTTGTTTAAAAACATGTGAAGGTAACTTGTGGGAAACTATACTCGGTTGTATCATACAATTCAATGTTCTGGCTGGCGTTGCTGTCCTGGTTGCTAAGAGTCCCTATCGAAGAGAAGAGAGAAGAGGTCTTCTGCTTCCTTACGTTGCATATTCCACCGCTGGTGCTGACAGGAGAGAGAATAACTTACAGCAACTCCAGGGTGTGGGTAGAAAATTTCCTGAATCGGAATAAACAAGGGAGGGCATCTGGAATAAACAGGATATGGGTGGAAAATTCTCTGTCTAAAGGTGAAATGCACACGTCATGTTTCCTGAAGAGAAAATTACAACTGGTCAAGAATCATAGAAATACATGTAGCTTATGGTACTCGGCAAGTTATCAAGAATGATATTTCCGTAACTCAAGAAAAACACTGTGCAATATGGAATTAGATCAGTGCATTACTGTGGTGCAAAGATTTGGAATGCCATTTCCATAGAACTAAAGAAGTCCCATGTCTCTCGTAAAAACCTAAAACCATACTTATTTGACAAAAGTTACAATAATTGATTGTAGCAGCAAACAGCCATGAAACAGTAAATCAAACCGATCGTTATATCTCATTACTAAAGGGGAGTGAGCTCCCCCTTAAGAAATCGCCCAATATACAATTCCTTTTCATTTTATTTTTCTTGAATTTTTGCTACGTTCGGCAGTTGCTTTGCTGTAATTTTCTTTCTTGGTGTATAATGCAGCTCTGATTCAAATTTCAGTGGAATTTCAAATCATAACACTGAACTGAGCTGATGATATTGAAAATGAAAAACAAAGTTCGAAATGCAATTCATAAAACGTGATCTCGCATGCTTCAAGTTCAGTCTTCGAAATAAAATTGCTACCTGGTGGTGTGACGTTTCTACTCCAAGAGTTTTTAAATTTTCCATCTTTTCTTGGAAGACTCGAAATTGTGACGTGATACTTGTATTTTCGAAACTCAAGTCCATGGTAAGTGTAGCGCTGAGGAGAAAGCACCTGGGAAGGAAAAAATAAATTATTATTAAAATCATACCAGGTGAGTATTCAGGCATTAATTCAAGGACTATTTTTATCACTGTACAAAACAGCGTAAATGGCAGCTTTTCGCAAACTTTCGTTAACATGACCTCTAAAACACCCAAGATGCACTTAGTTCTCCTTTTTTCGCTGCAATTTATCACGCAGCTGATTTACTCAAATAGGAGCTAGAAACAGAGAGAAAGAGAACTTAATTGAACATTGGTCACTGCTGCTCTATTGTAGTGAGATTGTAGTATAGGAGATTAACTTTTCGGCAAATTTAGTCTGGGCAAGAGTATGCCTTTTGGAAGTGTTGGTCTAAGAAAGATCAAATTTAGGTAATTCCTGAAAAACCCAAACTTTTGGTGATTTTGGTCTCGAGAAGGCGAAAATTTGGCAATTTTTGTCTAGAAAACGCGAACTCGTGGCATTTTTGAAGTAGAATTTAGTTTAGCCAAGGGTATCATTTTCACAAAAATTACTCTAGCCAACGGTGTCATTTTGAAACTGTGGGCGGCAGACCCCTACCAAAAATTTAGCCCCGCCCTTCGATGTCGGGCAATCATGGACGATATTAATGACGAACCCAGCAAAGAAAACAACAATGGCAACAACTGCCATAGTTTTAACAGCAGAGGCGGGCGTCTATGGACTCGAGAGTAATACAACAAAGCTTGAAATACTGTATTATACTCACGTTACCAATGATTTGGATGCAACGCGCTCCGTCTAAATAAATATCGTAGCCCCACATATCGCCTGTTCCTATGGAAAGAGAACTTATCCCATCAAATGAGCTATATCGTTACGTTATTCAACTAGAAGTAGCTATCGCTAACTAATGCCCACACTTCATCGCTTCAATGCAAGCCTGAATCACATTAGGAAACAATTGAAACGGCTGCTAAAAACTTTGTTTTGAAATATTCACGAGACCACAGACAGCGAAAAATACTCTCGCACTGTGGGAGACCAAGCTCCTCTGTTGATTCGACAGGGAAATACTTCGAATTTTGGCCTAATTTAACCTACCTGCTCAATTTGCTGCGAGAACACTGGCTCTGCCCTTGCATACCTGGGGGGCTTTCTCATTGAAGCCTGCATGGTAAGCAAATCCCCAATCAAAATGTCAAAGCTATCTGCACATCAATAATTTCCAAACAACGAAATCTTGAAATCTGTCTGGCAATTCAAGAAAGCGGAAGTTAAGTGAAGGCCCAGACAAATGCTTGTTTGTTGACCAGTACAATATCAATGGTCATGAAATCGATCTTCATTGAGCTCTAGATATCATGAAAACATAAGAACAAAGCCGTGGATTGTTTTAGTCATAATACAAAGAAGTGGAAAATTTTACTGATCTCTTAAGCCTGGTTCTCATATAGCTGCGAACCATCGGCGACCTGCCAGCGACCTACCGACGACCTTACTGCGGTAGTCTAAATTCTTATGAGAACACTCAGCACCGACAGGATGCCGACTGCCGGCACCGCCGCCAATGAAAATTATATGTGAACACAAGGCGGCGCACTGCCGGTGATGTGCAAGTAAATTATTCGTACTCCATGTGATCAGGTGACCATCGCAAGCCAATCGATTTACAGCGGCCTTATTTGAAGATCTTATCTGCTTCCCAAAAAAGCAAAAAAGCCCGCAGAAACATTCAAAATGCACACTGGGATATGGTTGACGGCGCCCTGCCGGCGACGTGTCGCCGACGAGTCCCCGTCAGTTGAACTTTCGCAGCGCAGTGGTGACGCCGATGGGTCGCCGTCGGATTGAAATTATATGAGGCTTACTCATTCATTTCATTTAATCTTATTTATCCACGATATCCATTCAGTTAGAGCATACAAAAAAAAGAGAAACTAATTATAATACAAATTTCCTAAGGTTACTCTCAATGATTAAAATATATTGCCTGATCTTCCATAGATTCGTGCGGAGCTGATTTCCCTTAGCTCAAAAGGTGAGATCTTAGTTTCTTTTTAAATCGTGCGATGGAGTCGGTGTCTCTAATGGACTGTGGGATATTATTCCAAGCGATTGGACCAGTGTACAAAAAACCTCTTTTGGTGTACTCTAATGTCAGTTTTTGCACATGGAGATCCCTCCTATTCCTTGTATTATATTTTGATATGACCGACCTTTCGATGAACTTATTTTGTAGGCCTGCAGGACAGAGCTGATTAACAATTTTGTAGGTCATAACTGCCCGGTCAAACGTCATCAATTGATTTATGTTCATGAGGTCCTTATTCCAAGCATCCTTCACCTTTGAAGATTCTATTAGATGGAGTGCTCTGTTTTGGTATTTCTGCAAAGTGCCTATCTTTGTATCGGAGAGGGCTCCCCATATCACGTTAGCATACCTTAAGTGGCTTTCAACAAGTGCTTGATATACATTGAGTAGCTGTGATTGTGGTAGGATATTTTTCAGCTTTCTAATCGATGCTAAGCCACCAACTACCTTCCCTTTGACTGATTTGTACTGTTCATCCCAGCATAATTTATCGTCAACCGTAAGTCCTAGGTATTTCGTTTTATGAACCTGTTTATTCTAGTATGATCCAAATAAAATGGTGGTAGCTCTGGTAATTTGCTTTGCCTACGAGGATGGTCAATAACTCCGAATATCCGAAAAATATATCCTGTCTCATAAATTTTACCACAAAAGGGCACCCTGTTTAAGTGGCACATTCCGTCAGGTCAAGTATGGGAGTGCCCCCCTCTTGGAATGTAACGACCAAATTTTCCTTATATTTCTGCTCAACAGCAATGACTTAAATACTTGTTTTAGTACGTGTTATCCTCTTGGGAGGATGAAGTCGCATGGGATAATGTTTTAATGATCGAACATACCGGCTGAGCCATGATATACCGGGTGAGCCACAGAAAAGTCACCACGTTTGAAAATTTATAGCACCAAGAGTACTTCACGGATTCCAATGATTCAAATTCTATTTAAAAGCAGAACGATCGAATTATTTGTGTGATTTTTCTCGCTGTCTTGCTAGCACTAGAAGTTTAGGTAAATTCAACTTTAAGAATTGCATGTTGCAAAATGACTGAAAAGGGGCCTAAAATATTGACCAAATTATAAGGACTCTCCTCATACAGAACGATACACAATGGACGTTTCAATTCTTTCAAGAGTTACAAGACATAGACTTTAAAACAGATACTAAGGATTTTTAATTCCAATTGCAATAAATGTGCAGAGCATACCTCTCACTCATGAGAAATTGCATTTTCTTTATTTTTCTGTACTAGGACTCCTTTATAAATTGATCAGTAGCTAATTTAGGCCCTTTTCAGTCATTTAGCAGCCACGTAGTTTTTGTAAAGTTCAATTTCCTGTGTTTCTAGTGCTCGCATAGTGCTCGCTAGGCAGCGAGAGAAATCCCAAGAATACTTCGATCCTTCGGCTTTTAACTAGAATCGGGATCATTTCATTCTGTGACGTACTCTTGTCTTGATGCTATGAATTTTCAAAGTAAGGACTTTTTTCTGGCTCACCAGGTACTTTCCACGAAAAATTCCTTGATATGAAGAGAGCAGTGGCCTTTTGGTTTTTACTCACCTAGTAGAAAGACCCAAGTCAAGATCATAACATATGCATCCAATAAACTGGGTGGCTCAAAAACAGTTTTCCCAAATTTGAACTGTCATTGGGGTAAAACTGTGGGTAAATTCATGAATATTCAAACATCAAGAGCAAAGGTTCCAAATCTTTAAATCAGTGTAAAAAGGCGGGTGTAAAATTCAATGACCTATTTCTTTAAACTGAATGACTTGAAGGAAACTTTAGCCACTTTTCTATGATTCTACCATTGAAAATTTCAGATATCCTGAATATTTGTCGAATCGAAATTACAGCCTATTTCATATTTCAGCTCATTTTAAGATGTGACGTCATCAAATTTCTAAATCACAAACCTGAAGAGTGAAAGAGTTTTGCTTGATACCATATTGTAGGCATCCATAAACTATGTTTTTCTTGAAAATTATTTGATCCTTCGTCAACAGGTTTAGAAATTACGACAGTTTTAACATTTTTTTCAAACTTTTTCATGAATTCTTGAAGAAAAACACTGTAATTCTGAAAATATTGAAGATTTCAGAAAAGTCCAATGGCAGATTTACTGTAAAATAGTTAAAGTTTCTTTGAAGCCGTTCAGTTTAAAGAAATAGGTCATAGAATTTTACACCAAGGTTTTTAAGGATTTGAAACCTATGCTAACATAAAGTTATTGCAACGAAGCCCAATTGAAACCGGAGTATCTCTGGACATTTGCGCAGTAATTTCTATTTCAACCTATACGTAATACTTGGAATACGTACCATAATCAGGTGGATTCCATCGAAGTTCAAGAGATAATTTCTCTGTTGTTTCGTTGAATGTGAAATTTGTTGAAACATCCAAAGGTTTACTCGGGTATGACTCACATGTATCCTTGTGGTCGTTATGAACATGATGTAAGACGTCCGTGCACTTAAACACTGAAATAGATGCGGATCGAATCAAAGGCAAATCGGCCGGTTTCATGTTAGTTGTTGGGCAAGCATAGGTGATAATGCTTGGCAACAAAAGCCCCAGCAAAGAAGGAAATGTCGGCGATTGCCACCAACGATACTCCCCGCCCAGAGTCCACATCGCTCTGGACAACGCACTCATGCTATCATGTCAGGGTTTACTCAAGAATGCTGTTAATTTTGGAATCAAAATTTAGTGTAGATGAATTTTGATTCACACTATTGTGCCTAAAATCAAATGTGAAACAGACGAGTAAACAAAACGAAAAAGAAATTATAGAATGAAAACGACGATAAGAAAAGAAATCTTGATTTTTGCTTTCGTGATGAAAAGACAATCCGGTTATAATTCAGTTACTTGATGATGAAAAACTTTTGACATTCCAGTTACCTCCTTATTCACAGCACTTTAAACTTACCCTTCTTCTTTCGTTATAAGCGCATAACTTCTCTTTAAACCACCTTTCGTTTGCACTAGGCAAGACTTTACCCTGCTAGTTTCGTGACAACTTTTGCGGCCGTGTTTGCTTTGATTTACCAATTGAAAGAATTTCCTTCGTCTGTAGTTGCTAATTGCTTTGAGTTGAGGTGTCAATTAAAGCAACTGTTGCTATGGTATTACAAAATCTGTCCTTGTTGTCGTCAGGTTAAAGTGAATGACCTGAGATGTATAGCGCTTTTCCAAAAATAGGACAAAGAGACACCTAATCCCTGCATTGTTCTCTTTGGCCTTGCTTTCTTTCGCCACGATCTGGATTACCAAATACAATAGGCTATTTATAAACCTATGCGATCTTATCTTTTAACTCAGGTTATTCACTTTAAGATCTATGCAACATGTCCAAATTGGATGGTATTTTGGTGCAAGCTGTAGATGCTTGCATAGGATAAAGTCTATGAAGGATAAGCAATCCGCAATAGGATAAACGGATAATTTTTTAAAGGTGATCTGAAGCGAAAATTTTTATTGATGCAACTGAGTAGCACTGTTAAATGATGAAGAATGTCATTAAAAGTTTTTTGATACTTTGTTTCATCTTCGAGTTATCCACTAATTTGTACGATTGGCTGATGACGTCATTTTGTTTGCAAAAAGTACGAGAAAGTATACAAGGTTGACCACGTTTCCAAAGGGAAATAAAGTCAACGACCTTTCCTTCAAATGAAATGCTTTTCTGAGGTCACATCAGCTGATGAAACAATTTTTATCGCATATATTCTGCTCAGCTGAAATGTCTCCTAAAACTGTAACCTGCCAAAGATCAGATACAGCTTCTTTCCATATAGAATCCTAATAATCTGCAAACAAAATGACGTAATCAACTGACACTTAAAATCGCTGGATAACTTAAAACGAAATGAGACATCAAAAAAATTTCAACAGGATTTCTAAACAATCGACAGGGTCCTTCGTTTGCATCAATAACAATTTTCACTTCAGATCACCTTTAAGTGATCTGATATGATGCAATGTTAAAGTGTTGATATGATACGATATTAAAGTGTTCAAATATGATGATATAATTTCTGTTTAGCAGGAGTCTTTCTTGGATAAATTAATACGATTTAAAGAAGTCTTACCTCCGGTTTTGTTGATGGGCATGCCACAACCAACTGCAAAATAATTGGAATCTTAAGCATAAGTAACTATCAACTGCAAAAAGAAATATTCTTTAATGTAATTGAAACAAAATTGTGATTATATGGTTTAACACGAACTTAGACTTGTCAATTTGCAGTTCTTTGGCCATACTTTGTTTCATCATTTGAATTTTTGATTGCCAACGCCATGGTCTGTAACAGCGGATTGAGACTACGTTCATACGATGCCGGTACATTTTTTCAAAACGGTGCAATGTGACGATAGCACAATTTGAGCTGGCGTTCACATGCCACAACAATTTGAAAACAGTTGGAAATTTGACGGTAAAAAACTTGTTGCAAGACATTGATGCCAAAGACCTGTATCTAAAACGAAACATCAGTCTCGTTTCAAATACGCAGAGAAATGTTCTTTTTTGGTCATTTTCGAGTGTTCACACAATGCCGTTTTTAGAATGTACCAGTTAGATTTCCGTTTTCAAAAAATCTACCGCTCTCGAAATCTGTCAGCAAAAAATGCGCCGTTTTCGTGTGAACGGGAGGGCCTCTGTTACATTTTTCACTGATTTCAAAATATGCCGGCATCGTGTGAACGCAATGTTACGCAAAATAACAGCTTATTTCATCACTAAACTGATCTGCTGAATAGAACGATATAAATCTAAGTAGACTGAGCGATAGACTATTTGGTATCGGATTTACCATACCACTACCATTACCATTTAGTATAGGACACATCATAAATATTCACTGTGAGGTCTAAAGTGGCACAATATTAGAAAGAGAGCGTAAAACGCAAACAGTGCACTGGGGATTATGTTTATGAAATTTTCCTTGAAAGATTCTCCGAAATGGATCTGCTAGGATTCGCTATGATGATGATGATGATGATGATGATGATGGTGGTGGTGGTGGTGGTGGTGGTGGTGGTGGTGGTGGTGGTGGTGGTGGTGGTGGTGGTGGTGGTGGTGGTGGTGGTGATGGTGGTGATGATGATGATGATGATGATCATGATCATGATGATGATCATGATCATGATGATGATCATGATCATGATGATCATGATCATGATGATAATGATGATGATGATCATGATTGAAGATGAAAATGATGATGATGATGATCATGTTTATGATAATGAAGATGATGGTGGTGATGATGATGATTATATCATCATGATGAGGATGAAGACGAGGACAGAGAAGATGATAAAAGCTCTACAACCATACAAAATGAACAACATTGTACCTTTTCCGTTGCTTCTTGGTACCTACGATAAAACATAGAGCAATGAGACAATTAATAGGATCCGACCTACCACGTCTACAAAACAAGTTGGACAGTTTTAGCCATCAAAAAATTCTTTCAAACTCATCCTCACTGATTAGAATACCAAATTCTCGACATCCACTTGTAGGAAATTTTAGTTGGCCAAAATAAGTGGTATCGTCCTCGCGTTAAAAAACATTCATGCTTTCCCTCTGAACTTAAGAGCTTCAAGAGTCAAGTGCTTCATTTCTTGCCATGAACCTAACAGTTCTAAAAATAAAGCAAGCCCATTGATTGACTATTACAAGTCTGCTTTTGGCCAACTCAAAACTTAAATTCAAGAACGAAACTTTATTGAAGATTGATTCCCAAAAAGCTGACAATATTTGTCACAAGTTTGATGGCTGAATCTAAACCATGTGAACGCATAAGTAAAATATAGATAAATAATGACAAACTTTTACGATATCGTTTTGATAAACAATAAAGCTAGACATGGCAACGGGACGCTGCATTGCATTTTTTTATGGGCTCCATCTCCAAAGTTTTGTTAGTGACTACGCAGGTTTTCAAAAGGTGAAATTACAAAAAATTACATCTTTTTCCAAAACTAAAGCCCTTTGTGAAGATAATCGTTGTACTTCACGGAGGGAGAAACCTAACATTTATGTCTCTAAAGGTTGCTCGGATCATGCTTGGGTGAAAGTGGATCTTTTCAGTTTTTTGGGATAGGCAACAGAAAAACGGAAGAAAACGATAGAACTGTGTCAATGATGGTGATTACAGACTTACTTAAAATTTTGCCACCAAGCCCCTTTAATCGAATCCCTATAGAATCGCAAACGACTCGTAATAGACGATTGTGCTAAAGATGACAGAGAGGAATTTTTTACCAAGATGCACTGCGCTCGAAGTACGAATCTTCAATGATTCTATGGGACTTAGATTAAAGAACGTAATGCATCTTGGTAAAAAATTCCTCGCCATCATCTTTAGCGCAATCGTCTATTAGAACGCAGTGCGTCTTGGCAGAAAATTCCCTGTTAGCATCTTTAGCTTTATTGTTAATTCAAATTCCTTTCTTTGTTTATATAAACGTCGGCAAGTTGAAAAAGAACGAGAGTTTCAAATTTCCAGCAGAGGACCAACTACAATTCACACCAATTTTCTGTCATTCCAAGCTTCCTGCAGCCCATGCTTGTTCTGCTAAACAACAAAGGTGTGGTCACTACGATATGTTTGGCTTTGAGCAAACATAAACCATTGTCTATATTAGTGGCATTGCGGCAGACCAGTAAATTCCGGTCGGCAATTATCTAATTGAATAAAGTCTGCTTTGCAAAACTGTGTCTAAGGACAGTGCAAAATCCATCACATTACATGGCTGGTGGAGAAGAAAAATCTTTGCAAAAAATCTGCTCGCCCCGAATGAAATTACTACAAAAGACCAAGTGCTCCGTGATCCTTTCCTTAAAAATGTGTCTGCTCCGTATTCATGAAGAATAGATGTTGTAGAGTACCATTTTCATTTAACAATGATAAAGACTTGCTACACAATACTGGAGCGTCGTCCTAACAAAAATAAAATACCAACTATCTGAATAATTACACAAAAATTACAACGAGAATACTAACTAACATCTTTTTAACAAAACGAATATGTGATAATAAAGAGAACAGACAAGTAAGTTTAAATTAATGGCAATAATGCAGAAAGGTAGCTGTTGCTGTCATGGTCCATTGCGTAAAACTGTAATTTCGAGATTCAAAGGCGTCTCTTATGAATTTAGCAACTTCTTGCACCAGCTTTATATTCTCGGTTCTGTTGAGAGGAGGTATATGAACTGGATGAATACCATGGATGAATTAGTACCATGGATGAATTATTCAAAGGCAATAACTAAATCAATTCTTATCCTTACGAGTCTTTGTCGAACAAAAATTGGACATTAACGATGAAGAGATATGACAGGATGGATCGTTCTTGCAATTGCATTGTTTTATACACATCTAAGCATTTCTCAACTTGCATGATTATGATTCACAATTTTGTCCTCAAAATGAGCTATTTCATAGTTCAAAACAAACTTAAAACTTTTGTCCTCAAAATAAATCTTGACTTTAAAAAAAGTAACTTTCCCCTTCATACTTCCTTTATAAACAATGCTGACCCAGTTCTATACAGGCTCAAGAGAGTAGTTGTCCCGTTACGTTTTGCACCGGCCATGTTGTAAAATAAACTTTGCACTGCCCCTTACTTCACAAGCTCTAACTGGCACGGAAATAGCTGCAACCCATCCAGCAATCGCAAAACTAAAAAACAAAAACCTATCTTTGCTTGCTGACAATGAAAGGATTCTGAAACTTTCAGGGCCATTTTGGGTGTGATCCCTGTGATCTCTAAATCATGTGATTGATGAAATCCTTATACGACAATTTTGAGACAAAATGACAGTATCAGCTCCAAAATTTATCCAGAGCCTTTAGAAAACTCAACATAGGTTCCAAATCTTTAAAAATGCTAATGTACAATCCTATCACTTATTTCTTTGAATAAAGAATCGTTCATTGCTTTCACTGCTTTTTTTAGTTTTCGAGAAAAATTTGCAAAAAAAACTTTACACCATATCGTAATTTCTAAACTGTCGAGGAATGATGGGGCGTATTCTTTTGGCCATCTTCTGACAACGGTAGAGTTGGTAGAAGATAAAATCCCATTCTTTTGGTACCATTCTACCGAAAACGGTAGACTTCGCAGACTTCAGATCATTTTTATAAAAGCCCATACTTTTGGTCATTCTGTTTTCGGTAGACTTTCGAGAGATTTTTGTATTCTTTTGGGCTCTTCTGAAAACGGTAGAGATCCGAGTCTTCGGAAACTTTCTGCTCCTGAAGCTGGCAGACTTGTGAAAGATCGCAGAGAGCATTGTTTCGTGAATGAAAATGCTTTCAAAACATTCGAAAAAACAATGTCACTTTGCAGATTTCTTTTCTCTTGGGATTTGGCATAACAAAAGTACATTGCACTGCGATGGCTTCATTTCGCTCGGCCGAACAACAACATTTGAACTCTCGTTCTTTCAGAATTCTCATTCTTTGGGATTCTTCTCTGCAAAGTCTGCCAACTCTACCGTTTTCAGAATGCGTTTATTCTTTTTGTATTTTCTCTGCAAAGTCTGCCCACTCTACCGTTTTCCGAATTCGCCTTTTCTCTGCGAAGTCTACCGAAAGCATTTAGCTTATCTACATACCAAGCACATATGATTTAGAAATTTGAGTGACTTTGTGTTCTCAAATGCATAAAGTGATACACTGTGATTTTGAGAAACTGCTCAAGATTTCTGAAAATTCCAGTGCTAGAAGCCCCGGGGGGGGGGTACTTGACCAGATTTTGGACGGGGACGTGCCATTGAGGTTTCAAAAACATACCCGTTCCTTATACCAATTTTTACAAAATGTATACCCGACTTTATACCAAATTTTCAAACATATATACCCGACTTTATACCAATTTTCTGAAAATGCATACCCGACACAATACCAATTGCGAAAAATGCGAAAATTGATACCGTTCCTTATACCAAAATCGTGAAATTCGATACCGTTCCCAATGGCACATCCCCATACCAAAAATATGTATAGTACCCTCCCCCCGGGGGGCTAGAAGTAGCCATGAAGTTTTTTTCATACAAATCAATAGAAAGAAATAGGTAATGGAATTTTACATTTGCATTACAATTTTTACAAAAGATCTCTGGCGTAAATCTGGTTAATACTTATTTCAAGAACTTACCAGGAATGTTATAAGTCCTTAAACAAAAATAAATCAAATTTACAATGGTATATAGAGGGGGGTGACAGGGGTAGTGGTACCATGGTACCAGAGGGGTGGTACCTGGTACAACATTGTGCAAATGTGGTGGAACCTGGTACCAAAGGTAGGGGTACCGGTACCAAGCTTAGATGACTCCGTACCAATAAAAGTTTCGTCCTTGGATGATTTTGGAATTCCTAGGACAAATTGTTAGCTTTTACAGTGCAGACAGTGACACAGATGCCACGGTGACGTGCTCAGGAGTGGTTTGGTTTTGCTCATTGGTCTCACGATGAACTGACGTAGACCTCCTTTCAGAATTCGTCACATTCATGATAGCTCCTTCCCACAAAATTGGTGGTACCAATACCTTCAATTTGGGTGGAACCTGGTACCTTATGAATTGGTACCGGTACCAAAGACCCCCCTGTCACCCCCTCTATATAGTTACAATTCATGAAGCTCATAAGAAAATCTTAGAGCAATGATGTCCTAAAATCTAAGAAACTGCCTGCCACCAAACCTTACTTTCTTATATAAAATGAAAGTGCCCTCTGAATGATGATACCAAAAACAAGAAGTGAAAACAATGTAAAATCATATGCTAAGGATTTCCTGGATCAAATTTATTGTTTGCTAAATGACTAATCTAAATATGGTGTTTCTTAATTTTCAGCCATCTGAGTGCTAAGCAGGGCATGAAAACCCACCTGACCATGTGAGGCAGTCGCAGGAAATTTTTATTCAAAAGGAAATGCAGGAAATTTTCCAACAATTAGCCTTGTTTCATATATCACTGTGCTTCTCATTTTTCAAAAGAATGGAAACAATTTATAAACAAAAGTTACTTGGCAGAGATTGTGTCACTGCTACAATTTGCATACAACAAATACAAGATCAGCCAGTACTAGATTCCCTTTGCGCTTCTTTGAAAATCATAAATGATGGATGAATGGTTGTTTACATGGGAGCTTCACTGTTCCTCATTTCCTACATTTTTCTTGATGCCTCAAGTGCATTTACATAAAACCATCTCACGTTATTGCATATTAGTGATCTTTGGATCCTGACTTCTTTTTTGGAAGGCTGGACCATTTCACTCTTTAGTATGATTATCTGTCTGGTTGGAGGAAGAAAAATATTTTTCACGCCCTGGTGTTAAGTTTCTTATAAAAGGGTCTGTTTCATCCAGTATTCCTTGCATGTGTCATCTCTTGGTTGGCCTTTGTTTGTTGCCATTTTCATGGCCCATAAAAAATGGAGACAACAAAGGCAAACCAAGAGATGACACATGCAGGCATGCTGGATGAAACAGACCCTTTAAGAGTTACTACAAAAAAATTATACTACTGTAGAATGAAACCTATTGTGCAACTTCTGAGAAAGTTTCATTGAAAATTTTAACACATCAGGGGCAGGGAGACAATTTCTAGGACTGACACTAGACAAACAGACCCCTCTCTCAATGACATTGCTTCTTTTGAAATTCTTCCAGGAACATCACTTGCCTTGATTTAATGTGGATCGAAATCTCAAAAGCTTGCATTGCTCTCAGCAATGAATGAAATTATTTTGTATGTGTAGTTACAACGTAATGATATGATGTAGATCACATTGTTTGCCTCAAATTGAATTCTACTATGTCTAATTCCAAGGGTATTTTCACATTTTCAGAACGTGCATGCCTGAGGCTATTAGCACACCAAATTTGGTTGCCTTACCTATTACCAGCCATGAGCTAGGTAGGAGGGGGCTTTTTTGCCCCCCAACCAAAATAGGACGTATCAGATAGCCCAGCATCAGGTTGATAGTGTGGCCACATGATGAATACAACTTAGATGGTCCGCAAAAAAAGGATTTTGAATAAGTGTTCTGAATGTTTCTCTTCCTATCTGGTTCTAGCCAGAAACGAGTGTTATGGCAACCTGGACAGGGAGGGGCAAATGCAGAAAGGCAGGCCTATTTGCTTCAATCAAGCTACATACCACATGCTGGGTACATTCATCTCATTTGAGCTTTCAATTTCCAATAAGACACCCTTGGATTTATTAATTTTGAACAATTGATTACCTCAAGACTAATATAATCATAAGCCTCCTACTGCTCCCTCCAAAAAGCCCCTTAAATTATTTATGGGGTACATGAATCCCACACAGAAGTAAATTTTATATGAATCTGCAGTACCCTGTTGTCATCATGTTAGGCCTACCCTAGGCCTATTCTTATAAAATCGCCAAGGACTCGTTCTACTCGGTTACAGTTGTTAGTGTAGTGTACCAAACACACCGCCACACCGCACACATTTGGCAGAACATCATCAATCGGTTTATTGCAGTGTTTACTCAACAATTTCAAAATACTCATGCTTCATCGAGATTCTAGAATCTGTCCACATACCCTGATCCCGTTGTCCTGTTGTTGTAATTTGTATGAAGAAAGTTCTTCGACCGCATTTTGAAGGATGAAAGAGATGCAAAACAATTGCCAAAACATCGTCATCTTTTGCTTTATCGCTCTAATTTCAACCAGTCTTCATTTTGTTGAGTTGAACGTTGCCCTCTGGTTATTGGTTATTGCGGCATCCAAGTGGTCAGCGGAGGTCATGGGCCAACCTTTGACTGATGCCTTTTCGTCCCTTGTTTCCCTGCGTTCCTTGGTCAAGAGGGACTAAGGTAGACTGATTACAAGCCGCAGTTTCGCTCCTCCGCCAAACTGATATACCCCGCTACAACTACGACTCATAAACAAACAGTGAAATTTCCGTCCTTTTCAGGGGAGCCTCGCTTTGGAAATTTCTGGTCTGGACAGTAGGAAAGTAGGAAAGTATTAGACTGATGCCTTTTCGTCCCTTGTTTCCCTGCGTTCCTTGGTCAAGAGGGACTATTCACCAATCAAATCGCTAGAATTCAGTTTTTAACCAATCAGGGGCCGCTATTCAGAATGTTGTTGTTGTTGCTCTTAAAGAACGGTTGAAGAAGCCTGGAGTTCTCGCAGCTTCGATGGATCTATTTTGCTTCTACAGAGGAAGGTATGCATTTTGCCTTTCGTACGTCAAGATAACATCATTCTTTGTACCAAAAGTTTCCTTTTCAATGTTCGAGCTCTTTGAACCAGATTTTGAAGCGATTTTGTTGAGTGTACGAGAACTCCCACCTGTTTAGGCCATTTTGAAAAAGTGGGCCCATTATATAAGCGTAATATTAAGCGTATAAGCGTATAAGCGTAGGGAAACAAGGGACGAAAAGGCATAAGTCTAGGAAAGTATACCACCGTGGTCTGCGTTTTGCGTTAGACTGAGACGTCGCTCCATTGATTGGCAGTGCCGCCAGGAAACTTTCAAAGCTGTGGAGGTGTGGAGGTCATGTGATTTTTCCGCGCTCTTAGACTCGTAGCAAGTCCATTTACAAAATGATAATTTTGTGGCGTGAATGAAACAAACAATTTGTTGCAAGCGTTTGCGTTTGCTTCGTCATGGCTTCAACATGTAATATCTGACGATACAATTCAATTCAATTCAATTGTTGTGTGGTATCTGATTGCAGACGTTGACGATCAGTGTCTTCCAGTTTTCCCTATCATCAGTTTTTTGAAGCAAAGTTCCAGCATTCTTCTCATTGGTCAGCAGCTTCAAACTATCCATGTATGTTGTTCTTTGCCTCCCCCTGTCTCTTTTACCTTCAATTTTTCCTGTCAACAGCTGGTGTTCCAAACCTTTCTTTCTGCACAAATGTCCTAAAAACTCAAGTTGTTTTTTCCTGCTACTGGTCAGGTCAGGTTCTTTCCTGCTACTGGTACCATGTAAACCAGTACAACCTGTGTCATGGTCGAGTCGTCGGCGACTAAACCGGCACCCCCACTAGAATAGCTAGTGAGGAGGGTAGTGGACCCCTGCATGATTAAAAACAACACATGCAAAAGGGCGGATGAACTCATCAGGAGTCAACGGCCATCCACGGAACCCCTCTGCCTTGAGGGTGTGACTTTTAAGTCAAAGGCTAGCGGAGTATACCGTACAAAAACCGACAGAAGGCAACGGGAAACCACTGTCGTAACCTTTCCCAAGAATAATCATCACTTCTAGTTTAACCAAGATATCAGATAACAGCGTTAAGGGGGGTCTCAGGAGAAAATCTCTACATAAAACCTCTGAACGACATCATCTGGGAAAAAGGGAATATTTTGGAATACCACAAAAGACAAAAGATGTGTAGTTCTTTCAGATAAGTGAATTGATGGCTGTGATCATTTTTAGTTCAATTCGATCATTGTTTGACGTTTAAAAATAACAAGATTTTTGAAAAACAAACTTGAAGCAAAGGGCGCACCGGGAAATTTCCTGGTGTCCCGGTGGGCCAGTCCGCTACTGGTTGCGCGAAAGACTTCATGGACACTTCACATGTTTCTTTCGGCGAAACCATTCCCCTGACTAAGCCGATGACCTACGTTTCTTTGCATTGAACGTGTTACATACTTCGCAAATGGTTTGCCTGTCGACGTTAGATCCCTGATCGGATAGTAGATAAGATGGACAACCATCGTTTAAGATCCAACCTTTGTTCGAAAACCAGTAGTTCACGACAAAATTTTACACCAACTTTGTCAAAAAACTAGTGGTCTCTTGACGAAAAATTTCCCTTGTTAAGCTATGGCTAAACTGGGCAACAACGTTGCCCGACAGTGTTGCTTGAACTAATTGTTCACTTTCATGTCGTCAAAACATCGTGGCCAAACTGGGCATCATTGTCGAGCAGGATATTGTTGTTGCTGTTGTTGTACAAATAGCGCGCCAAATTTGATCCGCCCTATATTTCATTTGAACACAATTTGAGCTAAAATATGGCAGAGAGAAAGAAAGCTGCAGCTTGCTTGCTGTTACTGGAAGCTTTATGTTCTGAAAACCGAAGCTTTTAATTCTTTCTTTATTTCCTTACCAGTTCTTTAAGGATTTATTGTCCCTCTGTCATCTCCATCTTCTTCCCCATGCACTGTGATCCAGAATTGCAAAATAAGGGAATAAAGTCGAAAAATGAAGTTTGGAATATCAAATCCTTTTTACATCATCTTTATTGAACACACCCTGGGGGTCAATGTAAAAAAAAGATATTTAAAATCGGTCAAGGGATCGTCAAGATATTGATTTTTGAACTTTGGCCTAATTTGTCTGTTTGTTTACATTACTATTTCCGGAATAGTGCTGTTTTGAGGGCAGTTTTTAAATCCTCATTTCTCCATCTAGGAAAGTCCAAAATTCTTCATTTTTGTCTCACTTGAAACTACTGTTCATGTACTTCAAAGTAATGTCAAAACATGTTTTAATTTCTTCACTTTTGGAACTTCTGAAAACAATTTCATAATGGCGGGTTTTCGAGAAATTAAAGGGAATCGACATGGTTAAAAGCTGGCCCGGGCCAAGTCAAAAATATAATCTTTTGTACTCGTCGACTTAGACGCATCCGGTTTCATTGTGTAGCTAAAGAAACAAACGATTTGTGGGCGTTTTTCTTGCCTATTTATAGCGGCTACGAGATATAGCTATGTCTGTTCCCTTTAATGGGCTTGAAAAGTTAATTGTGAAATTGAACACTGAATACAAAAAATTGTATAAAATTGCATGAACCAAATGAATTCTATGATTTAAAGCAACTTCCCCTGCATCTTTTTGCCAAATGGCTTGTACAAATTCGTGGCCATAAAAATTTTCTGACCGTTCAAAATTTTCGGTGGCCACTTTTGTGTTCTTTATTCTATCGCACATTTTGAACAAATCTTAGCACATAGGCCCACTAAGTGAATTTACAAAGACCAACCATCATTCATGTGGTCCAGAAACAAGACAAGCAACATTTACACCAGCTTACAAAGTGCAACGTTGCTTAAAATTGATGATTTACAAGTTTTTCGATTTTTATTCTGACGAGGAATGAGCAAAAACGCTATTTTTTCGCAAAAAATCTATCTAAAGGGGCGCAATTAGGCTACAAGAAAAGAAATTAATTGAGTTGTACTGTAAACATCACATTCTAGCTAGGAAAAACATCAAAATTCAGAACTGAAAATTTTTTTCGTCAAAAATCCTTCAAAAATGCATAAAAATGTAGGTTTCACCTGAAAATTTGAAGGGCTGCAGATTTTTTATGGCCACGAAATTGTACAAGCCCTTTGACAAAAAGATGCAGGGGAAATGGCTTTAAATCATAGAATTTATTTGGTTCATGCAACGTTGAATTTCAAAATTAACTTTTTAAGCCCGTGGATTTCTCGAAAACCTGCCATTATGAAATTGCTTTCAAAAGTATCAAAAATGAAGACATTATAGCATATTTTGAAATTAATTCGAAGTACATGAATAGCAGTTTTATGTGAGACAAAAATAAAGAATTTCGGACTTTCCTATACGGAGAAATGAGGATTTAAGAACTGCCCTCAAAGCAGCACTATTCCGGAAACGGTAATGTAAACAAACAAACAAATTAGGCAAAAGTTCAAAAGTCAATAACTTGACGATGCCTTGACCGATTTTAAATATCTTTTTTTTACATTGACCCCCAGGGTGTGCTTAATAAAGATGGTATAAAAATAATTTGATATTCAAAACTTCATTTTTTCCAATTTCTTCCCTGGCCTGGATCACAGTGCCATGACTTTCTCCTTCTGGAAAATCAGCTTCCACGTCCACACCATCCGCACGTGGAGTAGCTGTCATTTTTTTTGGACTGTGCACTGTGCTCACCTCAATACTGCCCATGTTGACTTCTGCCATTTGGAAAAATTGAGTTGAATTGTTGCCCAATATTGTGGCCAATTTGGGAAACATCGAACTGAACGTAAAATGTGCCAAAAATGTTTGAGCATGCAGAAAAATTTCGGCAACAAATCTTCTCATGAATTTGTCCGCCGAAACAGTGGCCAAACTGGGCAAAATTTGAGCAAGATTTGCGTTTTGTCCATGTTGCCCGACAATGTTGCTCAGTTTTGGCCATGCCCCGGCCATGCCTTTAGTTTTCTTCAAGTTGGAAGACAATTCTAACACATTTTTAAAAAGGGAAGCAAAGCGAGCAAGGAGACTTTGCTTTTGTTGTACCAAAGCCTTTTTTCTAAAGACAATAGATCTATTGTTCTTCTATTGTTCTTGATATTGTTCCATTCCAAAGATATTGGGCGTAACATACATGTTTTTTTCAGGGTGATAAGGCCTAAGAGTATTGGATAGTGGTCCGATCATCTTTCTAAACTTCTCTGCGGCACTCTTGAGACTCTTGTAAAAAAGTCTGCCAGAGGAAACGAAAGAACTTTGAAGGAGATTTGATTTTTCACATTTCGGAGGTCAACTGAAAACCCAAAACGTTGAATTGTTTCATGCACCCAGTAAGATCTGCGAGGGGTTGTTTTCAACGCAAAGTCTCCACAGCATCTATCCTGGATACCAGACTCTCTCCAAAGGAATTTGTTTTAGAGAGAGTCAAGGACCCAGGATACGCAGCGTCCAACAACGTCTTGGAATAGACCTAAACACAAAGTAAAGCTCTACTCGAGGTGAAGTCTGCAACTCCCTAAAGGAAGTAAATTTCATTGCTGCAAACAAGGCACTCTGTTTCCACATCTCATTGCTAGAAAATTTGGTGGGCTGCAGTCAGAAACGCACGCCGTTAGGTGGCGAAACTGGCAAGTCAGTATTTCAAAAGAATGTTGCGATTTTGTGTAAAGGTCTATTCTTAGGGTTATTGCCACACACCCCCGTCACTTCCCTAGTCAAGTACCCCCCCCCCCCCGGGATGTTGTTCCACTCCAAAGATATTGGGCGTAACATACATGTTCTTTCCAGGGTGATAAGGCCTAAGAGTTGAGTCTGTTAAATCGCCTGCCCTGCATGCCCTGCGTGCCCTATAATCTCCTCGTGCCCGCGTGCCCAAATTTTTGGCGTGCCCTCGTGCCTTTGATGTTGGCGTGCCCTCGTGCCCTCGTGCCCTCGTGCCTACGTGCCAAAATTTTCGGCGTGCCCTCGTGCCATCAATGTTGGCGTGCCCTCGTGCCCTCGTGCCCGCGTGCCCAAATTTTCGGTGTGCCCTCGTGCCATCAATGTTGAGGTGCCCACGTGCCCTCGTGCCCTCGTGCCCGCGTGCCCGCGTGCCCAAATTTTCAGCGTGCCCTCGTGCCTTCGATGTTGATGTGCCCACGTTCCCTCGTGCCTTTGATGTTGGTGTGCCCTCATGCCCACGTTGCTTTAAAACGATGGATAGGCCTAACATCTGGCATGAACTTGAAGATTTTTAAATTACTTTTACGACTGCACCACGTAGCCTGCATTTTAAGGTGCTCGCAATTTTCAGATTTCTTCTGTGATGATTAGGGTAAGATGGGGTAAAGTGAACTATCTAGAATTTTTAATTTTCTCACGTGAATATGAAGTCGGATGAGAAAGATCTTATTTATTCTCATTTCCTTCATATTAAGCCTTCAGAAAATTATAATTTGCAATGTCAGGTTGCTTTCTGAAGATGCAGAAAAATATTCTAGTACAGGCTGCTCAAAACCCTCCTGAATTTGACGGTCGAGGTTTGACCTTCATTTGCACATGCAGTTACAGATCCAAGAATTATGAAGCAAGGATATCTATCGATACAGGAAAGATAGATGGTCATCACCATGAGCTTGCAGTATTGATAACTGCGTAAGACTTTTTTATAGTTTTTGGTTTTACCCCTGAGGTTTCGGGGTAAATTAAACTACCTCGAAAAAGTGTTTCTCTCCGTGGTGATGGTATCTATATGCAATTTAACATTATCCTAAGTGTATTCCCATCATTGTCCATCGATTTGTGTTCAGATTTCACTATGTGACTCGAATTTGTACTCTAAACTAGTTTTTGGTAAATATTTCGATTCTGCAAAGATTCTTCGCAACATAGGCCACAATTTCACTTTTTAAATGCCTATCTTATGGAATTCTCTTGGATTTTTTGGCTTTGGCATGCAAAGGACAGCTTAGAGTCGCAAGGTGAATAATGATTTCAGGTTCACCTCATAGTTGATTGGTTTTATTGAACAATTTGCTAAGTAGTCCACTTTACCCCGTGCGCCGTGTCGGGGTAAAGTGAACTTGTCGAAGTGGTCTCCAGAGATGGCTCCTTTGTAAGACAGTGGAAAGGACACAATGTTAATGTCAAAACAACGTTAGAAAGTTTGCCCTCAGCTGCGGTCTTTTTGCGTATCCTTGAAAAACCTCCAAAATAATTCACTTTACTCCGTCTTACCCTAAATGATCTCCTTCCTTGGTGCAGCTTAGCCGTTAATGTCGCTATCATTGATTAGATACCGTCACATGTGCTTGTTGTTAAGTTTTGTAGATGTTTGTCCCTACAAAACTTAATTTATGCTTTAAATTTTTCATTTCAAATCAAGGGCGATATGAAATGCGTAGTTCTGTTTAAAAAGGACGTATGCGTTGTTCTGTTTAAAAAGGAAGCTGCGTTCATTCTGGGAAAATTCTGTAAGAGAAACAGTCTGCAGAGGCAAACTTTGGGCCATCAAAAGGGGAGAAAGATTATGTTTACAGAGCTGTAAGGACAATAAATGCCATGGAAAGCTTGAAGGTAATGCCAGTAAGGTATGAACAATTTCTCGTAGCAAACATGTGAGCGAATTCGGCCTGCTCTCCTGATCGGGCCTAAACGCACGTTTCATATCGCCCTTGTTCAAATTAAGAAGCATTTCAAGGTTTACCTACCTCAAGAGTCTCCTGAACATTTCGCACTAGGGCAAGAGGGCAAGCCGAAAACCTAAGCACGCGGGCACGAGGGCATGCTAACATTGAAGGCACGAGGGCCCCGGGGGGGGGGGGTACTTCACTTTGGGTAAGACGGGGATGTGCGCCAGTTTTGGGTAGTTTTTGGCCTGAAAATTCTGGGATTGGGGTATCCTTTTACTGGAAAATTTCTGTGATTGGGGTATACTTTCACTCGGAATTTTCTGGGATTGGGGATTACTCAAAATTCTGTAATGGGTGTTGAATGAAAGTACAACTGGATAAATTTTCAAGTTACACGTTGTCAGTTTCAAGTGAACTGATTTCAAGTATTTTTGTGTTGAAAAACGTCCTCAGATCAGAACTTCGTTCCAATGGCCACTTGGAACCAAAATAATCGTTCCCAGCCCTCTATCCCTTATCCTTTTGACGTCGAATTGGTTTTTATTACGTCTTCGATTGGGTATCAATATCTGACATATATTCTGGGATTGGGTATTGTTCTGGAAGTTGACGTCAGGACAATAGTTTAGTTTAGAACAATAGAACAATAGATTAGTTGTAGTATCACGGGACTTTGGGAGAGAGTTGAGTTGAGTTATGGCGAGGCGACAAGCAGCATGGAGTCATGCAGAAAACTTGTATTCATTTAATGAGACTTAAGAGATTCGACGAGGTCGGAAAATTCGAGAGAGAACCGAAATACTTATGGATCATTTACTTGTATATATTCGCCGTTTGTACATAGTTATTCGCTGGTAGTTTAGACGCTGATTTTAGCTGATTCACGCGGATTCCTCAGGACCCTTCAGACCATTTCAGACATTAACGAATTCATCGATTTCGCGGAGCACGCAATTATTTGCCCTATTCGATAGTTCCGACGAACTTTATATACTTTCATAACAGGTATCAATATCGGACCAAATTTCTGGGATTGGGTCGTAGTCGTAACAGAAATCCTTGCGGCGCACACCCCCGTATGAATTTATAGTGAAGTACCCCCCCCCCCCCGGGACGAGGGCACGTCGAAAATTTGGGCATGAGGGCACGAGGGCACGAGGGCACGCCAACATTGAATTCATGAATATAGGTGTAATGTACACGAATACACGAATATATTCGTTGTCATATTCTTTGAGTACATGAATATAACAACAAGAAACATAGCTTATAAGCTTTTACAAATATTCACAGAAATATTATAGGTATTACATGTAAATACCATACATATTACATGTTCTACATTAGAAAACAAAGTTGTTGAGCGTGTTGTACGTCGATTGTACAACACGCTAAGGAAAAGCCCATGTTTTACGAACAACCCTGCGGCAGAGGCGCTGGCTCGCTGCGCAATGCGTAAAATGCGTAGGAGTTTGTCTCATGATGGTGATGTGGTCGTTATTGGCAACAAGTGAGATGGCCCAGAAGTTGATTTTTGGAAGCCGAGGAGAAACAAATATGTAAATCGGCAGTCAGAGATGGTGCCAAGAGTGAGTGACCTATAGATGGGGTCTTCAGCAAGTGTAAAAAAGGAGGACAAATTGAGGAAAGACTCCAGACAACGTAGTGATGTAGTCACGGCGCAAAATGTACGGAAAAGACTCCATGATGAATTTGGCGGGGAAGAAGACGTTGAAAGGAATCAGGATGTGAATAAGGGCCTTGGAATGGCAGAAGTCCCAGTGCTTCTCAAGGCAAAAAGTGCTTTTATGAAGAACATAAGGAGGGAAGATGCTCGTGCAAGAGATGATGGGAACATTGTCAAGAAACAGGTTGATATATTGCATTGTTTGTAGGAAAGTTTGAAAACTGTGTACACCCCACAGCTGTTTTACGAAAGAATGAAGTTGCGATTGGGCCTAAATTCGACCTTAGCGAATTAAAATTGAATTATTCTTTAAAAAGTGATTTTACTTTGAAAGATTACCACATCAATTTGTTCAGCATTAAATTCTGTATCTGCTACATGTTGTTTGATTCAAAATGCATTGATTCTTTCAGGAATTTTTGGCTCCTGACTTCAGCCAGTGGTCGAATGATGAATTTGAACCAAACTTCCAGAGATTTCCTCACTCAAGAAAGCAAAGTTAGAGTGATAGGAAACCAAATATTTCAACTATAACTCAGTGCCTAAATTCTTTGACATCTCCCAGCCCTATAAATGAGACAAATCTGCAATATCCAGTTGATTTAGTCCAACTTTTTGCATTATCGCAACTTTTTCGCGTAGAGCGAGGCTCTGCCATGATGCTCCGCCATGACCGCCTCGTAAGCAAACCCAGTGCTTGAAAATTGTAAATGGCAAAAAGTTGTAGGGTAAGTATTCCACCTTATAATATGCTAAAAGTGTTTGTTATTAGCTTGGCTACGAAATAAGACCTGGCCAAAGCTCAGCAAAACATCAGATCAAACCGAAAAATGCGTGTAAAGTTTTTATTTTGATTTTTCATTCCCTTTGCAATGTCCGACTGCCTTTGGCCACCCCTAATTTGATAGCCTCGTTTTCCCTCTTCAATATGCAATCAAAAAGAGGCATACAGTAAATTCCATAAGGGCTGCTTGCCAACTGATCTGAAACAACCAGCGCTGAGCGGAAAATTTAATCAAACGGAGGACGAAATGCGAATCTTGGCCATGAAATGCTGAAGAATGCAAGATGTTAAACAAAACTGAGTTATAAAATGATGCTACAGCAATGTTATTCAAGGATTTAGCTACATTTAAATGTTTATTTCACGAAAATTGGAGGTGTACACGGTTTGCTAGAAAAATTTTAAGTTTAATGAATATTAGAAATGTGTGATTCTTCGCGGGTTCGAAGAGAAATTTTTGTGGACTTCATCCTCCTATTTTAATGTAGTGAAACAGCTGTGACCCAGGAGGGGATTTCAAGCAGGGATGAAAATGGTGCTGATATATCATATCATATCTATCGATAGCATGCCAATTCGAATTGAAAATGTGCATTTTGGCATAGCACAACTTATAAACAATAAAAGTAAATGTACAATCCTGTTTAATTGATCAATTATGTAATGCGTATCTGCTGTTTCCAATAACTCGACACAACTGAATCATACCCTTTACCACCTTCTACACATAAACCCTGACGGTGCACTTGATCAGATTTTGGTTGGGCACATGCAATCCAATCTGATTTTACACCATGCTCTGAAAAAGTATACCAGACCATATATCTTTCACCAAATTCTTGAAAATACTATTCCTTATACTAAAATGGTGAAAATTGATACGCTAGGTAGGTAGGTATATATGTTTAACGTGGCGAGCCTGCGAAAGTCTGAGAGACTTATTTCCAGCAGGGGCCACGGATGTTTCACCATCAGTCCACCGCAGCTACCCGCCGCAGCTGCCAGATTTCCCTCACATGGCTCTGGTTGACCCGGGCTAGAGTTACAGACAGCAACCAAACTGTCCAGCGTGGGATTTGAACCTACGGCCGTTCTGACCTTTGGCTCACGAGTCAGACGCCTTAACCACTCGGCCACACGCTCGCTTCCAGTCCTGGCCATTAGTATTGGTAAGGCCTTTAATCCAACTGTAACCCCCTAACTTACCCCTTAACTTACCCCCAAAAAGCCACTAACCCCAGCCCTTTAAAATGACACAGAACATAACATTCATCAAACAATATCTGCAAAACTGCCTCAAGCCTTTTCATACAATAACAAATTTCCTTTCAGGAGCCACACACACAAAACTGATTGATTCTTTCATGCCAAGTGTCTGCTGCAATTTTTCAAACTAACCCCACACCTTCCCCACCCATTAACTGGTGATCTTTTCCATTCATGAGACTGCTTCTAATGCCATTGTTTTGACACTTCTCAAATACATCTTGAATGATGATCAAAGATGTTGGGTGTTTTCTGTGACCATTAACAACAAAGGAGATGAGATTCATTCTCTGGAATCAAATTCTTTGTGGGTGCTAATAAAATACAAAGGAAGTAGCAGCTGTGATGTAGAGTGCAGCTTCTTTAAAAGATCTTGATAGAAGAAATTGATAAAATAGAATTTTGAGGAATTTCCATCCTTCTACCCACTCCCCCAAATATCCATTGGATATATTTATGCATGAAGAAATCAATATGTGCAGTATGTGGCTCCTTGATGATCAAGGAAAAACCTACCAACCCCCTTAAGAGCCCAATACCCATAGAAATACTAAATTCAACAGTTGTTGTTGTTGCTGTTGTTGTTGTTGTTGTTGACGACTTATTTTACTTCGAATGAAATAAATAGCTTCTAATCATATATGATATACAAAAAGAAACTAATCAAATTCGAAGAAAATCTAAAGCTAAATAAATGCACTAAATTCGATATGGAAGCACCAAGGAAAAGAAATTTAGTTTCCTATAAGGAGGATGAAAAGTTGCAGTCCCTTCAGAAGGACCTTGAAAAGACCAATTCGATTTTTGAAAAGAAGACACTACACCAATCAATGTAAACTTTGACACAAGTGCAAGGGGGCCAAGCAAGCAGGACACCCACCACACAAATGGACAAACCACACCACAACAGGCGTAGCCATCCAACCGAGCACCCGGTATCTCACCAGCCAACCATCCCGCGCCTGTGTTCATTAGGATTCTGTGTGCCTGCAGACGTTGCAGCCACATTTGATACCTTCCCATTCTTTAATTAAACGTTTAAAAGCAGCGAAGTTATCAGCCGATTTAATCTCATTTGGCAAACTGTTCCAAACTGTTGGTGCCAAGGCTCTAAGGCTATTGGAGCCGTAAGTTACCTGATTAGGCCTATGGTGCAGTAGGTCATAAGGATTTCTTTGAGAACGAGTTGAGTTAGTTGATGATTTGAATTTGAAAAGATCCTTATGAAAATGGGATTCAAATCTTGTCTTGTAAACTTCTATACAGAGGGATCTTAGCCTAGAAATGTGCATGTAGCATCTACCCGACTTCACAAGAAAGGCATCTTACGAGGTTGTGTGATCATTGTATAGAAATCTCAATGCCCTTTCCTGTATCTTTTCAACTTTTTGCAAGAACTTTGCTGATGAAAAATTCCAAACTAACGGACAGTAATTAAAATTCGAATATACAAAACTTTGAATCAACACCTTTCGTTCTTCAAAACCAATGGAAGACTTGAGCCTTTTAAGGACATTAAGCTGAGTTGCAGCTTTATGGCAAAGATTAGAAATATGCGAATCAAAGTTTAGCTTGTTATCAAGTTTTATGCCTAGGAGCTTCACGCTGTCTTCCGATTTTATACTCTTGCCCTGGATACTAATATTAACACCACTGGTATCAGACTGATCTTTTCTATAAGTTGTAAAGTTCCAAAAGATTGCTGAATATGGTCAAGGGTATTAACTTACTTTTTGGTACCTACAGTATTTGGAGATGTCAGTTACAAAGGAAGCAATAGAGATAATGGGCTTTTCATCAGGGGCATATTCATTGGTTCAGAGATTTCTCAAATTTTGACATTTAAACTCACTCTGGAGATCAATTCAACATGCAGAATACTAAGATTCATATTTGTAATGCTTATCTTGTGCCATGTTTTTGATATATGCCATTAAAAATGCACCATGCATATTACGGATTACTCTACCAGGGCTAAAAAACAAAGTAGCATGGTACTGGCGCTATACGAGGTAGCTGAAATGCTGAAATTTCCCAGGAAGGAAGAAGGGAAAAGGAAAAAGAAATCGAAGGAATGGGAAAAGAAGGGAAAGAAAGGGAGGGAGGGGAAAGAAAGAAGGAGGGAAAGGTAAAGGGACCGAATAGAGAGGTATATTTGGAAAGAAGAAGAAAGTGTATTAAAAGAAATTAATGTGCTTGGCTTGCTACTGGACCTTCACCATGAGAAGCAATAGATTTATGACTACACCCATAGTATATATTAGATAAAAGAAAGTTATTGAACAACATATAACTCTACATGAATGCAGCACAGATATAATATACCCTTATTGGATAATTTCTGACATCAAATATCAGAATAACTCTGAAAATGTCATGAGCAAAACTCTTCTGTGTTTTGTAGCATTTTTTCAAAGTATATACTAATGATATTTACTGTAATGCAAAACCTTTATTCAACAGGATAACCATGCTCTGCTGAAAGAAATCTTCCACAGAATTGATCCATCATCAGTTTCTGGTTTCTATGGAAAGGTATTGGGTGAGATTGAAGTTTCAATGAAATACAAATCCAATGAATCTACTCTTCTAGTTAAGATTGGGAGAGCAAAGAACCTCCAATGTCCTGATGTTCACAAGCTACCAAATCCTTTTGTGCAGTCCCAACTGATAGTGAAAAGGTAAACAATATTTTTCATCATTGAACTGTTGCATTGAAGAGTTTTTGAAAGAATCTTCCTGATTTTGGTGGAAAACTGCAATATTTATGCAAAATTCCAGTGTGTCTCTCCTCAAAGTTGATAGGCTACTGTTTAGAATTGTGTTTGAAAAAATACTGCATCTTGAACATCAAAGCAATGATATTGAAATCTGTCTACCTCCATTGCTAATATGTTGCATCAGATTCTGTTATTAACTTGACTGTAATTGGCCAATTCTTGCCAGTGCATACAGTATGGGGGATTTTCTGCAGAAGAAAGCCCCTTTTAAAATGTCTACAAAAATGAGTGAACAGGAAGTCATCAGTTTTCCTTATGAAAATGACACTTACAGGTACTGTTTACACCACTTTGACTGTTGAAGCGGCCTCCTTTTGGAAATTCATTAAAATTGCTTTCCAATCTTCATATGAAATTACATAGAGTACCATCGCCCTGCATCGGCACCTTTCAAATAAATCACCTATTATGAACGTTATGATAAGGACTTAAGACAATAATTTGCCGTCAGAAGATTCTTCTGTTCATATGGTGTTTACTGTATCACTTTATCAACTTAATCTTCCCACATTTTGAAGTACAGCCAGAATTTAAAGGAGCAACGGTAAAGATCGGCCTAAATGAATTATATCGCCCTGAACCGGCACCCCTCATTTTACCGCAATCAGCGATCTCGAAAGAAAATTGCACTATACTGTCAAAATAGCTATTTTCTAGGGTCGCATCCCTCATGTAATTAATATTCATTGCATTTTGATCGGATGGAAAATTAAAGATTTTCGTTCCTCCCCAGTTTTAACCTCTCATGCATACTACCGTCATGACGTTATTCCAAAAATGCTCCTCTTCCAACTCCACGAAAGGTCACCAAGTCAGAAATGTGTTCCTAGATTTAAAATATTATTTACCACCTGTTTCTTTTCACAGTGTCGTCCAGCGGAAAGGGGGGAGGTCACTTTTGACAACACGAGACCATTTTCACACACTATGCCGGTTCAGGGCGATTTTTAGCTAATCCACTCGCTTTGGAATAGAAACCCCCTGAACAAAAATGGAAATCAACAACTTGAAGAACTTTTCAAATATTTCATTTAAAGGGGAAGAACAAACTACTGAAACAAGTTATTTGACCTTTGCCAGTATTTTATTAATGAAAATGAATCATAATAAAAATGCGGCTTGGAAAAATGAATGGAGAAATGAACGAACGCTTATCGTCACTTTTCAGGTACGTTGAAAACTTTTTCGTAGCATGTAAACAAAGCCAAGGAAAAGAGCAAGAACAGTCAGAGAGCAAGAATATGGCATCAGCAACCCATTTTCGTGCTTTATTTTCATTTACTAATCCCAGACTGGTCCATTTTTAAAAGTTTTAAAACAAGCCTAAATCTCGGAGAACGCGCTAGGGTGCCGATTCAGGGCGATGGTACTCTAGCCCTGATTTGGATTTAGCACCCAAATTTTAGTCTTGTTTTGTGTTTGATTGTGATATTGATTTTATGATGATGTAAATTAAAAATATTCCAAGGAATTTGACAATGAGAATCTTTTGAGTTTGAATCTGAATCTGGCCTCCAAAATTTTGTATGAAATAAGTTTGATAATTTGCAAAATGAGACTGCTATATAATTGAAGTGGTCTTATGTTTTCCTTGTGAGAGAGTGGAATGCCCCTGAGTAAGTTTCTCAAACTGGAGGAAGATGCAAATTATGTTCAAGTCCTTGCTGTAAAGTTGAAGTATTAGGGAAATTTGGTCATTTTGGACAATTTTTAAGGTTTTGAAAGGAAGTTTCTCAAGAAAATGCTTTGTAAGATCTGGCCTTACTGACCAGTTTCAGCTTGATAAAGTCATAAATCTTTGAAAGTGGTCCAGCGTATGATTTATCACAGTCTGTCAAAAAGTGGGTAGTTTTTTGGTGCAACAAATAGTTCCTTCTTTCTTTAACTTCAGTCATTAAAACCATTGATATATTTTATTGATTTTAGCTTTACAGAAACCAAATGGAGTAAGTGGCTGGAAAACTGCCCATAGGACTTTGAATAATGTTCGAAGCATCATTGATCAAAATCAGCACAGTGTGTGATTTATCAAGGTCTGTCCAAACTAGATCCCATTTTTGCTTGTTTAAAAATCAGAGACCAATTGTGAATATTTCTTATTCCCAGACTTGGAGAACAAGCTGCACAGATGCAGAAGACAAGACAAAAAGCAGACACAGCAAACCCACTTTTTCAAGAGATCCTTACGTTTGACCTAATTCAAGCAGATTTGGTTGATGCAAAGTTAAGGGTTGGTGTCTGGAACAAAGATTCAGTTGCACGTAATGATTTTCTTGGTGAAGCTGTCCTTGAATTATACAAAGAAGAAGTGAATGGTGGTGTAGCTGTCTGGCACAAGTTAAAACCCAGGGTAAGGCTGATATACAGTTAGCAGCCCTATAAAACGTTGCAAACAGTACTCTCATCTCGATTTTACAGCAAATTAAGAAAATCTATTTTATGGGCATTTGTTCTTTATTCTATACCGGGTGTCCCAAAAAAAGTATACGGATATCGTCGACCCTAGCAATAAGAATATAGCGTGAATAAATCCGAAATGATTTTCAAAAGATACCTCGATTCGATAGCTAACTTGAACATAGATACCTTGTTTTTTTATATCGGTGCGTTGAGAGTGAAGATATTAATCTTCAAAGGACAAATTTGTTCCACCCCGAAACCAGAGCTTTGGCGTTTGGGCCTAAGCAAATCCTTGAAGCGCAGTGAATAAAATCAACAAAATTTGAAGACGGCACAACAGATGTGTTTACAAGATAAAGTTTATGAGAGACCTATCGTCAAGGGAGCTTTGAAATCAACTTCATTCATCTCAATATCGATAATTGATTTTACTCATCGGCGAAGAAACTCCCTTGAGCATCTACACACTCGTGCAACTGTCGAATCATTCCTTGAAGAGAATTTGTTATCAGATCTCTCAAGAGTCAAGACTGGAAGGTCTAGAGATCTTTGGGGACCAAAAGATGTCTCCTATCTTGTTGATGACCCACCTGGGAAAGCAGCTTCGAAGATACGTCATGATCACCCTGATCTCGAGAGATCTGATAACAAATTCTTTTCAAGGAATGATTCGACAATTTCAAAAGCGCGTTGAGCGCAAGGGAGTACTTTCAAAGATGAATAGCATTTGTGATTTCTGAGCTCCTTTGACGATAGGTCTCTCATAAACTTTATCTTGTAAACACATCTGTTGTGCCGTCTTCAAATTTTGTTGATTTTATTCACTGCGCTTCAAGAATTTGCTTAGGCCCAAACGCCAAAGCTCTGGTTTCGAGGTGGAAGCAAATTTGTGAGATTAATATCTTCACTCTCAACGCACCGATATCAACAAACGAGGTATCTATGTTCAAGTTAGCTATCAAGGTATGTTTTGAAAATCATTCCGGATTGATTCACGCTATATTCTAGTCGCAAGGGTCGACCAAATCTGTATACTTTTTTGGGACACCCGGTATATACCCATTAAATATCTCAAAGAATAAAGGATCTAAAGGATATATGAAAGAGATAGGCTGCCCAATAGACCTAATTGGCTAAGGTTTGTTTTATGCATTTCAAGTCACGTGACCATACTCTGGGGAAATTTCAGTATTATTCTACTTTTTGCATTCATGACACAACTTTGCATGACACGACACATGTTAGAGAAATCAAATGGAGTTTTATCAAGGGATTGATCACATGACTTGAAATGGGTGAAAACAAACCTTAGCCGATTTTGTCTATTTATTATATATAAGTTAGTTCAGTTATTATTAGTTAGTCATTTCACTCTATTCAAGTAATGTGTGAAATGAGTCCCAACAAAGGCATACAGTATTTGTTAAATGTAAATCGTTTAGAAAATTATTTCAGTATGATGGCCAGCCCTATGGAATACCATATCTTTGCAGACCTGCAACCCTGAAACACAACTCTTGTTCCATACAAACCAATTACCAGCCATTTCCCAATAGACCTTTTAGCTATTCTGACAAAGAATCTCAATCGAAGGATACTTTGCTACATTTTGTAGAATTTTTGAATGTGCACAATAATGATAGAAGCTCTAACGCCTTTCGATCAAACCTCGCGTATAGAAATGTATAAAAATGACTCGATCCAGGCTCTTTTCCTGAATAGCTAAAAGGTCTATTTTTGGTCTTGACATTTCATTTTTGATATCGCTTGCATACTTTTGTCCCACAGCCCACAAAACATAACTTTTTTTACTCATACATGGTAGACATCTTTTGTCATCAGTGAAGCGTGCAACCCTGTCAGCTAGCCCTAGTTTCCTTTGTAGGTTGATCTTGATGTGACTGGAAGAGTTGAACTGTCTCTTCAGTATGATGATTCAAAGATTTATGTCAGTGTACACCAAGCAACTGACTTGAAGATTGCAAACAGCAGCTCAAACACATCAAATCCATATATCAGATGTTATGTAACTGGTGTAGCAAACAGAGAAGAGACGATGGTGAGCGAATTATCTCGATGTTCGATCATTGCTGCTAAAGACCAAGGAGAGGTTTTAATGTCGAGAGGGAGGCAAATTGCTATCAAAGCCGAATGGTGTGTCCCTCTTCCGAAAAAGCGTACGAGATTTTCAAAACTTTACGCTTTTATAGGAGTTTTTTTCGGACTGTTTCTTGAAAACAAAAGGATTTTGCCAAATGTGTACAAGAGTTTTAGAGAGTGACGTACGCCCCTCAATTAAAGTGAATAGAAAGTTTGTTGAGACCACACTCTTTTAAATGTCGAAAATATGCTTATTTTGTGAAGATTAAAGGCTTCTTTATTCACAATTTGCCTTTTGATGAGAAGTTTTACAGGATTTGCTTTTATTTATTTCACGCAGGCTTTGTTTCATTCACCAAGGGGACTTTTTGATTTATTAGTTTTCACTCCAGATTCGTGAAGCTCTAATGATTAATCAGCACTTATAACTGTTTCAAGCTTTATGTAAAGTACACTTATTTTTCAAGAAACTGCTCATAAGAACCTCACATCTCATATCGTCAAAAATTAAGAAAATCCAGTGAGAAAATATGACGTATGAAACTATTCATTTTGATGAAATTCCTGTATTTTGTTACTCCCAACATAGTCTACCTCATAGACGTAGGTTCCGGGGGGGGGCACTGTGGGCACGTGCCCCCAAGACTTTGCATTAAACAAAGAAGTGCCCCTTTTTATTCTTAGAAAATGCCCCTCTTTTCTCAAGGAAAAGTGTCCTCGAAGCGTCGTGCCCCCCCAAATTTGAGATGCTTCCTACGTCCCCGGTGTAGCTCTTTTTTAATAGACTATGCTCCCAACGTACTCGAATGATGTAGTGGCTTGGCCACGCGGTGGACTTATGTCCGCCAAGTTTTCCCAGTGGTCGTTTTTTTGATTTCCTGAAATCTGTAAAAAAGCTCTGGGGGGGGGATTTTTATTGACTGGGAAATTTTCTGAGAACTGGTTTTCCCCTTGAATTCCAAATTCCGCAACTGAAATTTTGAGAAAAGTCTTCAATTTCAAATCAGGTCTTCCCTTCCAAGTAAATAGATACACGCAGTTCTTTATAAGAATCTGCTTATAAGAAACTCAACTCTCAGATCACCACAATTTTAAGCAACTCTGGTACTATTCATTTTGATAAAAGGACTCCTTTACAGACCTTTAGTTTGTTTCACTTGCTTCCTCTGTCATATTACTCAGAAGGTACTTGAGTAA
This sequence comes from Aurelia sp. 3 sensu Dawson et al. (2005), assembly GCA_964020215.1. Lineage (NCBI taxonomy): Eukaryota > Metazoa > Cnidaria > Scyphozoa > Semaeostomeae > Ulmaridae > Aurelia > Aurelia sp. 3 sensu Dawson et al. (2005). The sequence continues at coordinate 13,368,691 of OZ026583.1, forward strand.
TGTCTGAACACTAGAAAGGTTAAAAAACCATGTTTTGATACGTCCATGATTGAACATGAAGACGATTATGGATTCTTTGAGAAACTCGAACAAAGCTCTGAGTACCCAAAAACTGATAATTTTAAGAAAGTTTCAGCATAAGAAACGAGAAGAAAAAATCTAGGGGGGGGGGGCTGCCCGACACAAAACCCATTTTTTACTACCATTTTTGCCCGATTAAAGGCAAAACTATGCCCTAGTGGGACTGATTTTAGAAAATTTCCTCAAAGTTGGGGGTGCCCGGCACCCCTCTACCTCGTACGCTTGTGAGTGTCAATATTGGACGAAATTTTAGTTTCTTATAAAAATTGCGTGCGTAAATACGTGTATATGATGTGCTGTTCTGTTTCGATTTTCGTTGTACAAACTTGCCTGCTGTTACAAAAAATGCTGCTTCAAATGGTTGCTTTTCCAAAATTATCGATCTAGTTCAAAATAATAAACTGAGTGTTTCCCACGTGTTGCGACAGTCTGAAGGGCGTGGGCGAGAAAATTCTTTCCGGGAACTCAGTTTCTTCTTCCTGGTTTTTGGGCTGGCGGCAACGCCCTGGGAATGATGTCTAAACATTCAGAAAAAATTTTGATTTGAAACTTACGAGTTGTTGGAATGGCGGAAAATGCAACTGTAGTTAATCCCCCCAATGAATGAAATAACACCCCCTAAAGGGAACCCGTACCAGGAAGTTGGGCGTTCGTGGATCAGCCTTCACCAAGCAGCTCCCCGTGGGGTCTAAAGGCAAGCACCAAGCGGGAGGCCATCACATTCACACCCCCTCCTCTCCTTGTATTGCATAGCAAAAGGACAACCTTGAGAGGGGGGTTCTCACCACATTTTGCTCCAAATGAATGCCTACCTCCAGCCCCAAGCTACAGGCTTTGCCGCCCTTTACTGCCTGGCGAAAACCAGTCTTTTATGGTCGGTGACTGAGACAGGAAAATTATTTCCCGCTAAACTGATGCACCTGTGCCACAGCTGAAAAGAAGGCTGTGGCAAAGCGGAGCCAAAGAAGAGGAAGAAGAAGTAGAAAGGAACCGGAAGGAACTGAAAGGATAAAGACCGACTTATGAGACAAGCCAGAGTGGAGCAGCTTAACTTAAGATGGATAATGATGTGAGGGAGGGGAGGGAGGGAACGAATCTCGATAAACTTGAGTGAAAACTAATTGATTGCAAACAACTTGCTGCATACTTACATCCGGGACTTTCTCGCCCAACCGAGGCTATCCGAAAATGGGGGGAAAGCCCCTGCGCAGCAACAAAGCTCATTCTTTTGGGTGAATTAACTCCACTTAAACTGACATTTAATTGACATTTAATCCCCCCAATGAATGAAATAACACCCCCTAAAGGGAACCCGTACCAGGAAGTTGGGCGTTCGTGCATCAGCCTTCACCAAGCAGCTCCCCGTGGGGTCTAAAGGCAAGCACCAAGCGGGAGGCCATCACATTCACACCCCCTCCTCTCCTTGTATTGCATAGCAAAAGGACAACCTTGAGAGGGGGGTTCTCACCACATTTTGCTCCAAATGAATGCCTACCTCCAGCCCCAAGCTACAGGCTTTGCCGCCCTTTACTGCCTGGCGAAAACCAGTCTTTTATGGTCGGTGACTGAGACAGGAAAATTATTTCCCGCCACAGAGCGCGCCAAAACGCGACCACCCACACCGTCCAGAAAAGACCAGCCAAAAAACCCTTAGCTGCTACCCAAACGCCGCAAGAAATACGTACCCCTGAGAACCAAGTAATCCAGACTTTAAATAAGCACAGATGAAGGCATAAAAGGCAGGATTTCAAAGTTGAGAGAAGATAGGTGGCACGGCGGCCAGACATAAACTGATGTAATGGCGCCAACCCGGTGGCGCAGTACACACCATGGCCCCAGGGCCAAAACGAAATGGATTTAAAAGCACCAACCCAGTGGTGCAAAAAGCTTGGCCTAACAGCCAGAAATAAAAAGATATAACTGCACCAGCACAGTGGTGCGAAACTAAAGCTAAACGAAACGAAATGGATTTAAAAGCACCAACCCAGTGGTGCACCAACCTTGGCCTAACAGCCAGAAATAAAAAGATATAACTGCACCAGCACAGTGGTGCGAAACTAAAGCTGGCGCGGTGGCCAGAAATGAAATGATAAAACGGCACCAGCCCAGTGGTGCAATACGAATGCTGACCCGGCAGCCAGAAATAACATAATATACCTGCACCAGCCCAGTGGTGCAATACGAATGCTGACCCGGCAGCCAGAAATAAATAATATAACTGCACCAACCCAGTGGTGTAATACAACTGCTGACCCAGCAGCCGAAAAAATGAAATGATATAACTGCACCAACCCAGTGGTGAATGCTGACCCAGCAGCTGGAAATGAAATAATATAACTGCACCAACCCAGTGGTGCAATACGAATGCTGACCCCGCAGCCGGACATAAACTGATATAACTGCACCAACCCAGTGGTACAATACAAAAGCTGACCTGGCAGCCAGAACTAAGCTGATATAACTGCACCCAGCCCAGAGGTGGAATACAAACACTGACCCAGCAGCGGGAAATAAAACGATATAACTGCAGCAACCCAGTGGTGCAATATAATCGCTGGCTTGGCCAGAGAAGTAAAATGATCTAACTGGCAGCAGCTCAGTGGTGACCAGAAAACGATGATTTGCAGGCACTAACCATGTAGTGCAGTAAAAAACAAAGGGGCAGGTGGCCCCGAATAAACTGGAAATCAGGCACCGAACTGGTAGTTACCAGATAATGAGGACAAAGGGGCTATCCTTGTGGTGCTGTAAATGCCATAATCACATGGCCCCGTCCAACAAATGATGTCGCCAACCCAGTGGTGACCACAATAAATGAAAAACACAAAAAGCCCCATGGCGCTACGGGCAATGCCAAATATACGCATTATGAATAGATAAAAGCCAAGATAAAACCACAATTGAGGTATTGAATGAAAAACTTGAAGCGATTAACAACATACAGCGTAAAATAATGAACAACATGTGAACAAACTCTTGAGGTCCTTTGGCTACTGTGTGCTGGCCCCTGAAAGACTGAAACCTTTGATAATAAACTTTGTTCCGAAAAAGAAAAAGAAATAAACTATAACTTTTGTGTATGTCATAGCAAGAGGTCTCACAGTGCACCAACGGATGATTTACACTACAGACTGTCCCAAAGTAGCCGCCGTTGCTAAGCAGGTTGATGCCACCTGCAACTGCTGCTGTGGTAAACGAAGATATACCTTATAAGCGTCACTTGACCAGCGACCCAGAGCTTTAATCAAGTACTCAGGGAAGTTCAGAGTTGCTGCTGTAGTTGCTGCTCCCACACGAAAACTGTGCAAGGTGAAGTGACCTTGCCACCCCGCTGCAACTAAAATTTTTTGCAAACGACTATTCAGTTTGCCCCGTGTGAAGGGGGAACCATCCTGTTGCATAAACAGAGGTCCAGGACTGGGTCCTCGTAACTGTAAGTATGACATCAGTGCTGCAACTGGACATAGCACATTATTAGAGCGAGCCAAGATTATTGAGCAGCCTTTCCCAAACTGGTCCGTCTTCGACCGGGCCAGCCGCAAATAAACCATGTCTGGAACTGGTTGTTTGTCTACTGCAACACTCGTGACTGAAAGGTGGACATTGGCATCAAATCCTGATGGAGGTGCTGTAAATTCAGCTGCTCGCAGGAAGCCAAAGAAAGCCGTGCAACATGCTGCCCAAAACATAACGTCATCGAACAAGGCGAAATTAAGTTGTAACCGAATTGAATGGAGGCACAAGGCAGTTATTGGCTGTTTGAGAGGCCTGTTTGACATGCCTTTTGCCCGCTGCAGACCCTTTATGACCAATGGGATACGAGGTCTATCCTTAAATGGGTCAGAATACCCCAACTGGACATGTAGTGCCCTAACCGCTGACAGGTAAACTTTTAATGTTGAGGCTTGACAGCCTTCACTAACCTCTCCAATGAAGCGCAACAATGTGAGCTCTGAGGCAGGGCAAGGTGATTGGTTGCTGTGCAGAAATGAATGTTTTTCACAGAAGTTGATAAAGAGCTTTTGGCCAGAAGAGTAGGTTTTCTTTGTATTCTCAGACAGAGCCCCTCCTAACAGTGTTTGCCATTTGTTATCCAAGGTGGGAACAGGAGCTTGCGTAGTAGCACTTCTGGAATTGGCAAGGAATTCAAAGCCGCATCTGGGGCAGCACTGTGAAATGCCTGAAAGTTAAAACGGGACAGGGCATCAGCCTTGACATTACGATGACCTGGGACATGCACAGAGGTAAATGTAAATGACTTATGAAAGGCAATAATCGAAAGTTCTCTCAAAAGGAAAGCCAAATGTCGATCTCTGCAGCTGCCCTGCCTCAGCAATGCAACAACTGCTGCATTATCGCATCGAAAGAGTATGCGCTTACGCTCCCACTTGTGACCCCAAATCGAGGCTGCTATCACAGTTGGAACCAACTCCTTTATTGCGATATTCAAGGAGCCAGTCCCAGTTGGCCATTTGCCTGCAAACCATTCTGACTTGTTAATGGCTGCAAAGCCAATGGACCCTGCTGCATCAGATGTAATGGAAAAGTCTGGTGCATTTTCCCACTTTGGAAGGTGGAACAGGCTCTTACCATTCCATGACTTTACAATAGTGTACCACCATTTGATGTCATCCCGTTCCCAAAGCGATAGCTTGACAAAATGGTGGAGTTCTGCTACTGTGTTAGCCCGATCAATCAATCTCCGTAAAAATGGACGCCCAAGGACGACCGCCTGACAGCAATGTTGCAGCAGCCCAATGAGGGATAAAAGATCCCTCTTGGTCCCCGTTTTACGATCTCTCCATGTATCTAACGCCGAATAAATCTTCGTGAGTTTTTCACCGGGTAGCCTAAGTTCTTGTTTCTCTGAGTCCAAAATAAAGCCCAAATACGTGATGGTAGTGGATGGACCCTCCGTTTTTTCTGGGGCAATAGGGACACCCAACTTTTCGGCTAATGATAGACAATTGCATAGATCTGCTTCACAAACTGCTTACTGTGGTGGGCCAGCGATAAGAAAATCATCCAAGTAATGCTGAATATTTTGGACCCCACCAATTTGTTTGAAAATTGACTGAAGTACGTCAGCAAAACGTTTAAAAATTTGAGGCGCCGACCTCAATCCAAAAGGAATAGCAAGATCCAAGTAAAATTGTCCTTTCCAGCGCATCCCCAAAAGCCACCGATCCTCAAGTCGTACAGGCAAAAGGCGGTAAGCTCGTTTCAGGTCAAATTTTGCCAGCAGAGTACCTTTGCCTAATTTCATAACTAAATCAATTGCTTCTGTGATACCAGCATATGAAACTTCAGCCTCTGAATCTGGGATTAGGTCATTGACACTTGCGTCCCTAGGAAAGGACAGGTCCGTGATTAACCGAAATTTTCCAGGAGTGGATTTTGGGATTACTCCAAAACGATTTAATTGCAAAGGTGACAAAGGAGCTTCTTTAAAGGGACCTGCAATTGAGCCAAACTTAATCTCTTCCGCAAGATAATTGTCAATAATCATAGGTTGATCATAGGCTGTTACACAGTTCCGTTTAGCTGATACAGGTGTGCCTTGGTTAACACCCAGATTAAAGCCATACCGGGTACCCATTAAAACCCATTCAGAGTCTGAAAGGTGAAGATTCTCCAGGTACATTTTCCACATGTAAAAATTTAAAGGTGAAATATAAGCTGGTAACGGTACATCAGGTAAAGCATTAGTTGTAACGGATAGTCATTTATAGTTCTTTTTCTTGGGTAGCGGAGAAGGTGAGTGCTCCTTTGACTCTCGTTTCTTGCCGCTATCTTTGGAAATGCCCACCAAGGGTGCAGAGCAGTCTCCCTTTTTGTGGGCTCCATAGCATACAGAACAGACATGAGCATACCGACACCTGGGGAAACTACAACCGTTGCCGTTCCACTTGAAGCATGGCAATTGCTTGGCCTTGGGGGAATCCTTCTCTTTACCACCCTGAGCGCCTCTCGAGAGCACCGTTGTCATCCATACGGTGGGAAGAACTTCCCCCCAGTTCATGGCTGTATTCTCCACAGCTTGTTTTCGGAAAGCTGTATCATACTCCAACCACCCCAGACCCTGCACATCTCGGTGTGCAGTGGCCAGGAGAAGAAAATATGCAATCAAATTCTGTAATTGCCCTGGCCTCTCTTTTGCAACTATGCCAGCATAGACTGCCCATGCCTCGGCCCAGTCAACGAAGCTACTGATTGATGCCAGATCAGACTTAATTAATTTCGACAGTTGGGCTTGTGATGGCTCCTCTGCTGGAAGCTTCTTTGAATTTTTTGGGCGCAACAGACCAAAGTCGACGAATTGGCCCCTCTGAATTTTTGCCACCAAATAGCCTGGGACGGGAGGCAGAGCCGACGACACCGACACAGCTGGCACTGCTTTTTGGGCTGGCAGTATATCTGCTGGGCTCTTACTATTTGCTGGGGTTGGCACATTGGAGGCCCCCCCAGGTGTCAACAAATTTTGGGCAGGCGCAGAAATCAAAGGTGGCTGCTGCACCACTTGCAAAAAGGTAGGGGCAGTTGCAGAATGTGAACTGCCTGCTTGAGTAGTAATGCTGGGCGAAGTAAATTGCAAAGATTGCTCACCCATGCTCCCAGATGAACCTGCACCACTGCCTGCAGCTGAAGATGAACTTTGGGACTGACTGGTCTGATTGGTTTGACCAGTTAGGCCGTTTAAGATGTCAAAAATACGGGCGAACTGTTCCATGGCTTCTGACCTGCTCATTGCACCCCCTCCGGTAGGCTGGGGGTCAACAGCTCGTTCCTGACCTTCTGGAGCAGACATCGGTAAACAAGTAAAAACAAAAATCCTGGAACAGAAATGTCCCAGTCTCACCACACCAAGAACTGCAATGACAAGGAGGCAGCAGAGTACTTCTCTCTTTCTGGCTTAGGCACTTCACTGCACTTCAGCACCGAGGGAAAAACAGTCAAGAGTCCAACTCGCAGCTCGATTCTTTCTGCTCTACAGCAATTCAGGTGATAGTACAGCAAACTGCCTCGACACTTCGACGAACCTTGAGTGATTGAGACTTGAAAAAAAAAACTGAAAGCAGCCACAGCGAATCAACGAATCTCGATAAACTTGAGTGAAAACTAATTGATTGCAAACAACTTGCTGCATTGCTGCATGCTTACATCCGGGACTTTCTCGCCCAACCGAGGCTATCCGAAAATGGGGGGAAAGCCCCTGCGCAGCAACAAAGCTCATTCTTTTGGGTGAATTAACTCCACTTAAACTGACATTTAATTGACATGATTTGGTTTCTAACCGTAGGCAGACTTATTACAGATGACGAAAAAGACTTGGGGCAAGTCTAGGTTAGCGTCCACACGGAGACGGCGTTTTCATTCGCCGAAAACGAAGCTTTTCGAAAATGCTTTCCAGAATGGATCTTTTTGAAAACGCCGTTTTCCTATTCTCGTGTGCACGGGAGGAAACTGAGCTTTCCGAAAACGCTGACGTCACAGTGTCGATTTATAACCAATCACAGCATGTGCTCGGATCTTTGGGGATCACGCGAGGGTATTTTGTTTATCTGTTTTCGGATTTCGAATATCACAGCGTTTTCGTGTGGACGGGGATAATTTTAAAAACGCTCCTCGTGTAGACGCGGATATTTTTTCATAGGGATAAAAAGATTCGTTTTCAAAAATATCCGGATACTTGTGGACGGGGCCTTCGTGGGGCAGGCGCATCCCAGGTTTCTCCCAAGGTAGACTCCCAGGGACTGACCCAGTGCTCCTAGCTCTGCTGCTTTTAACTCCGTTGATTCACTTTAAAGGTCGTTGCGGAAAATTTAAACCCAGTATTTGAAGAATCATTTGAATACGAAGTCTTTCCAGAGGATCTTCATCAAAGGTATGTGTTGTACCGGCTGTTTGAAAAATGTATCTAGATCTACGGTAAATGCCCGCATATAAGAACCTACCAAAATAAGAACCTAGAGTCTGTTTTTCCTAAGTTATGCACCTCGTAATTAAGAAGCTGTTTCAGTTTAATGAAAAATAGGTTCTTATTGTAGGGGTAGCAAAGTTCATTTTTGATTGTTGTTATGAAATTCATTTTGGCCCCAATGGCTGTTAAAGTTTGATTCTGCTCCCCAATTGGTTATTGGGTCCATAAAAACCATGAAAACCCTTCCAAAAAATAATGGGGCTGAACATCTTTTGGAAGTCTCCAAAAGGGCCCACACAGGGCACCCTTCAAATATAGACTTATGCCTTTTCGTCCCTTGTTTCCCTGCGTTATTTGATTTGCTGATATCACTTGGTCAATAGGGACTCATAATATTACGCTTATCTAATGGGCCCACTTTTTCAAAATGGCCTAAAGAGGTGGGAGTTCTCGTACACTCAACAAAATCGCTTCAAAATCTGGTTTAAAGAGCTCGAACATTGAAAAGCGAAGTTTTAGTACAAAGAATGATGTTGCGTTGACCTACAAAGCGCAAAATGCGTACGTTTCAGGCAGTAATCTTCCTCTGCAGAAGCAAAATAGATCCATCGAAGCTGCGAGAACTCCAGGCTGCTGCAACCCTTCTTTAAGAGCAACAACAACAACATTCTGAATAGCGGCCCCTGATTGGTTAAAAACTGAATTCTAGCGATTTCATTGGTGAATACGGAACCACCCTACGCGGGCCTAAAGTGGGCCCACTATTTAAGAGTAATGTTATTAGTCCCTCTTGACCAAGGAACGCAGAGAAACAAGGGACGAAAAGGCATCAGTCTACTTCAAATAAGGAAGGACCTTTGTACCTTGAAATCAGTGTTAGTGCCCTTGAAATAAGAACCTATTTCAGCCTCTCTCTCAAAAAAGTAGGTTCTTATATGCGTGCGGGGATTTACTGTATTTGGGTCCAGCAATTTGTATTTAGCTTTAATCAATGGCTTATCATGCTCAAAGAAGTTTGTGTCAACTTTCATCTTTATATTGCTTCTTTTTTTCTGTTTGTTGTCTTTGGTTGATCATTTGCAAGAAGTGTTGCATTTTGGATTGATTCACAGACAATAGACGATTACGCTAAAGATGGCTGCGAGGAACTTTTTACCATGATCCATTGCGTTCGAATTACGAATTTTTAACGATTCAATAGGAATTCGATTAAAGAACGCAATGCATCTTGGTAAAAAGGTGCAAGCTCTCAAGATTCAAGCTCTCAATTTTTTTTCAAGTTTCTTAAAAAAACAGTTCTTTTAATCATTTGATAAGTGTCGATCTATCGATTAATACGTCGCTACACGCTGCACTGTTTTTGATTTGGTAAAAAGGTCCTTGCCGCCATCTTTAGCTTAATCGTCTATTAATAACTGCCGTTTTTTGCCACCATCTTGCATTGGTTTTACAAGGTTGTAACATGATCAAAAACAGGTTTAAACTAGAATGTTGAGGTGGTCTCTCTGTATATCATTAATGCAATGAGCACTGCAAGGCTCGCTTTGGTGCGGTGAAAAAAAAACAAGCGAAATTTACTTTGAACTGTAATCAGTCTACCGTATAGTGAGCAAGCAATAGGCTTGCAACTATTTTACATTTTTCACTCACTTATATCATTGTCAACTAGCTCGTATAAATTTTTTCACATTCTGAATAGAGTTCTTGTGCTGAATGTTTTGAGTAAAGAAACAAGTGGTAAAGACACAAGATTGGGTGATGTACACATTCCGTTGCGAGAGATTAATTTTGAGAGACCACACAAATGTTGGTATGAATTAGCAGATCTGGTATGTCAAGTTATGTCTAGTTACTTTATTTTGATGCTGTGGAGGTGGCCTTTAGCAAAAATTGTATTGATGCAAAAATGAATAGCTAGCCTGATCAAGAAATTATTTTTGAAGTTTTTTGATGTCTCGTTCGTTTTGAAGCTACCAAGATAGCTTCAGGAAAATGTAGCGGAATCTTTTATCTTTGAAAGGTTACCGTTGGAAGAACTTTGAAGCTAAGCTAAATTATGGATAAATTGTCTTGCAAGTTGATATAATGTTTAGAAAGGCAGTTGATTAAAGAAAGTTTTTTATTAGATTTCTCTTTGGAAGCATATTAAACCTTCTATACTTTCTTGACTTTGTGCAAACAACATAATATCACCAGCCAATCCTCAAAATAATTGACAGCTTGAAAATGAAACAAGGTATCAAAAAGTTGATACAAAAGTTTTTCCCATTCAAAAGTGCTATCAATTTGCATCAATAGAGATTTTTAGCTTCAGATCACCTTTAAGGCTACATTCACACTAGAATTATGACGATGAGTCCCTTGTATCCCTGCGGTAAACCTTGCCCAAGAGGGACTCATAATGAAACAGTGAAAAGCTTGGCCCTATTTTCTTCAATCATCAATGGAATTTGGCTTCGAATCTCAATCCCGTGGGAGTATTTTCAATTCTTCAATTCTTGAATCGAAAATTTTACACCATAACAACAGTAATTCACAACTCTCGCAATCTTTTTTTTTTATAACAATCATAAACATATAAGTTTTACAGGTGGTCAATACCTACAACTAAGTCTATGATGATGATGATAATAACAAGAACAAGAGAACGAAACAAAATGTCAGCTAAATCGAAGATACTAAAGTTAGTCACACTTGAGACATGGGGTTGTTGGTTTTTTCGTGTTCAGTTCTTTTCTTTGAAATGTTCGAAATATAATTCAAAAGACCTTGAGTAATTTGTTGTTGTTGATTAATAAAAAGGTATTGGAATAGTTGTTTGTCTGTTAGTTTCTCACAGGGTGGAATTTGTTTGAAAATATTTGACATAAATTGTTTTCGAAGGGTACCATAAAAAGGGCATGTCGCAAGGATTGGTACTGTGGAAATGGCGAAGTTTGGGCCTAAATAGGGCCATGTTTTTCATAGTAATATTATGAGTCTCTGTTGACTAAAGCGCCATCACTAAGTCAAAGAGCACAGGGACACAAGAGACTTCGTCATAAGCCGACATTCACACTGCTTTGGTTTCATTGCTCATCATCTTTGTTGATTGATGAAAACATTAGCCCATTCATATTGCTCCTTTTTCAAGTGAAAACGCTAATGAATATGATAGGCGTTCACACTGCTCTGAACAGGGAAACTTTGTTGTTTATTCCCTTGTTGGTAGAGCTGTCATAAGTGTGGCAATTGCCAGTTTAAATCCCATTGTAATCATCAACCAACCCAAAAAAATGTAAAGCGTTTTCAAACGTCTCCATTTTTGGCGTTCATACTGCAAACGGACGGTTTTCGAATTTATCAATTTTCATAGTTGTTTTCGAAAACCACTGCACTGTTTTTACAGCAGGGCATTGTGAAGGCATACAGATTGTTGCTGTATCGGCATTCATTGCACTACTACGTAGTCGCATCCTGGGCTGTATCCATCATAGGATTTTATGCCCCTTTAAATTTCTGTTGTAGGATTAATGACCCCTGTTAGGACCAGCTGACTTGAATCATTTACCACATTCATTGTCATCACTTCTAATATTTTAGTTGTCTTTCATTCCGCGTTATATTATTATTTCTTGCATAAGGGTATATAAAGAGCAACTTGGTTACTTAGAACAAGAATAGTTATGGCCTCGTAAGACAATGTTAAGGATGCAGGCGCATCCTTAGGTTATGGCATGTTACTATTGTTCCAGGCGTTATGTGCAGTGCTTTCAAAAGGGCTTTAGCTTTTAGAACCTGACAAGTTTGTATGTTGAATTTTAGGTGGATTTGTTGAGATCCTTTAGAGTAGACTAGTCTTGGTACCAATCAAAGAGACAAATATGGATGAAAGTAATTAAGAATGCTGGAAACTGGTGTTAATTCATTTAGAAGACTGCTCATGGCCAAGAACCTAAACAAATGCAGAATGATATTTGGAGACAAGACACCTGTTTTCATCTGGTGTCACCACTTTCAAGGAGTGAATGGGGCCTAGGACCATGTACTCCCCATTATTATTTGCGATTGTGCAAGGTACTTGGAATAGACAGGGTGTCCCAAAAATGTGTTCCGTTCGTGTTGCTGCTGTGTAGGAACTGTATTTTCAGTCTTGTCAGTTTCCCACAGTTGCAAAGGCCAGGCTTCAACTTGGGGTTTGAGACCTTATTTTAGTCCATCTGACAACTGGTTGCTGACTTACAGCAGAAGAAAGACGAAATAGGTGTTTACTTTTCTGCAATGTTAGAATTAGATAAATTTCAAAGAAAGAGCTCAAGCATTGTATTTGAATCCTTTTTGAATTTTTGAAAAGGTCAAAGTTTTGTTTTAGTTACAATACAACATTGTCAACCAATTTACGAATGTGACTCATTAAGAACTTTCTCTTTCAAAATTTACATAAAATTGACTGTTCCATGAATCACCAGCCTCTTGTCTGATTGGCTAAAAAGGTCGCAAACTCTACTGTGGGGCCCCTCGCAGCAGCCACCCAAGTGGGGCACAATTTTTTGGAACACCCTGTATGTGTTAGGCGTCCTGAAATATTTCACTTTCAATTCGAATGAAACATTGTTATTGTAAATTTAATCTGCTGCTTACTTTGCTATTGAAGAAGGGCTGTTATTTCCTTTTTACGTTGTACATTGTGGCTTTTCTGACGTTTGGAATACGGTAACTTTTAGAGCAATACACCGCATACAAGAAACAAATGGTCAGAAGATGGTCTGTCGCAGGAATTCAAAGAAGCAATGCGTGCACATGCTATCTATCAATATCCGCATTGCTTGTTTCAAGGAAAACACAGTGGCAGGAAGGTCAGTTCTCGTATGCATAGTTTAGATCTTTTGCAATACATTTAGCTATGCAGCTATCATTTCATTGCCCTTACCACCAACCCCGCGATAGGCAGGGCTCATGCGAGGTCATTCACGTTGTTCTCTTGTGAAATTGAGCGATGTTCCAGCCTATCGGGGCAATATTCTTCTGTGAATAGGAGGCGTTAGCTCACGTTTGACCCCGCTTAAAGCACCAAGGGTTTAAAAGCTGTACTTTAGGGGAAGCGAATCGCCCCACATGTCCCTGCTCTCCAGGGCGAAATTTTCAGCGGTTTCTTGTTCCCGTTTTAGAATTTCACACTGTGAAAAGCTAAAACACAGACAACGATTTCGCGGACAATTTGAACATACGGAATTTGCATGTTCGTCACCTATTCCTTTCGTTACTGTATTTCTCCGAAGTAAACGTTTCTCCTTATGGAATTAGGGGTTGGACATAAATCCGTTTCACATGTTGATTTGTAGTTTTTCGACTTAATGGTGATTGTTTTGTAACGTAAGGCCAAGTCATCGCGCCATCGCAGAGGAAAAACAAAGAAAATAGTCAAAATCGCTCGTATCATCTGATCATTAACGAAAGAAACGAACAACGGGCCTGAATCTATCTTTACGAAGGAAACGATCGGATTTTACTTTCAGACAGCAATCTTAGCAGAGTTGATTCATATTGTGGCAAAGTTTCACATAGTGAGCTCGTTTCATATTGTCATCTGTCGTTTCATATTGTCGTGTGGTTTCATATCGTTGCGTGGTTTCATACAGTAGGTAAGCTCGTCTGATGTTGCTGTGCCATTTCTTATCGTAGTGCCGTTTCATATATCGTAATGTTGTTAACTGTGGTTCCTCACTGCAGGGTCGTATCGCATCGTAGTGTGGTTTCTTGTTGTATTGGCGTTTCATGATGTGGAGTACGATCGCGGGCTGGCTGATCAATCATGATCAATCAACAAATCACTTGTGATCAACTATAACCACTATATAAAGCCACGCAACGATATGAAACCATACTACGATATGAAACGCGCAAATAAGGAACTAGACATTAAACGAGAATAGTATGTGAAACTTTGCCACAATATGAATCTACGACTCGGCCTTACGTTACTTGACAATCACCATTAAGTCGAAAAACTACAAATCAACACGTGAAACAACCCCACAAACTCCGAAATGGAATTATGTCCACCCCCTAACTTCATATGTCCCTGCATCATTTCCTTCGTATTGCACAACTATTGGGCTTACGTTTTGATAGGCGAGGTGAAATAAGCCGAGAGAATCGAACAAACACATTTCTTTAGTCAGTTCTCCGTCATTTTTCCTTGGTGAGTTACTCAGTAAGATCTCAAAACAAATAAATAACTCAAAAATAATTTCCAAATAATTACTATTACTGTACAGTGCCAAAACATTTCTGAGTGACCCGGGAAAAAATAAAACTGCAAGTTAAAAAAGTTTCTTATCTTTCAAAATCCAGGTAAGGTTGTTTCTTAATTGTGCCTACAGTTTCTTATAAGCTGTTTCTTACAAAGAAGATTACATGTATCTGTACTCAATCCCATTCTTCAAACGACCACCTCTGCTTGGATGCAATCTCTACAAAGGGTGGAAACGATTCCAAGAACAGTATTTGCGCAATACGAAGGAAATGATGCGAAGGGAAAACGTTAACGTTGGAGAAACACGGAGAAACAGGCTACGAAAATTCAAATTCATTGTATTTAAATGGTCCACGAAATCGCTGTCCGCATTTTAAGATCTTCACAGTGTGAAATTCTAAAATGTGAGCAAGAAAGCCATGGACTGTTGTTGTTCTCGTTTGATCCATGTGTCCAGGTAGTCCGTGTTTTAGAACTGGCCGGCAAATAGCCCTGCACCAGCCCTGCATCGGCTCCGACTATCCCGGGATGGGGGGCTGGGGCAATAAAATGATAGCGGCATTATTTGACATTCATAGTCTTTTTGTTGCGCAGTTAGTTTAAATTCATTCAACTGCTCAACAACTAGCACTTGAATAAAGATGCCCATCTAACACATCTTCCTTTGGGGTTCTTTTCCATCACAAATCCTATCCTTGTCCATGTTTTCCTAAGCAATTTTTCCAGACTTGTTTTCCATTCAACAAAATCTTCATGATCAACGAAAGGTGGTTGGGTTTGATCAAACTTGGGGCTCTGGCTCTGCATGATTGTTTGTTTCACTATTTTGAAAGTCGTTTGCTGTCCTGCAGCATAGCCATTGGGCTGGCAGGGGCTAAAGCCCCCTGGCACTTTTTTCAAAGATGGGGGTTGACATTTTCGCAAATTAAGAAACTGTTGTTTGGTGTGGTTGAAGTCATATGTTTGGTTGTTTTCCTGAAGAATCTCATAACCTGGAGCTCTTGATGTAAAATTTCCCCCAGTGACAAATCAGCTTTGGTCTGAACTGAATGATCGTCATGTTGTCCGAAAGTAATACTGTATAAATGATATTGTAAATGGTATCATCGACCTCATGTATACAAATACAGTCTATTTGAATGAGAACAGACTTTTTTCAGCAATAACTTGGCAATATGAAGGAAGCTAATTCTCACAAAAAGATGTTTTCATTATATATGGGGTGTGGTCTCAAAATATTCCGAGACGTCCGAGTTTTCGACCTGGCAAACTACTTGCTTCATTCAAAGAAGCTCAGCCCCTGCACTTGTAATTGTAAATCGCTGCATGGTCCTTGATGTCATGTAAAATGGACAATGTTTGATCGTTGTGAGAGCAAAAAACATGTTGTATGGCATCTTTCAAGGCAGAAAATTGAATTTTTACCTTCAGGTCATTATTTGCAGACCCAAAAACCTGCAAAAATGCTGCAACTCTTTCATTGTTCAAAATTTATTGGAGAAGGAAGACTATATGAAAGCATTCTGGAGATGTTTGGTTTTACAGCTACAATGCCTGCCAAAAGTCCTTGGAACACATAGGCCACTACTTTATAATCCACATTTCTAACTACCATAAGCCATCTGGTTTTAATACCCCTCACCCCCAAAACAATGTTGATTTAAAAGGTTATTTTCCTGGCATTCCAGCATAGTTGCAGATTGTTGTCATCCCAATTTTTTTATCACAAAACTAGTGTCATTCCCTACAATTTACACACAACACTTTTCCTTCATCTTTTTATGGATTAAGAAAAGAACATGTTTCTTTTGTAGATGGTTGCTGTGAGTTGTAATAAAGCTAATTCATCTGCAAAAATGACTATTGTTAATGGTCTTCCATTGAGGGAGTGAAAACATAATCATGATGATTGGTAAAACAAAGCACAGAAAAAGGAGCCTACTGCGAACTTTCCTGTTCAAATGTACCACAGCTATCACCACAAGATCATTGTAGGATTCTAAAGCCGCAATTGATGACTTTCAGTATAAGGTGAGTCAAAAAATTTGTGCACGTTTGGTGGGCTGTGGAGCTGAAAGATGTGCCAACATTCAAAATTAAACTATTAATCTATCAGCCAAAGGCTCGCTTACTACGGATGTGAAAATTTGTTTTTAGTAAAATTGCTATCTTTGAGACATAATTTCTGGAAGGAGCATGACGTATAAGAACAAAATTCCACATACCATTCTGGTCCATGATTTGCTTGCTATTGAAACTGAAAATTGTTCTGAAACTGACAATTGCATAGAATCTAAATTTCAATGATACATCAATCATGGACCAGAATGGAATGTGGGATTCTCAATTCCCACACAAACCCCTTACAGGCATTTTCTAATTCTTGGATCTGAACGATGAGTAATTTTAGTAAATAGTGTTTTCATCCGGTTAGCCTTTTGACTGAGGCTGCGTTCACACGATGCCGGCACATTTTGAAAACGATGAAAAATGTGACGGTAGCAAAATTTGAGCTAGCGTTCACACGATGCCGGAACAATTTGAAAACGGTCAGAAATTTGCCGGTAAAAAGCTCGTTGCAAGACTTTGGTGCCTATTAAGTAAACCTAAATCCTAAGAATCGTTCAGTCTCGTTCCAAAAGCGTCTGAAAATGTTCTATTTTCATCATTTTAAAGTGTTTACACGATGCCGTTTCCAAAATGTGCCGATTAGAGTTCCGTTTTCAAAATCTGCCGTTTTCAAAATCTGCCGGCAAAAAATGTGCCGTTTTCGTGTGAACAGGAGGCCTATCCGTCGAATTTTTCACCGTTTTCAAAATGTGCCGGTATCGTGTGAACGCAGTCTGAGATATTAAAAGCATAGTTTGGAATAACTTTTGATCTGCAGTCCACCAAACATGTAAATTTTTTTTTACTCATCTGCTACATATGTACAGAGAGAGACAGTTTCATCAAAAAACATTTACAGGTAGCAATTAAGAATCCACCATTTAGTTGATTTGATTACAAAATGTTTACAGCAAAAATTCATTGATTACCAGAAGTACAGTACAAAGTTAAGTGTTTCATGAATACTTTCCAGTGTAAATATTGATTCCAGCCTAGATATACCATAAATGATGCTACAATTACAGTGTGAAATCATTGTCTAAACATGAATCAACTTCCAATCTTGTTGGACTGTTTTTGACATTTCCATTAAGCAGGGGCGGATCCAGCCTGAAGTTGAATGAGGGACAGCCTAAAGAGAGGCGCCCAAAGTATTCTTCGGTTTTTTCATTAAATAATGTCATGATTTGTACGTTTGCCCCAAATTCTGATTGAAACAGTTAAGGAAGAGTGTCTTAGGGTTATGATGAGGGGCACACTTCTCCCCAAAAAAGGGGGCCAAGCTGAGTTTCCCTCGTGAAGGGGGATCCGCCACTGCTAGTAAGACCTTTAAAGACATTGGTTTTACTGTTTCACTTATGAATTACAGTCGGGGGATGGATGGATTGAAAGATCACAGGGAGGAATTCCAAATTTGCACCTTTCTTGAAATGCTGTACCTATATTGTAAAACATTAGTGTATTCAGTTGTAAAATGTTCATGTACAGTTAGTTAAGCTCAAAATAATTCATACCCAAACCAAATTCTGTGTATTTTGCATCATTCTATTTGAGGACCAGTTTTACTCTGGCTCTGGCTGAAGTTTTATAAGAATATCATTTAGGGCTCAAAATAAGCACAACAAGAGACATTTGAAGGAATCCTAAGCCTGGTTTTCATTCAATCATAATTCATCATTGATCATTGTCTTAGAGCATCACCGATGATCTCCAGTGCTCTAAGACAATGGTTGGTGATGAACTACGATTTAATAAAAAACCAGGCTCTATGAATTATTCCACAAATATAACAATCTAAAATAATCCAAATACAGTATGGTATGCCATTGGTATCAATAATTTTGGGTTTAACTGCACCTACGCATAGACCCGCTATCCAAAAAGAGAAAGGGCATTACAAAACAAAGTGCAAGTTTGCCACTGCAGCTTCCAGGCCTCTGGATCTTGACTTCATACTGCCTTTGTTGAAATACTTCACACATTATTTGAATAGAGGATTACCATAATTAATTTAGCACGCATAGTAAGCTGTTATCTTTCTCTTTGAACCTTTATTCTGTAGGATAATGGGTCCATTGTAGGCTCTCATTCATGTAGCCCACTCTAAAATCCCACAGAGTTATGAGAAACAGCAGTACCAAATCTTTGCTTAAGTTTCATTAAGTACCTACCCTGGCCATCCCCCCAGGCAGCCTGGGGTCAACAAAAATTTCTTGCACAAATGCCCAGGGACCAGGCAATTTTTCTGGCAAATGCCCAGGGGCTGGATGCTGAAAAAGTTCACATTTCTAGTAAGTTTATAAGCAAAAGCTCCCAGTTTTTGTTAAATGCCCTGGTGGCCAAGGAAAATTGGCAGTCAAATGCCTGGGGGCCAAGAACATTTTATGTGCAATTATGCCTTGGGGTTTCCCATGGAAATGGTCAGGGTAAGAATTGAATGTGACATTGTGATGCAATGAAAGGAAATCAAAATTTCACAGTTGCTGTGAGATCCCTATTTTCATTTCTTGGAATTAAACAAACCAAATTTCATGGTTATGAACAAAACAACCAACCCAACCCAGGTGTAATGGCCAATGATAAATCAAAAGATCTGTCTAGTTCAGGGGCGAAGCTGGCCCAAGATGGTTGGTCATGCCCTGCGCCGAAGGCGCAAGGCAGGAAGCTCTTTGCGCCGAAGGCGCAAAGAGCGCGGGGGTCCGGGGGCGGAGCCCCCGGAAAAATTTTTCAGACCACGCCCCTTTTTCACCTGGAAACGCCCCTTTTTATATAAGAGGGGGCAACACCCATCCCTATGCAAGTAAAATATGTACCTGCACACAGAGGGAAAACCCTTTATGTTCTAAAATTTTAGACCAAAATTTGGTGTTCAAATGTTTTCGTTTTAAGTCTGAAACTTTATGGAGACATTTTATGATTGCCATAAATTTGGCAGGCATTATGCCAAGTAGCTAATCTTTCTGAACAGTTGCCAGGCAAATTTAGTCCTCAATGAATATTCAGTGAGTTAAGCTCAAGCCCCACGTCAAGGGATTGCCTATAGCTTGAGTTTTCCATTTTTAAGCAGAAGGAACCCCACCAGCCCATGGCAACAGTAAAACTGGGGGTAATCAAACTGCATTACAATTGATCTTGAAAGAAGATTGGCTGTTGTGGGAGCAAGTTCTTCTGATAAGTAACAAAATATGATAACACTGCAAGCACCAACAGGAAAGTTCTCTTGGAAAGTTCCTTTAATCAGTAACAAATTATGATAATACTGCACAAACAGCAAAGTTAATCAGCAACAATTTGAAAATTAATATGATCTGATTGAATGCATAAAAACATTATCCTTTGTGAGATATGTAGTTCCTTTAATCAGCAACAAAATATGATAACACTGCAAGCACCAACAGGAAAGTTCTCTTGGAAAGTTCCTTTAATCAGCAACAAATTATGATAACACTGCAAGCACCAACAGGGAAGTTCTCTTGGAAAGTTCCTTTAATCAGCAACAACTTATGACAGAGTTGAGGAACCATGATCTGATAGAAAGCATAATATGGCTATAATGCACAAACAGTAAAGCTCCCTTGGAAGTTCCTTTGATCAGTAACAAATTATGACATCATTGCACAAAACAGAGAGTTCTCTTTAAAATTGTTTGATCAGCAACTGTTTTAAAAGTTTCCATGTCTTTTGAATTGCTTTACTTGTACAAGAAATTGAGTCTTCTAGGTTTTTCAATGAATTTTTCAGCAATCAAATCATGAAGTTTCTTCGTATCCTCAAGTTCCTTTAACAGATCTTTATGAATACTTATTCTACACAGAGATCCAAGACGTTCCTGGCCCATTTTATTGCGTAAGTATGTTTTGACCCTCCTCAAGCAAGAAAATGATCTCTCAACTGATGCACTTGACACTGCAATGGCAGAATTGAGCTTCAAGAGCTTTACAACTTCTGACAGACTTCCTTGCAATCCAAACTCATAAAGATAATTCAGAACCTCCACTGAGCTCTTCTTGTAAAAATCATTGTCCCTGTATATAAAAAGCAATTGGCTTTGAAGTAGTTGGATGTTAAAAAGGGGACCATATTTTGACTTTAAGAGTTGCAATTTGTCTGCTGGAAACTCAGCTTTCCATCTGGCAAAGAAATTTGGGTTAACCAGATCCAAGAATGCAAAGTGCTTACAGTCTGCAAATCGGTCATTGAGCATTGCAACTGTGTTATCAATCACTTGAAAATAAAGCTGCTTGTAATTATGCTTTCTATCAGACCTTGATGAAGGCTGGCCAACTATTGCAACTGCTGATTCAAAAGTATTGTGAAAAGCTTCATCTGTTCGCATATCTGTTAAGAATTCAGCAAAATTTGTGATCATTCCAACACCATAGCTAAAATCTGTTGACCTATTTTGAAGAACATCATACAGAACTGATGACTGGCCTAGAATCTTGCCAAAAACAAACACCAAAAAGCAGAACAAAAAGCTGTTGAGATACTGCAACAGTCCACTTGCTTGTGTGAGGGTTGCATCATCCCAATGCTGTGAATTGTTGACAATCCCTTCAAGAACATCTATCAAGACTTCATACTTGTCTGCAATGACACGAACAGTACGAGAGCGATAATACCATCTTGTCTCACCTGGGCGCGGGATTTCAATGTTATGAGACCTGAAAAGTTCTTTCCTTTTGGAGCTGAGACTGGTGAAAGTACTGAAAGCACTGACATTTGCAAAGAAGACTTTGACAGAAGAAATAGAAGAGGCAGATTGGCACAAGACAAGGTTTAGTCTGTGAGCAGCACAGTGAAAGAAAAAAGCAAAAGGGTATTCCTCACGGACGAGAGCCTGTACACCAGCAATATGGCCAGACATGACAGTGGCACCATCATATGTCTGCATTATCAATTTGTTCTGCAAAGAATCTCCATACTTGCTAAGAACCTTCTTGACAATAACAGTTATTGCCGGGGCTGTTCTATCTGTGCTGACATCAGCAAACTTCAAAAATCTCTCAACAATTTCCCCTTTCTTATCTAAACGAATTATTGCACTTAACTGTTCCTTCGTGGAAACATCAGTTGTTTCATCAATTTGGATGCTTAAAAATGTGCAATCCTCAATTTCTTTGTCAATCTGATCTTGAATTACAGAATCTATGCATTCAATCAGATCATTTTGAATGTCAGCTGAAACACCAGTAAAAACACCAGCATTCCCTGTTTCAAAAGCTGCTAACCTGCCACGAAGGCGGCACTCAAAAACAGAATCAAATTTCCCTATCAGAGCCAAGAGCTCTCTATAGTTTCCTTTATTGAGGCTTAAACTAGATTCATCATGGCCTCTGAATGGCAGTTCTTGTTTGGCTAGGAAAAGAACTGCTTCTGACAGGGTTTTTAACATTTCCCTGTTCTGTTTCACCTCTTCATTGTGGCGCTCCACCTCTTCCCTCCTTGCTCGTGAAAATAAAACGTCCACCCTCTCTGTCACATCGAACGTTTTCCACATTTTATATGCCCCCAAATGAGCACTGGCCTTCTCATGCTTTTTGCAATCACAGAGGAACCCGTGCATATTGGTGTAGCCTGTCTCTGTCCATGTTTGGGATACACCCGGCCTAAATAATAAACATGGCCAACAGAAAAGCCCCTTCATACCTTCACTCCCACACAGCCAATCCTTCCTTTGATACCACTCCTCTTGAAAAACTCTCCCTCTGGTCTTAAGTTGCAATTTTGGCATCGGTCGATGTTGTTGAACGATAAGCTTCTGCTCAGCAACAGTCCTCGAAGCAAAGGACTTTCTCGATAACTGAGACACAAGGTCTCGATCAGCAATAGCTCCTTGAGCATGAATTTGAGCCATAGTTCTTGTTGAATTTCGAAATGAGCGTACAAATCGGCTAGGCCTTACACACGCTTGTCACAGTGAAACTCACGAAATGACACAGGGCTGCCTTTGAATATTGCACTCATGCGGTGAAACCTTGTCATGACTGGAGGTTTAAATTCTTTGCAATGATTTTTGTGGAATAAAATATTCAGCCAATCAAAACGCACCATGGATCAAGAAGCAGGAGTAGAGCATGATTATTATTATGACCTAGGTCAGGCTCTATTTTTGGAGCCCGACCAAGCTTTGTTCTTCGCTTTTGTGTCAGAAGTGGATTCTTTTGTCGGGCATGACTGAACATAGGGATAACAGTCATAATGGCATGACCATATTCATAGGGGGATTTCCGGCAGGTCGTGCTAAGATCACAACAGATGCCCTGTGTCTCTACGGTTCTCTATCGAATCTCATTGGATGAGCTGAACTAAGCACGGGGGACATCATTAGACCAACCATATTGACCAGGGGGGGGGGTGTATTCGATCAATCTTTGTATTTCTGAACTGATTGGGCGGCAAGAAACTGCGTTTTCGCACTAAAAGAACCATTTTTTTGTGATTGAAAAAAATGTTATTTTTGAAAATGTTTTGTCATGCTCAGCATGACAAGCATGACTTCTAACTTCGCCACTGGTCTAGTTTATGAATTTTGTGGGTTGTTCTGAAAGGAATTGAGTCAGCATAAGACAAGAAGTTTATATGATCACCTTGACTTCAGCCTTTGATCTTCATATCCTTGCTTG
Source organism: Aurelia sp. 3 sensu Dawson et al. (2005) (assembly GCA_964020215.1). Classification (NCBI taxonomy): domain Eukaryota; kingdom Metazoa; phylum Cnidaria; class Scyphozoa; order Semaeostomeae; family Ulmaridae; genus Aurelia; species Aurelia sp. 3 sensu Dawson et al. (2005). The sequence continues at coordinate 13,391,663 of OZ026583.1, forward strand.
TGTACAGTGGTGAATGTTGTTTCTATTTGAATACCCTTTCATTTATTTAAGCACCTTTGGAGCTGTGCTGGTGTCCTGAGGAGCTATTTTCACTATTAGGCAAGGTACAGGAGATTATATTGCTTTTGTGTGGAGACAATGTAGAAGAAAATAGTCTCAAATGATTGAGCAACACCTTTCTGAATTTATTAGTATCAGTATGTCTTTGAATTGTTTCTGAATCAGCCTAAGCTGAAACAAGGACACAACTAACACATAATTTCACGTGATCAATACAGGACTGAACAAGAAAAACCCTTATTTTCCTATGCATTGTCAGCAGATTTTGACAGATAGGGTATACCTTGCCTTCTTATGCTGATTCAGTTCCTTCAATGACAAATTAATGCTTTTCAAGGTTATTCCATCAGCACAGATACAAAATATAAGGAATTTCTATAATAAATAATCTTGGCCTTGAAAGCCACTGTTCAGATGCTTATTTCTGAGAAAACATGACTGATGATGTCATTTACAGTTACTAAGTTTAACTCCATAAATGACATCATCAGTAACGTTTTCTTAGAAATAAATGTTTTCTAAACTCAGTAGGCAGATTTCTAAAATGCAGGCTTTACTTAAAATTGCCAAAATTGCTTCCCATCTTGACCTAAACCAAAGAATTGACTATGAACCCATAGTTCTAGTTTTTCTTTTGTTTCCTTTAAAATTCAAATCCCAATTCCAATCTCACAATGTAATTTAGGTTGAATACAGTACTTAGAAAATTCCAGGCATCAATCAATCTGCAGCATTTCAAAACAACTATGACTTTGCTGTGGATAAACTGCAAGATGTAGGGTACTGTAGGTTTCCACTAAGATGGCCAACACATAATGCTTTGAGTGAGTATTTCAAGTTGTTTGACTTTTGGAACGAATTCTTAAAAACCTGTAAACTGATGCTGTATAGGCCTGAGTATGATTTGTGATCTCTAAATAGATTTTACGAAGAACTGAGTGTTCTAAATTTCTTGCATAAACTCTAAATAATCTATACACAAAAAATCAAAATGTCGTCACACAAATAAGAGCTCTGGGGAGATCTTGAAATAAGTTTGTAGATTTATCATCCAATGTCAGTGAAAGTTAAAGACAAATGACGGATATATAGCGGCAAGTTTAAAAATAGAACAAAACTTGGGCGCCAGCCATCATTTATTCAATTGTTTTGATATAATCTCTGGCGATCATCAAATACAATAATGGAATACAACAGACTATATCTAGATTTCCCAGGGCCCTGATTTAAGTTGTCTTTGAATTATGTCTTATACCACCTAGTTTGCAAAAAGAGCAAAAGATGGCTGCCTGCCATCATTTGTCCCATTGTTTTGACAATCTTTTGAGATCATAAAATATATAGGAATACAATAGGCTATTTTTAGATTGCCAGGCCTCTGATTTAAGTCGCCTTATATCTCCGTCATTTATCTTTAAGATAATAATGTTATATTTCTAGTGCTTCTGTAAATTAAAGAAACAGTGAAAAATGATTCAGTCATAACGGTGTCAACCTGACTTAAATTCATTCCAAATCAAAACACCTCTCTGTGAAATAACTTCCTTTCAGAACAGGGTAGGCCCCTTTTTGTGTGCACCCAGACTGGAAAGTTTGCCTTGCGCGGCCGATTTCTCTGCCGCGCACTTTAAATTTCAGCCGCGGTTCCAGCCGCGAAATTTTCGTATAACAACAAAAGAAAACAATAGACCTATTGTTTAGTGACACAATTGCAGCCGCGCAAGCAATTTGGACGTAAGAGAGATCCCCCGCGCATTCTGCAAACTTTCCAATCTGGGTGTGCACCTGGTTATTATACAGTGTGGTGGTTCATGCTTATGGATTCAATGAATTGATAATACTGAAATCTTCTGGTACTTGCCAGAAACACACTCAGTTAGCACTATTCAAATCGTTATTCTCCTGGCCTTCGTGTAAGTCCTTTTGCTGAAATGAAAACGGTAATAGGTCATTGACTGTGCTCTTTCTCACTTTACCATCAACGCTCACCAGATACACATCAAAATCACCAAATTCAGCCATAAACTGACGGCATGCACCACAGGGGTATGTAAATGTAGTTTTCACGTCAGTTGTAACAGCAATTGCTTTGAATTTCTTGTGTCCTTCGCTAACAGCTTTTACGAGAGCAGTCCGCTCAGCACAGATGGCTAGGCCATAGCTTACATTTTCGACATTGCACCCAGTGATTATTTCATCTGTGGCTGTTAACAGTGCCGCGCCAACTCTAAATTTACTGTACGGTGAGTAGGAATATTCTTTTGCTATAACACAAGCATTTATAAGTTTCTCTACATTGCACGGTAAGGCTTGATCAGTGTCCATCTTTCCTGACAGCTTTGGATCGACTGTTTTGATCAGCAGCCGGTGTTTAATGGTTCCCGCCACAGAAAGCCACGTACAATAATTTTCCCTCCTAATAAGCCTCCGCAGGGGCATCGTTACATCATAGCAAGAGCCAACAAAAAGAAAATGGACAATTCGAAATAACATTTTCCTTTGTTAGCAGTTGGTATGTTACCCTGGGTACCATACCCTGGGTACCTATGGGGGTATATGTATGACAAAATTCATAACATGCAAACTGATTGATCCATCACTCCAAAACACAATTCCATCATTTCAATTCACATGGTTGTTGCTTGAAATCTTTGACTCGTCGTCCAGTAATACATCGATTCGTGATGTTGAATTCATGACACTTCAAGTCATTTCATATCATTCATCAATTCGTCACCATCAACTCGTCATCATCTTTCGTGTATGCATCGTGTATGCATCGTGTATGAATCGTGTATGCATCGTGTATGAATCGTGTATGCATCGTGTATGCATCGTTCACTCATCGTCTAGTAATACATCGATTCGTCACTCTTCAAGTCGTTTCATATCATCCATCAATTCATCATGTTACCATCCTTCACATCAATACATCAAATCATCATCATCGACTCGTCATCATCCATCGTGTATGCATCGTGTATGAATCGTGTATGCATCGTGTTTGAATCGTGTATGCATCAACTAAGTCGCTGTTCTGTTTTTTGCAATAGTGCTCTGAACCGGAACCCCTTCCAAATTTTTTTCAGGGGGTGACTTCAAAAAATTTACAAACAAAAAGATCAAGTGCAGTAGACAGGCACATCTTTTGCTCTTCATCATTTCTTAAATAAAGCCCGCTCAGAGATCAGAAATTTCCTCCTTGGCAGTGATTTGGGTATTCACACCAATGCCTAAACAGGCTCCCCCTGGTCTGCACAGTTCCAATTACCGTGCGATTGAACCTTAAAATCGAACTGATCGTTTCTTATAAGCTGTTTCTTACAGCAATAATGAGTGTAGATAGAATAAATGAGCTTTTGTGAATTGAAAAAAGAGCAAAGTTGATCGAAAAATTTTCATCTCTGAGCCAAGGAAAATATGACAGGGATGTGCAAGTAGTGTGTTGTAACTATGAGGCCGGGCCAGGACTGAAAGTTGCGTAAAGTCACCTCCTGAAAAAAATTTGGAAGGGATTCCGGCGCAGGGCACTATTACAAAAAACAGAACAGCGACTTAGTTGATGCATACACGATTCAAACACGATGCATGCACGATGCATACACGATTCATACACGATGCATACACGATGCATACACGATGCATACACGATGGATGATGACGAGTCGATGGTGATGATTTGATGTATTGATATGAAGGATGGATCATATGAAGCGACTTGATGAGTGACGAATCGATGTATTTCTAGACGACGAGTCAACGATTAATACATGATACATGCACGATGCATACACGATTCATACACGATGCATACACGATGGATGATGACGAGTCGATGATGATGATTTGATGTATTGATGTGAAGGGTGGTAACATGATGAATTGATGGATGATATGAAACGACTTGAAGAGTGACGAATCGATGTATTACTAGACGATGAGTGAACGATGCATACACGATGCATACACGATTCATACACGATTCATACACGATTCATACACGATGCATACACGAAAGATGATGACGAGTTGATGGTGACGAATTGATGAATGATATGAAATGACTTGAAGTGTCATGAATTCAACATCACGAATCGATGTATTACTGGACGACGAGTCAAAGATTTCAAGCAACAACCATGTGAATTGAAATGATGGAATTGTGTTTTGGAGTGATGGATCAATCAGTTTGCATGTCATGAATTTTGTCATACATATACCCCCATAGGTATCAGACTCTCCCAAAAAAGAAATTTCTTTTTTGGGAGAGTCTGGTACCCAGGGTATGGGTACCAGAGCCTCAAAAAAAAACAAAATAAAAGAAGAAAGAAAAATGAGAATTTCCAGCTGCACACACCGACCAGACCGAATTTGCAGAAAACTGGGTTGCTCAGAAAAACCGAGTTTTTCACCAGAAAAACTGATTTTTTCAGAAAAACCCAGTTTTTCTGGCAGGAAAACTCAGTTTTTCTGGCAGGAAAACTCAGTTTTTCTGAGAAAAACCGGGTTTTTCTGATTTTGGTGACTTTCGCTTACCATAAACGGGGCCTAGCTTTCCTTGAGTTTCTTTGTACGGTGTAGTGAGGGTGTGGAGGCGAGTGCAGAAAGCTCCCAATATGTCAGTAGTCAAAGTAATTTCTGAATGACGAACTCCTTTGTGCAAAGTGTAGCACAAAACATTCGGATACAGCATAGTTTCCTCATTTTCCTTTCTTCTTTTATTTATTTTTTTTGAGGCTCTGTTACCCAGGGTATTGGTATGTTAAAAGTTTTAATGCTCCCATGTCTCTACTGCAGGAAAACCATTGTTTTTCTTGCCAATGTCATATCCCCTCCCCCCTCAGTCAATGCCCTAACCCAAGGCCGAATCTCGCAAAGAAGAGGGCGAATGCGATTTAGCAATGTTCTTATTTTCGAGAACGCAGAAAGCGTTGGATGAGCTCATCAGTAAGGCATGGCTACTAAAAAATGCCTCCAGTTCGCTTGCTCTAGAAAAAACAACCAGATTGGAAAAGGTGCTTGCAGCTGCTGCCAAGAACTGCATTGAAGGGTGCAACAGTTCTTGGATAAAATGCGCACATGAAGTTTTAGCACTCAATGGTATCGAGCCAACTACTTTTGCAGGCTATATTTATGAGCTGCTCACTTTAGGCCGAGGGAAGTTCAGAAACCTGATGATCTATGGCCTTTCCAACTGTGCCAAAACTTTCATGTTGAAGCCGTTGAAGAACATTTTTGGAGGGAAATTGTTTGATAACCCAGCAAATGATAAATATGCTTGGGTGGGTGCCGAGAAAGCTGAAGTCATCCTTCTTCAAGACTTCAGATTCAGTAAAGATGTAATTGCATGGAAGGACTTGCTTTTACTCCTCGAAGGGGAAACGGTGAAACTCCCAGCTCCAAAAAATCATTTCGCAAAGGATGTGGTGATAGATTCAGATGTTCCGATATTTGCAACAAGCAAATCCCCAATCACTTACAAGGGCCCATTCAACGTTGAGGATGAGCGTGAAACAGATATGATGAACAGCAGATGGAGAATCATCAAATTCAAGCATGTCTTTGAAGAGAAAGATCAGCGAAAGGTCAAGCCATGCGGCAGTTGCTTCGCCAAACTGGTCTTAATGGCAGCCAATTGAACAGATATGCTGCAACTTTTACTATGATTTCAGGTTCATAAGAACAGGGTTACGCTTGCTGTATTCATGTTTTGTTCAAATTGTGACGTGTTACCACGTGTTACCAACGTGATACCAACGTGATACCAACGTGTTACCATAGAAAAGTATATGCTTCCAGTACAATGTGACGTGATACCACGTGTTACCATCAAATATAAAAAATATAGGGTAGAAATATTTTTATATTAGATGGTAACACGTGGTATCACGTCAAAATATACAGGAAGCATATAGTTTTCGATGGTAACACGTCGGTATCACGTTGGTATCACGTTGGTATCACGTTGGTAACACGTGGTAGCACGTGAGAATTTTGCCACAGTGTGAAGACAAAATGTTAACTCTTGGAGAGAAACTACGAAATCATTAATACCTAATACGTTGTCCCTTTGCCTTTATGACCAAATCGATGCGTTTGTCCATTGACATGATTGTGCGATCAATAATTTCGCTTGGGTAATTCTGTAATGTCTCCTTTGCCCTTGCGCAGAACTGTGAATAAGTTTCATTCGTTATTCCTTTGTTGAATGCATCATCTCTCATTTTTGATTTGATATTATGGAAGACATTCTCGATGGGATTGAGGTCGGGACTGCGTGCAGGAATAGAGAACTTCTTGGCACCAATTTGGTACATTGCTTCTTGTGCCTTCCGACTGTTCTGAGATGGATCACCATCTTGCAGGAAAAGCTTTCCTTTGGGATTGGAACTCCTTTCAAACAAAGTAGGAAATTGTTCCCTAACAAATTCTGCAAAACTCTGGCCGTTCAATTGCCCTTCATATTGCTCTGCTAAAATAACTCCTTTCTTATAAGCTATTGCAACAAAAAAGTTTGCAGTTTTGCCACCACAGCCCTCGTGTGATCCCTTTGATGTCTGCTGAAAGCTTAGGCCATCGGCAGGTCTTCGCCAGGCCATTGTCCTGGGGGCCAATGCTTGGTCATGAGGGTTGTACTTATGCGTAAAACCAACTCCATCCAAGTAGAATGCCACACCTTCTGTCCATACAGTTTTTGCCAAACGCCGGCGGACTGTTTTGGCGAACTCCAACCTTGTTTTCAAATCTTTCCTACTAAGAATTCCTTTTTTTCTGGAATGGGTGTATTTAAATCCAGCATCCCTCAATACTCGCCTTACTGTTTCGTCTGATATTTCTGGTGACACGCCCGCAAAAACCTTCAATCTTTTAGTCGTGAAATAGCCATAGTCTCGTCGAAGAATTTCAACCTGACGCAATATGTTGCGCTTATCTCGTGCTGTAAGTTTACGAGGACGTCCTTTGTTGTTCCTTCTTTTATCAATGACAGTGTCATTGATGGGTTTCTTCATGTGTCGGCAAATAGTTGCTTTCGAATATTTCTTGTAATCTTTCATTCGAGCTATCTCCTTCCAAGTTTTCTCTTGATCTTGATGAAGGTAACGCCAATGTATCGAGACTTCCAAATGAACTCTACTTCGCTTGAATTTTCCTACCATGTTACCGCACGTCTGTATAATAGCAAACAGCTGCATATAGTTTGCATAGCTTTGTGTATAAGATTCGTTACGTTGAAATATCAAATTTTCTGATATACATACCGGTCAAAATTATTTTGTTCTTGTTTGTTAAAAATATAGAACTTATGTTGCAATAAGGTCTGTTTTCAGTTTCACTGCTGCTATCAGAGTCTCCAGTCTAAGTCATATCTCGTCGCAAATACAGAGCCAAGGAGTTTACAATGACTTTTATCAATCAAATATCACAAACTTTGCAGCTTGTGAAGTTTTCCAAATTTTCCTTCACGGCCCACCCGCTCCCCCCTGAATACATTTCATTCCCTTCATTGTTGATCTTCTAGCAAATCAATGACAAAAACCAGTCTTTTGTATTTCGAAAACTATATGATGTCAAATTTCAGTGGTTGCCTTTCACTTAGTCAAAAGAACCTTCGAACGGTAGAAAGCCCTGGAAATTCCCTAAAACCTCCCACCCCTGCCCACCCAGCCCATCCACCTTGTAATTATCTCTCGGAACATGAAAAACAAAAGTATTCATCAATATTGACATGTATCTCTAAACTACATCACAGATAAACATAGTAGGAATAACTAAAACAAGAAAAAAATATCAAAGTCTGAAAATTTTCAAGACAATCCTTCACAAAATATATTGAGACCTGCAGGTACAATCCCGAAGTTTTAGTGCTCCCATGTCTCTACTGCAGGAAAACCATTGTTTTTCTTGCCAATGTCATATCCCCTCCCCCCTCAGTCAATGTTGTGATTGTAGGCAATGTTTCCCCTGAAAATTGACATCAAATGACCCCATAGCCAAGCCAACCAACATTGACTGAGGGGGAAGGGGATGCAGTCTCATAATTTTTGTGAAGGATTAATCCTTCACAAAATATATTGAGACCTGCAGGTACAATCCCGAAGTTTTAGTGCTCCCATGTCTCTACTACAGGAAAACCATTGTTTTTCTTGCCAATGTCATATCCCCTCCCCCCTCAGTCAATGTTGTGATTGTAGGCAATGTTTCCCCTGAAAATTGACATCAAATGACCCCATAGCCAAGCCAACCAACATTGACTGAGGGGGAAGGGGATGCAGTCTCATAATTTTTGTGAAGGATTGTGTGTTCCAGACCACTTGAAAAGTAAGTGGTCTGTGTAACTGAGCGCAAATTCGTGTGCAGAAATTTTCCCAGAATCTGAGGAAAAATTAGTATATGTGACGAATAATTCGCATAATGATCATTTGTTTTGTTACGGGAAAGAAAAGCCTGTCTCTTGCGAACAGCGACAGGAAAGTCATATCACAATACAAAGAATAGGATATTTCAATGCCTGCTAATCCTATTGATTTTTACGTCTGTAGTGAGTTATAACGACCGGCTCGTATTGTTTCAAACACATAGATTGATAAAGACATTGCCTTTAATTATTTCGCAATTCAATTCATCGTCTGAACACAGATTTGCACTCAGTTGCACAGGCCACAGACCACTTACTTTTTCAAGTGGTCTGGAACACAGGCTAGAAAAACTTGGTTTTTCAGAGAAAAACCGGGATTTTTCAGAGAAAAACCGCAATCCTTCACAAAAATTATGAGACTGCATCCCCTTCCCCCTCAGTCAATGTTGGTTGGCTTGGCTATGGGGTCATTTGATGTCAATTTTCAGGGGAAACATTGCCTACAATCACAACATTGACTGAGGGGGGAGGGGATATGACATTGGCAAGAAAAACAATGGTTTTCCTGCAGTAGAGACATGGGAGCACTAAAACTTCGGGATTGTACCTGCAGGTCTCAATATATTTTGTGAAGGATTGTCTTGAAAATTTTCAGACTTTGATATTTTTTTCTTGTTTTAGTTATTCCTACTATGTTTATCTGTGATGTAGTTTAGAGATACATGTCAATATTGATGAATACTTTTGTTTTTCATGTTCCGAGAGATAATTACAAGGTGGATGGGCTGGGTGGGCAGGGGTGGGAGGTTTTAGGGAATTTCCAGGGCTTTCTACCGTTCGAAGGTTCTTTTGACTAAGTGAAAGGCAACCACTGAAATTTGACATCATATAGTTTTCGAAATACAAAAGACTGGTTTTTGTCATTGATTTGCTAGAAGATCAACAATGAAGGGAATGAAATGTATTCAGGGGGGAGCGGGTGGGCCGTGAAGGAAAATTTGGAAAACTTCACAAGCTGCAAAGTTTGTGATATTTGATTGATAAAAGTCATTGTAAACTCCTTGGCTCTGTATTTGCGACGAGATATGACTTAGACTGGAGACTCTGATAGCAGCAGTGAAACTGAAAACAGACCTTATTGCAACATAAGTTCTATATTTTTAACAAACAAGAACAAAATAATTTTGACCGGTATGTATATCAGAAAATTTGATATTTCAACGTAACGAATCTTATACACAAAGCTATGCAAACTATATGCAGCTGTTTGCTATTATACAGACGTGCGGTAACATGGTAGGAAAATTCAAGCGAAGTAGAGTTCATTTGGAAGTCTCGATACATTGGCGTTACCTTCATCAAGATCAAGAGAAAACTTGGAAGGAGATAGCTCGAATGAAAGGTTACAAGAAATATTCGAAAGCAACTATTTGCCGACACATGAAGAAACCCATCAATGACACTGTCATTGATAAAAGAAGGAACAACAAAGGACGTCCTCGTAAACTTACAGCACGAGATAAGCGCAACATATTGCGTCAGGTTGAAATTCTTCGACGAGACTATGGCTATTTCACGACTAAAAGATTGAAGGTTTTTGCGGGCGTGTCACCAGAAATATCAGACGAAACAGTAAGGCGAGTATTGAGGGATGCTGGATTTAAATACACCCATTCCAGAAAAAAAGGAATTCTTAGTAGGAAAGATTTGAAAACAAGGTTGGAGTTCGCCAAAACAGTCCGCCGGCGTTTGGCAAAAACTGTATGGACAGAAGGTGTGGCATTCTACTTGGATGGAGTTGGTTTTACGCATAAGTACAACCCTCATGACCAAGCATTGGCCCCCAGGACAATGGCCTGGCGAAGACCTGCCGATGGCCTAAGCTTTCAGCAGACATCAAAGGGATCACACGAGGGCTGTGGTGGCAAAACTGCAAACTTTTTTGTTGCAATAGCTTATAAGAAAGGAGTTATTTTAGCAGAGCAATATGAAGGGCAATTGAACGGCCAGAGTTTTGCAGAATTTGTTAGGGAACAATTTCCTACTTTGTTTGAAAGGAGTTCCAATCCCAAAGGAAAGCTTTTCCTGCAAGATGGTGATCCATCTCAGAACAGTCGGAAGGCACAAGAAGCAATGTACCAAATTGGTGCCAAGAAGTTCTCTATTCCTGCACGCAGTCCCGACCTCAATCCCATCGAGAATGTCTTCCATAATATCAAATCAAAAATGAGAGATGATGCATTCAACAAAGGAATAACGAATGAAACTTATTCACAGTTCTGCGCAAGGGCAAAGGAGACATTACAGAATCACCCAAGCGAAATTATTGATCGAACAATCATGTCAATGGACAAACGCATCGATTTGGTCATAAAGGCAAAGGGACAACGTATTAGGTATTAATGATTTCGTAGTTTCTCTCCAAGAGTTAACATTTTGTCTTCACACTGTGGCAAAATTCTCACGTGCTACCACGTGTTACCAACGTGATACCAACGTGATACCGACGTGTTACCATCGAAAACTATATGCTTCCTGTATATTTTGACGTGATGCCACGTGTTACCATCTAATACAAAAATATTTCTACCCTATATTTTTTATATTTGATGGTAACACGTGGTATCACGTCACATTGTACTGGAAGCATATACTTTTCTATGGTAACACGTTGGTATCACGTTGGTATCACGTTGGTAACACGTGGTAACACGTCACAATTTGAACAAAACATGAATACAGCAAGCGTAACCCTGTTCTTATGAACCTGAAATCATAGTAAAAGTTGCAGCATATCTGTTCAATTGGCTGCCATTAAGACCAGTTTGGCGAAGCAACTGCCGCATGGCTTGACCTTTCGCTGATCTTTCTCTTCAAAGACATGCTTGAATTTGATGATTCTCCATCTGCTGTTCATCATATCTGTTTCACGCTCATCCTCAACGTTGAATGGGCCCTTGTAAGTGATTGGGGATTTGCTTGTTGCAAATATCGGAACATCTGAATCTATCACCACATCCTTTGCGAAATGATTTTTTGGAGCTGGGAGTTTCACCGTTTCCCCTTCGAGGAGTAAAAGCAAGTCCTTCCATGCAATTACATCTTTACTGAATCTGAAGTCTTGAAGAAGGATGACTTCAGCTTTCTCGGCACCCACCCAAGCATATTTATCATTTGCTGGGTTATCAAACAATTTCCCTCCAAAAAGGTTCTTCAACGGCTTCAACATGAAAGTTTTGGCACAGTTGGAAAGGCCATAGATCATCAGGTTTCTGAACATCCCTCGGCCTAAAGTGAGCAGCTCATAAATATAGCCTGCAAAAGTAGTTGGCTCGATACCATTGAGTGCTAAAACTTCATGTGCGCATTTTATCCAAGAACTGTTGCACCCTTCAATGCAGTTCTTGGCAGCAGCTGCACGCACCTTTTCCAATCTGGTTGTTTTTTCTAGAGCAAGCGAACTGGAGGCATTTTTTAGTAGCCATGCCTTACTGATGAGCTCATCCAACGCTTTCTGCGTTCTCGAAAATAAGAACATTGCTAAATCGCATTCGCCCTCTTCTTTGCGAGATTCGGCCTTGGCAAAGAGCTCTGGTACGCTGATGACATTGTTGGCAATGATGTAATCAGACACCTCAAGGTTATTAAGACGTCTTCTTGATTTGGTGCTGTGTGATTCACCATCAGGCTGCAGGGAAGATAGCGTAGATTTGCGCTTTCGGCTGGCCGCACGAGAAGCTTCTGTTGAGGCTTTGGTGCGTGGGGACCCGACCTCAGACAAATCGGGATGTCCTTGACTGTGGGACACTTCTTCGAGAGGCTTATCTTTACATACATATCGATATGCATAAATGTAATGACTATAGGTTTCAGAAAAGTTTACCACGATATTGTGCTTCCTCATTATGTTATTCTTCACAGAGAGCCATTTCTTCACACCCGTCAGCTTCATACAGCAATGGTAGTGGAATCCACCTAACTCATGATTCTCTTTGCAACATGCCCAGTGAGACACCTTGACGCGACTATTTCCAGAGTTGAACTCGGCTTCCAGCATTTTCCCAAAGCTTTCCCTTGTTGGGAACTTCACAGCATCTGCTTGTGAATATGTAATCAGGTACTGACGCCTTCCTACTCGAGGGTTTTGAAAATCGTCGTCTGTCATTTTGAAATCAAGGAGTACTGCAATTGAAGGGACGCGCCAAAATTTTTTAATCATTCATGTAAGACTGCACGAAAGCCGCCTCTGTTTCATTTATTAATCATGCAACACAGCGTTACCATGCTGCTATTATTATCTTACATTCTTATAATCTCTTCCTTGACTACGGTAATTGCTTCGTCCTTCTGTAATGTGATGATCATTGTTGACAAAATTCGATACATGAACTGGATTCATATTTCAATAATTTGAGATGTAAGTTAACTTTTTCCTTGTTAAAACTATTCCTGCAGTGATGACCTATGTCTTACTTTCTTAAATAAAAAATTACTTGCTTGCATTGCTTTTACTTGCATTTTGACTGTAATATTTTGAAACACTGCCACTGAAATGATTAAGTCAAAACTGTTACGACCTTGGGTAGACAATGTGCAAATTCGAAGACCGTCGTTCAGTAGCCATAACATAGAAATTGTTCTTCACTTTTTTCTCGCCTCTCCCTCCCTAACATTCTCCCCATAACCCACGTCGTGAAGACATAGGCCTACCGAAAGGATCTAAGTCAAGCAGGTAACACTCGACCACAGCAAAGCTAGACTTGCCCCAAGTCTATTTCGTCAATCAAAAAAAAATTGGGAAAGGGAAAATTAGGAAAGGGGAAAGCGAAATAGACTTGTATATTCCGGGACCTCATGAATAATTAATGAGCTAGCTAATCTTTTTGCGGGTCAACTGAAAAACCAGGGGGTTGCGTTCCAACGGAAGCTGAGCAAAGATGGCGGCACGCAGCAACACGTGAAAGATCGAATCTACAGCTGCCCAGCAATCAACACTTCCCATTTAACTCCCAGCATACACATGTTACCCCGTAGACCCTACTAAAATCAAAAAACTCAAGCTGAATGATGAAACTTATAGCATTTATCGCCTGTTGAGAGGCTGTTGTTTTGTTTGAAAGTTCGTTCAAGTTTAGTAACATGTAATGAAAACACACAAAGATAATTAAATAATGGTTGGAAATTGCATATCAGTTCGCAAAAATAACATTCTGAAACAAAAGGAATGTATCTTTTAAATACAAAATATTTTGAAACCTCAAATACTGCTCCTTCAGTGGTGGTGCCAGGCGAAGGCTAAGGGGGGCTATGGCCTCCTGTCGGAAGCATGTAGCCCCCGTCTAAGGAAATTTGTGGTTATGGCTGGAGAAAATTTGTCAAAAGAACATTTGAAAACTAGAGATTTTAGCCCCCTGTCAGAAGCTTTAGCCCCTCTATGGGAAGACTTCTGGCACCACCCCTGTGCTGTGCAGCTTCCTTTGATTGAATTCATGGATAAAACTTCAAAAAAATCTGTAGTGTATTTCTCTGTCAGTTTCATAATATGATTTTTGTGCAGGGTGCATCACAGGAGGCCCAACGTATTGTAGTGAAGGGGCCTTTGAATATTTTAACGTATGACTTACCAAGATCTTTTCTTTCTTCAGATAGAATATCTTGTTAAAAGTGCTTGCAAATCAGATTTTCTTGTCTTTGTCTCACATGACAGTCAATTCGTTTTTGTTTTGCGTCCTTGCTGTCGATCAATCCAATGCAGCGCCTCGAAGAAGGCTAGCTATCAAGGCGTAATGATAATAATGATAATCGAAACGCCGTTCGTTTTGATTTGTGTTGGTATTGCACTGTTGTATCTATTGTATAGTTATACGTAAAGGAGCGCAACTTATTCCCAAACAGATCAGCAACAACTGTTTTCTTTTCACCCGCGTTGCATCTATATTTGTCCAAACATGCAAAACAACACAACAAAATGTTGCTAATTTATCAGGCAACATTCTTAGATATCTTTCTGTTTGAATGTTTTGCCAAAACTCGACAAATTTCGCTGCTAAAGCTCATGTAGTCGGCCTTATTTGTCTTTCTCAGTAGGCTCTGTAGCTTCCCTTAAGCCCAATATTCGAAATTCGAACTCAACAGCACCTGCTGAGTTCGACAAAATTTATAACGGAAATCTGAATCAACCCCCGTTAATCTGCAAGTGCGACCTTGATTGCGCGGATTAACGGGGGTTGATTCAGATTTCCGTTATAAATTTTGTCGAACTCAGCAGGTGCTGTTGAGTTCGAATTTCGAATATTGGGCTTAAGGGAAGCTACAGAGCCTACTGAGAAAGACAAATAAGGCCGACTACATGAGCTTTAGCAGCGAAATTTGTCGAGTTTTGGCAAAACATTCAAACAGAAAGATATCTAAGAATGTTGCCTGATAAATTAGCAACATTTTGTTGTGTTGTTTTGCATGTTTGGACAAATATAGATGCAACGCGGGTGAAAAGAAAACAGTTGTTGCTGATCTGTTTGGGAATAAGTTGCGCTCCTTTACGTGTAACTATACAATAGATACAACAGTGCAATACTAACACAAATCAAAACGAACGGCGTTTCGATTATCATTATTATCATTACGCCTTGATAGCTAGCCTTCTTCGAGGCGCTGCATTGGATTGATCGACAGCAAGGACGCAAAACAATAACGAATTGACTGTCATATGAGACAAAGACAAGAAAATCTGATTTGCAAGCACTTTTAACAAGATATTCTATCTGAAGAAAGAAAAGAGCTTGGTAAGTCATACGTTAGAATATTCAAGGGCCCCTTCACTACAATACGTTGGGCTTCCTGTGGGTGCATAAGAGATGTCCTTCCATCGGTACAAGCCAATCCTCCTCTCGGAGCAGGAGATCTTAAATGGCTCTGTGCATATCAAGCACTACTTCTAGTGAGGATAAAACAGTTCTTGCCCTCTCATATTGATAATGTAAAGTTATCTTGTCCCAAGATGATGCCCTTTGTTGATGAATACATATCGACTCGCATATACCCGTTGATTCCAGTGATCTTTGGGCTTTCATATAAAAGTTGAATAACCAAAACTACACAGTTTATTTTCTTGCGATTGATATGCCTTTAAGAACAAGCTGCTGTTCCAACTGATATGCAAGTCCCAAGCCCAAACGGAGGCAATAAGCAACAAGGAACATTTGTGGACAGTTTAACATCGATTCTTCTTAGGCTCAATAGCTAATGTATCGGTGCTTGTTAGCTTTGAGGAATTGTCCATAATTTACTGGCAGGCAGTACGTAGCACGTTTAAACTTTCCATGACATTATGTCGTCTTTATAGCTCTGTAAACATTTAGATTTGGAAATTCAAAATAAAATATCGCGCGACATGGACAACAACACCTGGTGGATACACCAGTAAATGAACTAGCTGTCCTTCAAGCATGTTGCGACCTTGAATCAATCCAGAAAGAGCATTCACTTGATAGGATGTGGCTGCAGTTCAACAGTATTTGAAACTATCTCCTAATCTTCTCCGTTGCAAAGATTCAAGCCAACTCGCATCACAGGAACACAGCTTTCCATTCTGTTCAATACTCAATGAAAGGAAGTGTGTTAAACGCAACCTACGCAACACCCCGATCTGTTCTACAGTGTGGCTAGCCTATTGTATTCTTTTGTGTTTAGGAGCTCAATGATTGGCTGAAGTTTATATCAAAGGTACCGACGGCGTCCCAAAAGTGGGACGCTTCGGATCAAATTACTCATTAATTATTCATGAGGGCCGATGTTCGACAAGTCTGTTTCGTTGTTCACTGTATCAGGCAGACTTATTACAGATGACGAAATAGACTTGGGGCAAGTCTACAACAAAGCCTTTAAGATCACATAAAACTGATGTCTAACTTGACATGCCCCTTTTCGTTTGTTCTAAAGTTTCAGACAATCCTTCACAAAAATTATGAGACTGCATCCCCTTCCCCCTCAGTCAATGTTGGTTGGCTTGGCTATGGGGTCATTTGATGTCAATTTTCAGGGGAAACATTGCCTACAATCACAACATTGACTGAGGGGGGAGGGGATATGACATTGGCAAGAAAAACAATGGTTTTCCTGCAGTAGAGACATGGGAGCACTAAAACTTCGGGATTGTACCTGCAGGTCTCAATATATTTTGTGAAGGATTGTCTTGAAAATTTTCAGACTTTGATATTTTTTTCTTGTTTTAGTTATTCCTACTATGTTTATCTGTGATGTAGTTTAGAGATACATGTCAATATTGATGAATACTTTTGTTTTTCATGTTCCGAGAGATAATTACAAGGTGGATGGGCTGGGTGGGCAGGGGTGGGAGGTTTTAGGGAATTTCCAGGGCTTTCTACCGTTCGAAGGTTCTTTTGACTAAGTGAAAGGCAACCACTGAAATTTGACATCATATAGTTTTCGAAATACAAAAGACTGGTTTTTGTCATTGATTTGCTAGAAGATCAACAATGAAGGGAATGAAATGTATTCAGGGGGGAGCGGGTGGGCCGTGAAGGAAAATTTGGAAAACTTCACAAGCTGCAAAGTTTGTGATATTTGATTGATAAAAGTCATTGTAAACTCCTTGGCTCTGTATTTGCGACGAGATATGACTTAGACTGGAGACTCTGATAGCAGCAGTGAAACTGAAAACAGACCTTATTGCAACATAAGTTCTATATTTTTAACAAACAAGAACAAAATAATTTTGACCGGTATGTATATCAGAAAATTTGATATTTCAACGTAACGAATCTTATACACAAAGCTATGCAAACTATATGCAGCTGTTTGCTATTATACAGACGTGCGGTAACATGGTAGGAAAATTCAAGCGAAGTAGAGTTCATTTGGAAGTCTCGATACATTGGCGTTACCTTCATCAAGATCAAGAGAAAACTTGGAAGGAGATAGCTCGAATGAAAGGTTACAAGAAATATTCGAAAGCAACTATTTGCCGACACATGAAGAAACCCATCAATGACACTGTCATTGATAAAAGAAGGAACAACAAAGGACGTCCTCGTAAACTTACAGCACGAGATAAGCGCAACATATTGCGTCAGGTTGAAATTCTTCGACGAGACTATGGCTATTTCACGACTAAAAGATTGAAGGTTTTTGCGGGCGTGTCACCAGAAATATCAGACGAAACAGTAAGGCGAGTATTGAGGGATGCTGGATTTAAATACACCCATTCCAGAAAAAAAGGAATTCTTAGTAGGAAAGATTTGAAAACAAGGTTGGAGTTCGCCAAAACAGTCCGCCGGCGTTTGGCAAAAACTGTATGGACAGAAGGTGTGGCATTCTACTTGGATGGAGTTGGTTTTACGCATAAGTACAACCCTCATGACCAAGCATTGGCCCCCAGGACAATGGCCTGGCGAAGACCTGCCGATGGCCTAAGCTTTCAGCAGACATCAAAGGGATCACACGAGGGCTGTGGTGGCAAAACTGCAAACTTTTTTGTTGCAATAGCTTATAAGAAAGGAGTTATTTTAGCAGAGCAATATGAAGGGCAATTGAACGGCCAGAGTTTTGCAGAATTTGTTAGGGAACAATTTCCTACTTTGTTTGAAAGGAGTTCCAATCCCAAAGGAAAGCTTTTCCTGCAAGATGGTGATCCATCTCAGAACAGTCGGAAGGCACAAGAAGCAATGTACCAAATTGGTGCCAAGAAGTTCTCTATTCCTGCACGCAGTCCCGACCTCAATCCCATCGAGAATGTCTTCCATAATATCAAATCAAAAATGAGAGATGATGCATTCAACAAAGGAATAACGAATGAAACTTATTCACAGTTCTGCGCAAGGGCAAAGGAGACATTACAGAATCACCCAAGCGAAATTATTGATCGAACAATCATGTCAATGGACAAACGCATCGATTTGGTCATAAAGGCAAAGGGACAACGTATTAGGTATTAATGATTTCGTAGTTTCTCTCCAAGAGTTAACATTTTGTCTTCACACTGTGGCAAAATTCTCACGTGCTACCACGTGTTACCAACGTGATACCAACGTGATACCGACGTGTTACCATCGAAAACTATATGCTTCCTGTATATTTTGACGTGATGCCACGTGTTACCATCTAATACAAAAATATTTCTACCCTATATTTTTTATATTTGATGGTAACACGTGGTATCACGTCACATTGTACTGGAAGCATATACTTTTCTATGGTAACACGTTGGTATCACGTTGGTATCACGTTGGTAACACGTGGTAACACGTCACAATTTGAACAAAACATGAATACAGCAAGCGTAACCCTGTTCTTATGAACCTGAAATCATAGTAAAAGTTGCAGCATATCTGTTCAATTGGCTGCCATTAAGACCAGTTTGGCGAAGCAACTGCCGCATGGCTTGACCTTTCGCTGATCTTTCTCTTCAAAGACATGCTTGAATTTGATGATTCTCCATCTGCTGTTCATCATATCTGTTTCACGCTCATCCTCAACGTTGAATGGGCCCTTGTAAGTGATTGGGGATTTGCTTGTTGCAAATATCGGAACATCTGAATCTATCACCACATCCTTTGCGAAATGATTTTTTGGAGCTGGGAGTTTCACCGTTTCCCCTTCGAGGAGTAAAAGCAAGTCCTTCCATGCAATTACATCTTTACTGAATCTGAAGTCTTGAAGAAGGATGACTTCAGCTTTCTCGGCACCCACCCAAGCATATTTATCATTTGCTGGGTTATCAAACAATTTCCCTCCAAAAAGGTTCTTCAACGGCTTCAACATGAAAGTTTTGGCACAGTTGGAAAGGCCATAGATCATCAGGTTTCTGAACATCCCTCGGCCTAAAGTGAGCAGCTCATAAATATAGCCTGCAAAAGTAGTTGGCTCGATACCATTGAGTGCTAAAACTTCATGTGCGCATTTTATCCAAGAACTGTTGCACCCTTCAATGCAGTTCTTGGCAGCAGCTGCACGCACCTTTTCCAATCTGGTTGTTTTTTCTAGAGCAAGCGAACTGGAGGCATTTTTTAGTAGCCATGCCTTACTGATGAGCTCATCCAACGCTTTCTGCGTTCTCGAAAATAAGAACATTGCTAAATCGCATTCGCCCTCTTCTTTGCGAGATTCGGCCTTGGCAAAGAGCTCTGGTACGCTGATGACATTGTTGGCAATGATGTAATCAGACACCTCAAGGTTATTAAGACGTCTTCTTGATTTGGTGCTGTGTGATTCACCATCAGGCTGCAGGGAAGATAGCGTAGATTTGCGCTTTCGGCTGGCCGCACGAGAAGCTTCTGTTGAGGCTTTGGTGCGTGGGGACCCGACCTCAGACAAATCGGGATGTCCTTGACTGTGGGACACTTCTTCGAGAGGCTTATCTTTACATACATATCGATATGCATAAATGTAATGACTATAGGTTTCAGAAAAGTTTACCACGATATTGTGCTTCCTCATTATGTTATTCTTCACAGAGAGCCATTTCTTCACACCCGTCAGCTTCATACAGCAATGGTAGTGGAATCCACCTAACTCATGATTCTCTTTGCAACATGCCCAGTGAGACACCTTGACGCGACTATTTCCAGCGTTGAACTCGGCTTCCAGCATTTTCCCAAAGCTTTCCCTTGTTGGGAACTTCACAGCATCTGCTTGTGAATATGTAATCAGGTACTGACGCCTTCCTACTCGAGGGTTTTGAAAATCGTCGTCTGTCATTTTGAAATCAAGGAGTACTGCAATTGAAGGGACGCGCCAAAATTTTTTAATCATTCATGTAAGACTGCACGAAAGCCGCCTCTGTTTCATTTATTAATCATGCAACACAGCGTTACCATGCTGCTATTATTATCTTACATTCTTATAATCTCTTCCTTGACTACGGTAATTGCTTCGTCCTTCTGTAATGTGATGATCATTGTTGACAAAATTCGATACATGAACTGGATTCATATTTCAATAATTTGAGATGTAAGTTAACTTTTTCCTTGTTAAAACTATTCCTGCAGTGATGACCTATGTCTTACTTTCTTAAATAAAAAATTACTTGCTTGCATTGCTTTTACTTGCATTTTGACTGTAATATTTTGAAACACTGCCACTGAAATGATTAAGTCAAAACTGTTACGACCTTGGGTAGACAATGTGCAAATTCGAAGACCGTCGTTCAGTAGCCATAACATAGAAATTGTTCTTCACTTTTTTCTCGCCTCTCCCTCCCTAACATTCTCCCCATAACCCACGTCGTGAAGACATAGGCCTACCGAAAGGATCTAAGTCAAGCAGGTAACACTCGACCACAGCAAAGCTAGACTTGCCCCAAGTCTATTTCGTCAATCAAAAAAAAATTGGGAAAGGGAAAATTAGGAAAGGGGAAAGCGAAATAGACTTGTATATTCCGGGACCTCATGAATAATTAATGAGCTAGCTAATCTTTTTGCGGGTCAACTGAAAAACCAGGGGGTTGCGTTCCAACGGAAGCTGAGCAAAGATGGCGGCACGCAGCAACACGTGAAAGATCGAATCTACAGCTGCCCAGCAATCAACACTTCCCATTTAACTCCCAGCATACACATGTTACCCCGTAGACCCTACTAAAATCAAAAAACTCAAGCTGAATGATGAAACTTATAGCATTTATCGCCTGTTGAGAGGCTGTTGTTTTGTTTGAAAGTTCGTTCAAGTTTAGTAACATGTAATGAAAACACACAAAGATAATTAAATAATGGTTGGAAATTGCATATCAGTTCGCAAAAATAACATTCTGAAACAAAAGGAATGTATCTTTTAAATACAAAATATTTTGAAACCTCAAATACTGCTCCTTCAGTGGTGGTGCCAGGCGAAGGCTAAGGGGGGCTATGGCCTCCTGTCGGAAGCATGTAGCCCCCGTCTAAGGAAATTTGTGGTTATGGCTGGAGAAAATTTGTCAAAAGAACATTTGAAAACTAGAGATTTTAGCCCCCTGTCAGAAGCTTTAGCCCCTCTATGGGAAGACTTCTGGCACCACCCCTGTGCTGTGCAGCTTCCTTTGATTGAATTCATGGATAAAACTTCAAAAAAATCTGTAGTGTATTTCTCTGTCAGTTTCATAATATGATTTTTGTGCAGGGTGCATCACAGGAGGCCCAACGTATTGTAGTGAAGGGGCCTTTGAATATTTTAACGTATGACTTACCAAGATCTTTTCTTTCTTCAGATAGAATATCTTGTTAAAAGTGCTTGCAAATCAGATTTTCTTGTCTTTGTCTCACATGACAGTCAATTCGTTTTTGTTTTGCGTCCTTGCTGTCGATCAATCCAATGCAGCGCCTCGAAGAAGGCTAGCTATCAAGGCGTAATGATAATAATGATAATCGAAACGCCGTTCGTTTTGATTTGTGTTGGTATTGCACTGTTGTATCTATTGTATAGTTATACGTAAAGGAGCGCAACTTATTCCCAAACAGATCAGCAACAACTGTTTTCTTTTCACCCGCGTTGCATCTATATTTGTCCAAACATGCAAAACAACACAACAAAATGTTGCTAATTTATCAGGCAACATTCTTAGATATCTTTCTGTTTGAATGTTTTGCCAAAACTCGACAAATTTCGCTGCTAAAGCTCATGTAGTCGGCCTTATTTGTCTTTCTCAGTAGGCTCTGTAGCTTCCCTTAAGCCCAATATTCGAAATTCGAACTCAACAGCACCTGCTGAGTTCGACAAAATTTATAACGGAAATCTGAATCAACCCCCGTTAATCTGCAAGTGCGACCTTGATTGCGCGGATTAACGGGGGTTGATTCAGATTTCCGTTATAAATTTTGTCGAACTCAGCAGGTGCTGTTGAGTTCGAATTTCGAATATTGGGCTTAAGGGAAGCTACAGAGCCTACTGAGAAAGACAAATAAGGCCGACTACATGAGCTTTAGCAGCGAAATTTGTCGAGTTTTGGCAAAACATTCAAACAGAAAGATATCTAAGAATGTTGCCTGATAAATTAGCAACATTTTGTTGTGTTGTTTTGCATGTTTGGACAAATATAGATGCAACGCGGGTGAAAAGAAAACAGTTGTTGCTGATCTGTTTGGGAATAAGTTGCGCTCCTTTACGTGTAACTATACAATAGATACAACAGTGCAATACTAACACAAATCAAAACGAACGGCGTTTCGATTATCATTATTATCATTACGCCTTGATAGCTAGCCTTCTTCGAGGCGCTGCATTGGATTGATCGACAGCAAGGACGCAAAACAATAACGAATTGACTGTCATATGAGACAAAGACAAGAAAATCTGATTTGCAAGCACTTTTAACAAGATATTCTATCTGAAGAAAGAAAAGAGCTTGGTAAGTCATACGTTAGAATATTCAAGGGCCCCTTCACTACAATACGTTGGGCTTCCTGGGGGTGCATAAGAGATGTCCTTCCATCGGTACAAGCCAATCCTCCTCTCGGAGCAGGAGATCTTAAATGGCTCTGTGCATATCAAGCACTACTTCTAGTGAGGATAAAACAGTTCTTGCCCTCTCATATTGATAATGTAAAGTTATCTTGTCCCAAGATGATGCCCTTTGTTGATGAATACATATCGACTCGCATATACCCGTTGATTCCAGTGATCTTTGGGCTTTCATATAAAAGTTGAATAACCAAAACTACACAGTTTATTTTCTTGCGATTGATATGCCTTTAAGAACAAGCTGCTGTTCCAACTGATATGCAAGTCCCAAGCCCAAACGGAGGCAATAAGCAACAAGGAACATTTGTGGACAGTTTAACATCGATTCTTCTTAGGCTCAATAGCTAATGTATCGGTGCTTGTTAGCTTTGAGGAATTGTCCATAATTTACTGGCAGGCAGTACGTAGCACGTTTAAACTTTCCATGACATTATGTCGTCTTTATAGCTCTGTAAACATTTAGATTTGGAAATTCAAAATAAAATATCGCGCGACATGGACAACAACACCTGGTGGATACACCAGTAAATGAACTAGCTGTCCTTCAAGCATGTTGCGACCTTGAATCAATCCAGAAAGAGCATTCACTTGATAGGATGTGGCTGCAGTTCAACAGTATTTGAAACTATCTCCTAATCTTCTCCGTTGCAAAGATTCAAGCCAACTCGCATCACAGGAACACAGCTTTCCATTCTGTTCAATACTCAATGAAAGGAAGTGTGTTAAACGCAACCTACGCAACACCCCGATCTGTTCTACAGTGTGGCTAGCCTATTGTATTCTTTTGTGTTTAGGAGCTCAATGATTGGCTGAAGTTTATATCAAAGGTACCGACGGCGTCCCAAAAGTGGGACGCTTCGGATCAAATTACTCATTAATTATTCATGAGGGCCGATGTTCGACAAGTCTGTTTCGTTGTTCACTGTATCAGGCAGACTTATTACAGATGACGAAATAGACTTGGGGCAAGTCTACAACAAAGCCTTTAAGATCACATAAAACTGATGTCTAACTTGACATGCCCCTTTTCGTTTGTTCTAAAGTTTCAGACAATCCTTCACAAAAATTATGAGACTGCATCCCCTTCCCCCTCAGTCAATGTTGGTTGGCTTGGCTATGGGGTCATTTGATGTCAATTTTCAGGGGAAACATTGCCTACAATCACAACATTGACTGAGGGGGAGGGGATATGACATTGGCAAGTAAAAAACAATGGTTTTCTTGCAGTAGAGACATGGGAGCACTAAAACTTCGGGATTGTACCTGCAGGTCTCAATACATTTTGTGAAGGATTGCAGGCTAAGTTTTTCTGCCAGAAAAACTGTGAAAAAATCAGTTTTTCTGGTGAAAAACTGGGTTTTTCTGATCAACCCAGTTTTCTGTAAATTCGGTCTGGTCGGTGCGTGCAGCTGGAAATTCTCGGTTTATCGTTAAGGTGTTGAATCTGAATTCTCGGGAAACGTCGGGTGAAAATTTAAAATTTCGGTTCATCGGAAAGGATCTGAGAAAAACTCGGTTTGTCTGAAATAGTGGCATTTTAGCAGAAAAACTTGGTTTTTCTGAAAACCCCGGTTTTTCTGCAGAAAAACTCGGTTTATCTGGCAGAGAAACCCAGTTTTCCTGAAAAACTCGGTTTTTCTGGAGAAAAACCAAGCCATTCTCAGATAAACTCGGTTTTTCTGTAGATGGACCCCCTTTTTTCTGAGAAAAACTTGGTTTATCTGATTTTGGTGACTTTCGCTTGCCATTCGTTTACATTACTCCGTTTTTGGATAAAAACGGAGCTGTTTAGCTCCGTTTTTGGCTTTGCGTTCACATTAGCCCACCCGAAAAACGGAGCTAAATGAAAGCGCCTGCAAGACGGAGGCAAATAAAAACGGAGCTAAGCAGAAACGCATAACTGTAATGTGAGCACAGACCCATCGTCCAAAGGAGGAAAGGGTCTACGAGCCAAAGCTTGCCGAACTTTCTCGTAATTTATTCTGGCGGCCTAGTAATGAGTCACTGAATAGTACTGATTCTTCTTCCCGAGTGGCATCCTTTTCTATGGCTTTTATATCCTTGTTTTCGAATTTTTCTTGCAAAGTATTTTTCCAGTGTCAAACGATTGTTTCAAACACAGAGGACAGATTAATGAAGACAAGGAGATATTTTGACAAGCTCTTTTGAATTCGTCTGCAGGGATTAATCACCCCTCCCTTGATTACCCTTGTGTGCTATTTTGATTTCCCTGTTATTTACCGCCGTGTGTTTCCTGCAGTTGCATAATTATATGATCTTTTGTGATACTGCATAAATTAAATTCCAGAAATCTAGAACGATCGGCAAGCTTTGGCCCGACAGGCTACCAAACGAAGAAATTTAGAAACACTGATAACAAACAAAGACCGAAACATAATCAGGAAACAAAGATAACAAAGAACAGAGAGCAAAGCAAAGACAAACAAAAGGCAATCAGATCCGTTTTTGAGGACAAGTAAAACGGGTTCCAGTAAACCGTGGAACGACATAAGACATAACGACTAATAACGACATAACGACTAATGAGCTATCAAATTACAGTAACGAGTTGTCTGTCCAAATGGGTGTATCAACCGGACCACCATGAGTACGGAATGGACTGATCAGTGGATCTAGGGGATAGAAGAGCTCTCGGATTTTCTGTTTCTTTGGAAGGCAAAGTAAGAAACAAGCAAGCTCGTCAATGTTTTTTCTAACTAGAAGATGGAAAGAATGGTTCCCTGTCTCCTTACAACTTTTTTCTGACACAACAACAACGATTTTGCAGGTACGGGTACAGGCAACATTCCTTGGCTTCCTAATGATAGTATTATCATAAGAGAGAGTTCTTGGCATGATAACTGTTGTTTCGTCATCTGTCATTGGTCGATCTGAAAAGGTATGTCATCTGTAATAAGTCTGTCTGAAAGGTCCCTTCCCGATTTTCTCCTGTTCCCAATTTCTTTGATTGACGAAATAGACTTGGGGAAAAGGGGCAAGTCTACAGAATACACGATCCAAAGGGTCAGATTTTAAAAAGCTTCAGGAAAAAGGATTTGGAAACAGGAAATCATTCTTTCTATCTTCTACTTACACATTTACATGAAACAAGAGATACGGAGGAAAAAAGTTGACGAGCTTGCTTGTTTCTTACTTTGCTTTCCAAAGAAACAGAAAATTCGTGAGTTCCGCTATCCCCTAGATCCACTGATCAGTCCATTCCGTCCTCATGGTGGTCCGGTTGATACACCCATTTGGAAAGACAACTCGATACTGTGGCGGGGCCCAAATAAGGCTGGGCATAGATCAGTGGCATAAACCGCTATGGCCACCGTGCCCCGCCCCTCTCCTTCCCACCAGCTCACTGATGGCTCACAGGACCGATGATGCTAATGGGCCCTGATGCTGACGGCTCAGTGACCACAGCAGCAATGACATCAATGAAACTCTCCTGCCGCAACATTTCATCATCCCCCGTCACGAAGGTCCTTCAAATAATGGACTATCAATATCTTTGCCCGTGCAACTGGTGGCTGTTTGTGTGAAGTAAAACGAAAATCCGCCCATGTGACATTGATTACAAAACCCTTCAAGTTGCGAAGGGTAGCTGCTGTTGGAACACGATAAGGTTTTATATGCAATGCGTTTACAGCTTTATTGTGTCCTCCTCATCCTGCAAAGTTTGACTCGAGGCCAAGAACGTTTTTCACAAGATTCGTTACAACTACGGAATAAAACGGTACGTACGCGTAGTAATTGAGTAGCATAATTGTTGCCATTTTATTTACTGTATCACTTTCGCCTGTTTTCCGCTTTATGACCTGCCGAGATTTGTCAGTTTCGTTAAGTTCCAGGTTTGCATTTGACCATGGTTTGACACTGCAGATTCTCAAAAGCAAAGTGTTGTTTGTGGTCTTGGATTGAGCCAAGCATGGAATGGAAGTTAGATAACCTGAGAAGGGCCAAGCCATCCAGTCAGCCACAGCCAGTTTATGTTGGCGCATAATCGGTATATTTTTGGGGTTGCTGATGAGAAAATGTGACAAGGTGGTTGTCAGGCTGCGTTTTTCACCAAAATATTGCAGGCAGGGGTGGAAAATATTTTTCTCTTTCTGGGACCGCAATCAGAAATTGAAAAATTTTTCTGTAGCCATACAAGAAACATTGGCAACTGCTCGTTAAAATACTGACCACTTGGTATTTAAAGCAGGAAAGTATGATTCTGAGAGATGAAATTTTCAACGTCAATGGAATAAAATCCATAAAATGGTTCAGGAGGAATCAGTTTATCCATTAGCATACAAGATTATAATTATTGAACATAGCTATAATTAAAATATAATTGAACGAGCATCAAATCATTATATTGATTAAGTATTTTAGAAAATTTGTTACATTGGAACTGATCTTCTCAAGAATTCCTAAGAATTCTCAGGCAAGAAAAACAGGGTGCTATTGACTACACAGTATCTGTTGCAGCACATATTAAATAATGAGATTCACAAATCATTGCTATTTTATTCACTGCTTTTAGTCTCATACTTTCATGTTTTTAGTTTTTCTTTCTAGAATGTTAGCATATTACATCGCACATTCTTAGGTGTGATCCTTTTCTTTCTGGGAGCCAAAATATTTTCTGGGACCAATGGTCCTGTGGTCCGATACTTTTTCCACCCCTGATTGCAGGGCAGTCAAAGATGCTATAAAACCCAAGGGGGGGAGGGGTTTCTCAGCCGCCGCCCACAGTTTCAAAATGGAACCGTTGGCTAGACCAATTTTTGTGAAAGTGATGACAGTGATAGCCTTGGCTAGACCGAGGGGCAATCCCCTGATTTTTTTTCGTACACCTCCCTTGAAATCACAAAAAAATCACATACAAATTCACAAAGTCACGAGAAAAATCACAAACAGAAAGCACCAAAAATCACAAATCATTGAAAAATTACTGAAAAATCACACAGAAAAATCACTAGAAATCACTAAAATCACAAAACATCACAGAAAAAAATCATGTGATTTCAAAATCACAAAAATCTCATACGCTATTTTGAGAAGTTATTTGCCCCTTGGGCTATTTCTCCATTAAAAGTGCCCTGAAAGGGCGTTTTCTAGGCAAAACTTGCCAAATTTTTGCATTCTCAGGACAGGAAATTTTTTTTTGGCTTTTTACAGAAATTACTGAACTTTTACAGTTCTTTGACCAAAATTGCCAAGCATACCCTTGCCTAGACTAAACTCGACTAGAATTGCCAAAAAGTATACCCTTGGCTAGACCAGAAGTCCAAAAAAGTATACCCTTGTGGGTGGCACAACCCGGGTACTTTTAGGCTACTGCCCGTGACAAAACCCTTAGTTTTCAGAGGGGGGTGACAGGGTAGTGGTACCATGGTACCAGAGGGGTGGTACCTGGTACAATATTGTGCAAATGTGATGGAGCCTGGTACCAAAGGTAGGGGTACCGGTACCAAGCTCATATGACTCGGTACCAATACAAATTTCATCCTTGGATGATTTTGGAATTCCTAGAACAAATTTTTAGCTTTTACAGTGCAGACAGTGACACAGATGCCACGGTGACGTGCTTAGGAGTGGTTTGGTCTTGCTCATTGGTCTCAGGAGGAACTGACGTAGACCTCCTTTCAGAATTCGCCATATTCATGATAGCTCCTTCCCACAAAAATGGTGGTACCAATACCTTCAATTTGGGTGGAACCTGGTACCTTAAAACTTGGTACCGGTACCCCACCTGTCACCCCTCTTTTCATGTACCATGAAGCTAAAGTATATTTTTGGGGTTTTAAAAATGTCCTAACATTTAGAATATTCTTTGGGTTGAGTATATCTTTGGGGTCTAATATGTCCTAAACTTATTATATTTTTGGGGTTTTCAGAAATATACCGTGTCTGACCCCCCCTCCCCGTCACATACCAATACTTAGGGTGTCACTTAGGTAAGAAAACTTGAACACGTTTGAAGAATTGAAATGTTTTCTGTTGGAAGATTGTATGACAAACTTGGGGGGGGAGGGGTAACTTGATAGTTTTATGGGGACATGCCATTATTTTGGGGTACTTTTTTCTGAAAAGTGCGGAATTATGGGCATCATTTTCAGAAGTTTGTGCGGAAGGTACCATTTGTAGAGACTTGCGGAATTATGGGTATTTTGAAGATATATCAGGGACAGCGGAGCAGGGTAGGCTCAGGGTGGGCTATAGCCCACCCACTTTTCGACAACAAATGGCCTTATTTTCAGTAGCAAAATATTTAAAATGATTATCACTTAGTCAGCTGAAAGAGAAGGTGAAATCAGAACCGTTAAAGACGAATTCAGAACGATATATATTGAAGTTCTTGATTTAGTAGTACACTTTATAGATCTGCGATTCAATCAGCCAAATTTTAAAGTATACGAACAGCTCGAATTGCTTCTCTTCAAGGCATTGGCGACATTGGCATCCAATGATTTTGCAGATGAAATTGAATACTTGAAAACTGCTCACTATGATGGTGATAAGTTTCTTCGTGTTTATGAAAAGGGCATTTTCCAGCAATCCAATGAGCTTGATCCTAAAAAATTTTCCAGGAGCTGCACCCCTGGACCCTGAAGTTTCGCTTGCTTAGCGCTTGCTTCCTAGCCCACCCACTTTTTGGATCACTCCGCGATCCTCGTATATTGCAGTAGGACCAGAAAGATTGCTCTTCAAACATTAGATTTAACCCTCTTTACCCATCAAGTACCCAAAGATATTGATTGCAATCACTGATTTCTGTTGAAACCAGAAGAGGAGCATTTGCAGTTGCAACAACGACTGAAAAGTTATGGTGTGTCAAAAAACTCCTAAAATCAAGTGAAAGCAGCCTCTTCTTGAAAATCTCTGAGTTGGGCTCTATTTTCTCATGATCCAAGAAAATATTTAAAAGGGGTATCTTTATCAGCTGAACTTAAAAATTAAAAAGTACTTAGAAACCAAAAAATACTTTGCACCCCAAGCCTGGTGGCACCAATGGCTGGGGATGTTAAATCATGACATTTGCTTGTAACTTTACACCCTAAAATTTGAATGGGATTTCAAAATATGCTCCAGAAACTGGAAGTTGAACTTATTTTTTAACACTAGCTGTTAACTTTGTTAAGGGAATTGCTGCTTCTGCTTTAGTGGCTGTGCTTTTTGAAAAGACCGAGAAGACACGTCAACAGCTGTTTGTATGCTGGAAATTCACGGCTTGCTGTTTGTAATGGGGTGAAATAAACGCAATAAAGTTATTCGAGTTTCAGGGATGCCAGCACGTGTCCAGATGGTGGCTGGGGAGCGTTGTAGTTGACACGTGACCATGAGCGATTACTGGACACATTTTGTAGCAGTTTGAAATTTATGTCCGTAGCGAGCCATGTTAACTTAGTGTTTTTTGTGCTGTGAACTTATTTTTACTTGGTTTTCAGCCACCTTTCACTGTTTCGCAATTTTTCAAATTTTCAGTAGTAGGCCACCTTAAGTACAGATCCACCTTAATCGTAATGTGCACTTAGGATGACTCACTATTGAAACTGTCAAATTACTGAACAGTGAACAAAGTTCAAAACAAAAAAAAAATAAGTTAAGATGGCTCGCTACCGATATAAATTTCAAGCTACTGCTCAATGGGCGTCCTATCGTTCAAATCTTATATTATAGAATCAATTTTCACGCTGCTCTTGCTCTGAAACAAAAAAACTATCCGCAGGCTGCACTGAGACGATGTACACAGAAATACTCAATGAAAGTTTCAAGGCATTGAAAAATTTAACCGTTAACAAAACAGTGTCAGCATATGCTATTAACAAATTAGCAGCTACTTGATGAACAAAACAGTGCAAAATTTATTGTTACATGGCTGGTGGAGAAATGCTTGCAAAAAAATCAACTCCCCTCCTATAACGTTTTCCAAAATAATCTACTGCCCTGGCATTCTTTCTTGGAAAGTATTTAACCCAAAGTATTTAACCCATATCACAGAAGTAAACACGGCGAGTAAATATCGTATCATTTGGTCGTTACAAACGAATCTGAGCTGCAAATTATCACAATTTTGTATAAATCTTTCTCAGCAATCCCTGTCCTGGATGACTGGATGACTGGAATTTTGTCATCAAGCTGAACAATTCAAAGTTGCTAAACAACACCCAGAGCTTGCAAAGGTTCCCTGCATGTACTGTAAAGCTCTATTTAGTCCTTGTTACCTCCTTCGTCTCTTTGTTAACCTCCTCCCCCTAACCTTCATTTGTTATCAGCAGTTACCAACAATTTTCCATCTACTTTGCAGAACAGATTTGATATCAACTTTGATTTGTTTGGACAAAACTGTGCTGAATTTGCGTACTGTACTGGACTCGTAAAATTGTATGTTAACTCGGCAAAACCTTAGGAAAAAATAAACAGCTAGCATTAAATTTCATGTCACTTCATTCTAGATATAAGCCCCCTTCCTGGGAATTTGTTCTTTTCCAAGCCTTCGAAATTAAACAGGCCTCACTGGGAGCTAAATGAGCTAAATAGAGCTTTTGCAGTACACATATTTTTTTTATAAGAAACTAAGAATTTGGGCCAGTACTGAAGTTTCTTAAAATTATCATGGGTGCCTCAATGGGAGTTTCTAATGTATTTGCTTTTGTTGCCACATGTGGCAATACCGCAATGGGTTTAGATATTTCATTTTGTGCCTCAAAGGGCAAGTCACTGTTCTTATCTTCATTTGATCTTGCAAAATGCACAGTTGTTGGCAACTGCTCAACTGACAAAGTTGGGGCATCAGGAATAAATCCTCTTTGTAGTGCATTCAAGAACTGGGAGTCACCCATGTCAAGAATTTCATCTAATGTCTCAGACTGCCAATGTGTTGCTGACATTGCATGCTGGCTGTAGGCAAGTGATGTCAGTGCCATAAAAGCACACTGTCTTCCACGTGATTCTTCACTGAAACATGCATCCCCTTGGTGTTGGTTTCCTATTGCAACAAATATTGGCAATTCCAAAACTGAATTTTCAGAGTGGCTGTTACTTGATGTAACTGCTTGGTCCAGGGTTAACTTCAACATCTCCTGCCAAGAACAAAAAAGAAAAAGCAAGGAAAAACTTGAAACACTATTGTAGGTATCATTCGACTTGTTACGACAACTCCTTGCAATTTTCCTTCTGAATTTGGAAGACTGGTTTTTTACTGTTTTTTATCCATCTCCTGCCAGTGGCAAGCAATGCTTGCTGCCGTTTGTTGGTGAAAGCGCAAGCAACACGTAGGCCCTCCTGCTGGATGTCATCTTCCTGCCACTTTTGAAACCTGTCCGCTGCAGAACAATAAATGGTCAATACAACGCAGAGGATAAAAAGAAATCCTCTCATCCTGGTTATGAAATGGGTGTAAAGAATGATTTGATACGTACCAGAGTGCATGAAAATCTTCTTCTTCTTGGAACGAAAGTCGCAGAAAGTCGCCCAGCTTCTCTCACAAAACTGTCATGAGTGTGCTGAAAAGCTTTTGTTGTTGCTGTTGCTCTATCGCCACTGTTGTTCTGTCCAATCACAAGCATCGATGAGTCTGCAGATTGTCCTTTTGTTCTGTGGTTTGCAACCATGGTGATAGTCGGCTACCCGTGTTTTGCTTGTAAAACTCGTCTAAATGGCTGCTTCACTACGTTCAGCAGCAATAAAGTTCTTTTGAATCTCTGAATTGTGAGGTAATCGTGTTTGCATCAGTGAGCCATTCAGTGTCTGGATTTGAATAAAATGTCATCTTATTCGAGAAGATTTTGAGGTCAGCTTCCATGGAAACCAAAATCAAAGAACCCTTGGGGGGACTCGTGGAGCCAAGCCACATTTTAAATATGACATTCATCTTCCACTTAAAAATTTACAAACTGTAAAGAATGAAAATTTAGTCATACTAGAAACTCTAATCTTTCTTTTACTCGTGCCTTGGGGAAACTTGGGGAAAATTGTCAGTTTAGTAATCAAAATGCAAACTCAAAATGAAAGGTGTCCTTTTCCTAGCCTGATAAATGGAGCAAAAATGCAAAGTCCTGATATTGCAATTAGAATTAATCCTTTTATCATAAAATTGTTTCATTAACCTAATTAGTCAATGGAGAGTCCAGCTGCCCTGGTAAATATTGGAAAGAATGACTGTGTTTCCCTTGTTTTGCCTATTGCCTCAATTGAGGTCATTATTCCAAAAGAAGCAGGCGCTGATTTTTTTTCTGATTAAAAACTACAATATATAATGTTATATTACACTGTGCCATCCATAGTGAAAAAAGACTTTAAGTCATCAGGTCTTCACTATGGGTGGCACCTACAATTCAAATTAATTTTCTGTACAAAAAACAAAGAACGAAAACCACAAAACCAAGAAAAAATAGGCACAAACAACAACAAAACAACTGAGCCAAGGCAGATTACTGGTCAAAGAAATTTAAATTAGAACTATTCAACTTGTAGCTGTGAAAGGAGCGAAAACTATAATTCAGTACATTGTTTATCCCAGTAATCCACCTGATGGAGAGAGCTGCAGGAACGTTCTCCAGGACTCAAACTGAGCAGACCTTCTAGGAATTCCTATTTATCGCTACTATAAAAGCTTTAAGCCCCTGGGAGGCTTGTTTAATTTCAGACACTTAAGGGGAGGGCTTATTAGAGAGGGGAGATTATTCACAAAATCATATGACAGTATTTGATTCAGCTGAACTTCTGAACTAAAAATGTTATTTTAGACTGGGATTTACCAATGGTCTGGTTAATATGGGTCCTGGTCCTATGGTCCTAGGGTCCTAGGTCCTAACAGACCAGGGTATGCTTAATAGATCTTGGCTTAGCTGTTAAATGTCATCAG
Source organism: Aurelia sp. 3 sensu Dawson et al. (2005) (assembly GCA_964020215.1). Lineage (NCBI taxonomy): Eukaryota > Metazoa > Cnidaria > Scyphozoa > Semaeostomeae > Ulmaridae > Aurelia > Aurelia sp. 3 sensu Dawson et al. (2005). Next base: position 13,425,385 of record OZ026583.1, read on the forward strand.
TCTGTATGTTTACTCCATCCTTGCCCTATTTATGACCCCATTGCGCCCTAAATGGCTCTTTGAGCCATGACAAAATAACAGACCACGGGCACCGGATGACGGACAGGATTTGCTCGTATACCATACATAGACTCCATGAGTCAAAAAATTGGAAACAGAAGTTTTTTTCGTGAAAGCATGACATTTTATGATAATCGCAACAACAACCACTATTCAAAATGTGATCTGGTCTTGTCAACAACTTGTTGGTTGTGGTGCCTTGCAGAGAAAGCAAAGAGAGTAAAACCCAGTTTAAGTCCCATTATATAAAATTCTTTCAAATTCTTTTTGAAAAGAAGAAATTATCAATGTGGGATAAAACATCTGAAAGAGAGGAGGGAACAATTTGTGGACCAAAACGTCACAATTTGAAACCAAACAATTTCACAAGAAATTCACCTTACCTCCAAAGTAAAGTTGACTATCGTGATGGGCTCAACGATTCATTTTAGCAATGTAAAGAATGAATCATGTTGTTTTTGTCATTTGTTTGACAAAACTTGGAGCTAGCTGAATATAGACTCTTACAAATACTGCAAATGACACTCTGTAGCCTGCATTTTAGTGCATGCCTTTGCTGGTCATGCACGGCAAGAATTTCTCAAGGATTTTCAAGGATTTTCAAGAATTCTTCACAATCTGATAAGAGTTCTTAAGCCATGAAAGACTGTAAAATTTTGTCGATGCTAACTCTTGACTTTGGTTGGAATTGAGTGATTTTGATGAGACTTTTGACCACAAAAGTATCTGCAAAACAAACACCAAAATTCGTCCTCTATCATCACCTATGTTGGCCTGACGTCCAGTGTGAAACCGGCTCAAGTAATTATTAGTAAAAAGTTTTTGTTTTAAATATTGATATCTAGTACTTTGTATTTAAGTGTGTATTTAGTTTTCGTAGTATTTCTTGGATTTATGTTATGCCTTCAGGACACAAAAAAATCATCAAACTCTTTGATGTCCTAATAGCCACAGAAGCTCAATATTACACACTTCATACATTGATACTGGACAAACATTGACATTCGTTCACAAGTGTTTTTTTATATTCAATATAAAAGTTTACAATAATGAATTTACCTACGACACTACATACGAACTACTATACGACACTACAAGTACGGTACCAGGAGGAGCAATATATCATGACTACCCCCTGGCATTTAATGCTAGTTGCGGGTGCAGTTTTGAAGTATTGCAATGATATCTTTTCGTCGCATAACAACAACAACATCGCTTGAGTGGTCAGTTGACTTAAACAAATAAAAATGTATGACGAGTTCGTCGCGCATGTAACTTTTTTTCGGAGTTTCATGATTTTAGGACTTTAGAAGGTTGTTACATGAAGGTGTTGACTGCACAAGTTTCTATTGACTACAATCGTAAAGTATTTGGCAAAAATTTCCAGGCCCTGTATGCAGCACTCCCTTCCTATACCAGGGACCATAGAAGCAGGAAACAGTACCACGCAAAGCGAAAAGTTACGGAAAACGCTGGAAGAAGTTTGGAATGAAAAAGTTGATAATTTCGGTATTCCAGTCCTTGAAAAACGTCTTAGGTACCACAGAAATTCCCCAGTACCCAGTACCAAATGCATCAGTCAGTAGGAAGGAGCCAGTTTTCAGCACGATCATATATATATATATATATATGTGTGTGTTTGTGTGTAATAATTGCCATTTAAGATTAAATTTTTAAATTTTGTTATAAAATTCCAAGAAAAGAATAGGTCTAATTAAAATATTTACAACTATGAATTAATTCATCGGCAAAAAACGCTAAAAATCTGTATAAAAACACCCCCAGTTGAAACTGGCAGGGATAGCATTAAATGGTCAGTGAGACTTTGTTTCCATAATGGTCCCTCCAGAGGTGTCTTTGAAAGAAAAGTGCCTAGCCTGTAGCCTATGAAGGAGAGGAGAAACTAAATAAGTATATAAAAATTTATAAAATCATCTAAAAAATTGAGAGAAAATAGCGTCTTCAACATCGTTGATGGAAAGTTCTGTTGCAGCTTTTAGGATTTTGATAAAAAATATAGGGGCTATTTTACTGAGACTGGAGGTCTTTAAAGAATTTGTCTTTAATCTTATGCTTGAAGCTGTTGACATTATTAGCAAATTTTAGGTCAGAGTGTAGAGTGTTCCAAATTTTAGGTCCTAGGTAGGAGGAACCATTTTGCCCTGTGTTACTCTTTCTAAAAGGTTGATTTAGTTTGTTTTTAGATCTTCGAGTGACCCGGATCTGGCCAACTGGTGAGAACGGCTCCGACAGATAGGAAAGGGCTGGATTATAAAAAAAAATTGAAAATTTGGGGGGGGGGTAGGGCTGGGGTGGGCGTTTCCAGCTACACGTAGAGAAATTTTAAGAAAAACAGTTATGCTTTCTTTTGGTCTAAGGTCATTTGGTTGATATGAAGCTTAGGTTCATGCATTCCACTCCTTGAAAGTGAAATTGCAACCACACAAGTCTATAGAAAATATTAGTCCATCATACCTATCTTACCACTCAACCGTAGTATGGATTACCATGCAGCTAAAGTAAAACATAATGACCAAGTGCCCTTCCACCAAAACTACTAACCTTTAGTCAATATCGTGTGTAGTTATATGTAGTTAGGTAACGTAGCTGTGTTGTAGTGTGAGTATCGTGTATCTCCGTCATGGGCTAAGCCTTTTTGGAGATTAATATTGTAGATTGTAGATTGTAGAGTGTAGAAAACGCTTGTCGCAGTGCATTGCTCAAATCTTTCTTTCGTGGGGAACCAATTTGTATATTTAAATTCTTTGATTCCTATATGTCCTCTGTTATTCAGATTCAAACAGAATCTGCTACATTTATTTTGAGCTATTTGAATTTTTTTGGTCAATCTTTTATTTAGCAATGGAAACCAAGAACTGCATGTAAAGTCAAAGTGGGGATTAGTGCATTTGCTAGTAACCTACGAAGAGAAAAGTCAAGAAAATTTTGTTTTCCAAAGAGGAACCTTGACCTACCATTGATTTTACTGAGGTTCATGGTAGCCATTGATTCACCAGACAGGTTCTCATCAAGAATACAACCTAATAAGTCATCGAAGTATATTGTTTGATTTTGATGTCACCTCCTCTGATATCATGTTTCGTTTGGTTTTTTCTGCCAAAAAGTATAGATTTTGTTTTGTCATCTCCAAAGTGAATGCTTGCTTTTTTATCAGCAAACCAATCACAAATGGAGTTAAAATTTTTATTCAGCTGCTTTTCAATTTCATTGATGTTATTGTCTCCGAATACAATACATGAGTCGTCTGCATATCGAAGTAAGTCATAGTCAACTGCTTGCGGCGTATTGTTGACATATATCAGGAAAATGAGTGGGCCAAGAATGGAGCCTTGCGGAACTCCACATGATAATTCCCCAGGTGATGAGGTCTCTTTTCTTCTGTTTATGAAGAAAGTTCGGTTTGTTAGGTAGGATCTCAACCAAGATATGACTGAATTGGCAAAGCCTAGGTCTTTCATTTTATCAAGGAAAATTTCGTGGTCGATCGTATCAAACGCTTTTTGTCGACCAATTAGTATCATGTCAGTAAACATCCTGTTTTCAAACCCTTGTATGATTCTGTCACCTAGGTATGATAAGCATGTGTCTGTAACCCCCCTGTCGTCATCCTCCAGCTGTATAGCAGCTATTTTCGCAGCCGGTATTAGCAAATAGATATTGCTTGCTTGCTGCTTGTCAATAAATTGAATCCATGATCTTCAATTGGATTTCGATACAGCCTGTCTATGTCTAGGCGGATTTCAAAGCGCATGTTATCCCTATCAACAAATTCTTTCTAAATTATTAATGATTCCAGATAAATAATAGTATCACATGATAAATTATTAATCATATGAAGTAAATAAGTTAATGCTACTTTTGTTATGATTTCCCTGCTGCGGCAAGTAGAATCATTCTTGTTGCTCATAGGCATAAGAGAAATACTATGGTTTGATAAACAAGTTTCTGGTTTCGATCTTATTACCGTGTAGCGGAACATATTCTGAAAGAATCAAAGCCTTCGATATCTGTCCTTCTTAGCAAATGTATGTGGAGATGTCGGAATGTGGCTTATTGCCGTCTTGTTACACAATCATGAACACGTCGGACCCAGCGTCAACAAAGCCTTCTCAAGCTGTCTCTTATGGAATACAATTGAATACTTATTTGTCTTTCAAAAGACTATGGTCTGGTTTCGTTATTATCTTGAGATGTGGGTGGCGAGGCGTGACGGAATCAACAAGAATGCGAGCGGTCGCGAGACTGGTAGAGGGAGGGGGGAATGCACCTTGTAATGTCAAAATAACCAGAAATAAAATACCTACCATCTATTTTCATTCCATTCCATGTTGGTGCAGTTCTTTTCACTTCCAAAAATGCGGCACTCACTAACTAATGTTAATGCTAGTTAGAGATGTAGAAACGTGGTTGGCACTGGTTTTGCAGTTGTTATCAGAAAAGTGCCCTTTTTGATTGCAAAGTCCACTTTGTAATCTAAGAAGAGGCTTTGAAGCCAGGTAGTCAGTAACAATGTCAGTCACGCTCGTTAAGGTAGCTCTGCTTTCCGCTCCAGTGAGCAGCGAGTTGCCGTTTTGCATGACCACTCTTCTAAGAAAACAGTTAATTTCTCTAATACTATTCGGTCTATCGAAAAGCGATAAAGAGGACGTTATTCTACATTCTCTTGGCCATCGAAAGATATGCAAATCGCGATGTTTCCTTTAAGGAAGGCTTTGAAAATTATTTTTGAAAACCTTTTTGTTGATTTCATGAAAGCGGATTTATCTCCAAAAATACTTGAAAAATTTTTGGTTCTCTTTCGCAATATCTTTAGCTAGGTTGTTGATCCTCAACTTTACCAAGTGTGATTGAAAGCTAGGCTAGATTTCTTGCAACCGAATTTTACATTTCTGCTTATTTTTCGACAGTGAAAGGTGGAAACCTTGGTCATTTCCATTTTCCTTGAAACCTTGGTCATTTTCATTTTATCAATATTTATACACGATACACCTTTCAGCTAACCTATCAACAATATTTGTTTAAGAAAAGAAAAAAATAAACAGAAATAAAAGTCAGTGCTCTACCAAGGGGTCGTGTTTAGGTCATGTGAAAGGTTCAAGAGATACTCTCTGAAAGCAGTCCTAAAAGGAGCGATTGATTCTTTTTCTCGAATGCTGTCAGGGATATCATTCCAGTTTCTGACACCAGGATAGTAGAAACTTCGCTTTGCATATTCTAACCTAACTTTGGGAATTTGCTGATCTCCACGATGTCTGGTTCTATTCTCCAAAACCATGGATCTTTCAGTGAACTCATTGGCAAGATTTTCGGGACAGAGGTTATACGAGATTTTATATGTCATCACTCCTTGGTCAAAGGAGATCAACGGAGGGGGTTTACTGGGGGGGGGGTATGCAATTCCGTATTTCCCGCAATTTTTCTACCCTTTTTCCGCAAATCCGAACACAGAAAATGAGTATTTCCGCTGTTCGTTGGGTTTGTGAGCAAAGTCTTCCTGCTTCATATTAAAACACAACACGATCAACCAAAGCCATCTTCTTTCTATTTTGCATGTGCCGATTACATGCAAGCAATTTTGCTGTTTTCATGGGTGCTCTTTTTGCGCGAAGATTTGTTTTAGTAGTTGTTGTTGTGGCAGTTGTCTTCAGATCTTCGTGATATGTATTGTTTTCGTTTGTTTTAGTGCCTTTAATTCATTATTACACAATATTTTCACGGAATTAGCACCAAACCTCCTACGTTTTAACAAATAATACTAATTTTGCAGAAATATCCACATTCTTTGCCCTTGTCTGTAATCGTTGCAGTTGGGATTCAAAAGCATATCAGTAATGCTACCAGTGAATGTAGATTCTCTCTTTCATGTTATAAAAATAACATTACTCTAATTTTTCATTAGCTACTCCTTGTAAACAGCATTACTTAGCTTAGGATAGACTTGTTTTCAGGTAGGTACGCATTTATATTTAACGTGGCTAGCCTGCAAAAGTCTGAGAGACTTATTTCCAGCAGGGGCCACGGATGTTTTACCATCAGTTCGCCGCAGCTACCCGCCGCAGCTACCAGATTTCCCTCACATGGCTCTGGTCGACCCGAGCTATAGTTACGGACAGTGACCAAACTGTCCAGCGCGGGATTTGAATCTACGGCCGTTCTGACCTTTGGTTTACGAGTCAGACACCTTAACCACTCGGCCACGCCCACTGTAAATGTACGGCCTACTGTAAATCAGTCCTGTACGTCTGACGTCGCCACCGTCCCTAAAGAATTTGAAATGAATTAATGAATGAATGAATCATCGAATGAATGAATGAATGAATGAATGAATGAATGAATGAATGAATGAATGAATGAATGATCGAATGATCGAATGATCGAATGATCGAATGGTCGGATGATCGAATGAATGAATTAATGTGGTTTTAAACGCCCTCCTACCAATGTAAACAACGGTTTTGGTCAAATGCTTGGTGCTAAACTATCAGAAAGTTAAGTTATGGGTATAGATAAGGCTCGATTTATGTGTCGCATTTTAGTCGCGTCGAATTAAAATGAATTAAATGTGGCACCACACCCATTCAAATGCGACCTCAATGCGACTCCGTTTTATACGTCGAATAGATCATGGTCATAATCACTGGTCATAATGAACAAATGCGATAATTATTGGACGCTTCGCATTAAGGTCGCATTTCAATAGGTGTGGAGTCACATTTAATTCATTTTAATTCGATGCAATTAAAAATGCGTGGCAAATTTGCACAATATCAACGAAACGACATCATCGTGGATCATTTGTGGCCTGCAGGCTTGGATAAACAGAGATTCTTATTCCTTGAAAATTCCCGATGAAGGTGAAGGTGAAAGTGAAGTTGCGGTTTTTAGCGCCAAGCGCTGGGATCACAGAAGTAGCTAAGCGCTAATCGAGTCCACGACCCCTTGTCATTACGCTGAAGTGGTGGGGTCCTACCGGGCACCGCACCCACTTCGCTTGACTGTTCTGAATGCAAAGTCAGAGGATTACACCACTGTGCCACAACACCACTGCGACACAACACCCGATGGCTAATTCATAGCGCCAGGCTAAAATCTTTGGAAAACATTGGAGTCGGATGTATAAAATGTTATGGCCTAATTATTTAAACTGAATTGGTCGAAGAGAACTTTAGGTCTTTAGCCATGATTCCACAAAGAGCTTTTTTTCATACCATCATTATTTTGAAATCACAGCACTTTTAAGTTTTATGAATGGTTGTACCAGAGGAGGTGTCTGAACATATGACAAATAGTAAAAGCTCCATAAATTCTAAGCTGATCGAGGGAAATCAAAATGACCAATACAAGAAATACTCAGTTTTTGAAGATCTACGAAATGGTAGCAAGCAGAAGTCTGTTGCTTTTATGGTTTACGATTTGGCAATTTGATGACCTCACAACTTAAAACCTAGCAGAAATCGTTAAAATACTGTAACTCTGAAAATTATGACAATAGCAAAAATGCGCTTTCTGGAATCATGCCGAACGAAATGAAATCCCCTCTGATCTATCCAGTTTAAAGAATTAGGCAAAAACATTTTAAACACATTTGATTTCAAAGTTTTCCAAAGATTCGAGCCGCATGCTAGTCATAGCTCATAGCTGAAGAAGAGTGGCATTTCGCTCCCAGAAAATCTTCCCACGCCTTTTGCAAAAATCCTTTTGCTTCCAGGAAAATCCATCAAAAATCTGTAAAAATCCTTTTGTTGTATAAAATCGCGTACGCTATTTTGAACTCTCGGCTGAAGACGTACTTTGCACGGGGTGGGCAAGGGGGACGCACTTTGCACAGTGTTCTTCCATAGTAAAGGTACCTGGGGATGTGCGCCCGCAAAGGTATACTTTTTCGGGCCTCTAGTCTAGCCAAGGGTAAACTTGTTGGAATTTTTAGTCGATTTTAGTCTAGGCAAGGGTATGCTTTTTGGTAATTTAGGCGAGGGGATGCCTTTTGGCAAATTTGGGCAAAGAAATGTCAAAATTCGGTAATTCCTGTAAAAAAAGTAATTTAAAAATTTTTGGTGAGAGAATGCGAAAATTTGGCAAGTTCTGTATAGAAAACGGCAACTCAAGGCAGTTTTGAGGGAGAGATTAATCTAGCCAAGGGTATATCATCATCACAAAAATTGGTCTAGCCAACGGTCACATTTTGAAATTGTGGGCGGCACACCCCTACCCGAAATTTTAACCGAGAACCCCCCCCCCCCATGGCACTTTGCAATCATCCGAAAGGATCTTGTGTTTGTCTCAGGAAATGACCCGTTAGCTTAATGCTAAGTGTTGCTCCCAAGTTGAAGATGCTCTATGTTTCTCTGACTTCATTTTATCTGAAGCAGGGCCAGTCTTGCTGTTTTCAGAAATATTTTCATACAACACAGGTCACAACTAGATTAACAACTTTAAAAGATGAGACTTCACAGCTGAAAAGAACCCGAAAACTTTTAGTAATAAACTTTCAAAGTTTCATCAAATGAATATATGTAAGAGGAGTAAACGTTCGCTACTTCGCATTTAACTATGGAGCATTTTGATGGGATAGTGAACATATTCATAAGGTGTGTTAAAATGGTAACAGTCATTTTTTGATCATGGAGCATGATGCACCGATTTTCAGGGAAGACAACAGTTATAGAATAACGAGTCGAGACTGGCATGGCAAGTCGTCGGGTATCTTTTTTGATCGATTTGGGATGTTTTCAGACTAAGAACTTTCACAGGATCGCTTTAACACGGCAAATAGGCTGCCGGAAAATCGAGGGGAGATGTCCCTTAAAAAATTGATATTTTTTGGTGCTGCTGTTAAAACATTTGATCCTACTTTCCTCGCCTTGTCTTGCCACCTTATGCCCATCAGTTTATATCGTTAATGTTTCATTTTATCTTGCAGGGATTACGAGAGCTAACAAAAGATGGAGTGGATCGAGTAGGAACCCCAGGGGAGCAATGCCCCACGTCATACGGTAAGATCTCTCATCAAAACCTTCTGCCACATAGATGAACAAACTATGAGCGATAGGACACCAAATGTCTCGCAGTGTGAAATTTTTATCAGTAGCGAGCCACCTTAACCTATGGTAGCGAGCCACCTTAACCTATGGTTTTTGTTTTTTGAACTTATTTTTACTTGGTAGTGAGCCACCTTATTGCTGTTTTGTGATTTTGAAATTTTCAGTAGTGAGCAGCTACCTTAAGTGCAGATCCACCTTAATCATAAAACCCTACCAGTTGTTTGGCTGGCCAATGATAACCTTTTCACTCTTCCTTTCGACCAATCAAATGAAGTCTTAACGTACGACTGCCATTGTACCAAGAACTGTCTTATTAGCAAAGTATGTGCAGCGAAAATCTCAAATTTACTCAGCTAAGCGTCTTTCTGCTGCAATATTGATAATGCATCTATAATCCATTTGTTTACAGTTGGTGGATGATTTTTACGAGAAACAAATAAAACGCAACTATCGAAGCACAAATTACAAGTTCTTTCCACAAATATTACATTGGCATTTTTCTCCACTTCAGTTTTTGATCACAGCTTTATACTTTTTCTATTTTGTGCTTCCAAACTTCCACGATAATTTGCAACTGACCACAGGTTGTGGTGGAAAATTGGTTTAAAATTGATAAATACCTCTCTTATTACTTCAACGTTTGCCAGCTTTGTCTGGATTAGGCCAATGATTACGTTTTGATATGTACAGTTCTGTTTTCCTCGCAAAAGAAATCAAAACATCTTCGTTGGCCTAATACAGACAAATTTGGCAAACCTGTGAACTGGCAGAAAAATTAGAGCTAGCAAACACAACAACTCTTGTGAAAAGTATAATATATTGTATATTTTAGGAATATTTATTTTGCTGTCATTTTTAGATGATTGTGGCAAACCAGATACAAAAGAGAGAGGTAAGAACGTTGAAATTATAATCATAATACTGGGTGAGTGAAAACAATTTACACGTTTGGTGGGCAGTAGGATAAAACGTATGAGACCAATATTCAAAACTAAAATGTTAATCTATCTGCCAAAGGCTGACGTAGATGAGAAGATTTTGTTTGGTAATATCACACATTTTAAAGAGGCACAAACGCAAAATTTTTGCATCCGAAAATTGCCGCGAGAATATTCGAGAAACATGATGAAAGATCGCATTATATAGAAGACCTGAAAATATTGTCACCTAGTCTTTTATAGAAGACCTGAAAATATTGTCACCTAGTCTTTACCCCCCATGGAAGGAAAGTTATGAGACTGAAGTGGAAAGATTATTTTTAATATCCTACTTTTTATCTGGTCTGCTGCGCGGAAACAAGGGATTCTACGTCACTTGGCAGTTTTCGGTCAACGAATTTTGCATGGCCTTTGTATATCTACCATCATATACAATCATCATTTGACACAAATATTTGCGCACAAAAGGTACATAATCTCTACACAACCCGATTATCATGCCTTCGGCGGATCATTTGTTGATGTCATTTTTTGCGTTAGTGCCTCTTTAAGACCCAAAAATTAGAAAAATTGCCTGTAAGGGGTTTGTAATAGCCTGCGTGCAGACTCAACTGATCCCCTGAAGGGAAGTGAGGTTCCTCCTCCAGTAATATAACGAATTTTTTAACAGGATAAAAACTTCAACAATTACAAAATTGCTGTTATCATTGTTTGTCCTGTACAAAGAAAGGTGCTTAAAAAGAGAACATAAATATATTACAATTTCAGGTCTAAGAAATAAAAACAGTTTTATATTATCAACATGGTAAAATCTTATATATGTTGTCCATAATCTCCCTAAAAGCAAGTACATTGTCAGACATCCTTGCAGTAAGGGCCCGATTACATGGGAGTTTTCACCGTAGGGCTGGGATTTCAGCCCGTTTACCCGAGATGAAATTCCAGCTCTCCTCTCTGGTGAATGACTTGTAAAATGTCCTCATCGATTACATAGGAAATTTTCAGCCCTGGGTTGAAACTCACCTTAGGGCTGAAATCTCAGCCCTCTTTGCTCTACCAGGGATGAAAATTTAATCCTTACAGGTACATGTACCCCAAAAGCCACAAAAAAAGCGTGTGGTTATAACTTTCTTCCTACCAATTGCTTTCAAAAATGGTTTTGTGTCAATGAAGAGCTGCAGAAAACGAGGTCTTCCCGTAGGGTATTGTTATTTTTTACCTAACATTGACCGAGTACTGACGTGACAAAGTTTTTTGTTTTTCACAATATGTACCCCAAAAACCGCACAATCAAAAACACGCAAAAGATTACAGCTGATCCACCTATCATTGTGATATTTGGGAAGAAGTCATCATTATAAATCAGTAATGGATAGAAAGTATAGCTGCAAACTTATTTTCAGTGGAAGTATCTAATGTACCACAAAACCCACATGGGATGTACCCCAAAAACCACATTAGTTTTTTACTTATCAAGCCGTTTGCTGCATATCAATCTTCAAAAGCATTATTTTTCTTGATTCTGCATATATTTTGAAATCTACTGACAATCCGACCTAACAGAGAGGAACTGTGTTATTCATTTGCTAGCAATTACAAAGTGCATGATTTTTCCAAGTATCAAAATATTTGAGAATATCAATGTTCCCGGTAATTTTTTTCATAAATGATGAAAAGTTTTGATGTTTCTATTCCATGGATAAATTTTCTTTTCTCTTAATTTCACAACTGCATTCATTTCAGAGTCGACCAGACTTTTAACCACTTCAGAGGTTTCATTGATCACCCCCAAAATGTTTGAGAGCTAGCCTCAAATGGTTTAACCTCAAAGTAACCTCAAATGAGAGTAACCTCAAATGAGAGTAACTTTCCAGTGGTATCGAAACTTAACAGAAGTCTTCTGAAGTGATTGGTTAGTTAATGATATCTGGACAGCAAATACCTATGTTGATTGACTTTTAGAAAGATATTTTTGTTACTGTGTTAAAATATGGGCAATTTTAATTGACTGTCTGTTGATTGAATTGCAGAAAATGTTATTATTTTGTTAAATCATATACCATTTTACCAACTGTATGTTGGTTGTCTTGAAGATGTGTTCGTTATTTTGCTGAAAATGGAAAATTTAGTTGCTGTTTGTTTACAGACTGTCAGGAAATACTTGTTATTTTTTGTTAATTTTGTTAAAAACTTGACCATTCTAACCTTGACTCTCAGAAGATATTTATTTTGTTATATGGACAAATACCTTATGTTAATTGCTTACAGAAAGTGTTAATACTATATAAATATATGTGTGATTTTGTTGCAAATACATAATTTCATTTCGTTTCTCCGTGGCACACCCTGTACTTGTGTTTTCCATGTTTCAGTGAAATGTACCCCAAAACCACACAAAAAATCACCAAAGTCAGGATGCCCATTCAATAGGTTCACTATAATCAAAGGTAGCCATTGTGCTTTTCTGGCAAGAGGACACATGGAAGATACTGAAAAACATTGGTTTGCAAACTTAAAGTAAGAATTTGCGACTTGCTACTCGTTCATAGAAATAATCTGTAAAATTTCAAGTTCAAATTTTTGCTTTTACACCTTATAATTTTTTAAAAATCCAATTTATTCTTGGCAAACCTACATTTTTAGGTAGCCTAGTTACCTAAGCATCATTGATCAGTAAGAGTTTTATGTTGTATGTTGCTCTTCTATAGATATTGCCTTTCAACTGACCTTGTGGTTTTTGGGGTACCTTAGTTTTTGGGGTGCATGTACCTGTATTGTGACACCTAATTATCGCCTAGTCCCTATTGTTTTACATCGGATGCACAGACATCATCAAAATATCGGACTGTCTTTACAATTGAAAAGCTAACTTGACACGTAGCGCAGATTCCAGCCCTGGGTTGAAAAATCCCATGTAATCGCGAGTATTTTTCACCGCGGGCAGGAGGGCTGAAATCTCAGCCCTATGGTGAAAACTCTCATGTAATCAGGCCCTAAGTGAATCAGCGACACAAAGCGAGTCTGCTGATATCAGCACAGGCATGTTTTGATTGAATTGGCGAAAACAAATCTTATTGTGTGGGGATGTTTTGATTACTTTATTTTTACTCCTTCTTGCGACCGCCTCACTGAATCTAATTCAATAAGGATAATTACGAGAATTCCTAGAAGATGTTTATCAATCAATTAAACTAAAAGAGAACAATAGAGATCTCTTTCCACCAATGAGGTCTGGTTCCTCATGCCTGGGAACCACACGTGACTTTGGACAGGCTTTGTCTTGCTGATGCGCAGACTCTACTGGAGGAGGAACCTCACTTCTCGTCTGGGAATCAGTAGAGTCTGCACGCAGGCTAGGTTTGTAAGGGAATCGAGAATTCTGCGCTCCATTCTGGTCCATGATTCATGTGGCATTGGTACATTATCAGTTTCCAGAAATAGAATTTTAATTACAATAGAAAGTAAATCATGGACCAGAATGGAATGTTGAACCCTCGTTCCCATATATGCCCTTTACCAGTATTTTCCTAATTTCTGGGTCTAAATGATGAGTGATTTTACCAAGCGAAATTTTCTCATCTAAGTTAGCCTTAGGTTAAGAAATCATTTTTTGAAAATCGGCATCATACTTTTTATTTCTCAGCTTGCCAAACACTTAAACTTTAATTGACTCAAACGGTATTCAGAAAATTCATCCAATATTTGATAAATCTTACAGCAAAAGTTTTGCAACCAGTTTCTAAAATTTTAGATTCAATGTCTTATTGAGGCTTCAATTAGATTTGAAGAATTTTCTCATACATTTACACCCTTTTCGGTATATCACTGGTAATCAAATGTTCTTCGTCATGGCTCAACAAGGGTATTAGGGCACGGATGTTTTGATTGATTATTTATTTGCCTTGTTTTGATCCTTGTGTCTTTTTTCTTGTCTTGTTTTCTGCTCTGTTTCGTTTTCAAACTGACGTGTTGAACTGAACGTGGGTTTCGGCCCAAATGCTCTCAAATTATTCGAATATTACTCCCATGTATCTCTGTGTCTTAATGCTCCATTACACAAGAAAAGTTCAAACCGTAAAGCCATGCTTCGTGGTTTGATACCTTCCTTATGCAAAGTCGCTGTAAGACACAGGAATACAAGGGAGTGATACTCGAACAATTTGAGAGCGTTTGGCGTAAACCCACAATCAGTTGCACACGTCTATTTGAAGACGAAACAGAGCAGAAAACAAGACTAGAAAACAAGACACAAGGATCAAAGCAAGGCAAATTAATAATCAATAAACACATCCGTGTCCTAATACCCTAGGGCAAAATACTACTGTTCTGCCAATTTTGTCATCCACAGTTACTTTAGATCCATTTTTCATGCAGATGCCAAATTTTGATGTTAGTTTTTGAAATTCTGCATCATTGTGTCGTGACGTCACATTGAATTTTATGGACATCCTTTAGATACTACTAGTCTCGTCAGCCAGTACTTTATACATACCAGAAAAATTGGTTTGATGTTGCAATCCTTCATCAATCGTTGTAGAATCTCTTTCGCTACAATATATGAAAAATCCACTGGAATTTACCCGGAGAATTTTTTCTGGGATAATTAACTTTTGATGAGATTAACATATTGCCTGAAAAGATTCTTGTTAAGTTCTTTTGTGACGTCGCAACAAAACGAAAAAGAATAACATCAAAATTTAATATTTACATAAAAAATGGATCAACAACAAGACGGACAACAAAGAAGGCAAAGCAGTTGGATAAAGTATCTCCATGCAAAAGATGCTATTGGTTTACCAGTGATCCAGTAAATACGAAAAAGGGTGTAGGTAGATAATCTTCTTCAGAAATAAGGAGTCTGCCAAAGGCTGTATTTCATAATATACCCAAGGTCAATGAAAAGTGGCCGCTTCACTTTCTGTAGCATTTTCACTTTTTGATGCCAGCCATTCATAGGGAAGCATAATAACATCTCTACAGTCTCCTTTTCACGAGAAAGCGATGTCCGAGCTCAGAAAACATTATTTCACCATTTAAACAAAGAGACACAATCGTAAATTTGTTGTGTCTGAGTAGACTTATTGCGTTTAGTCCTAGTAATCACTACCACCCACCCACCCTACTCGCTCATACATGTGACCACAATGAAGCTCTGTGATGATAGGTACCACAAGAACTTGTCACAAATGGCCTAAACATGGCCAACTTTTTGGCTCGGAAGCCATGAGTCCTAGTATGAGCGATTAGGTGGGTAGCGATTACTATGACTCAAGGTAATAAGTCTAGTGCCTGTGTATCTCAACAAGACTTCAACGAGAATAAAGTAGAACCTTACACATTTCGAAAATGCATTTAGTTTTTCGCACGACTTTTATAAGTATGGAAAACAGTAAAAGGAAAGGAAAATGACACTTTGGTGCCCACACTTTTCTGCGGCACGTGCGCATAGACAAAAGAAAGGCAATGGACTAATTCTCGTGCTGTGAGTTCTTTTCTTAAGTCTCGGTCAATTAAATTTTGTGACAGAGTTCCAATTTTTCAAATCATTGTCTTTGCTTTTGTGTTTCGAAATTTCAAAGAGTTGATACATATTTTGACTCGTCCGTTGGATATTCAATTCAATAAATGTACCATTTTTGCCAGTTTTCACCACCAGGAAGCCAGAGTTACTGTGAGTTTCTGTAATTTTTGTCGGCTAGCATTCTACTGTGCTATCTCTTTCACTCCTTGGCGGTGGAGAAGCTTGCTACGCAGCATGATGGAAATCACAGAAAATAACAGGTATGGTTCATCGGTTAATATTTGCTACAAAAATAGAATAAATTGCCGAAAACAAAAATTACAAAACTCAACAGTGAGTCGGTATCCCAATCCCAAAACTTGCCACAGTTTCGTATCGTTTGGTTTGGACTCGAATGACAAAATTGCAATTTCTAGACTCAAATAACCAAAAAACTACACGCTACCCTAGAATAAGGTGGGGTTTAATTGGTACCAATTCTGAAAATTGTAGACTTGGTAGACTTGGAATTTGCATTTGTTTGGCTCCCGGATTCCGAAATGGCAGGTTTTGTAGGTTTAGAAGGCCTGCTGAACCTTCTGCTCCAAAAAGCAGAAGATTTTGTAGCATGTGCACAGACCCATCGTCCAAAGATCTTTGGGTCTGTGCACAGGCTAAAGATTTAGCAGACTTCGGAGAGATTCTAGTTTTCCTTTGCAAAACTCTGAAAACGAGGCGAATTTGCTCGCGTTGCTACGGTGTTGCCAAGTACCAGATGCGTCTTAATGTTTTCCAACTGGAAACCTCGTTTTCACCAGGATGAATCTGAAACCTGCATTTTGAAGAATTTTATCCTTGATTGGAAAATGTATTTCCGTCTCTGTCTGTGAAGTCTACCGTTTTCAGCATTTCATAGGTTTGGAATTACCAAAAACACACCCTAGAATTTCGAAGAAGTATATCCTTAGTTAGACTAAAGGTCGAAAAGTATACCCTTGAGGGCGGCAATACCCCAAGGTACCTTAAACTATGGAATGACTCCTCCTTGTGAGTCTATTCTTTCAAAGGGTTTGATTAGCCTACTAGTAGAACCATTACAGTAGCAACCTGCATAAAAGAACCTGTTTTTATAAGAACCTAGAGGCAGAAATTCAATCGCTTAAATCCCTCTAATAAGAACTCTCCAGAGGCTGAAACTGGGAGAGGTTCTTATATAATAGGTTCATGTGTTCAGAATTCCTCAATATTTTCAAGAATACTTATACCGGGTGTCCCAAAAAAAGTATACGGATTTCGTCGACCCTAGCAATAAGAATATAGCGTGAATCAATCCGAAACAATTTTCAAAACATACCTCGGTAGCTAACTTGAACATAGATACCTTGTTTTTTGATATCGGTGCTTTGAGAGTGAAGATATTAATCTTCAAAGGACAAATTTGCTTCCACCTCGAAACCAGAGCTTTGGCTTTTGGGCCTAAGCAAATTCTTGAAGCGCAGTGAATAAAAATCAACAAAATTTGAAGACGGCACAACAGATGTGTTTTACAAAATACAGTTTATGTGAGACCTATAGTCAAAGAAGCTCCGAAATCACACATGTTATTCATCTGTGAAGGTACTCCCTTGAGCTCAACGCGCTTTTGACATCGTCGAATCATTCCTTGAAAAGAATTTGTTATTAGATCTCTCGAGATCAGGCTGATCATGACGTATCTTCGAAGCTGCTTTCCCAGGTGGGTCATTAACAAGATAGGAGACATCTTTTGGTCCCCAGAAGATCTCTAGACCTTCCAGTTCTGAGAGATCTGATAACAAATTCGCTTCAAGGAATGATTCGACAGTTGCACGAGTGTGTTGATGCTCAAGGGAGTTTTTTCGCCGATGTAATAGTAAGAGTAAAATCAGTTGTCGATATTGAGATGAATGAAGCTGATTTCGAAGCTCCCTTGACGATAGGTCTGACATAAACTGTATTTTGGAAAACACATCTGTTGTGCCGTCTTCAAATTTTGTTGATAATATTCACTGCGCTTCAAGAATTTGCTTAGGCCCAAACGCCAAAGCTCTGGTTTCGAGGTGGAGGCAAATTTGTCCTTTGAAGATTAATATCTTCACTCTCAACGAACCGATATCTACAAACGAGGTATCTATGTTCAAGTTAGCTATCGAGGTATGTTTTGAAAATCATTCCGGAGTGATTCACGCTATATTCTAGTCTCTGGGGACGACCAAATCTGTATACTTTTTTTTGGGACACCCGGTATTTTGGTCAGAATTTTTCAGTGGCACAAAATACTGCATGATTTTAAGCAAGGCTTCTAACCTAAAACTGTTCTCTTGAAATCAAAAGAATTCTTCAGAATTCTAGTGCTGAAAAACAGCATTAAATTTGTGCAAGGTGTGTACTGTATGACATTCATTTAATTAAGAACCTATTCAAGCTGCCCATGGAAACCTAGGTTCATTTATGAGGGTTTCTATTGTTTAAACCTACCAAAAGTGAGAACTAGACTTATTACGTTGAGTCCCAGTAATCACTACCACCCACCCCTCGCTCATACGATGGCGGTTTGCCGGCCTTTGTTGTTTCCAGGTTGTTGCTGTTGTTGCTATGCACTCGAAGCTGTTCCGCAATTTAGGACTGGTCAATTTTGAAAGCGAGGCAAGTCCTTTACAGGGCCAGCTGTGAGGCTGGAAAGCCATGAGTCCTAGTATGAGCGAGGGGTGGGTGGGTGGTAATTATTACTAGGACTCAACGTAATAAGTCTAAGTGAGAACCACATGCTATGGTACAGATACCGTAAGGTTCATGGGTCAAAGAATATGGGCAAAATTACCAATAGAAGTGAAAACTTCAGTCTCTTTGACTGTTTTGAAAAAACATCTTAAGACAACAAAATGCAAACATTGCCACTGTAGGATTTGCAAAACTTTTATATATGGATTAGGTTTTTTGTAATTATTATGTATTTCTTTTGTATACACCTTTTGTAAATAGTTGGCCTTAATTAGCTTTTATCTTTAGCTATTTCGAACAGCCAGCTCTAAATCAAAGAATTAATAATAATAATAATAATAATAATGATGATAATAATAATAATAATAATAATAATAATAATAGTAATGATAATAATAATAATAATAATAATAATAATAATAATAATAATAATAATAACAATAATAATAATAATAATACTGTATTCAAAAGAAGAAAGGATAATAATGACTAGAATAATGACTTGTGAAGCCGTAGCAAGTTTATCCTCTGTTTCATAGACCCTTTCTTCTTTTGAATAATGGGTCTACTCGTAGGCTAGGCTTTGATTGACACTGCATCCCTTTTGATTCATATCCTGCCTCTTTGACAGTGATAGATTGTTCTAAGTGCAGAAGACATAAACATGGGCACATCATTGGCACTTCTTGTGACTCACCTTCCCCGCCAATGAACGTCAATTACAGTTTCCACTTCAACACTACAACATTGAAGCTGTCACTTGAACTTACTTGGGATCCACCTGACTTTGGTATGTAAATTACCCTGTTTATTTTGGTAGGAACGTCGGAGCGGGCGGAAACAATTCGTGCAACATTATCGCATGCTCTTTCATATTCTTTCTGAGCAAGTTTTTTACATTCACTATGTAACTGTATCCGCGCGCGCATACTATACAGGGTGAGCCAGAAAAAAGTTTCCACTTTTGAAAATTCATAACACCAAGACTGCTACGCGGATTTGAATCACTCAAATTCTAGTTAAAAGTCGACAGGTCAAAGAAATTTTGGGATTTTTCTCGCTGTCCTGCCAACACTAGAAGTATTGGTAAATTCAACTTTATAAAAATTTTATGGTTGCAAAATGGTGGAAAAAGGGCCTAAAACATAGATCAGATCGTAAGGACTCTATTCACAACGAACAGTAGGCAATGGGAATTTCACCTCCCTCAAGAGTTATAAGACATCGATTTTCAAACAAATACGAGAGATTTTTAATCCCATGGCAATTAATGTAAAGAGGATATCTCTCACCCTTGGGAAGTTGCATTTCCTTTATTATTCTGTATGAGAAGTCATTTATGAATACACCACTTCGATTAAGCAGCCTCGTTTTGGAAATTTGTCAAAATTCCTTCCTATTGTTCTTATGAAAATTTCGAGCCCAGATTCGGATTTAGCACCCAAACATTAGTCTATTTACATGTCTTTACGCTACTGGCGACTGTGATGTTGATTTTATGACAAAGTAAAGTTAAAAAATTTATAAGGGATTTGACCGTCAAAAATCGTTCGGGGTGAAACTTTACACCCCGAGTCATTTTCACGGTCAAATCCCTTACAGATTTCCAAACTTTACGTCGCCATAAAGTTAACACCACGACTGCTAGCAACATGAAAACCTGTGGTTAGACTAAAGTTTGGGTGCTAAATCCGAATTTGGCCTCCGAAATTTCATATGAACAAATTTTGAATAATTTCCAAAACGAGGCTGTTAATCGAAGTGGTGTATTGATCGATGTTTTGGGCCATTTTTTAGTCATTTTGCAACCAAGAGATTTGTGTAAAGTTGAATTTACCTACATTTGTAATGCTGACAGGACAGCTAGAAAAATCACAAAAATACTTTGATCTTTCGGCTTTTAACTAGCATTTGATTGATTCAAATCCGTGAAGTAGTCTTGGTGTTATGAATTTTCAAAAGTGGGAACTTTTTCCTGGTTCACCCGGTACATAACTATAAACGTATCTTCCACACATTCACTACCTGGTGAGCCAGAAAAAAGTTCCAACTTCCGATAGGTCAAGATAAAAAATACACTGGGCCAGTTTCAAAAAATTGTTATTGAACTGTGATTTGATTGGCACAGATTAAATTTGATCTAAGGTGTTCCGGAGGCTGGCTGCAGATTTTTTTAGGTAACTAACTCTTAGTCTAAAGGATAAAAGGTATCCTATGAAGGGACTTACTTTTGCATCAACAGGTGAAATAAAGTTTCTTCTCCGCTTTCGTAATACGTTTCGTTGATTAACTGTCCTCTTAGCGTCATTTTTGTTGCATTTTCTTTCTGAGGAGCAAACGTCAAAACATACCCAAACCGTGAATCGATCATGATTAGACTGAGAAATGCAGAAAATTGGGTCAGTGAATGTGAAGTTGCGGTTTTTAGCGCCAACCGTTGGGATCATGCGTAGAAAGAAACAAAACATTTTCTCACCAACAGTGTGCTTTGTGCAATGTGCTGTCATGACTACCCCTTAACTGACTGCACATGGTGCTCCGCAGAGCATAGGTTTCAAATCTTTAAAAAGCTGGGTGTAAAATTCTGTGATGCCTACAGTATGGTATCAAGCAAAACTCGTTCACTATTCTGGTTTGCGATTTAGAAATTTGATGACGTCACATCATAAAATGAGGTGAAATATAAGGGCTGTAATTTCGTCAAATATTCAAGATTTCTGAAAAGTCCAACAGTAGAATCATAGAAAATTGACTAAAGCCTCCTTCAAGTAATTCAGTTTAAAGAAATAGGTCATTGAATTTTACACCCGTCTTTTTGCACCGATTTAAAGATTTGGAACCTATGCTGCTCCGCAGAGGATTATTTTAACACAAGGAAACAAAGAAAGACCTGTTAAAACAGTCCTCTGCAGAGCTTCTTACACAGTCAGTTAAGGTGGTAGACAAAGCAGCACATTGCACAAAACACACTGCTGGTGAGAGCGAACTTTTCGTTTCTTTTTGCGCATGCTAGGATCGCAGAAGTAGATAAGTGCCAATGGCGTCTGCGACCTTTTTCATTACGCTCAAATGGTTGGGTCCCACCAGGTATCGAGCCTTGTCCGCCTGACAGTTCTGACTGCAAAGTCAGGATTACGCTGCTGCGCCTCAATTCCTCGGCTTTGTCACTGCTACGTTACGAGTCCCTACCGAGTAAGGGTTTACCGCAGGGATACAAGAGAACCTGTCTAATGATATTATGTGCCCTTATTAATAACATATTTTCTTATTTTCTTTTTTACCCTTATTATGTGCCCTTAAATTAACATATTTTCTTATGATAGGGTATAGGGCTCTTTGGGGCTACGATGTCTATCTGGATGGAGGACGTTGCATTCAAATCATTGGCAGTGTGAGTATATCCATTTCAAATCTCGTTCAATACACCACTTCAATTAAACGGCCTCGTTTTGGAAATTGTCAAAAATTCTTCCTATTGTTCATGTGAAACTTTGAAGCCCAGATTCGGATTTTTAGCATCCAGACTTTAGTCTAGTTACTTGCTTTTAAACAGCTGGTAATCGTGATGTTGATTTGATAACAATGTAAAGTTAAAAGATTCATAAGGGATTTGACCGTGAAAAATCGTTTGGCATCCCTTATGGATGTTCAAATTTTAGGGAGCGGTCATTATTAATTCTGGGTATTAGGGCGGAGGGTAATTTCGCACAATTAGAGAATATTTTATACGCCATCTTTAAAGGGCATGTGTCGTGAACCTGATTGGCTAATGCAATACAATCGTGTCTTTTGTTTAAAACAAAACACGGGATCGAGGCTGAATTTTTACGGCAGTAAGAATTCATGAAGCAGAAATAAAAAGTCACAAAACAATGAAATTCCACTCCAAACTTCTTTGTTGTACAAACCAATTGCTGACGCGACAGATGTCCTTTAAACACAGAACAAATTTTCATACCCTATAATCTTTCAGCAAATTGGTTTAGTACCCCAACCCATGCAGAAGTCTTTATACGTAAAACATATATATTGACAGGGACCAAGTTGTCCCATGCGATTTTCATACTGGTCAAGTGATTCATCATTTCTAGATGTCTGTAAACGTTTCTTTCAATCTTTGATATTGACTTCACCCAATTTTTTTTCAAGAAACATAGTTTTGTACCCCATAAGAATTGCTCTTAAAAGTTTGATACCCTCACAAAATAATGGCAAAATGTTTCATACCCCTGCCAAAAATCCTCCGCCCTGGTACCCAGGATTAAAAATGAACCCTCCCCCGAGATCAGTGACCCTCCCTTACATCGCCATAAAATTAACACTATGACCGCTAGCAACATGAAAACTTGTGGTTTGGCTAAATCCGAACCACAAGGAAGTTTGGGTTAGGGTTAGGGTTAGGGTTAGGGTTAGGGTTAGGGAACCACAAGGAAGTTTGGGTGCTAAATCCGAATTTGGCCTCTAAAAAATATTCATATGAAAGAATTTTGAATAACTTCAAAAAACGAGGCTGTTAATTGAAGTGTTGTATTCAGTTCAGTTTTAAGCGTAAAAGTTCCACTACATATATCCTTCATAAAAATAATTAACCAAGTTACAATAACGAATTTCTTATTATGACAAAAGGAAATAACTTTTCACAGGCCACGATGAATCGTATACAGGACTGCTTTGAAGATTTATGAGTTAATCTTTAGCTAAGATCTTCAATTAGATGCTAGTTTTCATAACACCAGAGCTCCATAAAAATCTAGAAGCAGCAGAAATGTGGTTCCTGAGATGGATTTTAAAGATATCGTACAGAGATCGAGTTGCAAATGCCACAGTATTGAAGAGAGCAAATACCAAAAGAACGGTGATAGCAACATTAAATGAAAGAAAGCTCAAATTCCTGGGGCACTGCATCCGAAAAGAAGAATATGAATGCCTCATACTACAAGGTCGCTTGCCGGGGAAACGTAGCAAAGGAAGGAAAAGAACAATGTACATGGACAATGTTAAAGAAACTATTAGACTCGAACTAAACACCCCATCTTTCTCAACACGTGGCATATTTGATGCTGCCAGAAACCGTTCCTTATGGTCATTCATGACTGCCAAAGCGTGATTCATGCAAGGTACTCGAAGAAGAAGATTTTTGTTAATTTTTTTATCTTCTATTTACGGAGCCATGCGAAAGTTTCTTAAAATTTTCTGTTTTAATTATAAAATATTATCAAAAGGAACGAAACGATAAGATATTATTACTCTCCAAATAGACAGCTAAATCTATCAATCTTCAACTCAGATTCACATACCTTGCTTTTAAAAATCGTCCACCAGACACCGGGGATACAAGCTTGCAAAGTCAAAATTTGCAGTGCACCCGAAACCAGAGGTTTTGTAAAATGGCCTAGCCATGATTTGATATCACAGGATATTGCAAAAGAATTCCTACTTTGACCTTTAGCTTTTTCTTTTGGAAAGAATTGCACCTTGTAATGCTTCAAGTGTTCTACAGATAGTTATTTCTTTAAGGAATCAATCTGTGCATTGTATTCCATCGCAAGTGTCAAAGAAAAAGGAAAGGAGCACATGCACGCTCACTTTGAAGATGTGGCACGACTTTATCATTCTTACCACATTCTTATTATATTTGTTTAATCAGGGCGATGTCCACGAGTCTTTTATTCTTTCAAAAGTGAAAAGCGGAAAGTTAAGTTTACAGATACTTTAGAAAATATCCATGATACAAATCATGGCTAGGTCCTTGTTCCAAACCTCTGGTTTCGAATGCACCGTAAATTTTGACTTTGCGAGTTTGTATCTCCGGTGTTTGGTGAAGATTGATAAATTTAGCTTTCCACTCGGAAAGTAATAATATTCTATCGCTTCATTCCTATTTCCAGTCAAAAGGGGGTACTTTTTTGAGACACCCAATATGATAGAATTTTCGATTCGATTGAATAACTGATAGCATTCCTACGGGATTCGTGATTCCATCATAATTCGATTGATGATCGCAAAAAACAGGGTTAACTTTTCCATTGTTTCATTATGAGTCCCTGTTGAGCAAGGCTTACCACAGGGATACAAGAGGCTCATCTACATAATTGTACCTTGAAAGCAATGTAAGCACAGGCGCATATACACTCTGCCGGAATAAGCTGACACGATGCTGATGTAGAGCCTCAAAGAGCACACTGCGATTTGTCGAATTTAACTGATCACTTGCAAACTGAAATTTGAATGTCTGAGCAAGGGTGCCTGCTGTAGCTCAGCTCTGAAAGCGCAACCGCAAGTAAGTCATCAGTTTGCATATATTACAGTTGGATATCACAGAAACTCATGAGCCCAAGGGATCACATGAAATATCATGTGAAAGTAGCAAAGGTTAGCAAGGGCAAATAATCTTTCAATAGAGCCGAACCGGATGTTTACATTTGCACGTTAGCCAATAAGATGTGACCATGACGTCACACAAACAAAAGAATCGACGTGAGAAAGTACCCCTCACATATAGGGGGTCGTGCACGCGACTATTAGGTAAATTCAGGAAAAAATTATATTTTTCAACTCTGTACAAATATGTTTAAATTTTCCTCGCGGGTTTTTTAAAAGAACGCGTAAATCCAGAGAAAACGGCTTTTGAGTAAGGCCTATCATTTGATGTCTTGATCCCTAACAAATAAGCCCTTCAAAAACGACATAAATTCATATCAATGTCTTCCTATATTCTAAATATCATCGAAAATACATTAACAAGGCAATAGACGGGTTTTAAAGGGTACTCAACTTTCATTACTGAGGCAGTGGCGACGGAAAGGGTAGCATATGATACCAACCGCAGCTCCTCCCTCATCGTTGCGTTCCTAGGGAATCAATTCAAAGCAGCACCATAGCTGAATTTTCTTTGCTGAACTTTGACGATTCACTTTGTCGATTTCGTTTGATTTAAAAATAAACCTTGATTTATAAACATGGTTGTCAATTTCCAATTTCGTGACCTTAACCCTCTTCTGTCATTGGTCAAAATCTGGAGTGGCGGGAAAACTCTTGACCTGACGTGAGCTGAGGCCGTTGAGAAAAGTAGGATTGCTCCGCAGTTGGTTATTCCTAGAAAGTCTGCTAAAGCGCCCAAGATTCAGAAGAAATGCTGAAAATAGCCACTGAAGGGACTCACCTTACCAAAGATAGTGCCACAAGTGTACCAGACCCGTATGGACTCGGTGAAGCATTCTGTTGCTTCCCGAGTAGAGATTTGCTTGATCTGCATTGCTTTGCATACTTGGCAGAAAGGCTTACCCAAGTCAGATATTTGGCTAGCCAATTCCTTGAGGTATCATACTGGACCAACAAACGCCATTCTGTCAGTGAGGTTGCAAGGAAATAACCAGGTATATGTTGAAAGTCATATTTCCCTCTATCTTCTGCTTTTTGCATAAACTAGATAGGCTAGGTAGACTCCATTCATTTGTTGTTCAGTGAGCCCAAGTTTCTTACGAGCAGTTTCCAAGAAGAACGATAAGTGTAGAGTCCAAAATATTCCAGAAAGCCAAATTCAGAAACTGCAAACACAGAGTTTTTTAAAGGGGGAATTGGTGGGTTTCCTCGGCTTTATTGCACCCCTAGGTAGATCTGTTAGAGGACTGTACTCTCGAAGTTGACATCTTGCCCCTTACTTTCATTTTGGTGTTATAAACTGAAACGTGATATCTTTTGCTATTAAATGCTGAAACATCAACTCTCAGTGGAAAGGAAACACAAAGGAAATAAGCGAAGCTTTCTCATACCTTTGGCAACATATATTCTTACCTTCAGATACCGCGTTTCAGAGATTGATAGCGGGTTTGCGATTGGTAATGGACGGTATAGAGCTTTTACATAACGTTTGACTTAACCAACGGCATAATTTTGAAAACCTGAAGGTTGATTGGATATTTTGAGGATGATTACAGCAAGAAGTAAAGATCAAAGTTTTATAGATACTTCAGATGCAAAGTGAAGTATCTGCCCAGGCATACTCTAAGCAAATTATATAAGCTTTACGTTCGACCCCATCTGGACTATGGTGATGTCATTTATCATATCCCTGCTAAAGTATGTGAATTCAGTCAAAATATCATTTTATCAAATTTAATGGAAAAGCTGGAGTCTGTTCAGTATTCTGCTGCTTTGGCTGTAACAGGAACATGGAGGGGAACATCTTGAGAGAAGCTGTACACAGAACTTGGCTGGGAGTCACTAAGTTCCCGAAGATGGAGCAGACGGCTTACCTTATTCTATAAGATTATAAATAATCTTAGCCCTGCGTATACAAAGGATCCAATCCCACCACTTCATCAATCGCAGTACTCACTTCGATGTCATTGGGCGATTGAGGGCAAGGACAGAAAAATTCAAGAGTAGCTTTTATCCTAACTGTTTGTCCGAATGGAATAAGCTTCAGCCTGAATTGAGACTTGCACCTTCTGTTGCTATTTTCAAAAAAAAGTTCCTATCAATAATCCGCCCTCCAGCGAAATCTGTTTTTGGAATTCACGACCCAAAAGGATTATCCTATCTTACGCAGCTAAGAGTTGGTCTCAGCAAGTTGAACTTCCACAAGTTCAAGCATAATTTTAGGGATACAATAAACCCAATGTGCCCAACAAATGATGGCATTGAGGATACGGAGCATTTTTTGTTGCTCTGCCCTTCTTTTGATCTTCAGCGTCGAGACCTTCTCACTGGAATTGTTGAATTATTACGACCATTTGTGGAAATCACCAATCTTTCAAATGATGCTTTGATGCAACTTTTACTATATGGTGATCAATACCTTTCTTATGACTTTAATAGAAACATTCTCGAATTGACCTTACGGTTCATTCACGAAACTGGTCGGTTTGACTAAGATCTGTTGACTCTTCAGTTACGTACAAAGCAACCACTAAGTCCTCTTATGTAATGTTATTTTTCTTTGTAAATTCTGTTTCACATTAAGTGTTAGGTCTTTCCACTCCAAACAACCCACGACTTACGCTCGTGACATTTTAAAATTATCGCAACCTGTCACCTAATGTAGAACAGAATCGTTCGTATTTTGTTGTGTTGTAGGTAGATTAACTTGCTCGTTTTTATATATTGGCCATGGGGTAGTCATTGTCTTTCGCTCCCCATGGTGTCGTCCCTGTAGTGTTGTAAAGTAATTAGGGAAGTTTTGTAGAATGTAAGATATGTTGTACAATTTTTATATGAATAAAAAAAAAGAAAAAAAAAGATGCAAAGGTTTTAAGAGCGAGACAAAAATCTATCGCGTTTCATACTATTTCACACAGATTTAGGATATGCAATGTTGTTCGTGTATGAAAAATGCGAAGTTTTGAGTTGCCACTGCCTCCGTGATAGAAGCTCGGTACTGTTGGAAGCCAACTGCTGTCGCTTGCTAATGTATGTTCAGTGATATTTAGAAAATAGGAAGACATTGATATGAATTTACGTCGTTTTTGAAGGGCTTATTTATTGGGGATCAAGACGTCAAATGATAGGCCTTACTCAAAAGCCGTTTTCTCTGGATTTACGCGTTCTTTTAAAAAAAACCCGCGAGGAAAATTTAAACATATTAGTACAGAGTTGAAAAATATAATTTTTTCCTGAATTTACCTAATAGTCGCGTGCACGACCCCCTATATGTGAGGGGTACTTTCTCACGTCGTTTCTTTTGTTTGCGTGACGTCATGGTCACATCTTATTGGCTAACGTGCAAATGTAAACATCCGGTTCGGCTCTATTGAAAGATTATTTGCCCTTGTTGCAAAGGTGCTGGTTTTCATTAAATCGTAATTCATCGGTGATTGTCGGCGATCCCATCGCCGATGATCGCCGATGTTTTGTCTTCATATGAAATTGTTGACTCGCAGCATCGGCGATCGTCGCCGATGTGCTGTGAAAAACAAATTTTTTTTATTCTGAAAGTTGATCGGCGATGGTCGCCGATGATCGCCGATGCTCCCAAGAAGTTGACTTTCATAAATCTTAATTCATCGGCGATGAGTTACGATTTAATGAAAACCAGGCTTTAAGAGGGAATGTAAGCATATAAAAGTGACTGAAGCCACTTGCAGTCAAATGCTCGCCTATCAGATCAAATGTCAGTATTTCCTGTTGACGTTGATCAGTTACCCAATTATCACAGGCTTATGTATATGTTTAGATTCCCTTTAAGATAGGAAGAAATGAGGCAGTTTTTATTTGACACCCAGCCTGCGTGCAGCCGGCAGGTTAAAATGACTGGGATAGTTGTTACAGAGGCAAATACTCCCCTTTTTTAATTTGTTGTCAATTTCACTACAGGGAAAAGAGGATGGACATTACACGTACCATGGACTTGACTATGACAAATATCACGTCGTGATTTCGAGTCTTCCAAGAAAAGATCCAAAGTTTAAGAACTCATGGGATGGAACAGTGGAACCACGCGGTAAAAACTTTTGCTTTTTTTGTTTTTTCGAAAAAGCCTACTGCAAAGGCATTTGTAGATTTGTAAACTTTTAGACCCCGTTTACACTGTACCGGCACAACATTGGATTGGTAACAGAAGTGTAACGGATCACCCTCCCGTTTACATTGCGCCTACGACATCGGAGCATTTTTGCTCCATCCATCTACAGGAACCGGAACCGGAACCGGAACCGGAACCGGAACCGGAACCGGAACCGGAACAACTTTGCAGCGGGTCAAAACTGTACCGGTATTGTATAAACATGGTCGTAATTCAAATTTCGAGGATTGTTGATAAAAGCAATGACAGTGTCCATTGACCACAAAAATTTACGGTTGCTTGCTTCTGAAATTTTTGAAACTCAAAGGAATCTCAATCCAAGTTTCATGAATCAAATCTTTGTGGAGAAAGATACTCCTCGCACTCTACATAGTGGCAGGAATATCTTAGCACTAAAACCAAACACGGCAGGGTATGGTATTGAAAATCCATGTTTTTCTTGGATGCAAGATGTGGCATGCATTGCCATTTCCTTAAAAGAGTCTCAGACATTGAACAGTTTCTTAAGAATCTTTAAAAGCTGCAATTTGCTTGCAACTGTAGATTATGTAAACGATATGTTGAGAATCTAGGGTCTCCATAGTTGTAGGATGGTAGATTGATTGATTGATTGATTGCTTGATTGATTGATTGATTGATTGGCTGATTGATTATCCTTGTAATCCTTGTTATCCTGGAGATCTCTAAGCTTTTTAACCAAGATAGCACGGTTCCTAATTTTTGAAAAATTGAGCCTACCATTTCGTATATGCGCTTTCTTATGAAAAGACATTTGCACTGCAGTACTCCAAAGCACAAGATGAGCAGATACGTTTTCCCGCGAAGGAGCCTTGTATCGTATAGATGAGATTTCAACTGAGATTTTACGACCTTGCTTGTCCAAAGCGGGTTTGTTATTGCAGAGAAATTGACTTAAACAGGCAAAGTTTATCAACGAGCCTGAGGCAGATGGTCAGTGAATTAGGCCTGGTTCAGACGTCGAACTTTTCATGCGCCGAACTTAATGCCAATTAAGGTCGACCCAACCCCGTTTGATTCAGACGTCGCATTTTTCATGTGCCGAACTTATTGTTCTGCAGCTTCATGATCAGTGTCACCCTCAATTTCACCACCTTCATCACCGAGATTTATGTTTTCTGTTTAAAAACAAAACTATGTAAAAAAGTTTCCAGAACATTTTTCGTGAGCAAGAAAAGCTGGAGAGATGGAAAACAATTTTTGCCCCGCGGAGTTTCGAATCAGGCTTGAAGGCGCCAAATAAAGTTTTGGTAAATGTTTGGCCGGCTTCATATTGTCCCAAAATATTTTGAAATTCATTATTTGTTGAATTATAACCTCTCCTGATTTTACTAAAAAGGAGAGGAGACAGAGGACATACCCGCCTTGGCTTCTTTGAGTGAGGCCCTACTCAAAGTTCGGTTGATGCAAACATTGTTAGGCCTAAGCGACGGAATATCTGCTAAGTTTAAATTCAAGGGAAAAAGAGATGCATCGAGTTACCAACAATGAGAATTAAAAGTATAAAGTTAGATAGAGGAACGGGTAAGTAGCTTTTTCTTGATGTTTGTGGAGGAGTTGGTGACCTTGGCTCTTCCGATGGGATGTTGCTGTTTGCCTTTCGTCGTAGCAAAGTCTGCAGTAGCCAACTGATTTTCGAGTGACCCAACCGTCAGGCTCCTCACCGTTTTCGAAAAGGAACATTTATTGCAAACCATTGTTGGACAACTGATCCAGGAATACTTCGTTAGTTTAAGGCAAGTTGTACAAAGATTCAACAACGTTTCTGTCAGACGTATCAGACGACGACGCCATTTACAAATCCAACAATAAACTTCCAAGAATTTTGCACACACTTTTTCGAGCATTGTCGAGGAGAGAACTGGAAACAATAGCCTGCGTCAAGGTGGATAATAGGTGCTACATTAGCATTTAGTTCGGCGCATGAAAAGTTCGACGTTTGAATTGAAACCGTACTTATTGCATTAAGTAGGACCGGATCGGTCGAACTTAATGATTAGGTCGACCTAAATGATAAGTACAGAACCAATTTGATTCAGACGTCGTACTTTTCATGAACTTAATTCGCTGCATTAAGTTCGGCGCATGAAAAGTTCGACGTCTGAACAAGGCCTTATACAGTTGCTATCTATGTGTAACTTTGTAAAAGCCTTTTGGGCAGCTCTGCAATACATTCTTTTTAAAAGTGTGTTGAGTCATGAAAGTCAAATTTACTCTTCACTGGTTCAATGGCCCAATAAGACTGAACAATCACAGCAATCGTGAAATTTGGGTGAGAAAGATCCTTTAGTATTGGAAGACATTACTTGACACTGTTCCTGTTCCTGCAGTCCGAGAAAGCTGGGATGTGAATTTTTAAATAATGCATCTGTTCTTAACATTTTCTCGAATTGAAATGATAGTTTGATTGATCAGGAAATTTTTAAGAATGGGATTTTAATTGTTGAGCAGATTCCAAATTTTCTTCAAATACCGCATAGATAGTAGCAGCATAATCCAATAACCATTTGTCATAGGCTGCTTCAGAAATTTTTGGCTTGTTTAGGCGATATACTCTACGAATGCAAATCTGATTTGAACATGCGAAGTTGCGCAATCTGAGTTATGACCTTGTCTACCGGATGTCTCAAAAAGTGCCCCTTTTTGACTGGAAATAGAAACGAAACGATAAGATATTATTACTTTCCGAATGAACAGCTAAATCTATCAGTCTTCAATTTAGATTGCCATACTTTGCATTTTAGAATCGCCCACCAAACACCGGAGATACAAGCTTGCAAAGTCAAAATTTACAGTGCACCCGAAACCAGAGGTTTTGTAAAATGGCGTAGCCATCATTTGATATCGCTGGCATAATGCAAAAGAATTTCAACTTTGACCTTAAGCTTTTCTTTTGAAAAGAATAATACTTTGAAATGCTTCAGTTGTTCTGCAGATAATTATTCCTTTGAGGGATCAATCCGTGCATTGCATTCCATCCCAAGTGTCGAAGAAGGAGAAAAGAAGTACATGCACGCTCATTTTGGAGATGTGGCACGACTTAAGCATTCTTATCACATTTTTATGATATTTGTTTAATCAGGGTGATGTCCACGAGCCTTTTATTTTTCAAAAGGGAAAAGCAGAAAGTTAAAGTTTACAGGTGCTTTGAAAAATATCTATGATACAGATCATGGCTAGGCCCTTCTTCAAAAGTTCTGGTTTCGGATGCACTGTTTAATTTGACTTTGCAAGGTTGTACCTCCGGTGTTTGGTGAACGATTTTTAAATGCAAGGTATGTTAATCTAAGTTGAATATTAATAAATTTAGCTGTCCACTCGGAGAGTAATGATATCTTATCGCTTCGTTCCTATTTCCAGTCAAAAGGGGGTACTTTTTTGAGACACCCGGTATATCAAGAACTAAAAACGAAAATTTTGAAACCAAGTTTCCTTCGCAGGAACAGGGTCCTAGAAAAATCTTCAAAATCGACAATGCCTGCGAGTTTGAACATTGAGGGCAGAAAACTAACCAAAGAAGGGGATATATTGGAGGCATTGAATCACCATTTTGTCTCAGTTGGGCCGAATCTTGCCAGTAAAATTGAACAAAATGCCAATGATGATCCTCTTAAACATATTGATAGTGAACCTAATACGATGCGGCTTACCCCTGTTGATGACAACTACGTACCAAAAGCCATTAAGCAACTAAAAAATGGCAAGGCACCAGGGCCTGACAAGATTCCGACAATGCTCATAAAGGACGCGGCGGATCTCATATGCAAACCATTGACAATGGTACTCAACTCTTCTTTGCGGAAGGGTATTTTCCCTGATGTCTGGAAACTGGCGAGGGTCACCCCTATCTTCAAATCAGGTTCTAAAAGCGAGGCTAACAACTATAGGCCTATCTCGGTGATCTCTGTGTTCTCAAGGATTCTCGAAAGAATTGTGCATGATCAAGTCTACGAATACCTCAAGGCAAACAAGGTACTAACAATGAGTCAATCAGCTTTTCAAAAACTTTGTTCGACAGTAACGTCATTGATTGATAGCACTGACTAATGGTATGAGAATATTGACCACAAACAATTTAATTTAGCAATATTTCTCGATCTCAAAAAGGCTTTTGATACCGTTGACCATAAGATTCTGCTAGAAAAACTGAGGAAATACGGTATTCGAGAACTTTCTGGAGACTGGTTTCAATCATACCTAGAAAAAAGAAGGCAATGCTGTGCCGCCAATGGTTATGAGTCAAGGCCTAGGACAGTTACATGTGGTATTCCCCAAGGTTCCTGTCTTGGCCCCCTTCTCTTCATAATCTACCTGAATGACTTTGAAAAATGTTTGAAAGTTTCTAACGCTGGTATGTATGCTGATGATACTCACGTGACCGTAACATCTATGAATGTTGAAGAACTTATTCATAAGGCTCAAGAGGAACTGACCCATATTTCGGAATATATGAGGTTAAATAAATTAAGCGCCGATCCTCAAAAAACGGAGTATATGATAATTGGACACCCTCGTAGAACTAATAAAGTCGAGATACATGAAACATTGAGACTGAATGGCTCAGATATAAAACGAGTGAAAAAAACCAAATCACTTGGAGTCATTGTAGACGAAGGGCTTAATTGGGAAGAACAATTCAAAACTGTCAAAGGGAAAGTTCATGGAGGTCTTACATCTTTAAAGAAGCTGAAAAACATCCTCCCACAATCTCAGTTAAGCAATGTATATCGTGCTCTTGTAGAAAGTCACATGCGATATGCAGATGTTATTTGGGGTAGCCTCTCAAATTCAAAAAAGGAATCCCTTCAGCGTCTTCAGGACAGAGCCATCTCCATAATCGAAACGTCCAGGATTAAAGACGAATGGTCACATAATTTCCTTCGCACTGAGCAACTTGTCATGTTTGATCGTGCCGTTATGGCCTATAAGATCATGAACAGACTCTGCCCAGAAAATCTCTGGAACAAATTCCAACAAAGATCCCAGTACTCCAGCTACAACACGCGATTCTGCAGAGATCTTCAGATTCCGAGGTATAATCTGGAGTATGCCAAAAAAGGATTTTCCTATTCAGCTCTTAAGGTCTGGAATGAAATCCCAATAAGAATTAGGGAACTTCCTACCTTGTGCCAATTCAAAAAACAACTAAAAACATATTTGATGAGCTGAAAGCCAGTTAAAACACGACTCCCTGGAAGATCAGCAATGCAATTAGCCCTCAGTATTTTATATTTTTGTTTGATGTAATATAATTAATAAAACTTTATTTTTTTTGTAAGCTGAAGGGATTTCGTGTATAAATAATTTAAAATGAAAAATGAAAATGAACTGTTCAAACGCTTAGGCCCATTTTATAAGTCGTGCCGCGCCGCGCCGCGCCGAACCTAGTGAATTTCGACCAATTTTGCCTGGTTCGGCACGGCGCGACTCTTATAAAACCAACCTGACACTTGGTTCGACTAAGTCGAGCCATACGCCAAAGGCCTCTCGACTGGGTCGATCCGGTGCGACTTATAAAACCAATTTCAGTCGCGCCGTGCCACATCATACTCACACGTGCATAAAAGAACTGTAATTATTTTCAATAATGTCAATAGCATATGAAATCAAAAAGAAGAATTTCTTAAGTCAGTATTGTGCGCATTCATCATTATGGTTCGGCACAGCACAGCACGGCAAAAGTTTTGTTCTTATAAAACAGAAGAGTCGCTCCAAGTCGAACCTCAGTCGAACTCAAATTTCTATGGTTCAGCGCGGCGCGGCACGACTTATAAAACTGGCCTTACACTTCTATTGGGACTCCCGGTATATTTCTTATCAATCATATGCCCTATTCACACTACAAGTTAAACCAGCTTAAACTAAATCAGGTTTTCGAATAAGGCCTTCTGATTGGTCAATCCAAAAAATCCAGTCATTTGATTGGTTGAAATTTAAACCGGTTTAGATAAATCTGGTTTAATTGTGTCAGTGTTTTTTTTTTTTTTTTCTATATCAATATAAAATATTACAATATATGCTACCTCCTACTGTACTTTAACTACTATGCAACACTACAAGGACGATGCCAAGAGGAGCAAAAGACTATGTCTACCCCATGGCCAACACATGAAAATACACAACTAAATCAACAACTAAATAAACACCTACAAACTGGTACACATACGATACGATACTGATGGATACTGGAATCTGTTTCGCATTGGTATGCAAGGTCATCGACGGAGGCGCCGGATGCCGAACAATACTGTTCAAGACATTGCGCCTTTAAGTTGTCGGGGTTTATGGAGCACAATATCGTAGATGTTAATAAAAAGGTTTGAACTTATGTGTAGATGAATTTCAAACCTTAAATGCCAATGCGAAACAGACTTAAACAACGGGAAAGAAACAAATAAAAGGAGGAAAAGAGACTTTGCGATCGGGGGGGGGGGGGGGGGTATAGCAGCTGCTTCAAGCCACTTCAATTGAACCGGCCTGTTTTATGAATGAAATTTAGGGTTAATTTGAGTACGTTTTTATTAGCATCAATAGAAAAGTCTTTATCACCATACAATAAAATTTGGATCAGCGCGTTATTTGGAAGGCTGTTTATTCGAACATATGGTCGCAATAATTCCGAAACTCCAGCGAGAAGATCTCGTCGTTCAATGTCAAATGAAGGGCAGAGCAACAAGAAGTGCTCCGTATCCTCAATGCCATCGTTCGTTGGGCACATTGGGTCAATGGTATCTCGGAAATTATGCCTGAATTTGTGAAATTTTAATTTACTGAGACCGACCCTTATTTGGGTAAGATACGATAAGCCTATCGGGTCATGAATACCAAATACAGATTTTGCAGGGGGGCGAATTATTGACAAAAGCTTTTTCTTAAAAACAGCAACAGACGGTGCAAGCCTGATTTCTGGATCGAGCTTGTTCCATTCAGATATGCAGTTAGGATAAAAGCCAGATTGAAATTGTTCGGTTCTTGCCCTCATCCGCCCAACGACACCCTGGTTGCGAAGACAGTAATTTGACTGATGAGGTTGTGGGATTGGCTCCTTTGTGTACAGGGGTGTGAGATTATTCATAATCTTGTAGAACAAAGTAAGGCGTCTACTCCATCTTCGGGAGCTCAGCGACTCCCAGCCAAGCTCAATGTACAGCTTTTCGCGTGATGTTCCCTTCCAAGTTCCTGTTACGGCACGGGCAGCAGAATACTGAACAGATTCTAATTTTTCCATTAAATTTGATAAACTGATGGTTTGACTGAATTGTGTCAGTGTGAATAGAGTATCAGCGTTTAGACTCACTGTGTAATTCTAGTTATCTCAACGACAACAGCATTTCCTTACAGGTTTTCAGTTGAGCTGCATTCTTTGCTCAAACCGATGTCTATCAGTCTATCATTAACGATAACTATTGTTATGTAATCCGTCTAGTCAACTAGGTATAACCGGTTTCTTTTTGTTTTTCTTGCAGAAGATAAATGCACCATGTTTAAGAAGCATCGCAAAGAGCCTCCCTTTGAATGCCGTAAGATGAGTTTAAACATTTCATTTCAATTTCATATTTGATTTCATATTTCATATTTCATATAGAGGAAGACAAAGACAGACATTTCTCGGTTGGATAGGCAAATGCTTTGACAAAAGTGGGGTGGACATTATTCGATTGGTAGATAACAAAACTTTGTATCATGCTGTGACAGCCAATGTCAGAATCTGACAAGGCACTATACGACGACGATTTGATTATATTTATACTCCATTGGGGGCAGTGTTTAATACTTGGACTTATAACTAATTTTAAATGCTAAAATCTATTGTTCCGAGTACTCTCGTTTGAAAATTGCCAAATTTCGATTACAGCAGTGTGCTGCATAGCTTAGGGCTCGAATCTTTGCAAAACGTTAAAATTAAATGTATAAATTGTTATTACCTTATTCTTTCAACTAAACAGATTGAAGGGAACTTGATGACATTTTCCATGATTCGAGATAGAGAACTTTTGATATTATCATTATTTTCAGAGTTACAAAATTTCTAACATTTCTGCTGGTTTTGAAGTTGTGACGTCATCAAAATGCTAAATTGTAAACCCTAAAAGCTACACACTTTTGCTTGCCACCATCTTGCAGATCGTCAAAAACTGAGTATTTCTTGTATTGGTCATTTTGACTTTCCTCAATCAGTGTACAATTTATGGCGCTTTTAATCCTTTTCAAAGCGTTTGATACCTCCTCTCGTACATCCTTTCATAAATCTTAGAATGCTGTAATTCCAAGAGTAATAATGATATCGCAAATGCTCTTTCTGGAATTATGGCAAACGACCTGAAATATCACTCGATCTATTTAGTTGAATGAATTAGGCAACGACAGTCTACACATTCAGTTTTTAAAATTTCGCAAAGATTTGAGCCCTATGTTGTCCTGCATAAAAGAAACGCAAATTATACCGGGTGTCTCAGAAAAAAGTACCCCCTTTTGACTAAACATGGGAACAAAACGATGAAATATTGGGACTTTTTGACTTCATAGGCACATTTGTCGATCTTCATCTTAAATGCACATACCTTGCATTCTAAAATCATCCTCCGAAGACCGGAGATACGAGTTCACAAAGTCGAATTTTGATGTGCACTTTAAACCAGAGGCTTCGTAAATGGGCCTAGCCATGATTTGATATCACAGGCATATTGCAAAAGAATTTCAACTTTGACCTTTAGCTTTTTCTTTTGAAAAGAATTATACCTTGAAATGCATTGATGTTCTACAAATGATTATTCCTTTGAGGAATCAGTGCGTTCATTGCATGCCATCCCAAGTGTAAAAGAAGAGGAAAAGGAGCACATGCACGCTCATTTGGGAGATGTGGCATGACTTTATCATTCTTACCACATTTTTATTATATTTGTTTAATCATGTCGATGTTCACAAGTCTTTTATTCTTTTCAAAAGTGAAAAACTGAAAGTTAAAGTTTAAAACAGGTGCTTTGGAAAATATTAATGATACAAATCATAGCTAGGCCCTTTTTCAAAACCTTTGGTTTCAGGTGCACTGTAAATTTTGACTTTGCAAGCTTGTATCTCCGGTGTTTGGTGGATGATTTTTAAATGCAAGGTATGTGAATCTAAGTTGAAGATTAATATATTTAGCTGCCCATTCAGACAGTAATAATATCCTATCGCTTCGTTCCTATTTCCAGTCAGAAGGGAGTACTTTTTTGAGACACCTGGTATAAAGCACAAACCCTGATTTTATTCTCCTGGAATAATCGTAGCATTTCCTGGAAGTAAACATTTGCAAATGCAAGTCAAAATTACATGTTTCTTATACGACAGCATCTATACGTCTCAAAAAATGTTCTTTTCTCATCTTTTTGTCAATTATTCACAAAGAAACGAATTTGTCGATATCGTGTGCTATGCTTATTTTCGGTACATGCAATGTAATAACTGTGATGCTTATCAAGGAATCTAGTCTCCTTGCATTAAACAGTTGCAATTGTATATAAATATTTGTTGCTTTATGAAGCAAACAACGTGCATGATCTCATTCTTCAAACATGGCTGATGGGGGTCTTTGATTATGTTTGAAGAATGAAAGCATTATGGAAGGGCTTTGCTCCAACCTGAAGGAATACACCTATCTACCCATATAGAGATATGGATCAGGAATGTTGTAACAATTGGCATTATTTATTCGCACAACCGAAACAAGCAACGAAGCATCTGAGATATTTATAGGCTTTGTTGAATATATGCAATCAAAACAATTCAGAGATATTTGGCCCAACAATCAAATTTAGGTGAGCTACCAAACTGTGGCTGTTATTGAATTCATCAGTTCAGCTACCAGCTCATTAAAAGATAATTTTCCAAAATCTGACCTCTGTGACCTGGCAACTTTCCTTACTGTTTGAAGTTTTCAACAAGGATGATTCTTGTCAAGGGAGCAAGCAACTCATAACAACTTTACTGTCGAGAATCAATTGTTGCACCGCTAAGGTAGCATCTGGTGGCTGCCTAAAGTAGAAATTCATGACGTCAGTAATGTTCGCCATCCTTTTTTCGCTACATCTACAGTGGCAGTACTGAAGGTTTCTTAAGATTATCGTATTTTGAGGTTTTGAGTGCACAGAATTTTTTAACGAGTTCCTTAAATGTTCCATAACAATCTTCATGTTCACTACCTGTGCCCTCTTTTCTCATTTCAAAACAAGGTTCTTTGAAGCCTTTCCAATGTTGAGACATTATCTTAGTATTTTGTGAATAATACGATACAGGTAACAAGTGAATATAAAGTAAATGTATGTTAGAGATTTTCTTTGTCAAAATAAGTAGTTTCCTAAGCTATATTTCATATTTGAAGAATGAAAAAATTCTGGAAGGGTTTTCATGCAAGCCGGAAGGAATTAGATAGGAATCAAGAATGTTGTAACAATAGGCATTCTTTATGCACACAATCGAAACAATCAACGAAGATTTTGAGATATTTATAGGCAATATTGATGTATGCAATCAAAACGAGCGAGCGAAATAAAAAGTCGCTATCAAATTTTGATGAGTTGCCAATCGATTTCTTCTGACTAAGGCTAATTTCTTGGTGTTCTTATCAAATTCTTGCTGTTAATGAATCAGCTGCAGTCATTGAAATGCAATTTTCAAAGTTTGACTTGCCAAAGTTCACTTACTAATTGAAATCTTTATATGGACGACTGTTGTCAAGGGAACCAACCATCCTATTTGATGCTATTTGCTATCAAGAAATATTACAGTGGCAAGTCTTGTTTGGATGAAATAAAGGATTTGTCAATGCCGGGTGAGCCAGAAAAAGTTTCCACTTTTGAAAGTTCATAGCATCAAGAGTACTTCACAGATTTGAATGATTCAGATTCCAGTTAAAAGTGAAAAGATCAAAGTATTGTTGTAATTTTTTTCGTTGTCTCACGAACACTAGAAGTAGCAGTAAATTCAACTTTGCAAAATTTTCACGGTTGCAAAATGAATGGAAAAGGGCCTAAAACATTGATCAAATCATTGTAGAGTCCTCGCACTGATCAATAAAGGAGAGATATCCTCGGCACATTTATTGCCATGGGACTGAATATCTTGAAATATACTTTGTATTTGTTTGAAAATCGATGTCTTATAACTCTTGAGAGGGGTGAAACGTCTATTGCATATTGTTTTGTAGGGAGAGCCCTTACAGTTTGATTGATACTTTAGGCCCTTTTTCAGTCACTTTGCAGCCATTAAATTTTCATAAAGTTGAATTTACCAATGTTCCTAGTGCAGGTAAGACGGCGACGAAAGTCACAAAAATACTTCAATCTTTCGGCTTTTAAGTAGAATTTGAATCATTCAAATCCGTCATGTACTCTTGGTGAATTGTCAAAAGTGGGAACATTCTTCTGGCTCACCCGGTATAGTGTGCCATCCTTATTTTCGATACATCCCTTGACTCTGATGCTTATCTAGAAATCTGGTCTCCGTCAAATGGGCTTGTTATTAGGTTATTGCCATCCATATACAAACTAATTGCAATAAACAGTTACAATTGCAAATAAACATTTATTAATGAAGCAAGCTACATGCATGATCTCATTCTTCAAACGTTGCTAACGGGGGCCTTTAATTAAATATTTGGAACCTATGCAGTTCATCACGCAATTTGAACTTTTAGGACGCCGTTTACATTGTACCAATACAACTTTGGATCAGCCTCCGATTCATATTGCCTCCTTTTCACATTATTTCTCGGAAAAAGTTTGTTCTGGAGTAGTGTGAACACTCTAAAATCGTAATAACTTGGTAACGGATCAAAACTGCAGCGATACAGCAGCAATACTTGGTCTACGATTTTAACTTACTTTTTTTATTGAATTCAGGCTCTGTGAACAATCTAAGAATACTGCAGCCGTGTGTGGCAGAAGTGAATAAGAGTGGAGCTGTGGTTATTGCATTCGACCGACCGCAGTGGAATGATTATGATGCCATCATCATCCTCGTGTTTTCCTCATCACAAATCTGTATGGCAGACATCAAATACAAGCCTCGATTTGATAAGGTGAGAGTTTGATCCTATAAGGATCGTTTGGACCGAAGATATTTACAGTAAATCCCTGCATATAAGAACCAACTTTTTGAGAGCCATAATAGTAGGCTTTAATTTGATAGTAGGCTTTAATTAGCTGTAATTTAGTTTTTTTTCCTAGCCTACTTTAAATAAATGATAAATAATAATAATAATAACAATAAAAAGAGCCAGGCTGAAATAGGTTCTTATTTCAAAGACACTATTAATAATATCAGGGTAAAGCCGTTCTTATTTGAAGGGTGACTCATGCAGACCCTTCACAGCCTTAAAACAGATTTTCAGTCCTGTTATTTGTTTCAGAAGGGTTGGTATGGACCTAACAACTAATTAGGGAGGAGAATCAACATTTAGCAGCCAACTGGGACCAGAATTAACCGAGTAACAAGAGTCAAAAATCAAATTTGCTACCCCTGCAATAAGAGTATGTGTTTCATCAAACTGAAACAGGTTCTTAATTACAAGGTGCATAATTTAGGGAAAACAGCCTCTAGGTCTTATTTTGGTAGGTTCTTATATGCGGGGATTTACTGTACCAGTATCTTGTTTACAAAAAAATCGTTACAGCACGGCATTAGCCTTGCAGCTAGTAATAGAGTCCTAATGAGACATAGATCCGAGACTGCTAGTTTGTTAATTACGACATAACACAGATGTCCCAAGCTTTAAATCAACCTATCTTTTGCGGCTAAAGAACTGGTCCAATTCCTCAAAGCAGTAATTTCTACATGTAGTTATTCTCATATTCACTACTATTTTCTATGTAGGCTACCTCCATAGTCATTTTGTCAAATGGACTTTGGAAGGCGATAAGTAATGTAAAGTTGCTTGCGTCGTGTCTCTATTTTATATTGAATATCAAGCAAGTTTCGGCTGATGCTCTGCAGAATTAGTCTGTGCAGCGGTCGCAGACTTCTTGTCCAAGAGTTTTTTCCAGATTCTGGGGAAAATTAAAGGAATCGATATAGTTAAAAGCTGACCCGGGCCAAGTTCAAAATACAACCCATTGAATTTGATAACTTCGACACGTGCGGTTTCATTCTGGAGCAAAGAAAACAACAGATGCGTAGGCGCTTTCTTGAGCCTATTTATAGCGGCTACGAGATATAACTATGTCTATTCCCTTTAATATGCATGTCTTAATTATGCTTCGTAGCAAATTACAAACTCATTCCAATTTATGACTGAAAAAGCTCTGTGCAACACAATGCCTTTGACGTACTTCAGCAAGTTCAAAGAAAGACAAACCAATGACCCGTTAAAGCCTTTCTGCTATATGATCTCAAATTTTAAAGCTTCAACAAAAGAATTCAAAGATAACTTTGATAGACCTTTCTTTTGATTTGAAAAATTTTGTTTTAGAATGGACAATTAGACGTTAATTATTCCAAACTCTGAAATGTTTCACAAACAATCCAATTCAACTGCAGAACAAGGAATCTGCGATGGCTACCGGGTCATTCAAAACCATAAATCTAGTCTTGATGCGTTTAAGAAAAGTCATCATTTCATTGCCGAACTAACCGACCTCCTACAATATTCCTTATCCCTTTTTCTACTTCAACGGAGCATCTGGAACAAATTCAGCCATACCAGGCCATAGATAAATTTAGAGCTTCTCACCCATAAAGCTTCGCGCAATTGTAATTCCACCTGAATCCTGAATCTGCTCAACTTTCATCCTCCATTACACAAATCCCACCTCTGAAGCATAATGCCTCACCTCCAGATATCCACCACTTGAAGCATGATGCTCCCGCCACTTGAGGCATAGTGCCCCACCTCCCGCGTTCATTTCCACCGCTTGAAGCATAGTGCCCCACCTCCAAAGCATAATGCCCTTTCCATGAAGCATAATGCCCACCTCCCTCCAGCGTTCGCAACCACCACAGTAGGCTCGTAGGTTCGCTGGCGTCATTTCATTTCTGTAAAGTCGCATTTGTAATCGGCCAAAAGGCCAAATATTGAGGACTCAAATTAGGTTTCAATCAAAATTAAGATCTGACGGGCCATACGTTTCGAATCTTGCACGATTTATTTTCAACGCGATTATTTTTAGAGTCAACAAGCTACTTGCAGTAAACTTAAACTGAACTCGAAATCATAAGCGCACTGCTGCATCAGAACAGATGCATATGCTGTCTTTACCGTTCTTTCACGAGCTAAGTGTTAAGCCCCGTTAAAACGCTCTCAACATTGCACTGAACATCACTCAACATTTGTAGAGCGATGTTTAGTGATGTTGAGTGGTGTTGAGTGGGGGTGTTAAAACGCTCTCAACAATTAGACTCAACATTTGTTCATTGATGGTTTTTGTTGACAATTCGTGTTGGTTTTTTAGCTTTCTTCCCCCTCGACATTAGTTGCCTGATAACTTTTTTACTGCAGGATTTCAGGCGCAACGATTCAATCCCAAGATCGACCTGCGCTTGTTCAGAAGCCTGCTCTCTGTCTTGCTGCTTATTTGCTTTCACTGCCAACTGCATCCATGATTACGTAGCGATTTGCCATAGTGATTCATGAACTTCGACTTCTCTCTCACCTACTTACACTAAGCTCTCGATATGTTTCGAACTTTCTTTCGTTTTCTCTTTTTGGCGCGAGGAGAATGAGTCTGGTGCGCTTGCGCCGACTGAACATTGTTGGATAGGGTGTTAAAACGCTCTCAACATAGCTCAACAACACCTAGAACAATAGAAATGTTGCGTTGATCCACTGAACATTTTTGACTTCTTTCAGTCTCCACTCAACATCGCTGAACACCGCTGAACATCACTGAACATCACTCAACAAGATGTTAAAACGCTCTCAACATTTGCCCTCTACAAATGTTGAGCGATGTTCAGTGGTGTTCAGTGAATTGTTGAGAGCGTTTTAACGGGGCTTTAGCAAAAAGGCTATGAGGCCTTTTGCACAAAAACCCGGTTTACATACCCAGACCATGTTTATGTGAGTACGCATCAATAATGTTTATGTTACTCTCGAGTACCGAATAATCGGGGGGGGGTGAGAATAATCGGGGGGGGGGGTGGAAATGGTTCGATATAACAATAATCGGGGGGTTGGAATAATCGGGGGGGGGTGCTTGGAGAAATAGAAAATAGTCGTTTTCTTAGTGAACATGTATCTTTTATATATTTATGTGAACAATGATGTTACTGATACATTTACTTTTGAACATTGGTTCTGTTGAGTGCAGTTTTTGAGGCTTTTTCTTGCGTTTATTCATAAATTATGCTTACTATTATTTCATTTTGCCAAAAATTAATAAAGGAAGGGGGGGGTTGGAATAAAAGGGGGGTTGGAAAGTTTTTCAAAACTTAATAAGCAGGGGGGGTGACGATTATTTGGAACTCGAAAGTACTTGAACTAGGTTTGTCATCACCATCACCATAATCATAATCATCACCGCTTCCACAACCACCACCACCACCACCACAACCACCACCACCACCACCACAACCACAACCACCACCACCACCACAACCACAACCACCACCACCACCACCACCACAACCACCACCACCACCACCACCACCACCACCACCACCACCACCACCACCACCACCACCACCACCACCACCACCACCACCACCACCACCACCACCACCACC
This sequence comes from Aurelia sp. 3 sensu Dawson et al. (2005), assembly GCA_964020215.1. Taxonomy (NCBI): domain Eukaryota; kingdom Metazoa; phylum Cnidaria; class Scyphozoa; order Semaeostomeae; family Ulmaridae; genus Aurelia; species Aurelia sp. 3 sensu Dawson et al. (2005). The sequence goes on from OZ026583.1 coordinate 13,469,923, forward strand.
ACCACCACCACCACCACCACCACCACCACCACCACCACAACCACAACCACAACCACCACCACCACCACAACCACCACCACCACCACCACCACAACCACCACCACCACCACCACCACCACCACCACCACCACCACCACCACCACCACCACCATCAGGGTCATCAGGATCATCAGGATCATCAACTATCATCTAGCAAGCGCTAAGGGAAATTTGGCCGTGATTTTTGGCCTGCTGTTTTGAAGATTTCTTGAAGGGGCTTCGTCGAGAAAATTTGACATAATTTCGAACGGAGGAGCTGATTTCATTGAGGTAAATTTAAACATGGACTTGAACCTGTCTACCATTAAATACCGTGTTTGCCTACCTTATCATCTTGATATCTAGGGAGCAGTGGCCTTTCAATGGAGATATCTTTTTTGGCACAGTTTACAAAGACTGACGACGTGATTCCTTGTATTCGTTCAACATTAATAATCTGTTTTAATTTCACTCATACAAAGGACTCACGACCAAACGGATCCTAAACAGGGACTAAAATCTCACGAAAAATGAGAAGAAACTTAGAACATCTTCCGAAAGAACATTCGAACGTCCCTTCGAAGGTCACTTCGAGCATCTCTTCGCTTCGAGAAGTCGAACTCTGTACTAATGAGCCAATTAAACCCTACAAATAGGCATGTGGGTTGACCATATTAAGAAAGTAATGATCTGATTGGTCGCGCCGTGAACGCGGCGGACTTGGCCTAATTAGTCCCTTTATTGAAGCGTAAGGACATAAGTCCCTCAACTGAAGCGATGACAACAACAACAACAACAAGTGTAAGTTAGAGGGACTTATGTAATGTAGTCTACAGTTTACACACATTCATTTTGTTTACCTGGTGGCACTTTCTTTTTGCAGTCAGTGATAAGGAACACGACAACGCGTAAGATTGCAGGCGTGAAAGTTGGATGTTCCTATACTCTTGTGGTAAGTATGACCATAACTTGGGAGTGATTTAACTATCGTGTCGCAACTTCACAAATTTCGCTTTTTGATCAAACACAGTAAACCGAAAAGAACGATTGCTTCCAAGCAAAAAACATCAAACGAGCCAGCCTTCCTTCCAATTCACATTACTAGGCAGCAAGTAACTATTTCTTCGTGTTGTTTTCTGTTGAATAGAGCGCTATCGTAGACCACGAAACTGATATGTTTCCAGAAGAACGATCGTGTGGATTGAGGCAAGATTATCAAATAGCCTTCTTAGCGATGCTCCAAGAGTCCGGATTGAGCAATATTGCTGTGTGCTTTTATATGGAGGTTAAAAGATAGCACCCAAAATTCGATAAATGTTTAGATATCGTTCGATCAAGATGTTTTTATAGAGTAGCTAAAACGTTTATTGGTGGTGCGGGTGATTCCTATACTTGTGACTTTATGTCTCTTGTTTCTTTGTGCTCTTTTGATTTGTCAACGTCACTTTGGTCTCAATAGGGAATCCCTACATTGTAATGAGATGAGTCATAGCATTACAATTGACCAGCACATCTTTCAGAATGGCCTAAACAAGAGGGAGTTTTCGTACACCAGAAGTTCTGCCTCAAAATCCCTATTAACATACCGTTAATGCAAAATGTATACCTATGAACCCGGGGGGAGGGGGTAACTTCAATAGGTGGATGACGGGGGTGTGCCATATCACGTGTGAAATTGCACCCTAAAATTCATAAATTTTCACGAAAACAATACCCCAAAATTTACAGGCCATTGAAAATGTATACCCTAAAATTGTGACAGTTATCCAAAATTCTAAGTAAATTTGATCAAAATCAATACCTTAAAGAGTTATTTTTCGAAAATGACACAATGACTACTTGTGATTTTACCAAAAATGATACCCAAAATTTATTGTCTGCTGGAAAAAAGGCACCCCAAAAAATGGCACATCCCGGAGCAGCATATATGGTAGTTACCCCCCCCCCCCCGGGCCTATGAAGCAACAAGGACAGATGATGTAAGACACTGTATCATCATTTATATTTGATTCACAATATCCGCAGCATTTTTGTAGAATTTTCCGGCAAACCCTTTGGCTGCTTTTTAAAAAGATCTTGATCGAACGATAATTAAACATTTTCAAATTCTCGAATGCTACTTGAAATAAATCCACGGACTTAAAAGCAACTTAGCTAGGAAGACTGGGCCCATGTAAATATGACCTATTATATTTTGATGTCCTTGAAAAATGAAAACGATAGGAAGGTAAGTGGCACCTGCCGTTCTTTTGCGCTATATATTTAGATTATGTCGCTGTATCTTAACTCATTTATTTTAAGCAAGCATCCATGTTAAAAAGTATAGCAATATTTATCGATTCCCAATCTTTAAGAATAACTTAGAAAAAGTTGTATAGAGAATTTTCTGAAATTCAAGGAGACCGAAATTCTTTGGGTTGACTGGATCGAAAATAACATGCAGTTATACTATGTATCGCCAAAAATGTCGAAGTGCAATCAAAATTACAAATAACCGCGTGATAAACAAGTGAATTCATCCGTCGCGATCATCCTGTTTCTCGACTATGGTTTGATGGTTCTTTTTTAACAACCCTCCACAATCTTTTTTGGTAAGGTTGCGATACATCTTTCTTTTAATTGACTAAATAATTTCAGGCTCACCTATGGCGTAAAGAGGCTAGGCCTCGCGACAGCAATATGTCCAAGATAACCTTCAAATGCGGAAAGTTTACCAAGCCCACGACAAGTAAGTTATATTGGTATATTATTTCTTTGTCTCATTTGTATCGAATTTGAAAGAATTCTAATTTGATCATACCTCGTTCCCAGGATCGCCATTTTCGTCCTTAGGCTATCGATATCGGTACCGATCTCAGTACTGACGTAGGAAGCTGGTCCTTAGAGTCAGGTTGAATTTGATCTAGAGTGTTGTATCCTAGACTATTTTAAGGTTTAAATCAGGTCTACTTACCATTATTTTCTTTGCACTCCATTGCACTTCTGTTATGTTTTGGCCGGAGCTTTTGCCTCACCCTTGAGGCATCTTCAGCGACTGATTCAATTCGATTCTTCCGTATAAATGGTATGGTTCTTTCGAATTTGATTTAAACCGTATAAATGGTATATTATTTACATCGGGTTTATGATGATTCATTTCGTAGAGTTTTATTGGATTGGAAGATAATCAAACGCTATGAATACAAATTCAATATCAGCACACATCGTAAAAGCTCCGTTTTGACCCCCCTTCGTTGAACACGCCCCTCTCATAAGCCGTTGAACCCGTCTCTTTCAATTACCTTCGTTCAAAATGCAATTTTTCCGAATTTTTTACAGGAGACTAAGTCCAAAGGCCAACTTTCCAGTGGTCCGCATTTTATACGTTGTCCGCTTTCAATACAAATTTGTGAAATCGACGAGCTTTTTCCTCTTCGGAACTATAACGTGAAATAGAAACATCGTGGGTTACCCGACAAAATACATCAAATTTCATGGTCTTCCGATACTTAGATTTTCGTAGACTATTGATATGCTATTTAGCAGTAGTTAAAGAATGGTTTGCCACAAAAAGGAATTCTGTTGCAATTTTTTCTAGGTTCCTCTAACATTTGCCTTTCATTTAGGGATAGTCTCCAAATTATCGTATAGCATTTATACGAATTGATACGAATTCAATCGTATGCGTGAAAGGTGTTATACGATTTAATTCGTATAGCCACACAAGAGAAAAGAATTGTATACAAATTGTTTGATTTCTATACGAATTATGATATGAATTTGATACGAATTTGATACGATTTTGATACGAATTGTGTATACGAATTGCTTATATGATTTTGATACGAATTGTGTTTACGAATTGCATCCCGGGGGGGGGGGGGTACATGACTTGTGGACGGACGGGGATCTGCCGCCCGGTTTTCAGAAAGGTACCCTCTTCTAATTACCGAAACTTGCGGTCATTCCCACTTTTATGATGAATTTTGGCGAATAACCACCCATTTGTTGCTATTTTTCGCCAATTTCTGGATAACCCACCCTTGTTTATGGAAAATTTGCCGAAAGAGGGCCCTTGCTTAGAGAATTTGGGGCCCAAAAACCCGCCCATATGGGCGGCACATACCCGTACCCTCAACATTTCGGCGCTCCCTGCTCAACATGGTATGTACCCCCCCCCCCGGGAATTGCATACGAATCACATACGAATTGTATACGAATTTTTACGAATTCTGAAAGGTGACGATACGAATTAATTCGTATGCGGCTTATAGAATATCGTATCAATATCGTATAATGCTACGAATTCCCCATAAGAATTTAATACGAATATTGGGAGACGATCCCTTACTGGACTTTCATTTTCTTTCCCATGTATGTAGATGATGCAATTCAGTTCCTAGCCCTTTTAGGTACATGTAAAGTGGATGATAAACCAATAGTCCAATAGCCTGACTGTCTACCTTATGCTTTCTCATGTTTGTAGATGATGCAGTTCAATTCCTTTCCCTTGTAGGTACATATAAAGTTGATGGTAAAGAAATAGTCCAGTAACCTGAATGTGTACCTTTATTCTTTCACATGTATGTATATGATGCAGTTCAATTCTTATCCCACGTAGGAACAGTTGAAATCGTTGATGAACCAACAAGAGCCGACAAAAATCATTCAAACAAACTGATGGTGTATTTAGTGTCTTCCTTGACAAGTGTCGTCATATTGGCAGTGGCTGCTGGCATCTTGGTGAGACGTTGGCAGGTGAAAAGACAACGACAACAACAGGCAATCAGATCACGGTACCAAAGCAGAGCGGCTACAGATGGACAGGAATGTGAGCAAAGAGAGCTAATTGATTACGCTTTTTAACGTGTGCCGCCCAATTCCTTACAATAAGCACCCGCTTAAGGGGAGACGGAAACTTTAGCCTCGGAATTTTGAAAAAATCAACCTAAGATTCTTGATCTTATCTACTGGTTGTCCCAAAAATTTATGAGTGTTTGAACTTTTCCTGCATAGGAGCTTCACTTCCAAAAAATCTGCTTCGAAAGTGAGCCACAAATGATATGTTTCCATCTCTCTGCAACTGCCCAGTCCATCGCACAATTCAGAAACATGCCGGTGGATTCCAGTAATTCAATTGTCTTCTGACAAAATGAGACGTTAACGAATTGACGTTCTTCAAGATTCGAAGCATGAAAAAATCGAATCGAGAGGAAATTTTGCACTTTGGCTACAAGCAATAGCAGATTTGTACATAGACCATGTGTTGTGATTCAAAAATACCGTGCAGGCTCGGACGTGATGTGAAAATAATACAGATGGATCCGAGTTCGCTATTGTTTCACCTACCAAAGGTTACCAAAAACCCTAATCTGTCTGAAAAATTCGAGCTACAAAAATGTGAATTTCTGTTTCGCCTTTGGATCACCTGGAGCTGTGGAAGATCTTCGAGGATAAGGATCGCAAGTACGAAGCAACGCACACAGATCATGTGCACGTTGCTATAGTTGGCTATGAGAGAATTGTTACAAATCTTATCCTGGTTTTTTCCCATGAAACGCGCAGCATTTTGGCAGCAGCCTGAGTTAGACAGCAGTAGAATTTTGCTACTGCTGTCTAATTTGAATGCACTTTATGAGGCTTCAAGGGAACGTAAGAATTTAAAAGTGGACCTGGCGACTTTTAGGCCAATTCTAGCCTACCAGATATATGCTGCAGATCAGTTATTATTATTATTATTATTATTATTATTATTATTATCATTATTATTATTATTATTATTACTAAATGTCACAGTTCATACTGGTTGCTTTTTCTTTGGCCGGGTGTAAACAATACACCTAAGGCATGTCATGTCCTGAAGTTCAGGATTATTATTATTATTATTATTATTATTATTATTATTATTATTATTATTATTAACGTCAATCCCTTAATTTAGATATGGAAAAACGGAAAGTTGCTGCAACAGATAACGATATGAATTTTCTTGGGTTTTAGATTAGTGAAGACGGCTATTTGAACAGTCGTACCAAATTTGGGTGTCAATCAGATTGGCCAGATCTTCTGAGATATGCTAGAAAGCTAGATGTTTCCATTGACTTCAGGCTGGGAAAGGCTGGAGTAATTGTAAATGGTGAATTTTTCGATGAAGGTGCCCCACTTCAGAAGTTGCTGCTCAATCAGACAGTTAATCGAGATTTGCAAAAAGCAAAGCAATTGTCAATTCAAGGCCCCTTTCTCTGTATGACTGATGTTCAGTTGAAATCCTCCCATTCAATATTTTACAACTGGAAAGTAAGTGATTTACTGGTGAAGTTTGCAATAAAAGCACGGTTGAGTCTACTTCCAACAAACTTCACAAAGCATGTATGGAATCGTGATAATGACCCTTCTTGCCCCTTTTGCCATCTGCATACGGAAAGTATTGCACATCTGATGAATGGCTGTGGAGAGTTTCACAACTTTTATAGCAGACGTCACAATCGAATTGCAGACAAAATATTTGAGATGATCTCGGGAAGTCCGAGTGGTTTTCAGTTTCATGCAAACAAGCTTCCCGGCGGGTGCGCTTCTATATAAAAAGTGATACGCAAGCTTGTCTGTAAATTCACTGAGAAAGGGGTGGAAAATTTTTCAAATCCTAGGACCTAGAATTTAGAAAAAGGGGGGTTATTTTACAATGTTGTCAGTGATTTTTAAAAAAGCCCCTTGATTAAACCAAATACTTCCAAGTAATCACTAGTCATGAGGTGCATAATAAACTTGATGTTGAATGATTTGATTATCAAAGTCATAAAAATTATTACAGATTTTCTTTTTATTATGGTTGAATCTAAAGCAGAGTGTGATTAACCTCTTTCAAGTCAACATGTAAATGCTTTAGCATTGCTATGAAAAGAGCCATTTTAGGACGATGGATGATAATTGGGAATATCTAGTGACCAAAAGTAGATCAGTGAACTAAACACTGGGAGAACTCCATCTCAGAAAATATTGCACAATAAGAAAACCACATTATGATTTGCTAGGTGACAAAAAGGAATAACAAGTTGGTTTACTCTGACTGAGTTACCTCTCTATTCGGCAGGAAAACAACTTCCTCCTCCTACTCGTTGTTTAGTGGGTGTTTTGCTTCTCATCTTCTGGTCAACCGTGTGATTTTGATTCAGCTCCCCATTCTGTAATGTATGCTTTCGGTTTTCCTTGACTGATGGGAAACACATCCTGCTACTCAAAGTTGTAAAGTTGGAGGCATCTCCATACAAAAACATCTTACCAACTGCGCTGTAACTTCATTGCAGTATAGAATTCACTCAAGAAATCGGCACAATATGACTCAGGCCTGATCGCCATCTTTCATGCAAAAGCGACCAGGATGCAACAACCTCTTTTCCGATTCGAGGCTCTGTAAGAAGCGCGGGAAAAGGAAAGCGGGATTGCAGGTTTAAGCATGGTTTAAGAGCTTGGGATCAGTGATGTCGACGAACAAAGATTGTCGGGGGAAAGCAAGGGGAAAGTGTGGTGGTTGCGATGACTGCGAAGAATTTCTTTCTGAAAAGGGGAGCTTTCTTTGTGGATATTGTTCATGTGCTCCAGCAAAACATGCACTTGAAACAACAATACCTTCAACGTCATCTGTGAGTCAAGACAAGGAGAGAAAGTCAATAAAGCTCGATGGTTTGTAAATTTAAACACTTCTAAGCAGGAATTCTGCTTGATTGCTTTTAAGAATGGCTTGAACTGTTGCTACAAATTGACTGCGCCCCAGTGGACGTGGGAGGGGAGTGCTCTTATGGAGAGATTCGTCTTTACTGTTACGCAAAATTATGATGAATATATGAACTAATTTCTAGTGCTGTTTGTTGAAAACATTATGGAGAAGGTTTCAGATTTACTCACATTTTAAGTGTTATTTTTCTGGTGTTCCTCAATGAGCCCTTGTGGGGCTTTTTTACAACCAAATATTCACATACAGTATTATAAACGAGATAGCAGGAATGAATAATCATAAAATGATTTTTTACTTGTCTCTGAAATATTTTCAATGTTGCCCTGTCTCCCTTGCATGACCCTTATCAACGAGAAACCATCTGAAGAGTGCTCTCCCCAACGGTGATCCGGTAAGTAGGTAAGCAGCCATAAACGAAGTTAATGATTTGAGAAATCTTTACAGGAAAATTTTTTAACCAGTGATGAAATAAAAGCAAAGAAGAAATTTTCAGCTGTCAAAAATAGAAAGTACCACATTGGTTTTCAAAAATAACTTAAAGAGAGATTGCTCTTCCTTCTTAGAGTCTGCAAAAGATACAATCAACTTGATTGAGGTAGAGAATGAATCTGAAAACAAAGAAATCGACGCAGCCTCTTCATCATCAAAGTTTGAAAATTTAGAGAGCATCAAGTATTATGAAAAATCCCTCGAAAAGATTTATCAAGATAAAGTTGCACCTAATGGGATCTTCGAGCTCAAACGCGTGGCAAGCGGGAAAATGCAAGTTTTGTGCAAACCCTGCTCTTTCAAGAAAGAAAGGTACATAGAGCCCGGGCCATCAACGAAAGCAATGTCAAATTTAAAGGCACACATAAAGACCCCCAGCCATCAGCAGTATACTCACGCCTTTCTGCAAAGTGCACCAAAAGCTTTACAGTCAGTGACAACGGAAGATTTGACCGAATCAAGGTACAAAGAGATCGAGGATAAGTTCCCTGGGAAGTTTGAACTTCTCAAAATTAGTCAAGGAACATCAACTGCCAAGTGTAGGTGTAAGTTCTGCAACCAGCTGATTAATCTTCTTCCAGATCGTGGGAGCTTCAAGGCTAATTTTGAAAACCACATCAAGTCATGCTCAAGCAGCCAGAACAGAAAAAGGTGCCAACAAACTAGCCTAGAGGGCTTTATCGCCCCCACCAAGAGAGCTAAAAAACAATGACTAGCCGAACAAGACAACAAGCCATGTCTAGGTCTATACAGAGACAGCATTAAAGTTGGTGGTGAACACTTTTCATTGCAAACTTTAAAGTCTACTTATAACGAGGGTACAAGCCAAGGGAAAGTGAAATGGTATTCTTTGCCAAAATTTTCATGGAAACTTAGTGGAAAGATGATAGAGGGAACCATAAGGAGTTCAGAATGCAGCCTTATCATACACCATCCAGAGACACAAATTTGCTCCAGCTGCACTAATCTGGTAAAAGACGAGTCTTTTCAAAAGAGAGTCAAGCGATCAATTAAGGATAACAAGCAGGAAAAATTTGACAACAAATCTTGTAAGAACAGTCGTTTTTTGAAGGAAAACCATAAGGTACAGAAGATCTTACACTACCGTAGAAAATATGACTTGCAAAGACTAAAGATACATACCCTGAGTAAGCGACTAGCTAGACTCCATGCTTCAAAGAAGACATTGCTCTCAAAGTTTACAGAAAGTGTCAACAGAGGTAATGTTTCAGCAATTATCTACGACTTAAATTTGGCTCACAAGAAGGGGCTATTGGAAGGAAAGTCAAAAGTATTGGGATTCATAGCCAACATCATTCGAAACTTCCGAAGAAAATCACCACGGTACAACAAATTCACGAAGCAAATTTACACATGTTTGAGGATAATAGGTGGCCCAAGAGCAGCTCGTGTCCTTGCCAAAAACTTGGATGGGCCATCAGATGACACACAAAGACAAACCCAGCGAAAACATCTCTTCAGTTATCACCCTGAGAATATCTCTGATCGTGTTTTCAGTCACCTGGCAAGCGTTTATGCATCTATTAAAGAACAGAAGAAGATAAATGGAGATGTGCTTGTGGAGACAGCCGAGGACGAAACCGCAATTATTGCAAAAGTAGAGTGGGATGCTAGGAGAAATGAAGGATGGGGATGGTGTGGCCAGTCAAAGAATCATGACTGTAGAGAAAATTTTGTGCACGTTGTGGATGACAAAGAAGACGCGTATGAGCGATTAGTTGAAGCATTCCAACAAAACACAATTGCTGGTCATGCAAGAGTCATACTAATCAACCCAATACACCCCGAGTTGCCTCCTTTGGTTGCTCTCCTTCAAGCCGTATGCAACAAATTCGACCATCACATGGTAAGAAGGCAATGGGATGAAATTCAAGTACTGTATGATCGACATCTGTTGCCAGTCCTTGGTCCTCTTGTTGGCCATGCCTCAGATGGCGATTCAAGGCGGCGAAAGTTGCACATGGAAGACGCAACGTCAAAAGAAGGTGATCGTTTTGGCATCCAGCATGAAAATTTTACGATGAGTGGCAGCATCGCCCTCAAAAATGGAAAGAAAGTAATTGAAGGGTTATCAGACCAAGATTTCATCCACAACAGCAAGAAATTGGTTAACCATTTATTACATCCATCGCGCATTTTGAATCTTGGGGGTAACCTCTGTCACGGTAATCATCTACAGCTGCTGATTGACAATGCAAATCTTACGAAGTTTGACCATGGCCTACAACAAAGTGATGTTGACCGACGAGATCGAATGAATTGGGAAAGCGCGCAGAGGCTGCTCTTCCCGAAGGTCAGAGACTGTTTAGCAAGAATCGATTCTGGAGCAATTCAGCCACAAGAGAATGTCGTCGGGACACGTCTTTACTTATATATGGTCTGGAAATACGTGGAGATTTTTTATTCCTTGGAAGCCACACTAACACAGCGCATTGAAAATGCATCATATGTTTGCAATTTTTTGAGAATATGGCGCCTATGGGTTTTCAGAGAAAAGAATCTTTCACTGAAAGAGAATTTCCTCTCAAGAGAAACATTTCTGGATGTTTCCCTATCATGCCATCATGTAGCTATCTTCATACAAGCCTCAAGAGATTTTGCTCCCCGTCATCCCGTTCATTTTCAGCGACTTGGAAGCGACGTATGCGAGGAATTTTTTTCTGCAAATGGATCATTCACCATTAATAAGCATAACTACACAATAACAGATATGTTCAGAAATGTTAGCAACATGCAACACCTCCAAACAATATTTGCCGATTCACAAGGCCCTGAAAACCAACGGAAACACAGGAAAGGAGAAAACATATGGAAGAAAGGTCATAACCAGCCAACGGAAATTCCAAATCTGCAGGATTTTCCATCAGATGCTGAGCTCACTCGAGCATGGGAAACAGGCCTGAGCAAGTGCAAAGATGATCTACGGACGGTAGGAATCGTGCCAGATAATGAAAATCATGAGGATCCCTCAAACAGCTGGTTCTTTGCACCACATTCGATGTCAGCGACGACAAAAAAACGGCTGCATGAAGCGATGTGGGCAGGTAACGAATTCATGACTGAGGATGCGGAAGCAGAAGCAGATAGTTTGGATCAAAGCATTCCAATTGCGGAGACAGTGTCTTTTGAACCTGAAAGCTACGTCGAGGAATATCCTGATCTTGCGCTGCACCTAAGGCACGTTGTTAATGAAATTGATGAAGATGAGGAAGAGGAAGTAGGTGAAAAGAGTCAAACAAAATCAAAGTTGACTGTTAATGTACCTGAAGTGGGAGAGGTTCACAAATCCACAATTTTCACAATGCTTAATAATTCACCTGATGGTCTTTCAAAAGATAGGTTGAGGCGTGTAAGGTCCAAGCATGTAGGACTTCATGTTTCGCAATCAGTCAGCATTGCCAATGAAGTTGGATTGTTCGATGATGTAGCTGTACATTCCAAGGTCGATAGAGCTCATGGAATAAAGATTGGTAGAGTAATTCGAATGCGAAATCTTGGGAGAGGTGCAATAGAATTTAAAAGGCCTGTTGCTCTTGATTCCCAGTCAAAATACCCCGAATTAAAATTGATAATCAAACCTTATCACAAAGATGGCGATTGTTACCAATATAATACATCAGTGCCAAACTACGAAACAGTTTCTTTTACTTCGGTTGTAATGAAAGTAACAATGACAGTTAAAGATTGCAAAAATGAATATACTTTGAATGAAGATGACAAGGCGGCTTTGGCTGAATTCGAGAGAAATGTATCGGCAAAGAAGAATCAGAGACGTCAAAATGTTAGGAACAGTCGAGCATCACATGAAAGGCATACGAAATCGATCGAATCTTCAGAAGGAAGAGTTGTGATAACCACTGAGAGCGTGAAGGATTCTGACAACCCTGACTGTAGAAGATCTCATAGAGTAAGGAGGATGGTACTGTATGAAGCAGAGTGACTTATAGTATTTTAATGTTTGATGTTGACAATCTTCAACGCCAAGTTTCCTTCGTTTTCTAAGACATTGGTTCTGGGAGGAGGGGGGCATATTACTTGCCATTCGGCCTGGCATGAGTTAGCCTCATGATAATGTAAAGAAAGTATCCACCATTGTGTGGACAATCATTTACCTTACTCATGCAGTAATATCAAAAAAGAAAGATGCAAGAAGTTTTACCGAAAACAAGATTCAAACTTTGAGGAATTTCGCGATATCATCCAACCATCTGAGCGGCGCATGCCTCCCTCCTGTTTGTTGTTGTTGTTACTTTCGTGATTGTCACCGAAAGTTACATCGAGTTACAGTTCAGAACGAGCGGGAAGAACCTATCTACAGTATGTACTATCATTATCTTTTATTTGCTTCTTACCAAGAGTGGTGAAGATGCCAAAAAGTCGTTCTTGCTGATGCTGAATAAATTTTGGTAGTGGTAAGATGGTTAGGCCTAAGTCATCTATTTTCTTCGGTTGCATTATTTAGGAAGCTGCCAATATGGAATTCTATCTATATAGGCTAGGCCTAGGCTTTGATCATTCCACCTTTCGCCTAGATCTGTCTAGGTTTAATGTCTGTGGTCATGTCCACACAACAGACTTGTCAGATAAAAATGGCGTGTAAAGAATCAAATAAAAAGTATTATTGTTCAGATTTCGAGTTTCTGAGAATCTTTATGTCCAATTAAGGCCTACCTGTGTGTGCATGTGCCCTTGAGAACAAATCAAAACAAGGTTTTTGAAGTCTAGCTGTTTAGACGTTACTCAAGTACCTTGCAAGTCAAGTCCAAGTAATATGATACAGGAGACAAGCAAAGATAAAGTAAACATATGTCAAGGATTCCTTTGTCAAAATGATAGCTTCTTAAGTTGTACTTTCTAGGCACTAGTGTTTCATTTCTTGGTCATCTGAGAGTTGAGTCTGATAGGCGGTTTCTTACAAAACATTTGTGTATATTGCACTAAATAGTTTCCATAGCACAGCCTGAATTCTATGTGCAGCATTGATTGTACAAAACCAGAGTTTTGTTTAGATTCAATTAACAAACTGAAGCTTGTACAGTTAATAACTATACAACCATACCATGTTAGTATTTACGTTGTGTTGAATTTAGAAAAAGCATAGAAATGCCTGTTTCATTTTGAATAGTTGGTAGTATTTTGAGTACTTCAGCCCTTAATTTCTTGAGGTCTAATAGAAAAAGTCTGTAGGGCATCAGTGATTTTCTAAAATAGGGGTATATATGTTTGAAATGTTGAGATAAAATGTCAGTGAATAGGGTCCAGCTGCTGAGTCTTTTGTCAGTGAAAAGGGTATGTTTTGGAAAGCTTCAGACAAGCTTGTGTATCAACTTTTATATAGAAGCGCACCCGCCGGGACAAGCTTGCAGAATCAATATTAACGGAATATGGTGATGAATTGCAGCGCATTACGCATCGTAAACCTGACATCGTTATCATTAACAATCAGTCACGTAAATGCATTATCTTAGAGGTGGCTGTCTGCTACGATCTGTATTTTGAGCAAGCGCTGAACACCAAACAGGAACAGTATGAACCGCTGTGCAGTCTGCTGCAGTCGTTGGGTTGGAATGTAGATCTGAAAGTGCTTTGCTTTGGCTCACTTGGTTGTATCAAGAAGGATGTTTGGACTGTTTTAAGATCACTGTCAGTAGATAAGTTAATTGTAAAGAACACATTACAGTGGTGCTCGGTTTCAAATCTGATTATGGCCAACTACATATGGAGACACAGGGTTAGGAAGTTATTCTTGTGAATCTTTTTTTTCTCGGTCCTTTCGTATGATCAGTTACATTAAGTTCTATATTACATTGTTCACATTGGATGGCTTCTAGATCCTGTGTCTCACACAGTATTTATGAACTGGATGTAGTGGATAACGCAGGCCTAGTAGACATATTTTTATGTTAACTGAGCTGTAAGCTCGGACACTAGGGCAAATACGAATTTATTATTATTATTATTATTATTATTATTATTATTATTATTATTATTATTATTATTATTATTATTATTATTATTATTGTTCATTGTTCACTCGGCGGTGATGTTGACTGCCGGTTGACTTCTGGATAGCAGGCCAAATCCCTTGGCTTTAGGTATCCAGTACTTTTCTTACTATCTTTGCAGTTCCTAACAGGCAAGCTTTCTGTAAAAGTTCTGTGCTGCATTCTATTTCAATCTTCTTCAACCAGTTTTCAAAGTTCTTTCCAATCGTACCCAGAGCTCCAATGATTATTGGTACAATCTTAACTTCTCTTACATTCCAGAGCCTCTTAATCTCTCTCTTCAAGTCTTGATAGACCTCAATTTTTTCCTTTTCTTTTCTTTCGATCCTGGTATCGAAGGGACAGGATATGTCAATCAGCAAACACGATCGATCCTTTTTATTTTCAAAAACAATGTCTGGTCGGTTATGCTCCAGTCGATGATCTGTCTGTATGGGAAAATCCCACAATAACCTAATGTCTTCTGTCACAATAACATTCTCTACTTTATGGTTGTACCATCTATCTCCATAATCTAAACCTAGTTTTTGACATAACTTCCAGTGGACAATTTGAGCTACTTTGTCATGTCTCCAGCCTTTATATTGTACTTGCGCTAGCTGTTGACACTCAGATACTATGTGCGCTATCGTTTCATCTGCTTTTCCACATAGTCTACATTCTTTTGATACATTTTCTTTGTAAATGATGTTCTTTACAGAATTCGTTCCCACTGCTTGCTCTTGCGCTGCAAATATAGTGCTCTCTGTTTCTTTCTTTAATCCTGCATGTTTCAACCAATTCCAGTTCTTATCCTTATCCATTAGATCTTTTGTAGCAGCAGCTGTTTGCCCATGCAGCGGTTTATCCATCCACCCGTTCTTATGCTGTTCTTTATTCTGCCGTTTCCATACTTTGGGATCTTTGATTTCATTTGATCTCAGTATTCCTTCCTTTTCAATTGATCTCATTATTTCGTGGGCGTTGTTCATCACATACCATCCAAGACTGTTCTCCTCACTTCGTACAGTCTCTTCAGCTCCAATCAAACCCCTCCCTCCTTCCTGCCTTGTTAAATACAGTCTGTTCACATTGCTTTTAGGGTGGAACGCTCCATACATGGTCAGTTTCTTTCTTGTTTTTCTATCAAGTTCTTGCAGTTCGTTCTTGGTCCAATTTATCAACCCTGCACCGTTGATAAATTGGACCAAGAATGCAGGGTTGATATTATTATTATTATTATTATTATTATTATTATTATTATTATTATTATTATTATTATTATTATTATTATTATTATTATTATTATTATTATTATTATTATTATTATTATTATTATGTCTGAAGTCATCACAGCATGTGATGTTTTTGCTGGTTGAATCTACTGATTACCGAGCCATCTCCCACGGCCTTAGGTATCCAGAACCTTTCTAATGACTCTTGCTGATCCCAATAAACAAGCTTTCCGTAATGTGCTGAAATTCACCATGATGTCTAACTTCCTTAACCAGTGTTCGAAGTTTTTGCTTACTGTGCCTAGCGTTCCTATGATGATTGGAATTGTGACTATTTCTTGACTTTGCCAAATTCTCTTCAATTCCCGTTTTAAATCTTGGTATTTTTCAACCTTTTCCTTCTCCTTATCTTGTACCCTCGTATCAAATGGGCAAGCGACGTCCACAATGTAACATTTCCTGCTTTTATTACATCGAATGACTATGTCAGGTCTACAGTGTTCAATCTCTTTGTCTGTCTGGATTTTCATATCCCACATGACTGTGACTTCCTCGTTTTCCATAACAGTTTCAATGCGGTGATCATACCATTTCTCACTTGCTGGTAGCCCATACTTCTTACAAATTTCCCAATGTAGAGCCTGTGCCACTTTATCATGTCTCCAGTTCTTATACTGACACTGTGCCAACATCTTGCACTCTGCTAAAATATGAGCCACAGTTTCATCCCACTCACCACACATCCTGCACTTTGGATCAATGTCCTCTTTGTCTATGACTTTCCTGATGTACTTCGTTCTGATCGCCTGTTCTTGCGCTGCCATTAACAAACCTTCAGTCTCTTTCTTTATGCCGCTTTTCCTCAACCATTCCCACGTTTTCTCATCCCTAACGTCATCTGTAGCTTTAAAAAATCTGCCATGTAAGCTTTTATTTCTATATCTTTCCTGCCTTTCTAACTAAATCGTTGCCTTTTCTTTACCCTCCCCTAGTAATTGTTCATTCTTCACTGCAACCAACAAATATTAATAATAATAATAATAATTATTATTATTGTTATTATTATTATCCATTTCTTTAAAAGTTGGCTGTTACAATACAATAGCTAAGATAAAAAGCTAATTTAGGCCAACTAAAATACAATATACATACAATATACATACTAAAATACTTTGATACTATAGAGAAGGCGGACGCAAAGGAAAAGACAGAATTTTGGCACACTGAGGCCTTTCGAACCTACGTTCTCATCAGAGTGCGACTTTACATTTGAGGCTAGAGTAGTGATTATTGGTATATAAGGCGAAGAAGGATTAAAATGATTGACAGATTTTCGTTGACGGGGGCTCTACTTAATTCAGTTCATCAAGGCGTGTCCGTGTTTGAATAGTTTGTTTTCATAATCTATTAACAAATTTGAGTCACTTAATTTCATGAAAGCATAAACTTTGAAAAATGGTTCCTTTAGGTTCTTGTTCGTTTTTCCGCAGTTAAATACGTGTCTAGGAAAGTTACAGGTCGATGTTCCACTTCTGGATTCTGAGATATGGTTGTTCATTCTCTGTCTCAAGTTCGTTGTTTGACCAATATAATTCATGTTGCCGTCACAAAGGTTGCATGAAAGAAAATACACAACGTTCTTGCTATTGCATGTGATTCGCGATTTTATGTTCCATGTACTACCGTTTGCTGTCGTGAAATTTTTGACTGGCTGCAAATACAATTTACATAATTTGCATCGAGTTTTGTTGCATAGGAAGATTCCGGGATCTTGTATCTCGAGTTGCCTAGGATCAGCAGCAGATGTGAATTTGGCTTTTGTTAATATAGAAGTGAGGTTAGGGGGCTGCTTTAATGCTAACACTGGTTTGGTGTCTTTGAACTTTCTTTTCTAAAATACATATACATACAGACTGGGTACGTGTCATAGCCTATTGTCTTAGCCTATTGTCTTAGCCTATTGTCTTGCATGGCTGTTTTTACAAGGCGCTCATATATGCTTCAATTCCAATTAAGCTTTCTGGTCTTCGAAGTTTGTTGATCAATCACATTGTTACATTGAATAGAACAATGTGGAGAAAAGACGCAGTGGCAACTAGAGTAATTTTTTGGGACTCTGGGAACTTTCTCGTGCAGTGTTTTCTTACACTAAAGAAACTTTCTCACCCAAATGGTGTTTCAAACTTGTGATTATTCAATGATGACAACGAAGATTCTCATTTTTTCATTTCATTTCATTTTTGTTCATTTGGGCATGGTAGCCCAATCAGTCCATGAGAACTGCTTTTCAGGGGGCCATGGCATAAAACGTTTTCAGGAACATTCAGCATTTCGATCTGGATCCGATTTCCTTCATTCTGGCTTTTGAATGAATGAAAAATATATTTTTCGGTAATATCTCAATAAACTACAATTAAAATTTTTTGTTGTTCAGCTGCCATAAAAATTTTTGCAAATTACTTATACCGGGTGAGTCAAGCAAAAAACAAATCACCCGGCGTTTGAAATAATTGTGCTCCCTGAAAATCATAGTAATGATATTGAAAACTGTCTTGTTTTATTCCTGGTACGTCCAATTAGGTTCAGTAATTTACCTGGCTCTAATCGGCCATTCCTTCCCGTCGAAATGGGAGATATTCTGCAGGAAGCTCTTTTCGAAAACCTGCAAAAACGAGTGAAAACACCAAGCAAGATTTCCTTTTGTTCTCATTTCCTAGCACTAATGACACTTGGATCTGTTCATGTATTTTGTCCTCTTGGGAGAATGGAATCCCCCTGAATGAGTTCTTCATACTGGGGGGGGGGGGTACTTTCCAACCCGCCAAGAGGAAAGCACGTGCTAAAGCGTCCTGAAAGTCATCTCTATGAGGTAATCACATTATGGGAACTTACTTGTAATTTTAGCACGTTTCCTAAAGTTTCTCAAAGAGACTTTTTTAGAAAATCGCTTACAGATTCTGAACGGAGTGACCGATTTTTGCCAAGAAAAGTTCTATAAATAATTGAACGTGTTCGCTATTCAATCAGATATTGCAAAATACCATTGCTTATAGACTGAGGGAGCGGAGCAGTAGCCCTTCAAACGCTGGGCGTTTTTTTGTGTGGCCTACCCGTTTGTAACATAATTGACAAACCATCTGTCTTCGGCTACCTGAGAATCTCTGCTTGTTCAAGTGCGTAGCTCTGCAAATAAAAACCCGACTTGAACATCTGAGGCTGCGAATTGTTGGTTAATATCTCATGTATATTGTATAGGTCGAATACTAATTTTTGAAGATAAGATTCATCCGCAGGAACTTTGCAAACGCTCATACATTTTAGGATGGCCGGTAAAATTAAAAGTTTCTTATGTGGAAAGGTTATATTTGCATCCCAAACATGGATGCTTGAATTTCTGAAAGTGCTCTAGCTGTCAGTCCTCTTTGTCTGCTAACTCAATAAAAGCAGGTAAAGGTCTGTCTACACTTCAGTTGCTTTTAATTACTCGGCTACTGATTTTTGAGACATTCAGGCAGTAACCAACATTAAGAAATCGAGTTTCTTTTGTGCGGGTGCTTACTGTATCCCTCTGTGCTGCTAAGTTTCTTATATACTTTTACTGGGTGATTAAAAAAAGGCCCGACGTTTGAAAGAATACTGCTCACTGAATATATGTGCAGTGATATTTTGCAATGTCTGATCACTTTACTAACATGTTCAATTATTTCTAGAATTTTTCTGACTGAAATCAGTCACTCTATTCAGAATGAAAAACCTTAAGAAAACGTGCTAACATCACAAGCAAGTTTCCTTGATATGTTTACGTTACACCAATGACTCGAGCACGCTCAAACACGTGCTATCCTCTTGAAGGAAGAGAACAGTCTCCTCCCCCTTGTATGAATAACTTATTCAATAGGATTCCATTGTCCCAACCTGATCGGACAAAATATATAAATGCGTGTAAGTGTCATTATTGCTAGGAAGGAAAACAAAGAGACATTGTGCTCGTCGTTTTTGCAGTTTTTCGAAAGGGGCATTTTGCCGAAAATTTCCCATATTGACAGGAAGAAATGGTCAATTAAATTTCTGGTAAATTTCTGAACCTAACTGGACACATTTGGAATGAAATAAGGCATTTTTCAATATTATTGCTTCGATATTCAGAGAGCAGGATTTTTCAAAAGGACAGCCTTTTCATTGACTCATCCGGTTTTACAACTAGATTTGGTTTCGCAAAGGTACCATTAAATGGCCGTAGGGAGTCAGAAACGTCCATCCACCCTGTATATTGACCGTCCTGAGTAACACTTTCAGATCTACAAAAATTCAGCAAAGAAATCTGCAAGAAATCGATGTTAAAAATTTGCAATACAGTAAATGGATTAAATCATACTTACTCACGAGAATTCATACAGTAGAAACCCGCATAAAAGAACTTATTTTTATAAGAACCTTGAGGCTGAAATTCAATATTTAAAACCCCCTAAATAAGAACCTCTCAGAGGCTGACACTGGGGGAGGTTCTTATATAACAGGTTTCATGTCTTCAGAATTCATCAGAACTTTCAAGAATTCTTGACATTGTGATCAGAATTCTTCAGTGATACAAAAGACTATGAGATTTTAAGCAATAATTCTACCCTGAGAATGTTCTCAAGAATCCTAAAGGAATTCTCAAAAAGTTTTTAGTTTCTTGTGGTGAAAACCGAGGGGCAAATCACTCCTCGAAATGGCGTACGAGATTCCAAGATTCCCGGAATCTCACAAAATTTCTCGAAGATTCCTGGGATTCTTCCAAATTTTGCCAAAGATTCCTAGGATTCCTGATGGGATTCCGAGATTCTTTCAGATCTTGTATTTGCCCTTTTATTGCTTTTTTGCAGTCGTATTGTCGATATCCAAGCGCTCTGTTGGCCCAACTTCTCTGTTTTAACAATGAGGCAGCGTCAGGATCCCTGACTGGCATACAGTCAAACGAAATTAGGCTACACATCTTAAATATCTTACAGCATATATGCTGCTGCGGAGGAACATTCATTTGCTTCTGTGGAGGTAACATGAAACTTAAGCTGACTCCTCCTCCGCAACAGACAATGTTTTCTTCGGTGGCATTACAGTTGCGACGTCCCGGCACCCATTATATGAACGGTGATTTACCTGTTTTACGTGACCCGTGATTTACGATCAGAAACAGAAAAGTGAACCATCGGTGGTTGCTGTTTCAGTGAATTTTGATGCAGCACTGCCAGTTTCAATGTGAAAATGGCCAACAGCAACAAAAGGGTTAAAATTACGGTTGACCAGAATTTTTTCAAATTTACCCTCGTTCATCCACGTTTTTGCATGGAGCATTGTGGACACCTTTACTTTGAACGAAATGCTTATTCGATACTACCACCTCAACTTATTAGCTACCTCTCCGGAGGAGTGAGCGAGCAAAGTTAGCTGTGCTTGTTCACTCCTCCGGAGAGGTAGCTCACTTCACACCCAGTTAAGGTAGTATCTTTGAAAAACAGTAAAGGTGGTAGTATCGAAGGCACATTTCGTTCACAGTAGTAGCATGTACCATGTACCAGGAGTTGCAACAAAAATGTGAAAGGCGCATGCGCATAGGCTAGCAACTGTAACCACAACAAGTAAGGTTCACACCTTGGATGGTGCGCGTTTTTGCAATTGGGGTGAACATTTCACTATTTTGAAACAATGATTCTTAGCGATTTGAGATTCCAGAAACTGTCAACGAATTTTCAAGATTTTCCAAGATTTTGCAAAACTTCGATCAGATTTTCACAGTTTCTTCATAATTACAGAAGATTCAAAGATTCTCATGATTCGCAAAGATTCTCAAAGATTCCGTAGGATTCCCAAGGATTCTTGGGAGAGGTGTACGAGATTCCTGAAGTGATTTGCCCCTCGGTGAAAACAGTATTAATGTGTGCAAGGTGAGTGCTGTATATAAGAACCTCTTTAAGAACCTAGCAGGCTGGAATTTAGAATAACAGCCACTTAATTAAGAACCTATGCAGGCTGCCCAAGAAAAACCTAGGTTCTTTTATGCGAGTTTCTACTGTGCTACATACTCACGTGAAAGACACACGATACGAAATTTATTTTGCACATTTCAGTTTCAGACTATCATAATACGTTGTAGGTGTCTTTTCTGGTTAAAGCAGTGCTCATTGCCAGTTTCAAACTATAGTTTCCATTCATTGGCCTTTAGGGGGACTATCCTCTGGAACATGCCTCCGGAGCCAAGTTTAGCCGAAACAGCAACGAAACTCAGCAGCTGTGATCCAGGGATGGATTGGAAACGGCAATTGCAAATTATGCTGCTCTTAATGTTATGCTTCTCATGTTGATGTAAATTTGTTATGCATTGTATTCACACTTTTTAAAACGAAAACTTAAGTTATGTTCATAATATTTGGGATATTTATTTCCTTTCATTTGATGATATTTAGAGCCTGTTTATATGAGCAAAAACACCTCAGCTGCCAGACGCGGCGCTGACAGGAGATGTAAATTTCAGTCTCTGTTTATATGAGATTTTTCCCCTCACCTGTCAGCCCCGGGGCTGAGAGGCGAAGTGGAGTAAAGTCTCTCTTCCGCGAAATCAGAAGTAACTGACCAACAAGAATCAAGGAATGATTTCGATTCGCCCCGTCATACTGGTGGTGTTTCGTTTGTATGGGGAAATTTCACCTCACCCTGGCGAGATTTTTTTAATCTATTCCATTAAAAATTTGCAATACATGATTACTTACTATACCTATACCTAACGCTACCCTACTACGGAGACGAGACCCCAAGGAGCAAAACATGTTGTCTACCCAGGGGTCATAACATATAAAAGAGATAATAAAAAGACACACAGAGCTACAACTACAAGTTAGGATTCTTGCAACCAAATAATTGCGAGTAAAGATTTGAAAAGTTTAGAAACCATAAAAGGTAGTTTGAAAAATTCTATCATTTGGTTGCAAACTTCCTTAAGACATTACATAATTACTGAAAACAGACACATATAGAAGGGATTTGGGTGCTCTTTTCAGGGATTCCAGTAACCTTCAACCAAAGCGTTCTGTCTCAGAAACGTACTTAGTAGTTAAATTTAAGATCATTTCGTTGGCTTCCAAGGGCAAATTTTTGTTTCCGTACAGAAGAAGTTGCAACATATTGATATCTGCCCTCTCAGAATATCCACAGCTTCGAGTACATCGTTGACACCAGCGAGAAGACTGCATCTCTGCTGTCTGAAAGAATTGCAGAGATTCCACCTCTAGTGAGGTGAGATTTACCGGTGGTTTTGCATTCGTCATGTAAACGCGAAATGAAAATACAAAGGATTCTATGGGAAGGTGGAATCTCTCCTCTCAGCCCAGGGTCCTGCAGGTGAGATGTTTTTATCGTATAAACAGGTCCTTATACTGGGTGACAACATCCAGTTTACACTGTTTTACAATGCATCCTGGTAAAAACTAACGCAAAAAATACGAACTAAATTCTTACGAAATGGTATTACTATAACAAATAATTACACAGTGCAGTAAGTCTTCAGACAGATGTATACTGGGTGAGTCAAGAACGTTTATGCGTTTGGCGGGCTCAGGAATAAAAAATGTGTGGCCGATATTCAAAACTAAAATGTTCATCTTTCAGTCAAAGGCTAACTTAGATGAGAAAACTTTGTTTGGTGAAATCACTCATCATTTAGACCATGAAATTAGGACAATGCTGATAAGGGGCATGTTTGGGAACGGGAATTCCACATTCCATTCTGGTTCATGATTTACTTGCTATTGAAATAAAAATTTTTATTCTGAATCGAATAATGACATTGAATTTGAACTTCAATGCTAGGTAAATCCTAAATCATCGATCAGAATGGAACGTGGAATTCTCACTTCCCCACAGGAGGCCCAACGTATTGTAGTGAAGGGGCCCTCGAATATTCTAACGTATGACTTACCAAGATCTTTTCTTTCTTCAGATAGATTATCTCGTTGAAAGTGCTTGCAAATCAGATTTTCTTGTCTTTGTCTCATATGACAGTCAATTCGTTTTTGTTTTGCGTCCCTGCTGTCGATCAATCCAATACAGCGCCTCGAAGAAGGCTAGCTATCAACGCGTAGTGATAATCGAAATGCCGTTCGTTTTGATTTGTGTTGGTGTTGCACTGTTGTATCTATTGTATAGGTATACGTAAAGGAGCGCAACTTATTCCCAAACAGATCAGCAATAACTGTTTTCTTTCCACCCACGTTGCATCTATATTTGTCCAAACATACAAAACAACACATCAAAATGTTGCTTATTTATCTGGCAACATTCTTAGATACCTTTCTGTTTGAATGTTTCACCAAAACTCATAATACCTATAATAATACCTATACAATAGATACAACAGTGCAACACCAACACAAATCAAAACGAACGGCATTTCGATTATCACTACGCGTTGATAGCTAGCCTTCTTCGAGGCGCTGTATTGGATTGATCGACAGCAACGACGCAAAACAAAAACGAGGTGACTGTCATATGAGACAAAGACAAGAAAATCTGATTTGCGAGCACTTTCAACGAGATATTCTATCTGAAGAAAGAAAAGATCTTGGTAAGTCATACGTTAGAATATTCGAGGGCCCCTTCACTACAATACGTTGGGCCTCCTGTGACTTCCCATACAAACTTTTTACATGCATTTTTCTAATTTTTGGGTCATAAAGATGCCATGATCTTACCTAACAAAATTTTCTCACCTAAGTTAGCGTTTGATTTAAAGATTAATATTTCAGTTTTTGATATCAGCCACATACTTTTTATTCCATAGCCCGCAAAACACGTGAACTTCTTTTTGACCCATCCGGTATATACAACAGAGATGACAAAGAAAGAATCACCTAAATCGTGAAGTTAGATATGCTTTTCTAAAAAATGCTCTAGTGTCGCGGAGAATTTTTATATCCTAGTGGTGCAAGCCCACATCAACTGCTGTAAAAACTAGCCTTCGTTAACAAATGAATGCTGCTTGCTTGCACTTAGATGATTCCACAGTGTTACGCCTTTATACAAGAGGCATTTTTGCCATATACAGGTTTTCGCGCGTGTTTTGGTATTGTTTAATTCTCTGTTCTATTATTGCACAAAGAAATGCCTTTTTGACACATGTCAAATCCTCCACATTTTTTAGACAGTGGGAAAATGGCATCTGTCAAAAAGGCATTGCCTTATGCAATAACAGTTCGGCATTTGCAGATTCGGAATCAGCATGGTCGATTTAAAAATTTCAACGAAAAAAAATCGGTTTACATAATTGCAAAGAAATGTCAATTGTGACATCATAGGACTGATGACGTCATAAATATTTTGAAAACTTATCAAAATACAAAAATCATATATCAATCGAAACCTCTAATCAAGCTGAATGTTTCATTTATAAGTTGATTAAAGATACATGTGAAAAGCTATGGTCGTATTTGTTCTAAAGATGGCAGCAACTGATGTCACCAAAAAATTGACACTTTCGGTCAAAATTAAAAAAGGTACCAGATTGGATTTGCCCAAGTCGTCATATAAGAAAGAAAGTGATGACTTGTCGCGAACAGCTCCTCATTAATTATTCATAAGATCTACGTTACCTGACTTAACCCTATTAGCCCTATTAGTACTGGGGGGGGGGGCGTTTTTCGCCCCCCCTAACACACTTTTCTACATTGCACGAAAACGGCCTGTAATTCAACCACCAAACATTGTGACTTTTAGTCAAATTTAATTGGCAATTAAATTTTTAACATTTCATTGTTCTAACTATGATCATGTGACCACAGCAATACCATATTTGGAGAGTAGTCAACAAAAAAATTCTTAAAACCACAATAGATTTTGTCTCGTTTGTCCGATTGATCTCAAACATACACCATTCGATTGCATTTGATGAGTAGTTTCATTTGATATATATATATATTTCATATTTGCTGACATCAGCAAAATTTAATATCTATGACGTCATTGACATTTATGACGTCATTGATCTAATGAATAAATGTAAGATATGAAAAATTGTTGTCCTTTTTGCTTCTACTCATTTATTTGATTACTTCTGAGTCCATATTTAGTAGATAAAAGGACAAGACTTAGAAATAACTGCAAAGAAAATCTGTTCATGGAACAAAAAGCCAATTAAAAGCTAATTGTGCTAAAAATAGAAACTGAAAATATCTAAAAAGTATGTATTTTAAATCTGCAACATGTTTCCTACAACTTGAGACAAATTTGGAGAAAATTGGATTACAGATGAATTAAATAGAATTTTTCTCGTTAAAAAGGTAAAAAATTGCCAATTTTCCTTTGTTTTTTGGTTGCCTAGCAACGAAATAGATGACTAGTTAATTGTCATTGTTACATTTCAATAGCTAATTGTCTAAAGAACAATAGGAGTAAGTCTTATTGTTATATCTCTAGTGGTTTCGGAGAAAAAGAGGGGGGGCGAAAAACGCCCCCCCCAGTACAAAGTGAGTAAAAAGTCGCCCAGTACTAATAGGGTTAAGCCGATGTTTGTTATAGGGCCTAACCACAAAGAATTTGAAGACTAAACAGTTGTATCCGTCTACGCAGGTCCGATGTTTTGGAAATGGTGGCGAAGCATCTTTTTTGACATACAACCATTTGTGTTTCAATGTTGGTTGCCCCCGTCATTTTCCTTCAAGGAAAAAGCAGTATCCTGCCTGCTACTGGTCAGTCATTATGATCAAAGGTTCCGTCTGCCAATCCAAAAACCGTCCGGCTGTGTTATCCAGCTGTGAGCTGTTCACGACAAGTCGTCTGTTCCTTTCTTCCAGGACGACTTGGGCAAGTCCAGTCCCGGATGAATTCTTGATCTCCATGGTCGATTTGGTAGAAACAGAGCACAAAATCAATGGTTAGCATGGTTATTGTTAGATTGCTAGACAATGTTCGTGTCATCAGCGTATTAACCTCCGAGTGTTTCAAAGAGGAGTGAAGATCATCTACTGATATCGTGATTAGAAAAGGAACAAGACGAGAGCCTTGCGGAACTCAGATTTCACTAGAGTTTACTTAGACTTATGCCCTTTCGTCCTTTGTTACCCTGCATTCTTTGATTCGCTGATATCACTAGGACAACAGGGACTCCTAATATTACTCCTAAAAATTGGGCCAAATTTACGCCAGCGTAGAGTGATTCCGTATTATCCAGTCAAATTGCTAGAACTTAGCTTTCAACCAATCAGGAGGCGCTATTCAGACAGTTGTTGTTGCTGTATACAAAAAACCGTTGACGAGGGTCTAGAGTTCTCGCAGCTTCGTTGGATCCATTTTGCTTCTTGAGAGGAAGATTACTGCCTGAATGGTATGCATTATGCGATTTGTAGGTGAAGACATCATCATTCTTCGTTTTACAGGTTTCCTTTTCAATGTTCAAGCTCTTTAGACCAGATAAGATGTTTGCCACACATGGCATACCAGAGACGATGACATCTGATAATGGTCCTCCGTTCAACGGTGATGACTATCAACGATATTTAACTGCCCTCGGAATCAACAAGAATCCGTCCACTCCGAAATGGCCCCAGGGGAATGCAGAGGTTGAAAGGTTCAATTAGCCATTGGGAAAAGCATTAAAAACTGCTACGATTGAAGGAAAGGTGTGGCAGCAAGAGATTAATCGCTTTTTACTGCAGTATCACACCACTCCTCACAGTACTACAATTGTATCTCTTGCAGAACTTTTGTTCAACAGAGTAGTCCAAGGGACGTTGCCTTCATCGAAGAAGAATGTTGTTGTTGACAGACACAAGGAGGCGAGAGAGAATGAACTTTCCAGTCAAAGATACAATAAACAGTACGCAGACGGAAAGCGGAGAGCAAAAGCAAGTGACTTGAAAGTTGGAGATAATGTACTTGTAAAACAAGACCGACGAAACAAACTGACACCGACATTTAATGAGACGCCATACATTGTGACCGACAGAACAAAGTCACGTGTGACTGCTAAGAACAAATATGACCATACAGTTACACGGAACGTCTCACATTTTAAGCGTATACCGAAACCAACAGAAAGCGACAAGGACGATATACGTTACGAAACAGACTCCACAGTAGGAAACAACAAAGACGTAAACGAGAACGAGACTGAAGAACACCAACAGCCCTTAAGGCGATCTAGTAGAATTGTAAAAGAGTCACAAAGGTTTGGGAGTTCATTGCCCTCGAACTTTAGGACCTTAAAAAAAGGGAAGTGATGTAATGATGTAATGGAGTAGGTCCCAGGCCCCCTAGGGCGTAACCACTTCATGTACACGTGTTGATTTATTCGTTACTTTGATTTGCTTGCTGTAAACACGTTCCTTACTTTTGCCTTGGCCGTCCACCTCGTTAGTTACAGATAACTACAGAAAATTACAATGATGATGATGATGATGATGATGATGATGATGATGATGATGATGATGATGATGATGATGATGATGATGATGATGATGATGATGATGATGATGATGATGATGATGATGATGATGATGATGATGATGATGATGATGATGATGATTGTCATGATCATAATGACGATGACGATGATGATGATAGAATATTTATTTCTTTTTAGCTGTTGGATCAGAGCTGTCCCAGCCAATAGTAATGATTCTATGGTGCCATGGTTGCAAAGAACTGGAAAACTTTGTTCTCTTATTTGCTGCGTTGCTACAAGGCAACGGATTTCTCGTCAAACTGGATCTGCTCGACAACAATGTTATTGCTGAACAAGGGGGCCTGGCTAACTACCTTGCACGCGGTGAAGATGATTCAAATTACGTCATAGTTGTTTGCACAAACAATGAAGGTAACTCCAGTCTTAGACCACGTATACACTGTACTAGCACAACTTTTGATCCGTAACGAATGTGTATCTGATCAGCCTTCCGTTTATACTGTTCTTGCTACTAGGTAACACTTCTGCTCCTTCTGTCTATAGAAAAATTTTTTTTCGACCGCTATAAACTCTCTTGAACAATAAGGACAGATACAATAGAAACAGTTGCTTTAAAGGCAGTCTGTCCCTGTTGTTCTGACTTTAGTTACGGCTTTATTTACCTTATGTACGCTGGAGCTAAAGTCATGCATCACTGAGTCTCCATGACCCTGATTTCTTTGGATATAGCACACACTTGTATAATGCACAATAGAGATCTTTATCGATTTAATTTTCATTCTTCGAAGGGGGCGGACTGCCTTTAATTGACTCCTCAATTCATACCGATTAGTGGTTGCAGACAAAGGAAATCCTCTCAACAGTAACTCGAAGGAAACAGGGCCGCAAAAGTTGCCCGAAACCAGTAGGGCAAACTCTCGCCTTGTGCAAGCGAAAACTGGTTTTTAAGAGATATGATGTGCTTATAGCGAAAGAAAAAGAGTATATCTAGAGTATATCTCACGGATTTTGTTTACTTGATTCAGGAGCTGTGTGGCAATTGTTTCATTTAAGCCCTAAATACTCGAGATTTGTAATGCTTTCTGCTCAGCTTCTGAATCAAATAAACAAAATCTGCAAGATGAAACTTTTGATTCACTCTTCTTCTTTCGGTGTCAGCACATTATTTCTCTTAAAAACCATCTTTCGCTTGGACAAGGTGAGAGTTTGCCTTACTGGTTTCGGGGCAATTTTTGCGGTCGTGTTAGTGTTTAAGGTGCGGCTTTCGAAGTGCATGGATTTGAATCCCAAATTTTAAATTGTATTTGAGCATGTCCATTGTTAGATGATATGATTGCCTTGCTATCTTGAGATAGCAAGCCATGCAAACAGGAATAGGCCATTTTCACAATGAAATCAGTTCCTTTGAAATGCATACTGTAACATCCTACGAAAGAACATAATGTGGACCGAAATCTCAAAAGCGTGCATTCCTCCCAGCAACGCATGAAATAGTTTTGTACGTTTATTTGCAACGAAATAGAAATTTCTTGCTTTATAGGGAATCGCATCTTTTGCCTCGCATTGAATTTAAAGTGAAAAATGTCTGTTGTTTATGCTGACTCACCCGGTACAATCTTCTCTTTCAGACAATTCTTTCAACTTTATTCTTGATATCATTCGGAACAAAATCATGGACAAAGGATGTAAAGCGAGATATGTACCTATTCATATACAGCAAGAGATGGCAACAGTCGTGCCTCCTTGCCTTCAAGGCACTACATACCGAGTTCCAGAGAAAGTCGAGGAAATTATCCAGAGGATGTATAAAGTACCAATATATACATTAGAAGAACAGCCTGTTGTGAATACAATGTGCCTTGATCAAACATGTATGGAAAGTCTCAAGAAGGCAGCAGCTTCATTTTTGAAACCAAAACACAATGATTGCGACTTAGCTAATTGCGTGAAGGTAAAATTTACTGTCATGTAACTCATTTTAGTGTAAATCAAGCCATGATCAAACATGTATGGAAAGTCTCAAGAAGGCAGCAGCATCATTTTGAACCCAAAACACAACGATTGCGACTCAGCTAATTGCATAAAGGTATCTTTTATCATCAATTACTGGCCTTTGCAGTAAAGCGTAAAAGTATTCAAAACGATCTTGTTGAAGAAAGACGTATATGTAGTCCCTCTTTTGCCCCTTGCTGCATTGCTTCAAGTGTTTCGAAAATTCGTTGATTGGTTGTCCTCGGTCGCTGCTATGAAATAAACTAAAGTAGATGCATAAGTCTTTAAAACATCGGGTTAAAATCATTGCACAGTTGGCTGATGTATCTTTCATTTAATCGAATGGCTTTAAAGAAATTTCAAGTAATTTGCTCGGAACCTTTCATATCTTGATTATTTTCAAGATTTCTGCGCCTTCTATGATTCAAGCAGTTATCCGGCTTTGACGTCATCAAATTGTTGAATTGTGAATTGCCAGGAACACTTCGCGACGAAGTAGCTTAGTTCCTTTCGAGCCATTCAGTTAAGGGAGAGATGCGCTAACCAATCCTGAAAATGCATGGGTGGCAGGAGACAGCTGTGTTGGCCACTACCAAAATACCATAAAGAATTGCTTCAAATTGTGTATTTTTTTCTTTTTGTTCGTTGTTTTATAGCCTAATACTCTATTCATACTTGCAAATTAAACCAGCTTAAACTGAACCACGTTTTCGAATTGAGCCTTGTAGGTGAAGTTACGTTTTTCAGCGCCAAGCACTGGGATTGCAGAAATAAAGCAGACCTAATCGAGTCCGCGACCCCTTGTTAAGACGCTCAAATGGTGGGGCCCTACAGGGATTCGAACCCATTCCGCCTGACTTTTCTGGCTGCAATGTAGGAGGATTACACCACGGCGCCACAACACCTTCAAATTTGTCAGTTCAACAGAACGAATGCATTTGATTGGTTAAAATTTAACCAGGTTTAGATAAAGCTTGCTTTTTGTGTGAATGTTATGCCCATTCACACTGCAGGTTTTCGAATAGGGCTTTCTGATTGGTCAGTCTAACAAATCCTGTCATGTGATTGGTTGCAATTTTAACTGATTTAAATAACGGTTGTTTAGTAGTGTCAGTGTGTATGTAGTGTAAATGCGACACAATATTCGTGACAAGTTCTATTCCATCAGGTCGGTGCACTCCATACGCTTTTGCCATCATCTTGCGTTGACTTTGCGTATGCGCTTTGTCGAGTGCTGTTAAGATTCGATGCCCGTCCTGTTAACCCGTCAAAATCTATCTGTCTTGTAAGGTGTTAGGGTATGGAGAGCTACCTGTAAACATTTTCACTTTTTTCTATATTCACTTAGAAAACAACCTCTATCAGCGAATTCTATCTCATTCTTTCTTGAAGGGTGTTGAACCTAATGAAAGAGGATTTGAAACAAAGTCATACAACAGTTTTACTTCAGACGAAACAGAGATGCTGCTAGTGCCAACCTTGGACATGGCTCAAAATAATTTATCTTGCTCTGAAAATAGCTTCTTTGGTAGTGATCTGGATGAGGAGGAAAAATTCTAAGTCATGAATTCAAATTGCAGATTTGTACCAAGTTGTGCTGACTTGTGTCAGTAGAGATCCAAAATGCAGAGGAAGTAAGTTAGAGGTGCCAGAATTACCAGATTACCAAAACTTAGATGTTGTCAGGTAAAAAGTGTGTCTGTCTCAAATTAGATGTCCCGTTAGATTTGCGATGTCGTAAAATTACTGATTCATAACACTTCAATTTTATCATTCGCGGACATTTTCACGTGACATTTAATTTGAGACAGGCTTTAGATCTCTAGTTTGATCAGCAAGGTCCTAGTTTTTAAGATTTTTAACTGATTTATACAGAAAAAATGCACCAAACGTATCGGGCTGTGCCCTGTGTCAGTAGATTGAAATGATTGCGTTGAAAGGGAAAACCTAATTTTAGCTAGTCAAATCGATTTAATTTGCTAAATAGACCACTTAGACGTAGACACGTGGAAGCTGAGGTTTCAAATCTTTAAAAATTTGGGTGTAAAATTTTATGGCCTACTTCTTTGAACTGAACAGCTTCAAAGAAACTTCATTTTTTTACAGTAAATCTGCCGTTGGACTTTTCTGAAATCTTCAATAATTTCAGAATTACAGTGTTGTTCTTCTTTTTTAAGAATTCAAGAAAGTTTTCGATCAAAATTTAAAACTATCGTAATTTCTAAACTTGACGACCAAAGATAAAATAATTTTCAAGAAAACCATAGTTTATGGACGCCAAAAATATTGTATCAAGCTAAACTCTTTCACTCTTCTGGTTTGTGATTTAGAAATTTGGTCATGTCACGTTATAAAGTGAGCTGAAATATAATGTAGGCTGTAATTTCGACAAATATTCAAGATTTCCCAAAAGTCCACCGGTAGAATCATAGAAGAGTGGCTAAGTTTCTGTCAAGCCATTCAGTTTAAAGAAATAGGTCATGGAATTTTACACCCGCCTTTTTACACCGACCGATTTAAAGATTTGGAACCTATGCTACGCATGGGCACTTCGGACACTGTTGTAGTGAGTGCCGAACTGCCCATGTGGGTTTGTAGACTGCTGCGGGAAGGTAAGCCTGTTTGAGAGATCAGTACGAAAATGCGTCAGAAAAATTTTCCACCACTTTGTATTATGACGTAAAACAATTCAGGTCTTTGTTCTAATGTTTTCATAATATCCGGAGCTCAATGACAATCGATTGCATGACAATCGATATTGTACTAGTCGACGAAGAAGCATTTGTCTGGGTCCTCACAAAGCTTCCGTTTTCTTGAATGGAAATTATTGATGTGTAAATGGCTTGGACATTTTGATTGGGGATTTGTTTACCATGCAGGCTTCAATGAGAGAACCGGTGGCAGGAAGTCTGCCTGGGTATGCAAGGGCAGAGCCAGTGTTCTGGCTGCAAATTGAGCAGGTAGGTTAAGTTAGGCCAAACCAAAATTCTAGGTATTGGTATTTCCTTGTTGAATCAATCGAGGAGCTTGGTCTTCCACCATGCAAGAGTATTTTTCGCTGTCTGTGGTCTCGTGAAAATTTCAAAACAACGTTTTTAGCAGAAGTTACAATGTTTTCCTAATGTGTTTCAGGCTTCCACTGAAGCGATGAAGCGTGGGCATTAGTTAGCGATAGCTATTTCTAGTCTAGCAAAGCAATGAGATGATTTACTTACAAGTTACCTAGCCAAATCAAGCCAACTATTTTTATTTGTTTATTTGCTGTGTCGTTACAAACGTGTCGGTTTAGGCCCAGAGATCGGATTCTGAATGGCAGAGCAGTGACAACATTCTTCCTCCCAAACTAACCCATACGAACTGCCCCCGCAGCAACGAGCACTGGTTTAGTTTGGAAGGCGGAATGTTGTTGCTGCTCCACCATTCAGAATCAGATCTTTGGGCCTAAGCCGATGTTTTTGCAACGACATAGGAAAGAAACAAATAAGCGAATAGTATTTGGCTTGATTTGGCTTGTCAACTAGTAACTAAATCATCTCATCACTTTGCAATGTCATGGGCGGTTCGGAATCGGATATCACAACAGTGGTGTCCGAACTGCCCACGTTAGAAGGCCTCAGTCGATAACGTGGTTTAGTTTAAGCTGATTTACCTTGCAAGTTTGAAAGAGATAAAAGACAGCAGTTGGAGAATGGTTTCATAGAATCTTAACTTCATATGATAGCCATGGGGTAGATGTAGCTTTTTGCTCCCTTCAGTATTATTTTAGTAGACACCGTTTCACTTAGCAGCCTTGTTTTGGAAATTGTTTAAAATTATTTGTTACGAAATTTTAGAGGCCAGATTTGAATGAAGAACCCGAACTTTTGTGTAACTCCGGGGGGGGGGGGGTAGTAATATAACATGTTGAAGGTACGGGTATGTTCCGCCCATATGGGTGGGTTTTTGGGTCCAAAATTCCCTTAAAAAGTGTCCCTTTTACAGCAAATTTTCCTTAAACATGTGTGGGTTTTCCAGAAAATGTGCAAAAATTTGTGTAAAATGGGTAGTTTTCCGCCAAATTTCATCATAAAAGTGGGTATGACGGCACCTGTCGGTAATTAGAAGAGGGCACCTTTCTCAAAACCGGGCGGCAGACCCCCGTCCATACATAAGTCATGTACACCCCGAGGGGGGCTCTTACTACGGGCCTTCATGCTGCTAGTGGTTGTAATGTTAATTTTACGGAAACTTATAGTTTATTAATCTAACGGGTTTTGACTGTGAAAAATGACTCACGCTATAGAGTTTCACCTGAAATGATTTTTCATTCTCAATCCGTTACAAATCCTTAAACATCACATCGTCAATTCAACATCACAAGCGCCCACAGTTTAAAAACAAACAAGCTAAAGTTTAGTTGCTAACTCCGAATCTGGAATCGAAAATATCATATGATGAATAGGAAGAAATTTTCATGAATTTCCAAAACGAGGTCACTTAATTGAAGTGGTGTTTAGCATCATTTACCAGGTGAGTAAAATGGTTTGCAAGCCTGCAGATTGCTAGCTATTAGCTTTTCACTATATTCCTTCAACATGATTCTTATTTAGTATCTAAGTTGTCAACTTAGATTTTGTTTAATTGGATAAAGTCAGGCATGTCGTTCTCAATTTACCCGTGAGTTTTATTTCAGAATCGTTCAAAACAGGCCCAACGTTCTGGAGTAAATTTTGCAACATTTAGACTCATCAGCGATGAAACAGAACCTCATCGCAGGTTGGTTTATTGCGGGCTGGTTTATTGCTGATGCAATCGATGATGCAATTTCTGAGCCAACAGCCCTACTATTTTCTTAACTTGGGTATTTCTTTTAGCCATTTTCAGGTAGTTTTTAGTATTGGCTTGCTGAATCGTTAGCAAATGTGATCAAGGATTCTGAGCCTCTTTTCAAGAATTCTGGGATAAAAGATTTTTATAAAATTGATGATGACTTAGGAACAATTCAACCGATATCCACAATTTAAATTTTGTTATCTTAGCATGGGCGATTCTGACATGTGGAGAATGTTTCAGAATTGTCCATTTTACTGCTCAAATAAATCAAAATGCTTACCTTCCTGTTTTTGTTGGTATTTCATTTTATTCCTTGACTTTGTCTGAGCCTTGTCGAGCTGCGAGTCTCATTCCGCCATTTTCAAATTTGATTTGAAATCGGGTAGTTAGCGATAGTGCAAAAAGTCATGTTTCTTAAGCAGGTCTCCTTGTAAGGAAACATGTTCTTGTCAATGGCACGCGAAAATCACCACAATTAGATAAACCATGTTTATCTCCAGATGATTTTCAACTTTATTTTACTCACGTGGTAGTTAATTGTAGCGGATGTCCCACAATAGGAAAGTTTCCCTGTTTGAACAGTTCCAGAAAAATGACCCATGTTTGCGCGGCATCAGCGGATTCTTAAACTAGGGGTCCCATGCCTGGATGCGGCATGCACAGTGGACCTAAATTAGCTTTCGGTAGCTAGAAATCCTGACAAGACCACTCAAAACAAATTGAAAACAAACAAACGCTTGTCAATTTCATAGTCAAACGTGGCAATATGCGGACTACTTGACCTTTGTTAGGAAGTGTACTGAAATTTACAAGTCCATCAAAGAACTAAACCCCTCAATGTTATGGGAATTTCACGAGCGGATGCAAGTAACGTACTACCTGAGGACTAAAGATCTTTGTAAACTTCCAAAGATCGCGAAACGTTATGGCTGGGAGTCACTTTCTTTCGGAGGAAGTTTCCTCTGTAGCACACTTATGTGACAACATCAAGCAAAGTCCATCTCTTGCAGCATTTAAAGATAGAATAAAATCATGGACTAGTGACAAGTGCACCTGCAGGCTATATTACTAAATATTTTACTTTATAGTTGGAATGAATTAGTACTATGTACTAGGCTACTTTTTCTTCAAAAATCAAGAAAAACCGTGCTTTTTTGGACAAAACAGACCTTTTATGGAATTCAAGCTCCGTACTTGTAGGATTTGTTAGAAGCTTGATTTCTGTGGATTTTGAGCTCCAGGTTTAATACTCTTAGTTGGTCAACTATTTTGGCTCTATCGTGACCTCGCAGGTATTCTGTTTTTAAGGAGATTATCGGTTGAGATACTGAAATTAAACAAATACTCAGATCGAAGTTGGGCATATTGTATCATGTTTGAATTTTGAATAAATGACGCGCAATTTGACTGAAATATCAGCTCAAATCGGGAAACTATCTTCTGGGACACTTGGTTGGTATGTGATGTCAAATTGGAAAATATAGGGAAAAGGTTTACTACTTCTAAATGTAACAAGGCAACAGTTGCTTGTCACTATGTTGTACTTGAATAGATAAGATCTTCGTATACCGTATTTGAAGATAAATCCGTGTGCAAGAAAGTAATTATTGTATTCAGTTTTGTGTGATGATTAGAAATGCAATGTCTCGTACAAACACGCGGAAGTAGTGCGTTATTGCGGCCGAAGGTCGCTTACTAATCTGTGTGTAGCTGAGTGAATTTGAGATTTGAGCGCATACCTTGCTAATTAGTCAATTGTTAAAACAATGGTAGTCACATGCCAAGACTTCACGTGATTGGTTGAAAGGAAGAATGAAAAGGTAATGATTGGCCGGCCTAACAATTGATAGGGCTTTTATTGGCTGACTCGAAGAAAACAATAACCAACAATCGATCGACACAGCGACTGCGACTGACCAAGGAAAAATAATTTTGCAGTGAAGTTGGAAAGGGGCTAGAGTTTGAAATTTCATTTCAAGTTATGAACAAATACTTGGAAATTGCCGACGTGCCATGGGACCTAGTAAACAACAAGAAAGACCCAAAACTTACAGAGATACGAAGCTGTGCTCGACTCCAGTGGATAGCATAAGAAACCAAAACATCTCTCTCTTTCAAGTTTCAGTTCCGCAGGATCAAAGCTAAATTCCACATGGGTTCAATATAAGAAGCAAACTGTCCACCAAAAGAGTTTGTTACGCTAAGGGAACTTTAACATTCTCTCTGTAGAACATGGTAAAAGCTCAACCTTTAAATTTCCAGGCACTTCAAAGTCACAAACACTTGCTTTGAGATGCAACCTAAAATCAACTTCCTCTTACGCATTCCTACCTTTCAACACAAGTCAATGAAAACAAATTTGAATAACAATGTAATTCATTTCCATGGTTGCAACATAGTCACATGTGACTATGGTTGCAAGGTCAAAGCACCAAAGGTCAAATGTGACTATGTTTCAAATGTTTCTTCCATTATTTCAAATCCTCCGCAGAAGCAATCTTGTTGAAAGAGCCTCTCCCTGCAGTAAAACGGCACTTTTAGCAGATTTGCCCCGAGTTTATTTCGTCATCTGTAATAAGTCTAACTGAAAGACTTTGGGGCAAATCTACACTTTAGGGGACGATTTTTCCTGATTCAAAATCATCTTATATCCAACAATACTATGATTCAGCTACCCGGCCGCATGTTTGTAATTTACAAGTTACTAGTTTTAGAGTTATTTGACAGTTTTCAAATTTCCTATCTTCCGTTTCCAAGTTACAGTAAAGTGCCGCCTTTAAGAAACTGCATTTTAAGAAACTCAGATTTGATTTTGCTAAATAAAATACCTGTCTACAAGAAACTATCCAGGCTGATTCATGTTCAGTTTCTTTTACAATGGTACATAGTAATATTTTATGGCATATATTTAAATATGGCTCCAATAAGTCTCAGTTCTCTAGAAATAAGAATGAAAGTTTTAAGCCCAAATTATTATAATTTCAAGAAACTTTCAGTACTGACCCAAACTATCAGCTTCTTGTTCAACTGCGCGTATTTAAAAAACGTTTTCTTAACAATTTTGACTGCTGCTTGGAATACAAAAGTGTTTCTTATACCATGGTACACACACCCTGCTTTGAGGAAATATATTCTAACTTAAGAAACCAATCAGGCTGTCTTTGTGAAATGAGTTTCTTAAAGGCGGGACTTTACTGTACAACCTTTCGCTTATGCGTGCGCAGTTTCGCATTTATCCAGTTCATAAATTTCGAGCTATTAGTTCCCTTGCTCAATGGCGGCCATTTTGATCACATGATGAGATCACCTGTGTTTTCATGATGTTGCAGCCATGCACAGTCATATTTCTACATAGATTTAGGGTAAGGCGGGGTAAATTGAACCATTTTGGCAGTTTTTCAAGAATATGCAAAAGAGACAGTAGCTGAGGGCAATATTTTTAACGTTGTTTTGACATCATGTCTTTGGGTAAGTTTCAAGGACCGAGATACAGGGGGGTCCAGGGGGGCCATGGCCCCCTAAAAATTTTTCAATTGTTGTTGCAGTAAGGCCCGTTTTATAAGTCGTGCCACGCCGCGCCGAACCATAGAAATTTGAGTTCGACTGATGTTCGACTTGGAGTGCCTCTTCTGTTTTACAAGAACAAAACGTTTGTCGTGCTGTGCCGTGCCCAACCATAATGACGAATGTGCACAATACTGACTTTGGAAAATTTTTTCTTTTTAATTTCATTTAATACATTCGTTCATTAAAGGAGAAAGTCAGTGTGAGGATAAACGTTTACTTATTCGTCACTCCATAAGCTATTTACATTATTAAAATAATTTTACCTAGTTCTTTCATGCAGGTGTGAGTATGGTGCGGCACGGCACGACTGAAATTGGTTTTATTAGTCGCACCGGGTCGACCCAGTCGAGAGGCCTTTGGCGTATGGTTCGACTCAGTCGAACCAAGTGTCAGGTTGGTTTTATAAGAGTCGCGCCGTGCCGAACCAGGCAAAATTGATCGAAATTCACTCAGTTCGGCACGGCGCGGCGCGACTTTTAAAACGGGCCTAAGTCTTTATTCATTTATTAGTATTTCAGAATATCAGATAAGTACTCCGTTTTCTTATGTATATCTCGTTCAATTTCTACCTTTCATTAGTTTAGGAAGCCCTTTGGCGGTATTTACAAGGTATGAAACTTGTCCCACACCAGAGCTATACGTACATCCCAATATAGATTTACCTGTAAAGGCAGTCTGCATTGAGGAACGAAAATTAGCATTGTTTAAGTCAATTTGAGAAGCCTGGTATCAAATTTTTCCCCAGACCTCCTTCTGCCTTCTAGGTTTTTGCTCGCTTTCCCATGGCCCCCTCATGTAAAAAATTGTATCTCGGTCCTTGGTAAGTTTATCCAGCAAAAACATTTTGTCAAATCTTTTTCCACCGTCTTACAAAAGAGCTTTCACTGGGGACCACTTCGCCTAGTTCACTTTACCCTGACACGGGGTAAAATGAACTACTTAGCAAATTGTTCAATAAAACCAATCAAATACCAGGTGAACCTGAAATCGTTATTCATTTTGCGAGTCTAAGCAGTCCAAACTAAGCCGGTTTTGCATGCCAAAACCAAAGAAATGAAAAAAATACCACAAGATAGGCATTCAAAAAGTGAAATGGTGGCCTATGTTGAAAAGAATCTTTGCAGAATCAAAATATTTACCAAAAACTATTTTTAGGGAACAAATTCGAGTCACATTGCGGGATTTGAATACAATCATGGGAATACACTAAGGAAAATGTTATATTGCATATAGATACCATATCACCACGGAGAGAAACACGTTTTCCGAGGTAGTTCACTTTACCTCGAAACCTCTCCCAAAGGTAAAACCAAAACTATTATAAAATCTTACGCAGTTATCAATATTGCAAGCTCACGGTGATGTCATATTGCCTGTATCAATAGATATCATTGTTTCATCAAATCATTCTTGGATCTGTAACTGCATTTGTAAATGAAGGTCAACCTCGACAGTCAAATTTCAGGAGAGTTTTTGAGCAGCCTTTATTAGAATATTTTTCTGCATCTTCAGAGCACAACCTGACACTGCAAATTAGGAAATCAGAATACCAGAATAAATACGATCTTTTTCATCTGACTTATATTCACGTGAGAAAATAAAAAATCCCAGGTAGTTCACTTTACCTCGAAGTTCACTTCCCCCGTCTTACCCTAAATTTCGATATGAAGGTGAAACAAGAGAGAAACAACGTTGCTAAAATCATAAGAGGTCTCAAAAATAATAAATTGAACCTCAGCTAGATGATAGTTTCGATAGTTTTAATGATTGGTCGCAAGCCTTTCCATGCACGATTTTCATGTCCTAGATACATTTTGTGAGTCATACGGTATAGAAATTTTATGAACTGTTAAAACTCACATGTTTTCGTAGATTAAATACAGTGAAACCTCCGTTAACGGAAAAATCTCCCATCTTCGGACATCTCCAAACAGTGGATGAACAATTTAATCACAAAACTGTGTTATTTGGTCACACGTTTGTAAAAGCAACCTCCAAAAAACGGACACCCCTTTACAACGGAAAAAAATATTGTTCCCACAGGTGTCTCCGTTATAAAGAGGTCTCACTGGAACTTTAGCTGTTTTTACACAATCTGTATTTTTGTGGTCCAACCAACGTATTAATTAGATGTAATCAATGTAAAATTGTCTTTTGAAGACTGTAGATATTTAAATTTGTCTAATAAGTGGGTATAATATCGAATGTTTTAGTATATTTAAACACATATATATATTCAATTTTTATCTTGTTTTCAATGTTTACACGTATTTTCTATAAGAAACTAAGAATTTGGGCCAGTATTGAAAGTTTCTTAAAATTATCAGATTTTCAGTACTCAGGGTTTCTTACGAGTTTCTTGCAGTTGAAGGTTCTATAACAGTGATGATGCTTACTTCCTGTTTCCTCGTGAATATTTCAAATCAAGGTTTTTTGAACTCTTTCCAATGTTTAGACTAGACTCAAATAGACTATACTATAGGGATGCAGGCATTCTAAGCCTAAGAAAATTATGCTTACTAAATATTTCATGCGCATGCTAATTTACAAAATTTTGCAAATTAATGTCAATGGTTCCTTGTTCGCTTAGTTGTGATATGTCTGTGCACAGACATTGCCTTGAAATGTTCGATCAGTTTACGCCAGGCAATCGAACTTTTCTAGACACATATGCTGTTCTCGCGAAGGTTGATGGTGGTTTTTGGACATGATGTCCCTGTTCTAGTATCGCTTCCTCTTAATGATGTCAGGTCTCCAGTTGATTGGATGAGTTTCTTCGCTCTAAAAGAAACAACACATTTTTGGGATAAAAGAATCAGTGGAATTTAAGATCTATCATTCACGAACCATGTATTTAAAATTAATAAAAACAATTAATAAAACTAGAAAAAAGCGTCAGTCAGTGAGTGCGGCGTTCTAGGGACTGAAAACAAAGTGAATCAACACATGGAGCAACCTTTCGATCTGCTAGCACAGCAAAATCTGAAGATCGATGCCTGTCTTGCAACCACCCCTGTCTCAAGAAACATTTTTTCAGGTACTACTTGGTGATGGTGGAATTCATACTGACAACTGCAATCACTCGTGAAAGCCGCTTTTTGTGACGACAATATACCTTTTCATCTAAGCGGCCTCGTAGTGGAATTTTCCTGAATTTCTTCAGGCTGCTTTATTTGAAATTTCAGACCTCACATGCAAATTCATTCACGAGGCCGTTAATTGAAAAGGTGCATGACAATTGAAATCAGGAAAATCAACATTGAACAAACAAAGGGCAGATTGCGTGGTCACAATACAGGGGCCTCCAAAAAAACTTTCCCCGTCAAAACGGTTGCACAACAACAACCACTGCCGCGTTTTGAGCGATGTAAACGGCAATCTCTTGCTTAAAGGCTCATTTGGATCCATATAATGTTACGCGATATTTTTGCTCATCAAAAGACCTCCAAAATATGGATTTTTCGAAAAACGTATGCTGGAGAAATCCTTGAAAAGGTGGGAAATCTACCGATGGAGATATGTTCCATTCCTTCCACGCTTTACATCGCAGGTGTGAAGACATACAACCGCTTGTCAATTTCTTAAATTGGTGTTCAAAGTCGGCAATACGGTAATAAGTGGACCGCACAGGACCTTGTCTTGTGTACTATACTTTTCCTTCGAACATCAATGTGCTTTTTACGGACAAAACATACAAATATGACTTTTCTTGGGTCCCTTTATGGATTCCAAGCTCCGTACTGTTGGAATTTAGTCAAAAATTAGAATTCCAATACATTTTGAGGTGAGGGTTTAACGATTTTATCGATAAACGTTTCCAACTCTTTCTTGAGCATTTCAGGTATTCTGTTTTGCAGGAAAATGATTATAGAAAATCAATGCACACAGATACAGAAATGAAACAAATACTCAAATCTAAGTTGAGCATTGTATAACAGCTTTCTTTTCAAATCTTTATCAAATAAAACACATTAACTAAAATAACAGCTCAAATATGAAAAGTTTTGTGTGGGACAGCCGATAGGTTGTTCACAAACAATTTTCTTTCACGCCCGCATTAGCCTTGCAGCATAAAACAGAAAGATTCGTTTTGCGACAGAGCTAAGGCTGCAGCCTTAAAGAGACACAATCGCCGAAAATCTAATTGACCGAGATTTAAGAAAGAACTCGTAGCGCGAGAATTAGTCCATTGTCGTTCCATGCGCATGTGCCGCAGAAAAGTGTGGGCACGAATAGGTCATTTTCCTTTCCTTTTACTGTTTTCCCATACTTCTGTCGTACGAAGACACTAAATATATTTTCGGATCTACTCAATGCATGAGGAATCTTGTTGAGGTTTTTAGACAAAAACAAATTGCGATTGTTTCTCTTTAATTTCGAAAGATATGGCAGTCTTTTATTAGACACATCTAACTATGGCAGCTTAGCTCTAATATTAAAGGAGCATTCCGCGGGCAAAATTGGATATCGGCGAACTGCT
The DNA here is from genome assembly GCA_964020215.1 of Aurelia sp. 3 sensu Dawson et al. (2005). Lineage (NCBI taxonomy): Eukaryota > Metazoa > Cnidaria > Scyphozoa > Semaeostomeae > Ulmaridae > Aurelia > Aurelia sp. 3 sensu Dawson et al. (2005). The sequence goes on from OZ026583.1 coordinate 13,512,662, forward strand.
TCGTTTGCATATAAAACGAACATTCATATCATTATCAACATTTCCCGATATTTCTCCACCTTAAATAAAGCTCAAACCGGCCACAAACGACAGACCGAGAACTCAGCCATAACCTCGCGTTTGAATCCGAGACAGATACCGAGAATCGTCGTTAAAGCCGATCATTTCTCTTGGTCGTAGTGGATCGTGGACATATGAATGAACCAATACAACAGGATTTTCAAACTCAATTCTTAGAGCGACACGCAACAAACCCATCAATGGTCGCCGACGACTAACCGGCGGACAATAACGAAAATTTGCAACCTTTGTTCGCCAACAACGAAGGACAAAAATAGTAGGGTATTATTAAAATTGAAATCGGCCCGAATGTTTTTCTCCATATCTTGCCTTTGAGAAGTGCGATCGAGGAAAGGAAAACGATTTCTGAGGGCTGACAAGATCTCCTTTTCGATCGGGATGACGATATAAACCTTTGCATGCATTTGATTTTCGCGGAATGTCCCTTTAAATAAATCTACAAATATTGTAACCAACAAACTTGGATAGGTCATCTCTGACTTTTACCGGATGAACCAAAACACGTTCCTAGTTTGGAAAATTCATAGCATCAAGGGTACGTGACGGATTTGAATGGTTACAATTCTAATGAAAAGTAGAGAGATAGAACTATTGTTGTGATTATATGAAAACTGAAAATTTAGGTAGAAATTCAACTTTACGCAAATTTCTTGGTTGCGAAGTTGGTCCTGAAAAGAGCCCTGAAACATTTGGTCACATCGTGAGGCAATCTTCTCACACAGAAGAATATGCAAGGCCATTTAACATCTCGCAGGAGTTATAAAAATAGATTTTGAAACATACAAGATAGCACAGCGAGCCTCGATGCGGAGAGGCCGCGAGGAAGAATGAGCTCTCGAAGGATTAGAATCAAATCTGATGAAAGGCTGATATAAGACCCTTGGGAGCCTTCCATGTTTCGTTGGGAGAACGTTTTTTTGGAACACTCTCTGTTTCTGGGCTCCGAAGCTGTCGCCCGATTTGCACAATCAAAATAATCTACAAAAAGTTGATTTACCGCAGTGTCGTCTTCTTTGTAAATTTTGATCGTTTTATCAGCCTCGGTTGTGATCAGTCTGCATCCACTCATATCAAACGTCATTGAAAATATACCAGCCTCGCTATCAAGAGATCCTGGTTGAACGGCAGCTTGGACACGCTGAAAATTGTAGCCAGTCTTCCAATCCCACAAATGCATACTACCATTGTCAGCTATGGAATAAGAGAATTTGTCAGATTTCAAAACTGAAAGGTCTAATTGCAAGAAGAGGAGATAGATGTCAAATCTTAACCCTTTCATACCCGGCTAAAATTAAGCTTAACAGGAAAACCTAATGTAGGTCGTAGTTTTCCAGGGAATATCATAATCAGTGATTCAATAAGCAATAGATAAATGCAATGTCCATAACCTTTCAAATCAATCAAAATTCTAAAAGCTTTACCCCCCTGAAAAATTCGCAGTTCTCAATGAATACTGTTGGCTATATGGCCCTTCCAGGGGTGAAAGGGTTAATGGACAAGTATGGGCTTGATACGATTAACGCATTAAACCAATTTACTAACTACTGACGCAAAATCTTGCCTTTCTTTCGATTTCGAGCTTCCAAACGGCTGTCAATTCCGTAAATACTCTAATAATTTGGGCCAAATCTGCTCGCTTTGTGGTCCATTTTCTTCCATGAGAACACGATAAAAAAGCTAGCAACGATTTAACGGCAAGAAAGCCATAGGACAACCTCGTTTTCGTTTAACGATATGACGTAACTTCGCACAAATCGTTGACTTGAATACGAGTTTTCACAGAAAGAGAAGGCGAAAAATAGTAGAAAAAAGTATGACACACTATTCATGGCAGTATAGTATTATTTTGTATTTTATCATCAATCATACCAAGCCTGGAACTGCTCTTTAAACACAGATTACATGGGTATATTTTCAGTGCAACTTACATTCGTTTAATAGCCTTACGATGCTTTTATAATTGCGTTTGAGCGATGTTTAAAATCTTGATTATGTTCAGACTTACATCATTTTTCCATGCTTCAGCCACTCCTGCGGCTGTAACGTCATCAAACTGCTCAATCGCCAACAAGAAAGCTACAGAATTCTGCAGTTCTGCTTACTTTCATATTGTAGACCTTCATAGACCAAAGTTTTCATGAAGATTATACCGTTAATCCCGTATCTATTTAGGATTTACAACGATTTAATTTCCTCACAATTTTTCAGCTGTTTCCATAAAATGACACACGCGAAAATTCTGCAAGTGACCAAGATAAGCAAAACCAAGCTACCATGGCCCAGTTTACAGGCTACCGTTTTCGTTTCATATCGGATGAGAAAAGAGTCTGTTTACAGGACACCGCTTTCGTCCCATATCGGATTGGCCTCCTGTTCGCACGAGAACGCTTCGCTGTGCACTGCAATGGTTTCAGTTTGCTTTTAGCATCCATTGCGCATTCTGCGTAGCATCCTAGACGAATGGGAGGCTGGTAGAATTGATAATGAGGTTCCGTAATGAGTTGATACCGGATTCGACTATTCGACGGATTGGCTTCATGCCACTTTTTTCAGAGCGTTTTCATATGAAAAAGCAAAAACGGTATGACGGGTATCGGACAGGTGCGTTCTCGTGTAAACTGAAGGCCAATCCGATATGAAATGAAAACGGTATCGTGTAAACGGGGCCTACAGTAGAAACCCGCATAAAAGAACCTAGGTTTTCTTGGGCAGCCTGAATGGGTTCTTCATTAAGTGGCTGTTATTCTAAATTCCAGCCTGCAAGGTTCTTAAAGAGAGGTTCTTATATGCAGTACTCACCTTGCACACATAAATACTGTTTTCAGCGCAAGAAATCTGAGACTTCCTTGAGAATTCTTGAGAACATTTTAGGTTAGAATTAAAGCTAAAAATCTCAGTCTTTTATACAATAGAAGAATTCTGATCAAAATGTCAAGAATTCTTGAAAGCTATGAGGAATTCTGAAGACATGAAACCTGTCATATAAGAACCTCCCCAGTGTCAGCCTCTGAGATGTTCTTACTTTGGGGGTTTAAACATTGAATTTCAGCCTCAAGGTCCTTATAAAAATAGGTTCTTTATGTGGGTTTCTACTGTATACCAAAACCAACTTTCCACGAGGGAAAGACGGACAAATCAAATTTACGCCTTGATTCACGGAAATCACATATCTATTTTTGGACATATCTTGGTATCAAACGTACCTCCTGACACTAGGACACCATCTGAATTGAGCGCTAAACAGTTCAATATTGCATTATGTCCAGTTAAGTTTTGTATGAAGTTACCATCAGGAAACTTCCATTGTTTGATATTATCAGCTGAAGCTGACCCCATTGTGTATCTACGAAACAATATAACGCATGGTTAACGGGTCTGTTTTGAGCAGCACGCCTTGCACGAGCCATTGGTTACTGTTTGTTGACGCCTTAAGTAAGAGAAGAGGACAGATAACATATTTGGGAGGATACATATACAATACACTATAAATTTGAATAGTACATTAGATACCATTTACAATTGCTTCACTTAGTACATACTTGATTTGTAATCAAACAGGAAACAGCGCATTATACCTGGAAGAGGATGTGTTTTGAAAATTGCTCGAAAGACATCAGAAATGGAAAATTTTCTGCAAACGCCCGGGTGAGTTTTCTTGCCCTGCAAGTTTACACTGCGCGTGAAAATGAAGGCCAACTTGACAATGGCTATAAAGCCCCGAAACAACCACAAATGGCAGGTTTAGCTGAAGAATGCATATATAACCGAAAACAAGCTACAATAAATGCTTGCTCTATGCAAATACAAAAAAACACAACTACCGGGTGTGTCAAAAAACGATTTACCTGCTGTGGACTAAAAAGTATGTAGCCGACATTCAAAACTAAAACTTTAATGTATCAGTCAAAGGCTAACTTTGAAGCGAAAAATTTGTTTGGTAAAATCACTGATATACGTGCTTACCCTACGTTTCGATATGAAGGTGAAACAAGAGAGAAACAACGTTGCTAAAATCATGAGAGGTCTCAAAAATATTAAATTAAAACTCAGCTAGATGATCGTTTCTAATCTAAATTCAATGCAAAATTGTCAGTTTCAGAAATAGAATTCTATTTCTGAAACTGACAGTTGCATTGAATTTCAATTTCAATGTCAAATAAATCATTGACTAGAATGGAAGTTGGAATTCTCGATTCCCACACGAACCCTTTACAGAGCATATTTCTAATCTATGGGTCTTAAAGATGAGTGATTTCACCAAAAAAAGCTTTTCATCTGAGGTTGCTTTTGATTGATAGATTAACATTATAGTTTAGAATATCGGCCACATATTTTCATTTCACCGTCCGCCATGCGTGTAAACTTCTTTTGACTCGCCCGGTATGCTAAAGAAGAGTGTGAATGGAGAACAATATACACCAAACTGTATTTATCTTGCAATAGACCTTTCACCTATTCTGAAAAAGAATCTCAGTCGAACGACGTTTGTTTACATTTTGAAGAATTTTCGAATGTGCACAATAGCGATAGAAGCCCTAACGCCACTCGATCGAACTTCGCGTATAAAAATGTATAAAAATATCACCCGATCCAGGTTATTTAGTAGAATAGCTAAAATGTCTATTGCTCTACCAATTTGCATATCACATTATTGCTTTTAATGAATTACACCCAAAAGACCATCTCAGAAAGGAGAAGCCAACTGTGCATATTTCTTTCCTCTTGATAATAGACCTTCTAGCTATTCTTCAAAAGAGCCTGGATCGAAAGATATTTTTATACAGTTTTATACATCAGCTTCCATCTAATGGCGTTGGAGCTTCTGTCACTATTGTGCACATTCAAAAATTCTACAAAATTTAGCAAAATATCGTTCGATTCTAATTCTAATTCTTTCCAGAATAGCTAAAAGGTCTATTACATATCATGGAAATCAAAATGCAGGTGAAAATGCTCGCGAATAAATCACTCGAAGTGTTTGCTATGACTAACCCTGCATCATCTCAAATATCAGCTGACATCTAATTCGAGACTTCAGTTTCAAATAAAAAGGCAATGCCCTGAAAATCATTCTACAGATACTTTTTCTTACAGCATCGTGATCAAGTTGGAAAGAAAATACTCACTGAGTAGGATGTAGCACTAATGCTCTGACACTTTTCTTGTGATTTGTAAGAGTTACTTTCGTTTTGCCACTTGCTAAATCCCAATAGCGTATCGTACAGTCGTGTGATCCAGAAATTACCTGTATGCAACGAAATACGGCAAATTACCAGGAATAGCGATTGTACGGGGTGAGTGGCCGAGTGGCTTAAACAGTTTTTGTCAGGTAACTGAAGTTAAGCTCGGTCGAGTGAGGTCAAACTCCGGATGGGTGACCTCGGAGGCCTGACCTCACAACTCACCTCGTCGTCCTTCGAAAGGGACGTTAAACTAGAAGTCCCATGCCTGGATGCGGCATGCACAGTGGGCCTAAATTAGCTTTCAGTAGCTAGAAATCCTGATAAGCCCACTCAAAACAAATTGAAAAAACAAAAAACAAACAAAAACAAACAAAAAGAATTTCAACTGTTTAAAAATTTGTTACGTGGAGAATGTTTGCGATATTGGACTGAATCAAAGTTTAATTGATAGTCGATGTTTAACGCTGAAGCATTTTAGAGATTTTAGTTCCATTGTTCTGACCATTAGGCAAATACGATTTTATTAAAAATCTGTATTAAATGCGTGAAAATAGGCCTAAAACGCTAGATCAAAATCATAAAATGATCTCATTACTCAAACACGTTTCGAGTCAAGAATAAAATCTCATAAAGCAGCTATGATCTACTTTTGCAAATATCAGTTTTTAAGCCTCGAGAGAAATGGACAGTATAAAAATTATTTGCATGAGGAGATTACCTACCCCCTTCTCACGCATTTTCAAAGAAAAAGATTTCTAGTGCATCCGATTTTACCTTTATTATACGATGCTCCGAAAAAATAAAAGAAAAATCTCCAAAAATACTTCAGACTTTCGGCTATCAATCAACACTGATTCACTTCAATACCTTATCAGACACTTATATTCGATGAAGTGAGGTAAAACAGCTTACCACAGGGTTCAGAGAACTTCCTAATTTGAAGACAGTAGATTCTAGCCAAGGTCAGTCACGGATTTCAAGGACTTCAATGCAAATATTCTCTTTACATTATACATGATCAATTGAAATTTGAACCCCCTGAGGTGGATTAAATGCTGCAAATTTCTATAAAGATGAAAAAAGCTTCCCTAACGGCAAATTTGTATACTTAACGAAGAAAAAATATCATGAATATGACGAAAACGCTCATTTAGTTTCTGAATATGTAGCACAAGATCTTGTGGTGCGGGCATAAATGGCCTAAGTCTTCATCATGATATCACGAGTCTTTGTTGACCAAAGTGACATCATTTACGTCAGACAAAGGATAAAGGGAAACAATAGACCGCGGTAAAAGCAACGTGGCTTCTAATATTATACAAATACTGTAGGTAACCACGAATGAAAATCATAGTTTTTCAGCTTGAGCTTATTATTTAAAAACGATAAACCAAAACGATAAACCATTGTTTTGTTGGCTATCTGAATATTACCTGTGGTTCAGCACTCTGACAATGTAAATCTGCAACTGTATTCGTATGGCCAGTTAATGTATGGATACAAGATTTTGTTCTCATGTCCCAAACCTGAAAATATAGATCAATCACAATAATGTGTGCTATTATACATATCAGCATAGGGCTCGAATCTTTGCAAAACTTTACAATTAAATGTGTAAAATATCATTGCCTAATTATGGCAACTAAATCGATCTAAGGAAAATTTCGGTCGTTCGCCATTATTCCAGAAAAAGCATTTTTGATATCGTCAGTATTTTTAGAATTACAGCTTTTCTACGATTTAAGAAAGGATGTACCAGAAAAGTCGGTCAAAAAGATAATCAGAAACATTCTTTGAAATACCTAACAGTTCTTAACAAACAGCGTTTGCCATGGGGGCTTCTTCGAGAGTGAGGCTTATTTTACGAAAAAATTAATGGGTGGGGGCCTATTTTGCAAAAGATTAATAGGTACAGGCATGGGGTTTATTCAAAGATGGGGGCTTATTTGAGGACTTACAGTAAAAAAGGACTTACTCGCACAGTGGCATCTCGCCCTCCAGTGCAAAGAACATCGATCGTTGGATGCAGCGCTATGCCATAACATGCACTTAAATGACCATGGTAATGTCGAATTACCTTAAAAGGGAAAAATTAAAAAGAAATTATTATTGCAGAATTTTTCGAATGTTTACAATAGAGATAGAAGCTCCAACGCCACTCATTCGAAACTTTCGTAGGATGATGTATAAGAATATCACTCGATGGTGTCTTCCTAACTAGAAATTTATATCTTAGGATGGGGAGGGGGGGGGGTCTCTCCTCGATTAGCTTAACTACTGGGAGAGCTCCTCCTTTTATGTAATTCCCTGCATACAATTTATTTAGACCTTGTATTTGTATATTGTATTAATTTTCTGTATCATTGTATTAATTTTTTGTGACATTATTTTCCATATTTGTAGTTTAGTTATTTGTTTGTATTTTTAGCATAAATTGTATGAAGTGAATTTAAATAAAATGAAATGAAAATGAATAAATTTATTATCCATGCACTTCATAAATACAGAAGTACCGACAAACTCTATCAGCTGTAGCTCTATACATGCATACACGCTTTTTTTATAAGAAACTAGGATCAGGCCATAGTACTTAAAGTTTCTTAATTTAACAAGGAATTTTGTCCATTTTAGTACTAAAAGTTTCTTAATTGGTTTCTTATCTTTTGAATGCATGAATTGTCGATGTGGTCGCTAACACTGCTGCAGATATGTTTCTTGATATTCAAAACATCATATAGGAATAAACAGTGTTCTGTTACGTTGAAGACACAAATGGTTAGATAATATTGCCCAATAATAAAGGTTCAACGATCTATTTGCTATAAAATTCATGCTTTTAACTTTGAAAAGTTTCTTAGTACTTCTCAGACATAGTACTAGAGTTTCTTAAAATTTTGGCCATCCTAGTACTAGTTTCTTATAAACCAGTTTCTTATAAAAAAAACGTGTATAGCACAAAAGTTTGTTTGGAAAGTCGAAGCAGATAGGCCAACTCAGATGCAACAGCTTATTTCACTGCAACTAGTCATATCTTTTAAGAATTATGGACAACTTTACTTGGAAGATATTCTTAAAGAATCTTGAGTAAAGTTAAATCACGATCACATTTCATCCCCCTTTTCCCTTTTAATAAGATGAAAATTGCACTAATCACCTTGAGAGGAAGTCAATTAATTAACACATATCTACAAATTTTTTCTTTGTTTTTTCGTTATTTATGTCTTTCATAAAAGTTGCTATGTCCGGCTCATTTGAACGTTTTTCTTTTCAAATTTTCTTTTTTTAAGGCCTCGTAGTTGTCAAAGTATTTTGCTCCTCTTGGTATGGTTGTCGTAGTCTTGTGAAGTAGCTGAAGTAGTGTATTTAGCAATCTGTTATGTGAATCCTTATATAGAACATATATAAAGAAACATATCCATTTACATGTAAAAGACTTACATTTGTTCATATGAGGATGACAATGCCCACTTTCATTTTTGGAAGCTGAAACTTGGGAAAAAGTCATCGAAATATTCAGCTCTCTCTTTCTTCAGTAAGCTGAACAAAAACTCCAGCCAAAATAACCCGCAATAGAACTTTAAGTGAAATTAGGTGACGATGAGGGTGTTGTGAAGGTGGAAGTGAAATCAGCTTCGGCACCTAATACCCCATTCATATTGACCCAGGTAAAACTGCTTTATCTAAACCAGGTTAAATTTCTACCAATCACATACATTCGATTGGTAAGATTGACCAATCAGAATGCAACATTTAAGAACCTGGTTTAGTCTAAACCGGTTTAATTTGCAAATGTTTTTATATAATCTCATAAAAATACAACAACTACACAACTACAAAGGACGACTACAAAAAACTTTTACAAAAACAATTACAACAAACGATGCCACAAGGAGAATAGATAGACATCTCAACCTTGTGGCTATTAAACATATTATTATAAAAATAAACATAAGGATGTTAACTACGGTTATATTTACAAAAGAAAGATGTGTCCACGCAATGGGGATTTGCTGTAGACATTTAAAAGCGCTTAGTTCAGTGATTTAAATTTTAGAGTAGCTTCTATGAGTCGTTTATTAACGTCAGGTGGTAACCTTTTATTGCCATACAGAATGAGTTCAATTAACAATTCATTTGAAAGGTTAGAAACGTCACTAGGAGGCAGAATTGCATTGAGACCACTGAGAAGCTCGCGTCTATGTTCTTCATAAGATTGCAAATGTGAATTAGGTATAAGTGTTAGGCGTTCTGCTTCAAAAGGACCGGTAATTCATTCAAGTTAGTGCATAATGTATGATTTTACGGTTTGGCAAAGAACAAAATATCACTTTGAGACACACACTACCGGGTGAGTCAGAAAAAACGCCCGGCGTTTGAAAGGCTACTGCTCCCTGGAATTATAAACAACGATATTTTGCAATACCTGATTAAATAACTAACATGTTCAATTATGTTTAGAAATTTTCCTGACTAAAATCGGTCACTCCGTTCAGATTCTGTAGGCAATTTTCCTAAATGAGGTCCTTTGAGAAACCTTAAAAAACTTGCTAAAATTGCAAGCAAAAGTCCCAAATATGTTTACCTCACAGCGATGACTTTCAGCATGCTTTAGCACGTGCTTCGTTTTGGATGGTTGAAAAGTCTCACCCCTAGTGTGAATAACTTATTCAGGGGGATTCCATTCTCCCATGAGGACAAAATACATGAGCACATCCAGGTGTCATTATTGCTAGGAAGGAGAACAAAGAGAAATTTTGCTTGCTGTTTTCGCTCGTTTTTGCAGGTTTTCGAAAGGGGCTTTCTGCAGAAAATTTCCTTTTTCGACGGAAAGGAATGACCGATTAAAGCCGGGTAAATTTCTGAACCTAATTTGACATATCGAGGATAAAACAAGACAGGTTTCAACATCATTGCTTTGATATTCAGGGAGCAGGATTTTTTCAAACGCCGGGCGTTTTTATTGACTCACCCAGTAGCATCTTTAAAATCAGAGTACTTACTTTGTTATATTCGAGATCCCAGCACTTGACTTGTTTGTCTTCTCCGCATGAAAATAGATATGGGTGCCGGGGGCTAACTACAAGGCCACGAACTGTACTAACATGACCAGTCAATGACAACTTTAGTTTTCCACTTGCCAAGTCCCAGATCTAGAACAAAATAGGCCATAAAATCAAAAGAAAGCCAATTCACTCTCAACGAACACCTCAATGAATCGAAAACTTGTATATTCTAACACAACGCATGCCTTGCCTAAATTTGCTAAAGTAAGAACTCCCAAAGTGGAAACTACTTTTCCAAAACAGCCTGTTAAATTTGCCATTGAAACATATAGAAGTTTCTTAAATGAAGGCACCATGTCACAAAAAAATCAGCCGGAGGTTTCTTAAAAAACGTTTAAATTTTTGCGGGTTCTTACTGTAGCAAAGAAGCGTTAAGTGCATCATGGTTTAACAGTTCACACGTGCAAGAATATAAATTTAATGTAAGACCTGTTTCACGAATCTTGAGAAACACCATTTCACCCAAATCGCTTGTAAATACCGACTTGAAAAACCGATTTTGACGACACAGATTTTGATATCTATGTTAGCCTTTCTTCTATGCAATAAACTTCGAAGAAACGAGCTTGACAGGTAGGCTCAATCAATGATGCTTGGCACAGTCCCCATATTTTTCTTTTTGACTCACCCGGTACATAGTCTGCACATTTTTGCTCCGAACTCAGAACAGTGATTATATCATCTGATCTACGTACCTTGATAGTCCTGTCCGCTGATCCTGTGCAAAACCATTTATTTCCTGGCTCAACAGCAACGCAACGAACCCATCCAGTATGTCCACTTATCACCTTGGTAAAAAGAAACAAACATAAACAATCGATTAATCAGCTGATCAGATAATACAGCAATCAGTTCATCATTCACTCGATCTTATAACAAGCAATCAAAGATTAATTTACTCGATCAATCATTCAACTCAGGAATCAATTAATCAATCAATCAATCAATCAACCTATCAACCTATTTATTAATCAATCGCAAAATTTAAAAATTTTAGTGTAATAAAATGTTGAGAATGACGTACGGCAATAGTTTTAGTAAGTAAATATAACTTTCCGTGTTAGTTAAACTAAAATGCCAGGAATTAAAAACACTAAACGTATCGGGCGTAACCCTTCATCAGTAGGGGTTCTTCACTACTGATGAAGGGTTACGCCCGATACGTTTAGTGTTTTTAATTCCTGGCATTTTAGTTTAACTAACACGGAAAGTTATATTTTCTTTAAAAATTTTAGGGTGTGATTTCAGACGTCGAAATGGCACAACCCCGTCAGCCGCCGATTGAAGTTACCCCCGGGAATCGTCTATTGTCGGTCAAAGAATGAAAGTTGATTCAGTTAGATGGCAGTCAGTTGGAGTTAGAATATGAATCAAGATATATCTTCATACATCTTTGTGCAAAAAGTTCCATTGAATCACATTTGAGCTTTGATCGCTTATGGTGCACATTCGAAAATCATACAAAGTCGTTCGATTCAGATTCCTCTTTAGAAAAGCAGACAAATTTATTCACTTTCAAATGGCAAATAATCAAATGATGATACCCTCATCAGTTTCCAAGGAGCATGCCATTCCGGCTTTGGCATTGTTGGTGCTTTTCGAGGGACAATTCCTTGTGAAAATGGAGTCTTGCTTTCTCCAGTTGCCACCAATGCCTTTGATGGCACTGCGATTCTTTCGACACCTGCTGATGCTTTAGCACTCTCGATTCTATAAGTAGGAACAGATGAATAATGAACTTGCTTCATATAGCTTGCACACAGCTGTAGCACTCCTCCAAGAGACTGTAAAGTCTGTAGACTCAGTACAAACTTCCAGTAACACAACAACCACAACATGGTTGAATTCAGTTGTTATTAAACGGACCGACATTTTATGCTCCTACACAGTAACGTATTTGCACTGCAATGATCGTATGTAAAAATGGAATGGAATGAAAACATTGGTTCGCATGGATTTTGAACCAATGTTTTCTTTCAATTGAGTCTGTGCCAAAGTCAACTGAGTCTGTGTAAAGGTTAAAGAGAATCTACATAGCTGCAATGACTAGCCGCTATAAAATGCCTTAAGAGACGTCCACACACCTATTGTGTTTTAATTACACAATAAAACGGAACGTGTCAAGGCTGTCAAATACAATTCGGTGTATTTTTAGCTTGGCCTGGTCAGCTTTTAGCTACGTAGATGCCCTCTGCTAAACATGATGCTTTATGACACCAAAGCCAACTTTTGAATCGTCTGAAACACGTTTGGCCTAGATTCTCTTTGTCTTGTTATTATGGGGTGTGACGATACCCCTGGAATGGCAAAAGCATGCAACATCGGAGACATTACGTGATCTTCCCCTGATCTCCCCCTGTGGCGATGAAAGTGAAAGGCCGAGAGACTCACACAGTTTCTGTTCGGTATATGAAGTTGAACTTGGTCGTATGAGATCAAAGTCCGGATGGGTGACCTTTGGGATGCCTGATTAAGCAACTCAATTCACGGTGGTCCTTCGGAAGAGCCGTTAAAGGGGCCTGTGCAAGATAGAGCCTTTGCGCGCCAACGTTCGACTTTCTGATTATCAGAAAGTAATATGGCTGCCACACAGCAGCAAGTTTCATGATGCTTTGAGTGTTTTGTGTATCAGAAACAGATGTCTGGCACTTGGAATAAGCTTGGAAGACCAAGAGGGGAGAAGATGGACCTGTTGTGTATTTTTCCAATTTGACATAAGCTGGATGAGACCAAAAGAGTAAGTTCAAATTCAACCTTGTGATGCTTATATGATCAGACGATAGGGGCTTTGCCTTTGTCCAGGAACCCAAAATGTTGATAATGTTGGTGGTCTAGAAAAAAGCACAATCTCTAAATCTGCGGACATGTTGGTCACATCATAAAGTATAGCTTCCAAGTTTCATTTATGACTGAGAAAATCAGGCCATCTGTATTTGGATTTTACGTGAACGCAACGCAACACAACGCTATTTTTACACAAAGGGTCTAAGCAATGTTGGTTAATCTGCATTGAAATATTCAGCAATATTTCAATCAGTGATTGTGTAAATTACTCAGGTTGAATTAAAATAACGATAATAAGCATAACAATTATCGAAATCCGTTTAATTTTGCTCAGCTGAACGGAACGAAATTGCTTCGGGTTCACCGTACCAAATCGCCGAATGTTTGTTTTGATTGCATGCACGCCCGCAAAGGCTCTATCTTGCACAGGCCCCTTTAAAGGCAGTTTGCCCCTAATTGTTCTAGGTTCATCTTCGTTGGAGCTAAAGCCATGCAACACCGAGTATCTGTGACCTTGAATTCTTTAGATAAAGCAAATTAGAGCTCACTTTTGGAATATACAATGGGAGCTCATTAGGGGCTCTTCATCATCTTATTGCAATTCATTAAGGGGACCGATGCCTTTTTACTAGGGGTCACAATGCCTAGATGTGGCATGCCTGATAGGCATAAATTACATCGAGAAAAAGCCACGATGTCAGGCTATGTGTCGGATCTAGTCACAGATCTGTAGACCTTGCTTGGACCAAGATGCTCGCAGCGAAGAGTAGTTAATAAAATGTGAGGGCAAGAGCACCGAAAAACGATGCAAATCACAATCACAATCACAATCAGACTACGTACAATAAACCCAGATTACCTTAGTTAAGCTCTGAAGAACCTTCGTAGGCCTAAACGAAATATCAGCTCGCATATACATTTATATATAATTCACATTTAACATAAATAATAGGCATCGTTTCTTTTGCGTCATTTTGAGTCATGAATTAGCCTTAAACAGCTAGAAATCATTCTAGCCTAAAGTAATGAATGAATGAATGAATGAATGAATGAATGAATGAACTTTGAAAGCAATCACAACTTACTCTTGTTGCGAAGGTGGCAAGGCATTTGTTACTTGCATCATAGCCAAGGACGAAGGTTGGCCACTTTCAACTGCTGTATCTTGTGTTAATGTTACCCCTGTGATGAAAACAGATAATACAACAAATGTGAAGATTTTCCTTCGTTTACTAATTGCGTCGTTTCTAAATTTCAAAATTCTTTTCCACTGCACATTGATTACAAAGTGACTACGATGTCGGCAAGCAAAAATACTTCTATCATACTCCATGTTTTCCAAAACAGCTTTGTAGTCACGAGGAAACTTAAAAAACGATAACAATTTTCGATAAAATGAGGGACCTTTGGCAATATACCATATCGACCTACAGTTAACTTCAGACAGCTTCCCCGCACTGTGAACAGAATTCCTAAAAACAATATCATACATCTGAGTCACAACATTGATTAATTCCTTTTCAGTCAGGCATTTTAAGGACCTGTAAATTTTGCAACAGAGCACAGTCATTACAAGCACTGGATCCAGAGAATATGAATGTTTAGCTTTCGATAAAATATATTCTTCATTCTATGTGAATTGATCATAGATAGATAAAGGCAAGATCCATTCATTCATTCATTTTAGGTCAAATTCCTAAACCACGTCGACCCTGTCAGTCAAGGATGACAGCTTTCCTGGGAGCCATACATAAAATCGTACAAATCTAGACTACGTTCACACGATGCCGGCACATTTTGAAAAATGTGACGGTAGCAAAATCTGAGCTAGCTCTCACACGATGATGCCAGAACAATTTGAAAAAGGTAAAAAATTTGGGGATAAATAACTCATTGCAAGACTTTGATGCCAAAGAAATGTACCTACAACCTAAGAATCGATGGGTTTCGTTCCAAAAGCGTCGGGAAATGTCCCGTTTTCATCATTTTGAGTGTTCACACGATCCCGTTTCCAAAATGAGCTGGTTAGAGTTCCATTTTCAAAATCTACCATTTTCAAAATCTGCGGTAAAAATGTGCCATTTTCGTGTGAATGGGAGGCCAATCCGTCACATTTTTCACAGTTATATCAGATAAAACTTTATTCTAGTTACAACAATGAATCAATGATAAAAAGGAGCAAAGATGTAAAGAAGTAGTAATATCTTAAACATTACCTGGCGCATTAGGAAATGGATGAGACCCTTTGATGGCCAATGGTGTTTCCTCAGCTGTGAATATTAATAACTTACTCAGAAGAAAAACAGACAAAAAGCAAATCACAAAAAGAATCACACTTGGGCCTACAGTCATTCACAGTTCAAATAACGTTATCGTATTAAGATCTGTTCAATTTCACCGGCAGAAATGGAGACGTGGTGTGAGTCAAGCCCCCAATGTTGAGCTGAACAAAAAGACTCAGCGATTACACAAGATAGAATGCGAAGCGAAGAACTTCGGATTGATTTTCACTTCACCACCTGAGCGGAGTGACTTTCTCTTCGGTCTATCCCACTTAAGTGCTTCGGATTACCTCGGCGTCGTGTAACTGAAACCCCTATCTGGAAGGCAATCCAAAGTGAACCAACCCAATTCAGTGTTGTGTAACTCAAGCCTAACTTGACTGAATGAGTCAATCAATCAATCAATCAATCAACCTCTTAGCTATTCCAGAAAAGTGTCTGGATTGAACAATATGTTTACATGTTTCGTAGAAATATCTTTAATTCTTGAGTAAACACAACATTGATAGGATCTATCATGCCACTCAAAACCCATTCACATCACAAGAGAACCAAATGGAACGAAACAGGATTATATGGATAAGAATTTTTGCAGGTGTTCAGATGAGAACGAAGACAATCAGCGTTCCGCTCCATTCCAAAAAGTGGATGGCTCTGAAAACTGAGCCGTAAAAAGGAATGGAACAGAATGGCGCATTTTAGCTTTTGTGTGAATACTTTTTTGGAGCTTTCCGTTCCATTTTGCTGACTTTCTTCGTGCAATTTGTTCATGGAATGATCCTGAAACTCTAAGCAATATGGTTGTTTACGCACAAAGCTGAGAAAACTTAATGATGAGGATAGAGAACTTTCATCACTATGATGGAAGGTGCTAATAAATCTTCTTGATTCCTTTCATTCAATTCATAGAAAAATATGATACAATTTTACACCCACCTTTCTAAAGACTTGAGTTCTGGATTAAGGTGTTTACAAGTGACTTGCTGACAGGGGCAACTCATTCCAAGATTGCCATATGAGATGTTGGGATAACTTTTTCAGATTTTTCAATCATTTTTTAGACATTCTATGCAATCTTCAACAATCTTTTGAGCTTCTGCAAGATTTCTAAGGGTCCAACAATTTTGTCCAAAGAATCAACAAAATTTGCTACGTTTGTATACACCCATTTCAAGTCATGTGATCAAACTCCTGATAACACATTCTCTTCATGGTACATCAATTCTCTTGACACCTCCTGATGATTTAGCAATCTCCATTCTATCAGTAGGGGCAGGTGAACAATGAACTCTAACATATTTCATGCATGCAAAGTCGTGTCATGAGTGGAAAAAGTAGCAGAATACTAAAACTTCCCAAGAGCATGCTCATATGACTTGAAATGGGTAAACAAACCTTAACCGATTAGGTTTATGGTCAAAAGATTTTCTTGCAAAATTGAGAACTATATCATTTGTTGGGGGTATTTTGGATATTTTCTACATTTTCAAAGATTTTTCGGATTTCCTTTGGGATTTCTGAGATCCTGTAATGACATTCTAGATTTCTTGAGATCTTTGAAGATTTTAAGGATTTTTTACAAAACTGTATGCAATTATTTGAGTGATTCTCCATTGCTCCACTGTATTTCAAGCAAAGCTGTGTACAAATTCTTGTTTCAGTTCACTGTTTAAATTTTCTTTAGAAAAATGATTAAGTTGCTGTACCTTGTTTTATTGCCAATGGTCCTATGACTTCTTTGTTATCTCTTTTTGCTTGGGTAGATTTATTGGCCTGTCTTGTAATATATGAGTATTCATCTCTCATTTTGCATGCAATTTTCATTTTGTTGCTAGAATTAAAAAATCCTGATGAACTACTTAGACTGCGTTCACACGATGCCGGCACATTTTGAAAACGGTGAAAAATGTGACGGCAGCAAAATTTGAGCTAGCGTTCACATGATGCCGGCACAATTTGAAAACGGTAGGAAAATTGATAGTAAAAACTCGTTCCTGGACTTTGATGCTAAAGAAAAGTACCTACACCCTCAGAATCGACCAGTCTCGATCCAAAAGCGTTGAAAAATGATCTGTTTACGATGCTGTTTCAAATTTATACCGGTTAGGGCACAGGAAGCCCAGGCAGTTAGTTAACAGAACAATGATAAGTTTACGATCGTAAAATTGTTTATAGTATACTACCTTTGTGTGTTATTTGTTGCACTTCTCCACTGCTGTACTTCTGCACTGTACTGCATAATTGTTCGAATGCGAGAGTTCGATACAAAATTTCTTGCTGGTATTGTTTTATATGTAAACAAGGATTGCAACTAATCTTCAAGCCAAATTCAATAAACTGTTTTGTCCTCGCTCGTAATACGGCATCCATGCTCCAAATTCGCAGTGCAACATATGAAAATGTTCCGAAGTCATTGAACTATACTCTCCAATACTTTGTTTCTTCATGTGCAATGTCTGACATACAAAAATTTGCAGCTTCTTGATACACGTCTCGTCAGATCTGGATTCTCCCCATGCTCCGGCCATCGAACGGTCCCAAAGCGATCGAAATTCGAATTTTTTTGTCTGCCTGCCTTGCTTTGCCTTGCACAGAACGTACACAGGGATCCCCCGGTCCATCTGTTGATCGATTCAAACCGAAACTGCCCTCTATGGTATGCCAGGGGGTCCCTGTGCACATTCTGCGTAAAGCTAAGCGAGGTTGGCTGACGAAAACCTTCAAATTTCGATCGCTTTGGGACCGTTCGATGGCCGGAGCATGGGGAGAAACGTGATCTGACGAGACGTACGTAAAAAAGTTGCAAATTGTTGCGATTTAAGCATTGATGATGAAGAAACAAAGTATTGGAGAGTATAGTTCAATGACTTTGGAACATTTTCATATTTTGCATTGCGAATTTGGAGCATGGATGCCGGATTACGAGCGAGGACAAAACAGTTTATTGAATTTGGCTTGAAGATTAGTTTCAGTCCTTGTTTACATATAAAAGAATACCAGCAAGAAATTTTGTATCGAACTCTCGCATTCGAACATTTATGCAGTACAGTGCAGAAGTACAGCAGTGGAGAAGTGCAACAAATAATACACAAAGGAAGTATACAATTAACAATTTTACGATCGTAAACTTATCATTGTTCTGTTAACTAACTGCCTGGGCTTCCTGTGGTTAGGGTTCCGTTTTCAAAATCTACCGTTTTCGAAATCTGCCGGCAAAAAATGTGCCGTTTTCGTGTGAACAGGAGGTCTATCCGTCACATTTTTCACCGTTTTCAAAATCTGCCAGCATCATGTGAACGCAGTCTTAGTTTCAATACTTTAAGAAACTGAATTGCTTGAAAATTGATAAGAAAGTAGGATGGTTGTAATAAGCAGTGCAATATTACTCCATAAAAATACAGTTGCTAAACAATTACAAAGGTGATGCTAGAAAATATCCAGACCCCAATGTGATGGGAATGAGGTTTAAAATATTCAGACCAAATTCACTGAGGTCTGAAGGAGAAACTGAGCCATATCTTCAAGCATCAAATAACATTGCTGATTCTCTCACCTCTTTTCATCTTGTGCTAAAGGAATGCCATGGTCAGCAAGGAACATATCATGTGTTCTCTTTATTGAGCGGAACACTAGTGTATGAACAGAATGTCTTGGAATTTCCTGAAGTGATAAACAGCACAAACAATGAAAGACTGCTTTACCATCAAATCAAAAAAATTTTAAGTGTAGCCATCAGTGTCACTATGGAAAAAAACAAGCTAGTTTAAACTTTGAATATTCAAATGTACAGAGAAAGTTTTTCTGCACTGAAGTTCTTTCAAAAACATAATGCTTATTCACCCTGGTTGGTGTTGACTGACTGAGGAAGATCTGCATATCATGAGTTTGGCCAGACAGCAGTCTTTGCTGTTCACAGAGAACATATCCTTGGCACAATCTTCAAGAACAGTACAACTGTTTGCTGCTTGTCCCTTTGGTTCTGGTTACATTCATGCAAGAAACGGAGGAGGGTACCGATGTCACAGAATATTTCGTGGTCACCTGTGATGAATTTGAGTTTTATTTTGTCATAGACAATTTTCAAGGAACGTTCCAGATAATGTGGCCTAATACCAGCATTTGGTGTATCCTGTCAAAAGAACAGAGAAATACCAAACACGACTAAAAATCTAGCACTCAAAAAACATTTACTGCACATGTTTGTGACATTTTAGAAGTTTACAAACATTCTGTGAAGACATTCTGTGACAAAAAACGCTCAGTTTCATCACGGATTATCCTTATCCAATGGACCATTGTCAACAAATAGTTCTGACTCTTTCGTAGATAAAGTTTAAATTTACATCTTTGAATAAATACAGCCCCTGCATGGCTGTACTTCAAAGTAAATAATGTATTATAATCCTTCTGAATGTCTGCGTGAGCGCTGCTCATTTCAATTTGAGGCTGAAACAGAATTTTGCTCACGGAACAAGCCAGACTGATAACTTTGCAAAGTGCGCGCGGTAGATGCACGCCTAGCCATTATCTTAAACACTAAACTATTGGTCTTCCTTGAATTGCGTGCGGAAGATCTTCCGTGCGCACGACATAGTTAGCAGTCTGGGGAACAAGCAGCCTCAAAGTGCAATGAAGTGAGGGAGAAACCTTCTGCCATATATTGTCCATGCTCTTGATCTGACCTCAAAGATGCATATCCAGTATCCACGGAATCCTACACTTCAGACCTAAATCGTATCCAGTATCCGAGGAAACCTATGCTTCACTCCGCATCCAGTATCCACCAAATCCTATACTTCCTAATCTCAATCACGTCTCCGTATCCACAAATCCACATTTTTTTAAACATATAGCTTCAGTGCGGGGTATTCTCAAAAAGATAAGCCCATAAAAATCCTGCAATGTATTCATACACTTCATTGAGGAGACACATGGCTTTTGCTATCAAAACTTACGCCAAAGGAATGCCGAGCCCTAAGCTTTCGTACGCCAAGTATTTTCAGAGGTAGAGAAGCTGCTAAAAACTCTGCGTAATCAAAATCTAATGATTCTAAGAAACTTTCAGTTCTAGCCCAAATCCTTAGTTTCTTAAGAAATATGTGTATTATCAAAAGCCGGACTGCAGAGTATGGCAGTTTCCAAAGAGATCTCAGGTGTGCAAGAGCAAAATATTGAGTGTGCAAGTGTGCAATTTTATCTAAGTGTGCACTTCAAGTGTGCTCTACGATGGCCCACAGGGGACATGCAACATGCACTAAGTTTAGCACACACAAAATCAGATTGCTGCACACAAAATCAAAAATCGCACACAAATTTACTTTCCATGCACAAATTCAAGGTTGATGCACACAAATTTGATTCGCTGTATACAAAGTGGGTGCTGCAGCACACAAATTCAGACTTGCTGCATACAAAATTCTGTTGCAGCACACAAATTGAGGCCTGCTGCATACAAAGTGGGTGTTGCAGCATGCAAAGAGCGTTGCTGTTGTTGCTATGCTTGCTTTCACTTCCCATTAACTGCTGTATTGTCAATTGTATGAAGACAAAGAGATCACTTTAGGCTACTGGGACAATATAACTAAAGAAACTTTTTTTAACAAAGGAAATCCTTGACATATTTTTACTTTATTTCTTACTCGGAATGTACTTGAGTGATGTCTATTCGAATGGCGTCAGATAACATTGTTTGGAATAGTGCACAAGGGCAGACCTAGCTTTTTTTGGAACTTTTAAGAAACTCTGGGCACTCAAATCTACTAATTTTAAGAAAAACTTTCAGTTCTGGCCTCAATTCTTAGATTCTTATGGAAAAATATGTGTACTTCATTTTATCAAATTTACTAGTTTAATTAATGCTGACATTCCCTTAGGCCCGTCGTTTGTTTGTTTGATGATTCCTGGTAACGTAAAAACTAGTAGGCATAATTTGCATAACAAACTTTTCTTGCCTGGTATTAAATTGTATCCAATTGTCTCAGGGGAAAACCAATACTGAGGTATGTGACTAATGGTGTTGAGCAGGGTGTTGAGATCATTTATCATGTCTGTTATTTATGCACTAGATGAAATGGGTGTTCGGCAACCGTTGGGGATAGCAACAAAGGTTCGGGTGGAGTTGAAACAATAACAGCTTTGAAACAGGAATGATATATGGCTTGCTGCGTCGGTGTAAATGTGAAAAATGTCTATTAGTGGAGACGAATCGGGATAAGCTACCAAGATGGAATGGATGGTAGAAAAACACGAAATTTAAATGTGAAATATTAGATGGTAGTCTTGGAAGGATTTGAGCTGTATGCTTTACAATGTACGGTAATCAAATCAATGGTTTGCACTTAGAGAATTAAGCCTTGGGACGAAACAAAAACAACAAGACTACCATCTAATATTTCACATTTAAATTTCGTGTTTTTTCTACCATCCATTCCATCTTGGTAGCTTATCCCGATTCGTCTCCACTAATAGACATTTTTCACATTTACACCGACGCAGCAAGCCATATATCATTCCTGTTTCAAAGCTGTTATTGTTTCAACTCCACCCGAACCTTTGTTGCTATCCCCAACGGTTGCCGAACACCCATTTCATCTAGTGCATAAATAACAGACATGATAAATGATCTCAACACCCTGCTCAACACCATTAGTCACATACCTCAGTATTGGTTTTCCCCTGAGACAATTGGATGCAATTTAATACCAGGCAAGAAAAGTTTGTTATGCAAATTATGCCTACTAGTTTTTACGTTACCAGGAATCATCAAACAAACAAATGACGGGCCTAAGGGAATGTCAGCATTAATTAAACTAGTAAATTTGATAAAATGAAGTACACATATTTTTCCATAAGAATCTAAGAATTGAGGCCAGAACTGAAAGTTTTTCTTAAAATTAGTAGATTTGAGTGCCCAGAGTTTCTTAAAAGTTCCAAAAAAAGCTAGGTCTGCCCTTGTGCACTATTCCAAACAATGTTATCTGACGCCATTCGAATAGACATCACTCAAGTACATTCCGAGTAAGAAATAAAGTAAAAATATGTCAAGGATTTCCTTTGTTAAAAAAAGTTTCTTTAGTTATATTGTCCCAGTAGCCTAAAGTGATCTCTTTGTCTTCATACAATTGACAATACAGCAGTTAATGGGAAGTGAAAGCAAGCATAGCAACAACAGCAACGCTCTTTGCATGCTGCAACACCCACTTTGTATGCAGCAGGCCTCAATTTGTGTGCTGCAACAGAATTTTGTATGCAGCAAGTCTGAATTTGTGTGCTGCAGCACCCACTTTGTATACAGCGAATCAAATTTGTGTGCATCAACCTTGAATTTGTGCATGGAAAGTAAATTTGTGTGTGATTTTTGATTTTGTGTGCAGCAATCTGATTTTGTGTGTGCTAAACTTAGTGCATGCTGCATGTCCCCTGTGGGCCATCGTAGTGCTCATAAAATTTTGAATTTGTATTTGTAAGAAAAACTAACAAAACAGGTAATAATTGTTGTGAAAACATACCAATTCAAAGGCTTTTCTGTCCCGTATTCCGGCAGAAACAGTTTGGGCCTGAAATTTGATTGCACGCAGAACGCAATGGGCATTCATAGACTTATTACAATGATTCCAAGATCTCAATTATCAAAACAAGACTTCTTACAGAGACAGATACAACAACTATAATAAGTCTAAATATTCATCAGAAATTCCACACTTTCGGTCATTTTGTTTGAAGTTCTTCATTCAGTCGTCACTGTGGCAAAATAAAAGCTTCAAAGAATAGAGCCACACCCAAATTTTAGTGTGTCACGCCCTTTCTCGGGTGTGCAGTGATATTTCGGGAAAAAAATCTTGGGTAAGGAGTGCACTTGCCATTACTCTGCTGCAGTTTGGATCAAAAGAAACCGTTAAATGATCGTGGTCCAGATTGGAAAGTTTGCAGAATGCGTGGGGGATCTCTCCTTCGTGCAAAATGCTTGTGCGGCTGTATTTGTGTCACTAAACAATTGTTCTATTGTTTCCTTTTGTTGTTTTACGAAAATTTCGCGGCTGGAACCGCGGCTGAAATTTAAAGTGCGGGGCAGAGAAATCGGCCGCGCAAGGCAAACTTTCCAATCTGGATCGTGGTCAACTTCACATTCACGCCAAGGTAGGCAGATTTTCAAACACCATCACACTAATAACCGATTTTATAGAAGAAATGCCACCGCTACGCCAACGAAAAAATCAGGTCTAATAATACGCCGAAGATCTTTTCGGGCCTTATAGTCACTCAAGTGAAATGTACCTGGGGGCACAACAGAAACACTTTCTTTGAAAGTTTTCTTGTGTTTGAATTTTCTACCGATTTTAGGTACATTCATTTAATGACACATAACCATTTATTATCGATTTATAGAGCAAGAGTGACAGAATAACAAAACACTCACCTCTCCAGTCGCCATCTTGCTTTCAAATCATGTAGCCTCTTTTGAGAAAGCCATAAAGAGGCAGACATGTTATCTCGTTCTCATCCGTTGAACAGATCCGAGGCAAGCAGAAGGCAAATAGCGCGAAAATATTTGATCATTTGGCGCCAAATCAGGGAGCCAGAAGCTGGATCTCTCTGAAAGAAAGTAATAAAGGGTGCAAACTTTTGAAAAATATTTTGGCAGAGAAAATGAGCAATTCTGATACTTCATCTGATGATGATATTACCTTGCCTACTGCCAAGCGTAGAAGAAAGTGTGAGGTGGAAGAAAACTCGCTGGAAACGATAACTGAGAAGACGGACCCACCACAAAAAGAGAGCTCCCTCGAGGAGATCAACGATGATGAGGGGCCTAATTCCGACTCTGAAGAAGAAGAAAGTGCCATAAAGGCACAAGAAAACGAAACAAATGATGCTTTTGGAAGTGAATCCGATTCAAATGATGATGCAAGCGGAAACAATGAAAATGACAAGAAAAATTCAAAGAAAAGAAAACGCAGTTCTTCATTCGATGAAAAAAGTGAAAGCTCGTCAGTTGATAGCGAAGATGAAGATGATGAAAAAGAGCAAGCAACAATAATGGTAGAGCTTGGTTGTTGCTGCGAATGCATGGCAAATTAATTGATCAATGCGAAAAATAAATACAATACACAAACGACGGATGTCGGAGGAGCCTCCTTAAAGCTGTAGCCTAAAAATGTTTAGCTTCAAAATTTATCTTTTCAAAGTAATAATTAGATCTCAAAACAGATTATAAATATCGTTTTCAAAAGTTAGCTATTTCAGTCACACAACCAAATGTTTGAGCCCCTGTAGCCAGGGCCAGCACCAGCCACTAGGAAGTGGGGTTGACAGGTGAACGGGGCAGTGAAGGTCCTGTGGAATTGCCCCCAGCAAAAAGGAGAGCATTGGAAAACACACTTAAATTTCAATGTAGGATATAATTTTATGTTCATCATTGATTCAACATGATAGACTTTGGTTGCAAGCTCTATTTCACTTCAGCGAGAAAGCATAAGAGTAAAATTTGACATCTATCTTAAAATTACCTTCAGAAGTGTATAGATGAGTGTTCTAAAAGATCTAAGAAGTAAAATCCCATTTGGTTGGTTGAAGGCTACATAAACTAAACGACTATGACTGATTACTGGAGGTGAAAATGAAGTCGCATTTTTCAGCCCTGGGATCACAGAGATAGAGCAGACATAATCAAGTCTGCAACCCCTTGTCATGACGTTCAAGTGGTGGGGCCCTACCCGGTATCAAACTTACTCCCCCCTGACTGTTCTGGCTGCAAAGTCAGAGGATTACACCACTGTGCCACAACACCTTCAAAGGTAGGGAAACAAGTACCCTTCTCTGAGAAGGAAAAGTGAACCTCTCCACAACCTTTTCTCATCAAAGTTAGATGAATTAAAGAATCATCCCTTGAAATAATTGGATGGACATCATAGTTGCAAATTTGCACCCCCCCCCCCTCCCAATCAAAATAGGGTTACATCAGCTCATGTACCGGGTGAGCCAGAAAAAAGTTCCCACGTTTGAAAATTCATAATACCAAGACTGCTACATGGCTTTGAATAATTCAAATTCTAGTTAAAAGTCGAAAGATTAACGTATTTTTGTGATTTTTCTCGCTGTCCTACAATCACTAGGAGTATTGGTAAATTCAGCTATATACAAATTTCATAGTTGCAAAATGACAGGAAAAGGGCTTAAAATATTGATCAGATCGTAAGGACTCTATTCACACTGAACAACAGGCAATGGGCATTTCACCTCCCTCAAGACATCGATTTTAAAACAAATACGAAAGATTTTCAATCCCATGGCAATTAATGTTCAGAGGATATCTCTCACCCATGAGAAGTTGCATTTTCCTTCATTATTCTGTGCGAGAAGTCATTTATAAATTGATTGATGTTTTGGGCCATTTTCAATCATTTTGCATCCATGAAATTTTTGTAGAATTGAATTTACCTATATTTGTAGTGCTGGTAGGACAGCAAGAAAAATCACAAAAATACTTTGATCTTTCAGCTAGAATTTTAATTATTCACATCCGTGAAGTAGTCTTGGTGTTATGAATTTTCAAAAGTGGGACTTTTTTCTGGCTCACCTGGTATAGCATAGCAATCAGTTTCTGAACCATCATTTGCATAATTTCTCTAAAGACGTGAGTTAGTCCACACTTTTTCTCCAATTTCTTATTGATAGCCTGGAACTATTCTCAAGGTATTTTTTGTGGTCACCAATCTCAGACTGCCTCATGAGCATATGGGGAGATACAACTTGGGGAGGAGGGGCCCAATAAAAATTCTATTGTTTTCAAAAATTTTTCCCAACTAAAGACTGATTTCTGTCCAACGATGGCCAATTTTTTGTAATTTTTTAGACATTGAGGAAGGGGCTGTGTACCGCCCTGGAGGAATATGATTTCAAGCCATTGTCTGTTGTTACTCAACTTGAACAATGTAGTTTCTGCAGTCCTAACTATCCTTTCTTTCAGAAAAAGAAGAAAATTGAGAAGCAAATCAAAAATAGATCCAATGAAGACAGTTCAAAGATCATCAGGTTGAAAAGGTATCTCAAAGTTGCTGGAATCAGGATAAGAAATTATTCAAAACTATTTGAAGGATGCAAATCAAAGAAATCTAAAGAAGCTAAACTTTTGGAACTACTTGAAAACGAAGGTTTAAAAGGTAAGATATGACACTGAAACTCATTGAAAAACTCATGGATAAATATTGGTTAATACCTGCCATGAATTCTTAGGGGGCAAAGAGCTAAAATTTTCTAACACCTGCAGCAACGACAGCAAGATCATCAGTTTTAGAAACCATTTACAAGCATGCATGAAAGGAATGACATACTACTCATAATGATATGTTGTTATTATTTTGCAGTTCAATGGTGGAACCCATGTTTAGTCAATATGAAGCAAAAACATCCCTAGATTGAAAATTGATGTTGAGTCGACTTTAGAAATTCATGTCATGGATTAATGTATTTCTCCAAATACAATTTTCTGAAAGTGTGCTTGCTTGCCTGCATGCAGACTTGATTTGTTTACAGAAATTGAAGTGAGGTAAATGGAAAATTGCAATTTCTGACTGGGCAACTCTGCATGTAGGCTAAAGGTGTGCTCATAAATCACAAAAATTCTATCAGATGGATCAAAATTTCATGTGAAATGACTTTTAAAATTTCAGATCTGTGAAATGACTATCTGGGGGAAGCTCCACCCCCCACTACCCAACTGGCACTGGCCCTGAGGATAAACCTCTATAAGATTTTTGCATGACTCCAGGAGAAATTTTTGCACAAAAATTGATAAAATTCTTTCATGACTGTATTGGAGAAAGAATCTTTTGCCTGTTTGATAATTACTGACCTTGAGTATTAAGTCAGTCAGAAAATCAATATGCATTGTAGACCTTCTTGGTAACACAAAGATCGAATAGAATTCTGTAATTCTTGATGTAGTCATTGGAATTCTCCGATAAAAGACAGAGAGAACTTTTCAGATAAAAAAGATTTCCATAATAGATGTCTGACTGTTGAATCTTGCAGTACTAATTCTCCTTAAACTTGTAATTTTGTATAACCAGGTAAGCCAACCTTGGAAAAATGTAAGAAGCTCAGGAAAAAGATAGAAACGCAAAGAGAAGTGGCAGAACTTGATCTTGGCAACATAATTGATGGCAATGGTATAAAACTTTATTTCAACAATTTGTTCAGATATACCTTACCTTAGAAAATAAACACTGTTTAAGGATACTGCAAATTAACTCTTTTTTCAGCAATTCCAGGGAGGAAAGTTATGTACTAGGCAGTGCAAGAATTCTTGAAGTGTGCCTCCCCCCCATGGGATCGTGCTCTATTTCATTGTTCCCTTTGTGAATTTTACCTAGTTTTTTGTTAGACATTCTTTTTTTATTCTCAATTTAAAACTTGTTACAAAGAAGACTTGTTAGACATTCGTTCAGTTTACACAAAAAAAGACAGCACGTAGCCTACTGTACCAATATTTCTTGCATGTAAGGAACCAAACAGCCTGATTAAACATTTTTGAGTATCTCGTACGCAGGAATTTACTGTCTATTAAAATACCGGGTGAGTCGAAGGATTGGCCCGGCAATTGAAAGGCTATGCAGCTCTTTTTTGAAAATAAGCAATGATATTTTGCAATATTTCTTCAATAGCTAACATGTTCAATTGTTTGTAGAATTTTCCTGGCTGATGTCGGTCACTCCATTCCCCTGGGGGGTAACTTCAATAGGCGGGTGCCGGGGGTGTGCCATTTGACGTCTGAAATCGCACCCTAAAATTTATAAATTTTCTCTAAAACGATACCTTAAAATTTACAGGCCATTGCGAATGTATACCCTAAAGTTAGTGAAATTTGATCAAAATCAATGCCCTAAAGAGTTATTTGCTAAATTGACACCCCAAAATTTATGACTACTTGTGATTTTAGCAAAATGATACCGCAAAATTTATTTTCGCTAAAAAAAGGCACCCCAAACCGGGCTCTATTCAGATCTGGTATAGGGTTTTCTAAGAAAGGTCGCTCCGATCAACATTTCAGCAATGACTTGAGCGCTTTAGCGCATGCTGTCCTCTCAGGGGAATAGAAAAGTCTCCCCCTTAGTATGGATAGGGACCGTTAGCAGTTAGGACGGCGACTGCAACGACAACGCAAATGTGTCCTTTGTTTCCGAACCTCGGCTTGAAAAGACTCTTTGTTTTCCGTTCGAATTTGCTTCCCTTGAGAGTCTGTGAAGTTGTCCCTTTCAATTGCACAACTTGGAAATCCTATTTCTAACGTGCTGTTCTTCAGATCTGGATCTTCAAAGTGAAACTCAGTCATTTTAAATGTTAATTATCAAGGAAACAGAGCGTTCCGAAGTATTTAGATGAAGAAGGGGGTTTTGTCTCGTCTTATTTTAGAACATGTGAAGGTAACGCGGGGAACGTGGGAAACTAGCTATACTCAGTTTGTGTTATACAAGATGACGTTCTGGCTGGCGGTGTCGTCCAGGCTGCTAAATGTCCCTAATAACTTATGCAGGGGGACTTAATTTTCCCAAGGAACAAAATGCTCGTTGTTTACACTCGATTTTGGAGGTTTTCGCAAGCTCCGACATCGACTGGAAAGAATAACCAATTAAAGCCGGGTAAATTAAAGAACCTAATCGGACATATCGGGAATAAAACAAGACAAGTTTTCAATATAATTGCTTTGATATTCAGGGTGCAGCATTTTTTTAACGCCGGACCTTTTTATTGACTCATTCAGTATTTTCTTTCACATTTGTATAGATAACTTGACAACTCGTGGCTCTCGCACCACTAGAAATCGAATGAGATCAACTGAAATTGGAAAAGAGAAAGTCTCCCATCGTCAAGAAGAAATAAATCCTTTTGGAAACTTATCTGGGATTATAGACGCAGAAGAAAGTGACGAGAACGAAGGAAAAGCCACAATGAAGCCTAAAAAGAAGAAACAAAAGTTTATTGAAAGTGATGAAGCATCAGGAGAATCGGGCATTGAAGGGGATGCAATTGATGCTCTTTCTGCCAGTCCAGTCTCTAACTAAAACAAAGTGTATAAAAGATTAGATGAGCCAATATGGCACGCCATTTTCGTCAAAAATACTTTCGTTTCTTTTCATAAAACTTCCTGCATTTTATTGAAGTTCATTTTTATAATATGAAGGTTGTTTCTAATAATATAAACATTTCTCATGTTTCTAAAGATTCCTTCCTTTTATTTACATTATCCCACCGATTTTTATAAAACTTGTTCATTTTTATAAAACTTGTTCATTTTTATAAAACTTGTTCATTTTTATAAAACTTGTTCATTTTTATAAAACTTGTTCATTTTTATAAAACTTGTTCATTTTTATAAAACTTGTTCATTTTTATAAAACTTGTTCATTTTTATAAAACTTGTTCATTTTTATAATGCTATTTCAATTGCTATTTTTACCCGTTGTGTTGATTATTGACTGCACGACGAAGATTTGAGAGCCAGTCCAGTCACTGCTTCATCTCGAAAGATGGATCTACTGC
Source organism: Aurelia sp. 3 sensu Dawson et al. (2005) (assembly GCA_964020215.1). NCBI lineage: Eukaryota > Metazoa > Cnidaria > Scyphozoa > Semaeostomeae > Ulmaridae > Aurelia > Aurelia sp. 3 sensu Dawson et al. (2005). The sequence continues at coordinate 13,542,593 of OZ026583.1, forward strand.
AAGAGTTGAGAGGGATTCTGCCTTGCCTTCCCACCCTGTACTCAGAACTCAAGCGGAACATGTTCTCGAGCAGTTCAGATGTTGTGGGGAAAATGAGGCAAGTAGCAAATGAGAAATGCACACAGTTATACTGGTATGTGATGATAACTGATATTCAAAGCGCCATGGATCCTACAGGGCTGGGAAGTCACTTGACGGAGTTGATGGGAATGTACCAAAGAATGTTAGAACATTACGATGAAAGATTAAATGCTTTATCTATTCAACAGCAGGAAGGGCAGCGATGTCTGACGGCAGCAACTCTTCCAGCATCTGGAAGAGGCAGGCCAAGATATTTGGTTAGCAAAGAACAACTCATATTTTTGAAGGAGCTTGGCTTCTCGTGGTCAAGAGTCGCTGTGATGCTTGGGATATCAAGGAGCACACTTGACAGACGTCGTAAAGAACTTGATATACCTGTAGACCTGGAAACATTTTCCGATATCAGCGACAATGAACTTGACGATGTAGTGCAACAAATTCTGAGAGATACACCTAATTCTGGAGAGGTGATGGTAATTGGAGCTCTGGTAGGACGAGGTATCCGTGTTCAAAGGAGAAGGGCAAGAGAGAGCATATGGCGCGTTGATCCGGTTGGCAGGGAAATGAGGAGACGCTTTACAGTCCGAAGGAGAGTTTATAACGTGTCAAGCCCAAATGCACTGTGGTAAGTGATGACTTAGTTTAGTAGGGTAAGGTGGGGATCATTTGGGTCTATTTGTTTTCGGCAAAATATCGTTGTAATTTTCGGAAGAGCAAATGAAATGAAGTAAACACTAATGAATGACGTTGTTTCTTTATAGAACAAAAGCAACTGAACGGTAACGATTACAGCTGTAAGCTAATAATGAATAATTAGTTCTGAAAGTCAGAGCTTGTAACAAAAATTGGTAACTTGACGTAATTTTTTTTGGAAACTCAAAGTCACCTGCTAGCAACTGCGGAGCAGATAGGGGTTCTCGAGATTTGATCTTTTTGTAACTTATATTGTCTAAAAGGGAAACTGTCCACATCAACTTCATGCTGCCACTCACTGACCTGCTCTAACAAATAAAAAAATAATAATGTAACTTGGGGACAACTTTCGTTGCAGTGTGGTGTGGTTGGATGTCAAATTCCGATCGAACGTGCAACTTTGGCTCCTTGGAAAGGGAGACGACATGAGCAAAACAATTTAATATTCATATATCTTTGTCTTTAAAGGCACATCGACGGCAACCACAAGCTTATCCGGTGGCGTTTCGTGATTCACGGAGGAATCGATGGGTTTTCAAGATGTGTTGTCTTTTTACACTGCAGCACCAACAATCGAGCAGAAACAGTCCTCCGCTATTTTCAGGCCGCTGTGGAGAAGTTTGGTTGCCCTGCAAGAGTCCGTAGTGACCATGGTACGGAAAACATTGCCGTAGCTCGATTCATTCTGGCAAATAGGGCAACTGTCAATACGCCTTTCATAACAGGCCGTTCAGTGCATAATCAGCGGATTGAACGGCTCTGGCGAGACGTGGCTCAATGCATCATCATTTACTACAAGAACTTATTCTATTGCCTTGAAGATGAAGGAAAGCTAAACCCTTCTGATGAAGTACATCTATTTGCACTCCAGTACGTATATCTTCCTCGAATCAATCGATCAATCAATGAGTTCCTAAGACAATGGAACAACCATTCTCTGCGCACAGAGCATTCACAAAGCCCACTGCAGTTGTGGACTGCAGGTATCCATTCATTTTCTCTTTCAAATCTAATCAATATAACCGATGTTCTAGATTACAACCAATATGGAATCGACTTTGATGGTCCCTTGCCTGAAATTGAAACCAGCAACGTCGTTGAAGTTCCGCAGCCTGAAGTCACGTTTAACAATGACGAGTTGGACATTTTAAATTCTCTGATACAGCCATTAAATGATGATGGAGCTCATGGTACGTCACTGTACGAGCAAACAGTGGAGATAATGAACCAACTCCTACTCGAACAAGAATAAAAACACAGCTCTCCACATTTTTAAGTACAGTTCAACCTCGATTACTCAAACTCTCAAGGAAGACGCACAATGGTTAGAGTTGACAAGGGCCTTTAGTTATCCGAGGGCAGAGTGACAGGCCTGTCTAAGTACCCTGGAGAGATGTCTCCTAAAGTTTGCATAAGTTTCGCCAAGAGTGTTCCACTTGCGGGGCACTTTCTACCTCTACCTCTACCAGGGTGATTGACTTCTTGTCTAGGAATACAATTTGCTTCCTTTCTGTCATCAAGGAAATCACATTGTTTACATTGTTTTGTTCCACTGCTTGTTTGTCACTATGCCGCTCAGCCAAATAAATGTGAGGGGACACAGTATAGGGCTTGAATCTTTGCAAAATTTTTAAATGAAATGTGACCAACAAAAGAAATACTCAGTTTTTTGAAGGTCTACAAGCTGTTAGCAAGCAAGAGTCTGTAGCTTTTATGGTTTCCGATTTGGCATGTTGATGACGTCAATACTGCCACACTAGCTGGTATTTTATGAATGCTGTTATTCTGAAAATAATATCAAAAATACACTCTCTGAGATTGAGGTAAATTACATGAAGTCTTTTTTTTTGATCTGTTTAGTTGAAAGAATAGGGAAATGAGGTTATACACATATAATTTCAAATTTTTCAGAGATTCGAGCCCTATCCTGTGGCAGACGCTGGAATGCAAGCCTAAACCCGATTAATTTCCCTAAATGCCCGATGGTTTAAGTTCTAAAGTAGTCTCAGTTCAATAATTACCAAGTTATCGAGGTTGAACTGTAGCGTTAAGTTGATATGGAAGTCAAAGATCATAATATACATGTCCCTAGCAAATATCATGGAGATACTGTCAAATATTGCCAAATCCAAAACATTCTCTGAGCATGGAAGTTCCAGCTTCCATCATCTCTTCAAGACTTGTTATATGTGTGGGTAAATTCAACTGAAGGTCGCATGTTGAAGATGTTGGCCTGCACTTACAGCCTTCTTCACAGGAGCTGATGAATGCAACTGTGATCTTGTTGGGGAATCCTATGGCTGGTATCTGATTTGTTCCTGTCATGAACTTGAGTACCTCTTGTAATGACAGTTGAGATTCTGAAGTTTCTAAAAACAAATAGAAATCAATTCAGATGTTCATTTTAGTACATGACACAAATTGTCACAAAGAATTTAGTACAGAAACTTGTTTCAACTCCTTCCTTTATTATATACTATATTTGATATTATAGTTGAATAAAAATAGCAGAAGATATACAGTATGCATGTTGGAAGTATTCAACTTTGCTAAAATTCTTATTTAATTGATGGAATCTGTGATTAATGGAGTTATGTGATACAAAGTATTTCACCAAAATGCAAGCAAATATACTGGGTGCAACAAATAAACTATCTACTTTTAGCAGTCTACAGGAAATTGCAAATTAATGACTTGATCTTTAGATCTTTAGTCATAAATATGCCTGAGTTAAATTCTTGGAATTTTGCAAATTCCTTTGCTCTTTAGAGCTATAAGAGAGTTTCTCAAAATGTTTGTTTCAAAAACAGTGAAAACAATACAAACATGTCAACAATTTTTTCTTGAGAAGGAATGAGCAAGAATGGCCAGAGAAGTTTTTGGGTATGATTTCAGGATTTAGAAATTGATTTGTGTAAAGTTATATTGGCGCATTGTGTGCATCTGTATTGTTCAGTGTTTATAACAGGGTTCCTTACTATCTTGACGCTGTATGAACTTAATACCCACCGTGATATACTGACTGTAAAAATTCACAAAAGGCTTTGTAAGTTCTCATTTCAGCATCCTTTTGAGCTTCATTGTTAGAAAACACTACAACAATCATGCTTAAAAGCGTGTCTGGTGTCAGTTCTTCCTGCATGTCTGCTACGAACCATTTATGCATATGCTTGCCATATTGTTTAATAGCATCAGTGACACCAAAAAGTTTCAGCCCGTCAGCCAACTGATCAATCATTGGAATTTTCTTGGCAACACATGCTTTGATAAACATTGATCTAATTGGAAAAAATAGAAACAATTGTATTGACAGCATTAGACAAGGTAGAAATTTCAAAATAGCTTGCAAATGCCCGTTATCATTTTGCAATCTGCATTTATTGAAGGCATCAGCATGGGTAAATTGGTGTTAAGCCCAGTTCTGACAATATATTGAAATGATAGAAAATGCCACATGTATGAGCCAATGAAACAAAATGTGTCCTTCACTTCTTCAGTGCTGTGTATTTACTAGGGCCTCTTTCCTTCAAAAATACATGTGTACATATACGAAGCGGTCCTGGCCGTACGTAATTTCATTTTCGTACGGTAATCACACTTCTTGAGGGCATGAGGTGCCTCATACAGCCAAGTCTGCATTCATCCTATGCACAACATGCACCTCCACAGTATGTTTAATGATGCAAATAGGACAAATATGTCTGCCTTTCAGTCACCCATGGCAGAATACTAAGAAGTTTTGTATCCTTGGAACTATGTAAAAGTTTGCTTCATAATTTGACAACATTTGACACTACAGTTACTGAAATTACTGTGGCTCATTCTAAAACAAATGTTATTGGAAAATTGAATTCCTACTTCCTAAATTCCTGAATTAAAAAAATTTACCAGATGCCTGCATAAAACCAAAGCCCAAAAATATGGTGTTACCGGAGGATTTTGCTCTTGTTTGAAAGTCTCTCCCTTTGAGGAACGCCCCTGTAACCTATCTGTGCCAAAGCATCCATTGTGTCATCCTCCACTAACATCTTTCTGAAATCTGATTCTGTCACTGCATTGTCAAGCTAGAAATGCAAAAAGGAAAGAATTTGACTAATTCTAGAGCAAAACTTGACTTTCTCCCTGATAGAATGGGCAGACAGTTCCAAGCCAAAGTTCAACTTTACATTCAGCCACCTGAGCTTCATTCTGTTACTCCTTCCTTGCAATGCCTTTACACTGTTACCCAGATCTGTATTCACTGCTGATCCTATGGTAGATAATCATTACTGTATGTTTCTTTGCTTGCATCATCATATGCAGGTAAAGGTAAGTGGTGTAAAATCATAATGTGCAGCCAACACAGTCCAGAAGGTGGGGATTCATACATTCCCCATCACATCACATGAGCAGGATGGTTCGGTGTCACAGTCCTAATCAGGGAGCGTGCTGCAGTATCAAAAGCAGATGGGCTGAATTGCCCCTGGAAAAATGTTGATGATCATTTGCAATGCCAGAAAACACCCTTTCACGAAAGCTAAAGGCTTTGTATTTACTATTTATTGTAAGCTTGAAGCCCAATTATAAAATTGCAAGTTATATGTGAGCAATGTTATGGTATTACTGAAAAAATATTTCAAGCTATATTTGACACCCAATTGTCAGTTGTGAAAATTTTACAAAATCAAAACATCATGCAACTTCAAGATGATTAGATTCTTCCAAATCAAAACTTATTGTTTCTACAGACAGACATTAAGTCATATGATTCTCTCAGCCTTGTCAAACAACTGCTTCTTGATGTCTGAAAATTCTAAAGCACTTTTTTTGAAAAAATTGGGATGGGTGGGAGGGGGGGGGCTTGACTTTAGCTTGAAACAACATATCATTTGTCAGTAACACCATAACATTACTCACATGTAACTTGGAAACTGCTACATGGCTACTTGCATGGACTTATGACGATCAGTCTCTTGTTTCCCTGTGCTCTTTGACTTGATGATGGCGCTTCAGTCAACAGAGACACATGATATTATACTGAAAAACCTGGCCCTAATTAGGCCCAGACTTCACACTTCCTACAGTACCAATAAGATAGCGACATTTGTGAAATACTATTGTCAGAGTGTAAATGTGATAGAATTTTCGATTCAATTGAAGAATTGAAAACACTTCCACGGGATTGAGATTCCAAGCCATGATTCCATCATAATTCCATTGATGATTGAAGAAAATAGGGCCTGCTTTTTGCTGTTTCATTATGAGCCCTCTTGAGCAAGGTTTACTGCAGGGATAGAAGGAACTCACCGTCGTAAGTCTACTACTACTTGGATCCAGACTTGATACTTACTGCTTACTGTAGCTACTTCTGTAATACCGTTGTTTTGCAAAAGAATAACTTATTTTCATTTATATTTTTGAATGATGACATTTTGCTATTTCAACTTCAGTAGCGGCAGATACCACATAGATGTTCTTTCTATAGCAGCATGTTGTTTTAATTTGATTTCTCATGTGTGCATGCAAATGATATATTAGAAAAACAACATGAAAGTTTGAGTCTCAGTAAGCTCTCAAGTCAAATTACCTTCTCAGCAACAGATTTTAAATTTCCATCAAGCTTTGAGATGTCAACAGTCAACCCTTCAATGCCTTTGTTGATGTATTCAAAAACCCATCCAGCAAGAAAGTTTGGTGGTGGCCCTCCTTGAGCAATAGAGCTTGACATTAACTGTCCCACCACAGCATAGCTTCCCTCTGACAGTGCAAGAGTGCTATCACATGGGCTATAACCTGCTCCATCTTCAACAAAGAAACGTCTGCGAATTTGCTCAAATATTTCTAGAAAATGAAAATAAAACTTCACAATTCATTACTGAAAACATCAAAATGTCTGAGGGTTCTCCAACAGCTGTTTTTCACATCCGATCTCTTGTGTAAGCAAGCTTTTTTGGAAACTGGCTATAAATGACATCTATAAAGGAATCCTCAAAATGGAAAGAAAACTATTTTGCATATGATGTTTTCAAACCAGCTTTCCAGTATATACTTTGATGCAAGAAAGTATTTCAATGAATTAATGGTAATTCACATACTGTGCACTCATCTGCATACAAACCCTAACTGTTTCCATGGTGGAGTTGGCTGGGGGAGTCTAGGTTTATTTTATTTATTTTTTTCTCCTCGGAGTTGATCTCTGTACCATAGCTCCATAGTTCTATTCACCCTGCCATAATGCTCTCATGCTTGTGGTTTGGTGGGGATGGGTTGTTTGTGCGGGTTTTGGGGGTACTTCAGTTTAAACTTAGCTTTTGATTTTGTTTCCTTTTCTACTATCAATAAGGTGGTTGCAGTAGAAAAACTCTCACTTGTTTGATAATTTTGTTAGATTCCAAATGTTTCTTTTTTCTCCTGCAACCACCTTAAGCTACCATTAATATTTTGTAGAAAATTGTACAGTAAGTGGCATTTGTAGTGAGGACAAGGTGACCTTGTGTCTTTCCTAACTACAAATGTCACATGAATTGTTGATTTTAAAACTTTAGATTGAAAAAAACACACACATACCAGTGAAAAATTCACGTTTAGGACCTCCATCATCAACTGCTGGTTCCCCCAAGAAGACAACCTTCAGACTGCACTCTTTCTTCACCCATGGCCTTTTTTGGGCTTCAACATAATCATCCCATAAATATTTTCTCCTTACATCAATGCGCACAGTTTTCTTATCAACTCTGTTGACAATATCCTTGAGGATGACCTCTATATTACAAGGTGACTCAACCACATCTTCTTCAGAAATAGCAATTTCCCTTTCAGGGTTTCCTGTTGCACTATTCCCTTGCATTTCCAACATCAGATTTGAATATGTGCGTTCTTCTATTGGCATGTTTCTTTCACAGCAAAGGTCAGCATGCAATTCAATGTCTTCCAGAGAAAACATTGAATTGCATGTAGGGCACAGTACTCCTGAACCAACTTTTGCTTCTTCTGTCTTGAAATATTGGTCTACGTCTACAACTTGACAGGGGGAATAATTGCTGAAAGGTTGTATATTGGCAGTTGGTATTTCAACGCAAGCGTTAGATGTGGAAGCCATTGCAATCGTTGAAGATAATTGTACGATCTCTTCCTTATCATCCTGAATATTGCCTGCTTCACTTTTCACAGGAAACGCTGAAAGTTCCAATTCTGTGTCTGTGTCTTCTTCAGAGGTAGCTTCATTGTTTGTTCCGTCTATCCAGTTGAAATCTGTTTCAATCTTTTGGCAGCATCTCAAATAAATAGGGCCTTGACCTGCAATATGTTTAATCATCTTACCGTCCAACCTCCTACTCACTTGAGGCTCTACAATCCTGTTTCCAACAACCCTGACAAAGTCAAACTTCTTGGCATCATGTATTGTAGCTATCTTTGCTGAGAACAGGGTCTGAAAGAGACTTACCATCTCTTCCTCTAAGAGGTCACCATATATCTCAACTGCAGTACCGACAAGCTTGCGAACATACAGCTCTTCACGTATACGACCTCTGGGAACAGCAGACATTTGGGGATCTGGCAGCAGTATAACATCTTTTATTGTTGGTTTTTCAACTTTCTTTGCTTTTGCCTTACTTTGTCTTCTAGACGAGCCTCCAGGTGCAGACCCAGCTCTTCTACCTGGTATAAATCTGTATCTATCAGCATGGGTTGGGTTACTGGGCCTACTTCGGTTGATGTTATTGACGCTTGGAAAAAGTTCATGGATTCTTGCATCCACTGATGAAGGCTGCGCTTGCACGTTCTCTTCCCTAGTGCGTGGATACCTAATATCTCTCCTCGACGATTCAATCACCTCAGAAAGTCGATTGATCAACGCATTGTGCCTTGTCTCGCCGTCCATCGTCTTGAAAGTTGAACGAGCACATGCTCTCATTATGGACTGGCCTCAGTTGGGAGACATGGTTTGACTCACACTGAGACTGAATAACAGTGCGCGCTTTATAAAAATGAACAAGTTTTATAAAAATGAACAAGTTTTATAAAAATGAACAAGTTTTATAAAAATGAACAAGTTTTATAAAAATGAACAAGTTTTATAAAAATGAACAAGTTTTATAAAAATGAACAAGTTTTATAAAAATGAACAAGTTTTATAAAAATGAACAAGTTTTATAAAAATGAACAAGTTTTATAAAAATGAACAAGTTTTATAAAAATGAACAAGTTTTATAAAAATGAACAAGTTTTATAAAAATCGGTGGGATAATGTAAATAAAAGGAAGGAATCTTTAGAAACATGAGAAATGTTTATATTATTAGAAACAACCTTCATATTATAAAAATGAACTTCAATAAAATGCAGGAAGTTTTATGAAAAGAAACGAAAGTATTTTTGACGAAAATGGCGTGCCATAAGCCAACACATGTATCGGAGACTGGAGCTTGGAGCGACGCGACACCTTGATTGAAGAAAGGTAGAAGTAAAGGAGGGTAGACTTTTACGTTGTCGTAGTTTCGCCACTTACCTGATATATCGATGCAAGCAACAACGACTCGTGATCTTGCTGTTGGTTGAGACGGCCACCCAAGCTATTTCAGTGAAAATACCGATGTTAAATTCTTTAAAATTCGAAGTTCTGAGACTTGAAGATAGAAAAAACTAGTGAGTAGTGTTTACAAGAAGGTTTCCCAAGTACAAAATTTTTAAAGACCTGATTTACTCTACAATAATCTTCCAATTTCGATAGTCAACATCGTGACGCCGTCATGACAACCTTATCAACCAGCCACAGCGCGTTGTTCAATTGATATCCGCCCATACTTAGCAGTTGACTTTCCCTCGACTGCAAATGCTGCTCTCTGATTGCTTGCGCAAAAAAGTATCTCGGCTGGCCTCCGCACTCAACAGTCCGACATTTCTATAAGATAAGATGCTGCGCAGCAATGCATACATCAAAATCCAAAAGTCTCCGACAGGGCCGAGGAGAGGGGGGTTAGGGGGGGTCAGAAACCTGGGGCCCATAGCCATAAGGGGCCCATGAATGATAACCCCGGCGGGTGCGCTTCTATATAAAAGTTGATACACAAGCTTGTCTGAAGCTTTCCAAAACATACCCTTTTCACTGACAAAAGACTCAGCAGCTGGACCCTATTCACTGACATTTTATCTCAACATTTCAAACATATATACCCCTATTTTAGAAAATCACTGATGCCCTACAGACTTTTTCTATTAGACCTCAAGAAATTAAGGGCTGAAGTACTCAAAATACTACCAACTATTCAAAATGAAACAGGCATTTCTATGCTTTTTCTAAATTCAACACAACGTAAATACTAACATGGTATGGTTGTATAGTTATTAACTGTACAAGCTTCAGTTTGTTAATTGAATCTAAACAAAACTCTGGTTTTGTACAATCAATGCTGCACATAGAATTCAGGCTGTGCTATGGAAACTATTTAGTGCAATATACACAAATGTTTTGTAAGAAACCGCCTATCAGACTCAACTCTCAGATGACCAAGAAATGAAACACTAGTGCCTAGAAAGTACAACTTAAGAAGCTATCATTTTGACAAAGGAATCCTTGACATATGTTTACTTTATCTTTGCTTGTCTCCTGTATCATATTACTTGGACTTGACTTGCAAGGTACTTGAGTAACGTCTAAACAGCTAGACTTCAAAAACCTTGTTTTGATTTGTTCTCAAGGGCACATGCACACACAGGTAGGCCTTAATTGGACATAAAGATTCTCAGAAACTCGAAATCTGAACAATAATACTTTTTATTTGATTCTTTACACGCCATTTTTATCTGACAAGTCTGTTGTGTGGACATGACCACAGACATTAAACCTAGACAGATCTAGGCGAAAGGTGGAATGATCAAAGCCTAGGCCTAGCCTATATAGATAGAATTCCATATTGGCAGCTTCCTAAATAATGCAACCGAAGAAAATAGATGACTTAGGCCTAACCATCTTACCACTACCAAAATTTATTCAGCATCAGCAAGAACGACTTTTTGGCATCTTCACCACTCTTGGTAAGAAGCAAATAAAAGATAATGATAGTACATACTGTAGATAGGTTCTTCCCGCTCGTTCTGAACTGTAACTCGATGTAACTTTCGGTGACAATCACGAAAGTAACAACAACAACAAACAGGAGGGAGGCATGCGCCGCTCAGATGGTTGGATGATATCGCGAAATTCCTCAAAGTTTGAATCTTGTTTTCGGTAAAACTTCTTGCATCTTTCTTTTTTGATATTACTGCATGAGTAAGGTAAATGATTGTCCACACAATGGTGGATACTTTCTTTACATTATCATGAGGCTAACTCATGCCAGGCCGAATGGCAAGTAATATGCCCCCCTCCTCCCAGAACCAATGTCTTAGAAAACGAAGGAAACTTGGCGTTGAAGATTGTCAACATCAAACATTAAAATACTATAAGTCACTCTGCTTCATACAGTACCATCCTCCTTACTCTATGAGATCTTCTACAGTCAGGGTTGTCAGAATCCTTCACGCTCTCAGTGGTTATCACAACTCTTCCTTCTGAAGATTCGATCGATTTCGTATGCCTTTCATGTGATGCTCGACTGTTCCTAACATTTTGACGTCTCTGATTCTTCTTTGCCGATACATTTCTCTCGAATTCAGCCAAAGCCGCCTTGTCATCTTCATTCAAAGTATATTCATTTTTGCAATCTTTAACTGTCATTGTTACTTTCATTACAACCGAAGTAAAAGAAACTGTTTCGTAGTTTGGCACTGATGTATTATATTGGTAACAATCGCCATCTTTGTGATAAGGTTTGATTATCAATTTTAATTCGGGGTATTTTGACTGGGAATCAAGAGCAACAGGCCTTTTAAATTCTATTGCACCTCTCCCAAGATTTCGCATTCGAATTACTCTACCAATCTTTATTCCATGAGCTCTATCGACCTTGGAATGTACAGCTACATCATCGAACAATCCAACTTCATTGGCAATGCTGACTGATTGCGAAACATGAAGTCCTACATGCTTGGACCTTACACGCCTCAACCTATCTTTTGAAAGACCATCAGGTGAATTATTAAGCATTGTGAAAATTGTGGATTTGTGAACCTCTCCCACTTCAGGTACATTAACAGTCAACTTTGATTTTGTTTGACTCTTTTCACCTACTTCCTCTTCCTCATCTTCATCAATTTCATTAACAACGTGCCTTAGGTGCAGCGCAAGATCAGGATATTCCTCGACGTAGCTTTCAGGTTCAAAAGACACTGTCTCCGCAATTGGAATGCTTTGATCCAAACTATCTGCTTCTGCTTCCGCATCCTCAGTCATGAATTCGTTACCTGCCCACATCGCTTCATGCAGCCGTTTTTTTGTCGTCGCTGACATCGAATGTGGTGCAAAGAACCAGCTGTTTGAGGGATCCTCATGATTTTCATTATCTGGCACGATTCCTACCGTCCGTAGATCATCTTTGCACTTGCTCAGGCCTGTTTCCCATGCTCGAGTGAGCTCAGCATCTGATGGAAAATCCTGCAGATTTGGAATTTCCGTTGGCTGGTTATGACCTTTCTTCCATATGTTTTCTCCTTTCCTGTGTTTCCGTTGGTTTTCAGGGCCTTGTGAATCGGCAAATATTGTTTGGAGGTGTTGCATGTTGCTAACATTTCTGAACATATCTGTTATTGTGTAGTTATGCTTATTAATGGTGAATGATCCATTTGCAGAAAAAAATTCCTCGCATACGTCGCTTCCAAGTCGCTGAAAATGAACGGGATGACGGGGAGCAAAATCTCTTGAGGCTTGTATGAAGATAGCTACATGATGGCATGATAGGGAAACATCCAGAAATGTTTCTCTTGAGAGGAAATTCTCTTTCAGTGAAAGATTCTTTTCTCTGAAAACCCATAGGCGCCATATTCTCAAAAAATTGCAAACATATGATGCATTTTCAATGCGCTGTGTTAGTGTGGCTTCCAAGGAATAAAAAATCTCCACGTATTTCCAGACCATATATAAGTAAAGACGTGTCCCGACGACATTCTCTTGTGGCTGAATTGCTCCAGAATCGATTCTTGCTAAACAGTCTCTGACCTTCGGGAAGAGCAGCCTCTGCGCGCTTTCCCAATTCATTCGATCTCGTCGGTCAACATCACTTTGTTGTAGGCCATGGTCAAACTTCGTAAGATTTGCATTGTCAATCAGCAGCTGTAGATGATTACCGTGACAGAGGTTACCCCCAAGATTCAAAATGCGCGATGGATGTAATAAATGGTTAACCAATTTCTTGCTGTTGTGGATGAAATCTTGGTCTGATAACCCTTCAATTACTTTCTTTCCATTTTTGAGGGCGATGCTGCCACTCATCGTAAAATTTTCATGCTGGATGCCAAAACGATCACCTTCTTTTGACGTTGCGTCTTCCATGTGCAACTTTCGCCGCCTTGAATCGCCATCTGAGGCATGGCCAACAAGAGGACCAAGGACTGGCAACAGATGTCGATCATACAGTACTTGAATTTCATCCCATTGCCTTCTTACCATGTGATGGTCGAATTTGTTGCATACGGCTTGAAGGAGAGCAACCAAAGGAGGCAACTCGGGGTGTATTGGGTTGATTAGTATGACTCTTGCATGACCAGCAATTGTGTTTTGTTGGAATGCTTCAACTAATCGCTCATACGCGTCTTCTTTGTCATCCACAACGTGCACAAAATTTTCTCTACAGTCATGATTCTTTGACTGGCCACACCATCCCCATCCTTCATTTCTCCTAGCATCCCACTCTACTTTTGCAATAATTGCGGTTTCGTCCTCGGCTGTCTCCACAAGCACATCTCCATTTATCTTCTTCTGTTCTTTAATAGATGCATAAACGCTTGCCAGGTGACTGAAAACACGATCAGAGATATTCTCAGGGTGATAACTGAAGAGATGTTTTCGCTGGGTTTGTCTTTGTGTGTCATCTGATGGCCCATCCAAGTTTTTGGCAAGGACACGAGCTGCTCTTGGGCCACCTATTATCCTCAAACATGTGTAAATTTGCTTCGTGAATTTGTTGTACCGTGGTGATTTTCTTCGGAAGTTTCGAATGATGTTGGCTATGAATCCCAATACTTTTGACTTTCCTTCCAATAGCCCCTTCTTGTGAGCCAAATTTAAGTCGTAGATAATTGCTGAAACATTACCTCTGTTGACACTTTCTGTAAACTTTGAGAGCAATGTCTTCTTTGAAGCATGGAGTCTAGCTAGTCGCTTACTCAGGGTATGTATCTTTAGTCTTTGCAAGTCATATTTTCTACGGTAGTGTAAGATCTTCTGTACCTTATGGTTTTCCTTCAAAAAACGACTGTTCTTACAAGATTTGTTGTCAAATTTTTCCTGCTTGTTATCCTTAATTGATCGCTTGACTCTCTTTTGAAAAGACTCGTCTTTTACCAGATTAGTGCAGCTGGAGCAAATTTGTGTCTCTGGATGGTGTATGATAAGGCTGCATTCTGAACTCCTTATGGTTCCCTCTATCATCTTTCCACTAAGTTTCCATGAAAATTTTGGCAAAGAATACCATTTCACTTTCCCTTGGCTTGTACCCTCGTTATAAGTAGACTTTAAAGTTTGCAATGAAAAGTGTTCACCACCAACTTTAATGCTGTCTCTGTATAGACCTAGACATGGCTTGTTGTCTTGTTCGGCTAGTCATTGTTTTTTAGCTCTCTTGGTGGGGGCGATAAAGCCCTCTAGGCTAGTTTGTTGGCACCTTTTTCTGTTCTGGCTGCTTGAGCATGACTTGATGTGGTTTTCAAAATTAGCCTTGAAGCTCCCACGATCTGGAAGAAGATTAATCAGCTGGTTGCAGAACTTACACCTACACTTGGCAGTTGATGTTCCTTGACTAATTTTGAGAAGTTCAAACTTCCCAGGGAACTTATCCTCGATCTCTTTGTACCTTGATTCGGTCAAATCTTCCGTTGTCACTGACTGTAAAGCTTTTGGTGCACTTTGCAGAAAGGCGTGAGTATACTGCTGATGGCTGGGGGTCTTTATGTGTGCCTTTAAATTTGACATTGCTTTCGTTGATGGCCCGGGCTCTATGTACCTTTCTTTCTTGAAAGAGCAGGGTTTGCACAAAACTTGCATTTTCCCGCTTGCCACGCGTTTGAGCTCGAAGATCCCATTAGGTGCAACTTTATCTTGATAAATCTTTTCGAGGGATTTTTCATAATACTTGATGCTCTCTAAATTTTCAAACTTTGATGATGAAGAGGCTGCGTCGATTTCTTTGTTTTCAGATTCATTCTCTACCTCAATCAAGTTGATTGTATCTTTTGCAGACTCTAAGAAGGAAGAGCAATCTCTCTTTAAGTTATTTTTGAAAACCAATGTGGTACTTTCTATTTTTGACAGCTGAAAATTTCTTCTTTGCTTTTATTTCATCACTGGTTAAAAAATTTTCCTGTAAAGATTTCTCAAATCATTAACTTCGTTTATGGCTGCTTACCTACTTACCGGATCACCGTTGGGGAGAGCACTCTTCAGATGGTTTCTCGTTGATAAGGGTCATGCAAGGGAGACAGGGCAACATTGAAAATATTTCAGAGACAAGTAAAAAATCATTTTATGATTATTCATTCCTGCTATCTCGTTTATAATACTGTATGTGAATATTTGGTTGTAAAAAAGCCCCACAAGGGCTCATTGAGGAACACCAGAAAAATAACACTTAAAATGTGAGTAAATCTGAAACCTTCTCCATAATGTTTTCAACAAACAGCACTAGAAATTAGTTCATATATTCATCATAATTTTGCGTAACAGTAAAGACGAATCTCTCCATAAGAGCACTCCCCTCCCACGTCCACTGGGGCGCAGTCAATTTGTAGCAACAGTTCAAGCCATTCTTAAAAGCAATCAAGCAGAATTCCTGCTTAGAAGTGTTTAAATTTACAAACCATCGAGCTTTATTGACTTTCTCTCCTTGTCTTGACTCACAGATGACGTTGAAGGTATTGTTGTTTCAAGTGCATGTTTTGCTGGAGCACATGAACAATATCCACAAAGAAAGCTCCCCTTTTCAGAAAGAAATTCTTCGCAGTCATCGCAACCACCACACTTTCCCCTTGCTTTCCCCCGACAATCTTTGTTCGTCGACATCACTGATCCCAAGCTCTTAAACCATGCTTAAACCTGCAATCCCGCTTTCCTTTTCCCGCGCTTCTTACAGAGCCTCGAATCGGAAAAGAGGTTGTTGCATCCTGGTCGCTTTTGCATGAAAGATGGCGATCAGGCCTGAGTCATATTGTGCCGATTTCTTGAGTGAATTCTATACTGCAATGAAGTTACAGCGCAGTTGGTAAGATGTTTTTGTATGGAGATGCCTCCAACTTTACAACTTTGAGTAGCAGGATGTGTTTCCCATCAGTCAAGGAAAACCGAAAGCATACATTACAGAATGGGGAGCTGAATCAAAATCACACGGTTGACCAGAAGATGAGAAGCAAAACACCCACTAAACAACGAGTAGGAGGAGGAAGTTGTTTTCCTGCCGAATAGAGAGGTAACTCAGTCAGAGTAAACCAACTTGTTATTCCTTTTTGTCACCTAGCAAATCATAATGTGGTTTTCTTATTGTGCAATATTTTCTGAGATGGAGTTCTCCCAGTGTTTAGTTCACTGATCTACTTTTGGTCACTAGATATTCCCAATTATCATCCATCGTCCTAAAATGGCTCTTTTCATAGCAATGCTAAAGCATTTACATGTTGACTTGAAAGAGGTTAATCACACTCTGCTTTAGATTCAACCATAATAAAAAGAAAATCTGTAATAATTTTTATGACTTTGATAATCAAATCATTCAACATCAAGTTTATTATGCACCTCATGACTAGTGATTACTTGGAAGTATTTGGTTTAATCAAGGGGCTTTTTTAAAAATCACTGACAACATTGTAAAATAACCCCCCTTTTTCTAAATTCTAGGTCCTAGGATTTGAAAAATTTTCCACCCCTTTCTCAGTGAATTTACAGACAAGCTTGCGTATCACTTTTTATATAGAAGCGCACCCGCCGGGATGATAACTGAGTTTTTTCGAAATAAGGCTCAAATGAGGGTCTCTAGACCACGGCCAGTGCTAATAGGGGGCCCATCGATCAATAATTTCTTCATCATAATGCTTCAAAAATCAAGAAGAAACTGAAAGCAATAGTTACAACGTTTTCTTACAAGCGGTAGAAGTTAAATACATCTTGTAAACCATTGAATTTTACCAGATGAGCTAGAAAAAATTCCCGAACATTCATAAGACCAAGAATGTTAACGGATTTGAACGATTCAGATTCTTGTTAAAAAGATGAAAGACCAACAAATTTTATTGATTTTTCCAACATTCTTATAACGCACTGAAAAAAAGGAAAATTTGACTTCACTGACTTTTTGGTTGCAAAGTGCTAGACAGGAGCCTAAAACATGACTAGCTTGTTATATGATTTTACGATTGTATCTAGAAGCGGAAATAGTGACCAGAGCAATTCTAGCAACCTTACTTCTAAAAATTTTTCCGGGGGAGCATGCTCCCGGACCTCTCCCTAGGTGGGTGCGCTTCTGGCGCACGGGTACTCATAACTCATTTGACAAAGGGCCCATGCTGCATTCTGACCCGGGGCCCATAAATTTTCTCCGCGGCCCTGGTCTCAGATGGGTTGCTTTGAGAAGCCTTCAGCAAATTAGCTTGGTTGTATTTTTGCACATGATACTTCGATTTGAAGCATTCAGTGCCGATCTCTGGTTAAAGGGCATGTGTCGTGAACCTGATTGGCTAATGTAATACAATCGTCTCTTTTGTTTAGAACAATGCACGGGATCGAGGCTGAATTTTTACGGCAGTAAGAATTCATGAAGCAGAAATGAAAAGTCACGAAACAATGAAGTTCCACTCCAAACGTCTTTGTTGTATTAACCAATTGCCGACGCGACATATGTCCTTTAAAATTATGCTAAGATCCAATGAAAATATATGTGAGTCATTCCAAGCGCAGAAAAAGATTGGATCATTGAGATGTGTAAAGGACATTGATTTCCATTCTATAAATTGTACGTAGTTTACGGTCCATCCACACTTGTTGTTCGACACTTTTCGGTCCGATACATTTGGATTTAATACGTACACTTTGATTGCTCTCAAAAACCTAGGACAATAACCTTGTATATATTTTCCCACTGGTACTAGATTGTTGCATTTCCTTTAAATTCACAGTTGAGGCTGGACGCCCGGGAGGTTTACCTGACTTTCATCTTTTTTTTTGAGAGTGTGTGCTTCAAGAAATAATCCTTTCATTCGGCCTCGGAATTTTTCCCGCCAAATGACTGGCAGCTTCAGAGAAGATCCGCACAAAGTATACTATTCCTGACGTAAAAAATACCATGCATTGAAATTCAATGAAAGAGCGAACAGCTGTCAAAAAATACCCCTTTTGACAAACAGCTCCTGAAAAACTGATCACTCCTTTCTTTCGATATCCTGCGTTAGAAAGAAGAGGTGAAAATGATACCCGAAAGGAATGCACATCCTGTCAGCAAAATATACTAAGTTTCTGTTTTGGCCAAATTTGATTTTCACGCAATCTAAAATCTTTGCATGCCTGCAAAGGAACAAAGGACTCCAGGCGACCTCTGCTATGACTGAATTTCAAGAGACATGAAAAAGAATGAAACGTAAATTTAGAGCTTGCATAAATATCCTTTAAATACGACCTAAATCAATCAATAAAACGTACATACTGTTTAGAATCGATACGTGTGCCTAAGACTTATGTACAGCAACTTCAAAACAAAATTTACTAATGCAGTGCACTGTTGGAGAAAACAGTTTATAAACTATAAACAAATAGTAAATGAACATTAACAGCACATAATACCCTTTCAAACTGAGTTAGGTTAGGAAATGATATTGTTCAACCAACTATCGTGACACTGGAACGCAGTTTTAAAGTAATGAAAAATTTTGTATTTTAAGCACCAAAAGATTCACCTTTGTCTTTACAATCTTGACGCAAACATTGTGGTGCGACAAAGTCACTAATATGTAGGCCTCTTTGTCAAATACGGCATATACATAAATCTTTCAGAATGGTTGCACGAATGGTTAGTGCTGTTAGTGGAATTTTCGTTTCATTTCGTGGCTTGACAACGGCTTCAGGTACATCTTTTATATCTTGATTATTTTCAAAAATACAGCATCCATCACTCCATCAACCAACTTTGAGACTGTGACGTCATCAAATTTATAATCAACAACCAAATAGCCTACAGATTTCTGCTTATCATCATATTATGGGCCTTCATAAAATATGATTTTCTTCAAGATTGTACAGTTTTTCCATGATTGATTTAGGATCTAGGAAAACTGAAACTTTTTCGAATCTTTTCGTGAATTCTTGCAATGAAAGAAAAGTGTCGCAATTCTGAAATAATCAAGATATCAAAGATTGCCACAAGGTACCTAAAGTTTCTTTCAAGTCACCAAATCAAACGAAAAAATGTATCAAGTGCCTACTGTGAAAGCTCTATTAAGCCCCCCTCTCTGGTAAGCCCCTTCCCTCTGAGTTTGAATTTAAAATAAGTCCCCTTATCTATAAAGCCCTCCCCCACTCATATCAAATTCCAGAATTTACCAAATGTCCTCCAGTTACTGTACTAAACAAGCTCGCATGTTAATTTTGATATGGTTTGGAATAAAAACTGTGGATTGAAGGATTAAAGGACATATGTCATGTTAGCAATTGGTTAATACAACAAAGAAGCGTTGAGTGGAATTCCATTGTTTTGTGACCTTTCATTTCTGCTTCATGAATTTTCATTGCAATGAAAATTCAGCTTCAATCCTGTACTTTGTAATAAAGAATAGAGGGAATTGTATCGTGTGTACCAATCAGCTTCATGACATATGTACTTTAATGTATTTGACCCTTAAAATTCAAGCTATCAAATATATCCTCATCATTTGATTTTGTGAATTCACCTCTTTTCTAATGAGCCCCCTTTCTATTAAGCCCCCTCTAGAGCGTCCAAAATTAAGTGGCCCCCGGATGCTTAATAGAGCTTTACGGTATGTTAAGAAATGTAAGAATGTTTTAATGTTCCAGGAGAGTATAAGCAAATTTATTCACGGTTTGAATAATCATTGTAAAGATTACGCAAATAATTCGTAAAATTGCAAACCCTTCGTGTCACTGAATCTGAACTTAATTTTTGATCCTTTCTCGGGGTTTTTGTATGCTTTATTTCATGTCAGTAATTAGTTATTAACCAAAAATCGCCTCCCTTACATTGCTTGAAAACGGTCAAAAATGTGCTGTTCAGTCTGATACAGATCTTGACATAAAGCCAGAGTTCAGATAAATGTCAAAATTTCCTACGGCTGACAATTTCGTTACTTAGACCTATCCTGTACACTTAGAGAGAAAAGTGAGCCACATACAAACTTTTCACCTGTGTTATACTGCATTCACACTGACAGAGTTAAACCAGCTTTATCTAAACCAGTTTAAATTTCAACCAATGAAATGGCTGGATTCCTTGGATTGACCAATCAGAAGGCCTTATTCAAAAACCTGGTTTAGTTTAAGCTGGTTTAACTTGCAATGTGAATGGGGCATCAGGCTGCTCTTTGAAACAAGATTCGATTACTACGGGACGTTGGGGGGAATGACTTCTCAATTCTGTGACTCAAAACAAAAATGATGAAGTTAGACGTGAATAAAATCTCGGCAAATCACTCCCTTCGTACACTTTTTACGAAAATCCTTTTGTTTCCTAAGAAAGCCCTAAAATCCTCTTCAAAGCCATTTTCCTTATAAAACGCTTTTTGGGATGATAGCACACCCCTTGAGTAAGACATTTCAAGCCAGACTGTAGATCTTGACGGAAAAAGGAAGGATGACCAAATAGTTCGGGAATCCTCATGCAGCACTAACAATGACGTACTCACTCCTAGAACTCGAGTGGGGGTAACAGCTAACACGCGATCGATAAGAACGTTGCCAACTTATAAACTCACTATGTATAATTCCTCGTAGTCTCAATCATACTGCAGTTCTCGCGTGAATTCCACAGTATAGTTTCGCATTAACTACTCTAATAGTCCCAACGTTAATTGAGCGTGAACACATGGAGCACTTGGCACAATTCTTATGAATAACTTGTCCATCGATATCACAACGCTCAAACTGGTATGCTGGTTTATCACAAACGAGACATGAACTTACTGGCGATGCTACCTTGAAAGATGTCGCATTTCTTGTCGGCAACTTGGAAACTTCTGTCGAGCTGCTTCCTGCTTTGGTTGATTGGCTCTTGAATGCCGGTTTTGGAATCTTTGACGATGCACCACCGAATTTCTTATCAAGAATGGGTTTGTCCTTCACAGGCGGTGGCTTCGGCTTTACCTTTGGCTTTTCAATCTGAAATGATACGGATGCGAATTCAGTTCAGTCCATTTCAAAATATACAAGGAGGGCCCGTCAACCAGGAATGACTGCTTTTCAGAGGATCAGAGCGAAATCTAGTTACAACGTTATGAATGAAGTTACTGGGTCTGGGTCACGTACCTGTTATCTCTAAATTGTTGCCCACACGTACCCATTGTGTTTTGTACTCTTGAAAATCCATCGATATATCTGTTATCTTACTGTGATACGGCCTGTCAATAAAACTGCCAAATCGTCATTTCGAAAGAAGTTTCTTTACTTTACGTGACCAAGCTCCTTTAAATAAAACTAATTGCAAGTCCAGATTGGTAGGTTTGCGTAAAGGTGCCCAGCCCTTCAGCAAAAGAAACAGTGTCCATAACAATTCTCAGCCATTCAAGACATTACTTATGGGACCTTGCCGATGATGGATGATACGAGATGGCAGTAAACTCCAGTAACATCACACCTCTAAGTTCCTGTAATGAAGCACGGAGCCTCTCTGGGTAAGTGCCTGCATTGATTGTACCCATTTTCAGGTGTTTTTTTTACAGAGGGTGGGTAATGTGAAGCAAACAAACGTCTTTTGAAAAGTTAACTTTGCATTGTTTAGGTAGGCCACATCACACGTAGATTTTCCACTATTTTCACCAAATGAAAGTGTTATGTTAAGTCGGATCTCCACTAGGCGGAAAGACGTTGATGCGGAAGAATTTCCGGCTATCTAATTAGCCAATCGAATTGTTGCCGCAAAAAAATGTCGCGCTGTGAAAAGTAGGAATACGTTCTACTTTTTGCGGCTCAACGTTTTCCGCATAGTGAAGATTCGGCTTTATCTATGTTTTCTTTGCCTATAAAATGCGACGAAAGTCACAAAAATACCTCAGTATTTCTGCTATAAAGCAAAATTCAATTTAATCAAATTCATCCAGTAAGTTAGGTAATAAGATTGTCAAACGTCTAAGTTTTTGTCGCACACCCGGTGTAAATGAATAATAATCAACTCAGCTAGTAGCTGGAAAAGTGAACATACCTCTGGTGGAGAGAAAGAATTAGTTTGTTCATTCACAGTTTCTTCATCATCAGCATTCCTCTTGTGTTTAGCATTTGCAATTGCAACCCAATCTGGTAACTTCTTACTGACTGTAAACGATTCCTCTGTATGTTCACTCTCTTTGTCTTCTTTGGGAAAACTTTGATCCATACTATTGGACTTAGACATACCAGATGGTGGGTTTTGTTTTACGGCTGATAATGACTGACTGCGTTGTATCTGAGTTGGGCGTAGGTCTGCACTACGAATATCATCCTTCTCGTTAATCTCAAAGCTTATGTTTTTGCTCGAAGTTTCTTTCAACTCGACTTTTTCAGCATTAAACTTGACTTCTTTCTTGACGTCGATCTTCGATTGTTCATCGTTTGATTTCTCTTTGCTTTCTGACGGCTCTTCGCTTACCCTTCGCGTTCTCGAAACAAGCGCATCGAACGGTTTCGTATTTGTTTCGCTACTGGATGACAAGGATCTTGTCTTGGAGCCTTTGCTTTTATCTTCTGTCTCACTGCTTGATGAGACTGACTTTGCTTTCGCATTTTTCTGGCTTTCAAATACACTAGGACCTAATTCATGTTTTTCGTCTGCCTCCTCTACCTTCTTAGCCTCCTCCTTCGTGTCAGCTTTACTGTTCTCTGGAGCCTTCTCTGTTTTCCCATCAATTAAATCAAGAATTCCTAAAACTTTGATGTTCTCTACAGAACCTATAGCAGATGACGATTCGCCTTTATTCTCATTAGTGCCTGTTTCTTGGCTTGAATTGAAGACATTGGTTGCATCATGCTCGCTTGTTTTCCAGCTTGACTTGCTGAGTGATTTTTCCAGAACAGTGTCTTCTTTTTTCAAACTTGTGCTGCTCCTGGTTTTTTCACTTGACGCAGCTTTTTTCTCGAGACTCGTGTCACTTTTTGACGCAGCTAGATGTTCCCATGAACCAAATTCATCATCCGTTCCAGCACCCAATTTATCTGGGTCAATTCGTGGCTTCTCTTCGCGTGGCGTTTTTATAATTTCTATATCGCTAAGATCGATTTTAGGCGCAGTTTCCTCAATTGATAAATCGAGTTCAGAGTTCTGTTTTGGAGATTCTGATTTTAATGGTTTCTTTGGGACTAATGGTGAAGGTTTCTTCTTATCGTTCGATGATTCATCCTTTGGTTCAACTTCTGAGGCTGCTTTTAAATCTGGAATTGATTTCTTTTCAGCTTTTGCAGGAAGAACCTTTGGAGATGGCGCTTTCTTGGGTTGCGGCTTCTCAGCAACATCTGTCTTTGAGTTAAACTTTGTCGGTTTCCGCCTCCCTTTCGGAGCGAGGCGAATCTTATCTTGAGTTACGTTCTGTTTGCTAATGTTCGATATTGCAGCAACTTCTCCCAAATCATCCAAGGATCGCGATGTATCTGAAATAATGAACAAAGTCAGTGAGAGAAATTTCCTTTAAAACTTACAGGGGAATTCAAAATATACCAAGTAGTTGTTGTGAAGCTGCGTATCTCAGCGCCAAGCGCTGGGATCGCAGAAATAAGGCAGACTTAATCGAGTCTGCAATCCCTTGTCATGACGCCCAAGTGGTGAAGTCCTACCGCGTATACCGGGCATCAGAACCAGTCCGCCTGACCGTTCAGGCTGCAAAGTCAGAGGATACACCACCACGCCACAATACCTTCAAATGTACAGTAAACGTTGGATGGTCTTTCGACTTGCAATCATCCGTAAAACTACCGATTCTCAGACTGCGTTCACACGATGCCGGCACATTTTGAAAACGATGAAAATTCGACGGATAGGCCTCCTGTTCACACGAAAACGGCACATTTTTTGCCGGTAGATTTTGAAAACGGTAGATTTTGAAAATGGAACTCTAACCGGCACATTTTGGAAACGGCATCGTGTAAACACTTGAAAATGGCGAAAACAGAACATTTTAGCCGTTTTTAGAATGATACTGGTCGATTCTTAGGGTTTAGGCACACTTCTTTGGCATCAAAGTCTTGCAACGAGTTTTTGGCGTCTAATTTCCTACCGTTTTCAAACTGTTCCGGCATCGTGTGAACGCTAGCTCAAGTTTTGCAGCCGACAAAGGTCTCCAGGGCGATCGGCTTTTTAAAACATGCTAAAGCTTTTCTGCCTCTGGCAAGTTTGAAAACTCTTTACACAGGTATTGTTGAGCCCCACTTTCGATACTGTTGTTCTGTATGGGGTTGTGCTGGATCTACATACATCGACCAGCTGCAAAAGTTACAAAATCGTGCTGCTAGAATCATTACAAATAGCAGCTTTGATGCCTCAAGCAGACCACTTATTGCAAAGTTGGGCTGGCAGACCATTGAAGAGCTCATTAGCAATGAGTCTAAAACAATGGTCTTCAAGTCGCTCAATGACTTGGCTCCACAATACCTGTGTAACCTCTTCACAAAAAACTCAGCATGCTCCTCCCGCAACCTCCGGAACACTGAGACTGATTTGAGATTGCCAAAGAAAAGGTCTGCTAATGGGCAAAAATGCTTTTCTTTCCGAGGTGCTAAAATATGGAATAGCCTTCCTGCTGAGTCAAAGACAGCATCCTCCCTGAATAGTTTTAAGAAACTGATAAAGGGTTGATTTTTCATTTCTATTGTATATATTGTATAATTTTAAATAGGCTTTTAGGTTATGGTTTTTTTATTCTAGTCATATTTAAGTTTAACTGTATGCTGTAATTAAGTTTTTACCGGAGGGCCCCTTGAAAAACGGCTTCTGCTGAAGGGCTACCCTCCTTAAAAAATTCAAATATGAAATATGAAATAAATATGTCACAATTTTCACCATTTTCAAAATGTGTCGGCATCGTGTGAACGCAGTCTCAGTAGCAGGAGTTGAGAAAGTTGAAAGGTACATTTATCGGGTGACCAAAGAAGAACTTCATGAACTAAACCATAACTAGCTCTACTAACTCAAGATTTATTAACAGCTTTGCATCGCCGCTTAGTAGAAAGAGTTATCTGTCGGCAGATGACACAAATTTCAACTGAGATGCATATCAAAGAAACTGCCAAAATTGTATTTCATATCTCTTCTTCCCAACTACCTGCTAGTCTTAAAAATAACTTTCTGTTATATTGGTCCCTAATCATTCAAATTTCACTCAAAATGATTTTGTCAATAGGATTATTTCCTAGGTTCATCGGTACGCATTTTTTATACCTGGCGAGTCAAGAAAATCTTTATGCGTTTGACGGGCTATGGAATAAACAGTATGTGACCGATATTCAAAACTAAAATGTTAATCTATCAGTCAAAGGCTAACTTAGGTGAGAAAACTTTGTTTGGTAAAATCACATATGTCTAAGACACAAAAGTTAGAAAAATGTCTGTGAGGTCTCGCGATTTGACTCAGCTTAATGAGGCTATAAATAGCGATCTCAGTAAATTGGAGACTTGGCTTCAAGGAAATAAGCTTTCGTTGAATGTGGCAAAAACTCATTCAATGCTCATATCCACCAAGCAGAGACACAACTCTCTCAAAAGTCGAAATGAAGCCTTGGTACTGAAGATACGCGACAATGAACTCGAAGTTGTTCAAAAGGCAAAATACCTTGGAGTGCAAATCGATTGCTCTTTAGATTGGAAAGAGCAAATTAAGGCAGTTTCTACAAAGGTCTCCAGGGCGATCGGCTTTTTAAAACATGCTAAATCTTTTCTGCCTCTGGCAAGTTTGAAAACTCTTTACACAGGTATTGTTGAGCCCCACTTTCGATACTGTTGTTCTGTATGGGGTTGTGCTGGATCTACATACATCGACCAGCTGCAAAAGTTACAAAATCGTGCTGCTAGAATCATTACAAATAGCAGCTTTGATGCCTCAAGCAGACCACTTATTGCAAAGTTGGGCTGGCAGACCATTGAAGAGCTCATTAGCAATGAGTCTAAAACAATGGTCTTCAAGTCGCTCAATGACTTGGCTCCACAATACCTGTGTAACCTCTTCACAAAAAACTCAGCATGCTCCTCCCGCAACCTCCGGAACACTGGGACTGATTTGAGATTGCCAAAGAAAAGGTCTGCTAATGGGCAAAAATGCTTTTCTTTCCGAGGTGCTAAAATATGGAATAGCCTTCCTGCTGAGTCAAATACAGCATCCTCCCTGAATAGTTTTAAGAAACTGATAAAGGGTTGATTTTTCATTTCTATTGTATATATTGTATAATTGTAAATAGGCTTTTAGGTTATGGTTTTTTTATTCTAGTCTTATTTAAGTTTAACTGTATGCTGTAATTAAGTTTTTACCGGAGGGCCCCTTGAAAAACGGCTTCTGCCGAAGGGCTACCCTCCTTAAAAAATTCAAATATGAAATATGAAATATATAGGGGTTTGTATGGGAATCGAGAATTCCACGTTCCAATCTGGTCCATGATTTACGAAGCAATGAAATTCCACATTGTCACTTTCAGAACAAGGATTTCAATTTCAATAGCAAGTAAATCATGGACCAGCTTGGAATGTGGAATCCTCGTTCCCAAACTTGCCTTTTACAATCATTTTCCTAATTTCTGGGTCTAAATGATGACTGATATTACGAAACAAAATTTTCTCATCTAAGTTAGCCTTTGACTGATGGATTAACATTTCAGTTTTGCATATCGGCCTCATACTCGTTATTCCATAGCCCGCCAAAAGTGTTGACTCACCCGATATAAGAGATTTGGATCAGATCACAGTACTAAAAGTTTCTTCATTCAACATGAACATGCTCGCATTTTAGATTTCAAGTACTCAAAGTCTTTTGACTTGTTCCTTATATTCTAAATGCATCAATTATCATGCGGTCGCCAACACTGCCGGAGATATATTTCTTGATATCTAAAACATCATATAGAGATAAACAATGTTCAAGCATGTTCACAGTTCAGAACATGAAACGATTACTTAATTTTACTCAAGGATAATGGTCCGTTGACATATTTGCTATAAAAAAATCCTTGAACTTTCTTACAACTTCTCAGGCATAGTAGTGAAGTTTTTTAAAATTTTGGTCATCTTAGTACTAGTTTTTTGAAACCAGCTCCTTATATAAAGAAGTGTATGAATAAAAACAGTTTCAACTAACTATGTTGGCTTGGGGACAGCTCGATATCTCCAGTAAGCGAAACCTGGAAGAATGAATCATCCGCTAAGGATTTGTTTATCGTTGCAAGCTCTTCTCTTTCCTGTGCATTTATCTGTCCAGCCGAATCTGCTTTTGCTCGTAAGTGATGAACAGGTGACACTGGTTCACTTGAACTTTCTTTGTTCTTCGATCCTTTTAATTTTCCTTTCCACGAGGATCGAATTTTTATTTTTCTCTCAAAGAATCCTGCGATTCCATGAGATTCACGCTGTAAGAGATGAACATAATTATCTAACAATTATTATCTACAAAAATTCCCTTCAAGAAACCTTTGAAAACGTGCTTAAAGGGTTTGTTTCATCCAGCATTCCCTGCACGCGTGGTCCCTTCGTTAGCCTTTGTTGTCGCCACTTTCACTGCCCATGAAAATGGCGACAACAAAGGCCAACCAAGAGACGCAACGTGCAAGGGATGCTGGATGAAACAGGCCCTTTAAACTTCGAGCAAGTACCCCTAATATGTTTACCTCACAGCGATTTTGTTCTATCAAAGCTTAAAAAACTAAAACTAGCAATAACATTAGTTAGTGAGTGCAGCGTTTTGGGGAATGGGAAGAAACTACACAATCATATGGAACGGAAAATAGCAGTAAAAGGCGTTTTTCATTCAGTTTTCAACAAAATCCCTCAAAAGTCCGTAAACATCCTTTGTTCTGAAGAAAGCTCGTACATTTTTTGAATGAGTGAAATGCCCCCCAACTCTGCCAAGTAAAGATAGTTTGCAACCGCAAAATTGAAGCTGCAAGAACAATATCTCAGACCCAAAATGCAAAATGAAATTTCTGATTACAATACAAACTCTCGAAAAGCTTTATTATCTGTGATATCTCTCCCAGTGAAAACATGGTAAAATGGAAAGGAAATTGTACACAAACTCATAATTGGATCACAAGCTCAAGGTCCAGAATGTTGATATTGATAATTGACACTAACGCCATCTTACAATTGTTTTTAATCTCATTCCGCCCAGTAGTCCGCTTGGTGCATTGAATTGAATTGGTGTTACCTCAAATCGACAGAGATGAAGATATCGCATCTTGCTATTATTTTGATATATAATGCAGCTAACGCTGCAATTAATATAATTTAATTCAACTATGCCACTCATAGCAGAAAACGACACAAGGTCATCGAGTTCCCGCTATAAACCAGCTCCATTGTCCATTTTCGATGACTTGAGCATGCTCTAGCACGTGCTATCCTTTTGCGGGGATGAAAAAGTCTTCGCCTTGCATGAATAACGTATTCAGGGGCGTATTCAGGGGGATTCCATTCTCCGAAGAATACACAGTACATGTGATTATTGCCAGGAAGGAGAACAAAAGGGAATCTTGCTTGTTGTTTTCACTCGTTTTTGCAGGTTTTCGGAGGGGGCTTTCTGCAGAATATCACCCATGCCGAACAGGAGGAACAACAGCCGGGTAAATTACTGAATCCTTATTCTTGGACATATGGGGAATAAAACAAGACAGTTAACAACAACATTACTTTGATATTCATGGAGCAGCATTTTGCCAACGCCAGGCCTTGTTATTGATTCATCTGGTATCAGATAAAAGCCTTTAGCAGATTAAAGTCGATAAAAAAGAATTTGTCTAATCAACTATCATGAATACTTATATGGTCTAAAAGCTGAAACAAAAAGCAGCAACAGTGAAACTAATTAAACTTTAAAGTTGGGATTAGTTGAAGCAAGTGAAAACAGTTTACGTAACTAACATGGTTTTAATAACTTCCAGTTTCTGAAGGAACCCTGTAGTGACTGAGCTTAAATCAGTTTAGCAACCACTCTAAGATTGAATGTCAAGGGTTTAGCAAAGTATGGTCATGGAAATTGTATTTTGACTCTCTTGAGAAACCATTCGTAATTTCAAAATTTCAGAGAGAATACCAATAGAAGAGGTGATGGTTTCATGTCATGAAAAACACAACGATTTTCACTTATAAATCGTTTGTGCAACTTAGTCGTAAAAAATTTCAACCTCAAAGAGATTATCAACA
Source organism: Aurelia sp. 3 sensu Dawson et al. (2005) (assembly GCA_964020215.1). Lineage (NCBI taxonomy): Eukaryota > Metazoa > Cnidaria > Scyphozoa > Semaeostomeae > Ulmaridae > Aurelia > Aurelia sp. 3 sensu Dawson et al. (2005). The sequence continues at coordinate 13,572,005 of OZ026583.1, forward strand.
GATATAATTAGCATCGCTCAATGATAAAAACTTCTGTTTTAAACATGGTTTTAACTTTAGACGTTGACTTTGCCACAAGTCTTCGTTTCCTTCATTTTCGTACGTTCGTATTGCAAAAAGTCAATAACACATACCAGGCTATGTTTCCACAGGCAAATCTATTCACACATTTTTTCCAAATTACCTAGCATTTCTAAACATGAAATTAATTTGTTGAAAAATTCATCGTTTCTTTTGCAACCGTAACCTTTCAAAGATTTAAAGCTATTTCCGTACATTATCCAGGTAAGTTGAAAACAAAATGACGTCATAAGCTGATACTCAAAAGATTTTCCAAAAGGTGCAAGCTGTTGTTTTAACTAGCCTGGCATGAGCATAAAACTTTCGACTTCAACATTAAGAATGAAAGTAAATTCTCAAACAAGACGCTACACTTTCAAGTACAAACATAACTCTCATACCTTATGCTTCGAGTCAGACCCTGGACTTGGGATTTCTTCACTACATTCTTCAGTCAAATCAGATGTGGATTTTGTTCTCAACTTTTCTCTGTTATGTCCATTTTCCTTCGTAGCAATGTCTTCACTTTGCTTCTTTTGACCCGGCTTTTTTACCAATTTTTTCACTTTACTGAATAGTCCACCTTTTTTGTTTTTCTTGCGACTACCTTTACTAGAATCATCATTCGTTGACTTGCTTTCAATGACATTAATTTGTTCTGCATCCGATTTTCCTTCCTTTTTCCCTATTTGTGCAGATAATTCGTTCAACATTTCAGCTGAGGCCATGAGTGGATACGACAGGCTGAATGACCCAGCCTCTGCCTTTAAAACAGCACAGTTGCTGTGAGTAAAATGTATCTGCTCTCTCAAGCCTAGCCGTTTAAATTGGTATGGACCTACGAGTGAAGGAAAATGAAACTAAATGAAGGGCTATCTGTAAAACACGGAGTGTGGAATGGTGATGGAATAATGAATTAGAATGATGGATGGAATAGTAGCGATGGAATAGCCAAACTACTGGTCGCTTTTGAAAAGGAATTACACCAGTGTGCTTCTCAATATCTCCTTGGTCTACTTTGCATATATTTTCTTGAAAGTTTATGAAAATCCCTTCAATTTCGACTAAAACAACAAGCATGATAGCAGACAGAGTAGGCAGAAACGAAAAAAGTCGCATAAAATTGGTGTGAGTTGTGGCAAAAAAATCTGTAAACATGGAGTGATGGAATGGAATGATGGAATGGAATAGTAAAGATGAAAGAGGCAAACAGCTATCCCATCTCTACTACTCCATTCCATCATTCCATTCCATTATTCCATTCTATCATGTTTGTTTGTTTGTTTGTTTGTTTGTTTTGAGTTTGTTTTGCAAGTTGTTTTTAAGTGGGCTTGTCAGGGTTTCTAGCTACTGAAAGCTAATTCATGCCCACTGTGCATGCCGCATCCAGGCATGGGACCCCTAGTTTAACGTCCCTTCCGAAGGACGACGAGGTAAGTTGTGAGGTGAGGCCTCCGAGGTCAACCATCCGGAGTTTGACGTCACCCGACTGAGCTTATCTTCGGTCAACTGATAAACTTGCCCCAAGTCTATTTCGTCATCTGTAATAAGTCTGCCTGAAACAGTGAACGCTTTTCCCTTTCCCAATCTTTTTTATTGACGCAATAGACTTGGGGCAAGTCTGGTCACCTGGCGTATAAGCCACTCGGCCACTCATCCCGCTATCATTCCACACCCCATGTTTTACAGATAGCCCTCTATCAAGTCGCTCTTCCAATTTCTAGAATCCTGTTTACTGAAATCGGATCTCGCGGATTAAAAAGCTATCGCTTTCACAATACTGGAGAATACGTTTGGTTTTCCACAACATGTTCTCTTGATAAGAACTAATGTAAAAAAACTCTGAAATGCGCGTGGGAATGATAAAGAAACGTAAGTCGCAAATCTAACACGACCACGGCTTTCAAGTTGCTCACGATTCAATGTTATTCTTGACCGATATTTACAAACGAGTTTCAGTGGAATCATTTTCTTGATCAAGTGTTGGTTTACCATTCAACACAGTTATCTGGAAAGATCTTATACATTGCTTTGTCTGTCGGTTTCATTTATTCTTTTTCTACACGATACTCCATCAGCATAATTGTAGAACAACAAAAGCAAAGAAATAATATCTAGAATATTTACAGTTTACCTAAACAAAATATATATATCGAAGATCGCACTGCTCTTCCAGGAGGTCATGTTTCAGGAGCGTCATTGGCCCAAAAGATAGTTTCTAACCTGCTTTCCGAGGAGTGCAGCAGATTCCACATTCTTTCTTATATTGCTTGCGATATCATTCCACACCTTGGCACCTTTATACGAAAAGCTCTTTCTAGCTATCTCTAGCCTCGATCTTGGTACCTGCAGGTCATTCACTCTCCTTGTTTCCTAGTTTGAAACCTGATATCTTTTTGTGAACGTTTGCTTCAGGATTTCTAGCTTGTGAACAAACTTTACTACTGTTGCCGAGGAGTAACGGAAAAGCTTTCTGCGAAGCCCTGCGAGGTTTTGACTTCAGGCAAAAATAAACCTCCCAGGCAGCGACAGTAATTTTGCGCAACAATGTTGCTACGCAAAACTGAAGATGCGCGTTTCAAAATGTCGGAGCGTCTGTGCACTCTTCACAATGCGGAAACAACATTGAAATATGACCAAGGACCGAGATACAATTTTTTACTTGAGGGGGCCATGGGCAAACCGGGTGACGAGCTAAGCGATCCAGAACCTTGGAGGAGGCCTAGCAGTACTCCCCTGGAAAAAATCTGAGACCACACTCTTCAAATTGGCTTAACGGAACAATAATTTTTGTTTCTCAATATGGATGGACTTTACAGGTAAATCTACGTTTCGAATGTACACACCTTCCACAAAAGTAAACACGCCTAGTTTACCAAAGGCCACTATAGAGTTATGGTGAGAATTAAGTTTGTTAGCTTGTAAATACCCCCAAAGAGCTTCCTAGACTAATGAAAGGTAGAAATTGAACGAGATATACCCGGCATAAAAACATGGAGTACCTATCTGATATTCTGAAACACTAAAATAATGAAGAATAAAGATTTTACTGTAACAACTGCTGAAATATTTTGAGGGGGCCATGGCCCCCCTGGACCCCCCTGTATCTCGGTCCTTGAATATGACAGAAATCTTGTGGAAGGATCGGGTGCTTTTAACCCAAAATCAGAGCTGCTTAACCTCGAAATTGTCGTGTTTGAGCCATTCAACAAATACATTTGTCGAACGTGTGTTGAAATTTTAAAGAAACGAAGGAATCTGAAGGAGGACCTAAAGACGATAGATGAAAAGATAGTGTCATTGTACAGGGAAACAGCGTCATTAGTAGGAGGAACCGGGGGTGCAGTGGGGGCACGTATCCCCCGAAGACTTTGCAATAAACAAAGAAGTGCCACTTTTATTTTCAGAAAATGCCCCCATTTTCTTATGGAAAGAAGTGCCCTCGAAGTGTCGTGCCCCCCAAGTTTGAGATGCTACCTACGTCCCTGGCTGTGCGCAAGCTAAAGAATTTCTGGACATTAAAAAAAATAAAAAATTTCACGGACTTCGCTGTTATTATGCTTTGTTAAAGATAATCTGCTACTTCAAGGGCAAAAACGTAAACATCTTTTCATATTCCAAAAAAGCTGCAAACGTTTGCAACCATGGAAATTTTGCCCCGATTTCAGAGGCACAAAATCAAGTGGAGAAAAGTGTAGTGATCTATTTTGTCCACTCCACCTCACTGGGCCACAAAAATATCTTTTGAAAAACTTCGAAACTTTTAGTACTACCAGGTGGGTCAGACAAATGAATGAACTCTTTGAAAAATTGTACAGGAAAAAGTAATCAATTCCATCATGTGACTGAGGCTTCAACTGAACTTCTGAGTTATTTCTCGTGATCTTGTGTGTATTATTTCCTTCTGAAATAAGGAGCTCCCCAAAAGTTCTCCTTTTAAAGTTGACAAAAACAGCTAAACAGAGGCTGTTCTCTATCACATAAATTTTTATTTTTGATGCTAATGGGAGCTAGCGTAATTAAACTACAATCATGGGTTGTTAGACATTGCAGTTGTGCTTCATTGCTGCCGCTTTGTTTTTAGCGGACGATAAAATTATTTGCTACTACGGAGGAGCTAGCGTAAGAGGCGAAGGAAGAAATAAGAGGAACTTTTCGTTTCTGCCTTTTAAATACTTAAGACCTCCTCCGCAGAAACATATAATTTTCCTCCGCAGAAGGCATAAACACTGAAACATAACTGCGGTGTCTAATAACCCACGCTTCAAAAAACTTTCTGTATCATAAAAAGGCAATGAATGAGCTCAGAAAAACATTATTTTCCCACTTTAATGGTTGTAAGCCCATGAATTTGAGATCAAGATGTACGTTGCAAATTACTTGCAAATTCTCGAAATTAAGTTAAACCGTCCGCTAGACAGTGGGGTTGCAATTTTTCAAATCGATTTTACAGTTTCTATTGTACTACAGTAGTTGTCAAGCAGTGTAGACATCTTTATGACTCACCCACCGGTATGGCCTAAGATAAGTTCATGATCATTTTCATCTGCAGCGATTGATACTCGTAGGAAATCTCCCCTGTGTCAGCAATGGGTTCCAGCAAGCCAATCCACAAAACCAATCAAAACACAACCTTTATATCAGAAAACCTAAACTCTCTGCGAGACGAGACTCAAAGAAAAATTTATTCCAACTTGCTGTTACTCGAACTTTATTCATTAAAATATTTCTGTCACTTAAAACTGCACCTTAATAATATGTTCCTAAAAATTTCCCACCAAGTTCGACCTGCTGTCTCTGTCGCTTCAGCAAATGCCCAAAATAGGTAACAGAATGCACAAAAAATCAGAATACGTCATTCACCAAACTAATGATTTGACAACAAAGCCCTTTTCGATGATGAGAACATTTGAGAACAATGTGCAATATGTTTCACTACATTTCGACACTCAAAGAGCAACTATTTGCATCCGCACGCAAGTCCTATAAATGTCCATATAAGGAGACTGAATATACCGGATATTACGATGTACCCACATACACAAAGCCAACCATTGAAAAACAAAGTTCCTTTACAGATCAGCAAAGTACGAGAAGGCTACCGGGTGACCCATAAAAAACTTCACGAGCTTGGTCATAGCTGGCTCCCTGATTTCAAAAGCTATTGTCAAATGCTTTCTATCACAGTTTAGATGAAAGGCTTGGCTATCTTATGAGATACTGTATTGTCATTTTCAGCAATGATTACCATCCGAAAATCCAGATTCAATGAAAATTTCAAATCCAGGATTCCTCATTTGGAGTGAAATAATCAACATCATTTTCCAGTCAACATTTTGTGAAAACTCGACATAGCGATGGATTAGAAGTCGTCTTGGGAATTTTTTTGTTTTCAAAATGATTGAGCACTGTTCCTCATTCAAATTTCATTCTCCAGAGCAAATTTGGAATTCAGCTTTTTTCACACTTTTCAAAAAATGGACTAGAGAGCGAATGGTCCGAGAAAAGAATGAATTTCCATGTTTTTCAAACTGCCTTTTCGGACAGTATGCATGTTTCAAACTGACCAAGCAACATCTCAAAAGATAGCAGAGCCTTTCAGCTATATGATACCTTGTTTGTCTTCATAACATTTGCTTTCAAGAAATTATGTACGATCTAGCTCGCTTTTGGGTCACCCGGTATATTCCATTAAATTCAACCTTGAACGAGCGACCACTTGTATCCGAAAATCCTCATGTCCATATGAGGGGTCGAATATGGCGGATACTATGATGTACCACATACACCAAGCTAACGATCCGACAACAAAGTTCTTTCAAATATAAACAAAGAACGAAAATAATAAGCTCCGTAATATTTCAACCTTCAAGCATAGATATCTGTCCTCTCAAAAACTTTTAAACATAGACATCTGTACTCTCAAAATGGAACATCTACAATTCTGAAAAGCGCAGTGTTTGGATTTAAAGAGTTGCCTGAAAAGCACCTAATCGGCTGCCTAAACGGAAAAATCAACGTGACAGAGGCTGTATCGAAATTTCAACTGGCATTTTTGGAGAAGGGAAATATATAAATTAAGATTATAAAGGAATCTACTACGCTGAAAGCCTAAATCTTGTGAATTTGCAATTTTTTGCAATATACAACTGGGAACCTAGTTCTGGAAGACAGGCAGCAAATACCTTATACACGAATGCCCTGTAAGGCTCTATTGCCCTTGCAATCGTGCCATAAACATAACCTAACACATTAATTCGCATATACAGTACATAAACTGCGAGGTAGTATCAGATATCAATTTCTTTTTATCGTTAATTAAAGATAGCTAAAAATATTTGCTAATTACCGTAAAAGCTCCATCAAGTCCCCGGAGGGGGGCTTCTTTAATTTCGGACCTTCTAGAGGGGGACTTATTAGATGGGGGGGGGGCTTATTCACAAAATCAAGCGACAAGGATGTATTTGGCAGCTTTTCAGTTCTTTTATCCCATATTTTGCAGAATCAGCATACTATTTTACGGCTCAAATAAATCAATTCGACACAGTATTTATCCCAAACCATACTAAAATTAACATGCAAGGTTGTACAGCTAAATAAATGGAAAATATTTGGTAAATTCTAGAATTTTGTATAAGTAGGGGGGCTTAAAAGAGAGGGGGCTTATTTCAAATTTTGACTCAGAAGGGAGGGACTTATTAGAGAGGGGGGCTTAATAGAGAGGGGGGCTTAACAGATCTTTTACGGTAAGTACAATGGTGTAGTCAGTATCCTAATACACACGTTAGATCAATCTAAATGGCGTTGGAGGCTTTAGAGGGATTTTTGGTATTTTTGGAGCTTTTCTCGAATATCAAACAAACAAGGTTGACTTACTGCTTTTGGTCTGGAATGGACATTTGTAAACATGGAAGAATTTGCCTTTCAGACAGCTGGCCTTTGCACAAAAATCATCAGTAGGTTAGGGTATCTCTGATCAAAGACATCAAAATGGGTGTGTTCTATCAGGCCATCTATGGATTTCAACAGGTAAGGTATTGTCTAGCTGGCGTTTGACCTCAAAAGTGCTACTATATTCTTTCCATGGAGCTGAGCCTTCAAACTGAAAGTTGGTTTTAAAGGGGCTTGGTCGCAGAAATTCTGTCGAAAAGGACATTTTGAAGTTTTTCAGTTGACCACATCAGACAGATTTTTCGTAATATTTTTCCTTAATGAAAGCGTTACCTTGGAAATGAATACCTATATTTCATAGCAGTAAAAAGATCATTCCTACGTTGTAAGATTGCGCGTATACAGCAGATCTCAAAAAATTACTTTGATTTGGATTCATCATCATCCTGCTGAATGAACACAGACAGGAATGGACACATTTTCAAAAAAATAGAAATTACACACCTGTTTATAGTTTCACGAGCCAATCGGCCCCTTGAAACTCAACATTTAACATAACAATTCAAAGAAAATGACCAACATAAACAGAAATTGCGTAAAGAATTTCAGACGAAAAGAAATTAAATTTACGCCTAATCTTGGATAACAATTTCGATAATTCGCCTTAAAGAAGGAAATCTAGTTTCCTTATCTCGATAACTTAAGACCTTATGATTCAGCTGATGCTCTTAGTCTGGCTGCACAAACATAAACCATACTGGGTGAGCTAAAAAAAAAAGTTCCCACTTTTGAAAATTCATAACACCAAGACTACTTCACGGATTTGAAACATTCAAATTCTAGTTAAAGCCGAAAGATCAAAGTATTTTTGTGATTTTTCTCGCTGTCCTACCAGCACTACAAATATAGGTAAATTCAACTTTTCAAAAATTCTATGGTTACAAAATGACTGAAAAATGGCCTAAAACATCGATCAATTCATTAATGACTTCTCGCACAGAATAATGAAGGAAATGCAACTTCTCATGAGTGAAAGATATCCTCTGTAAATTATTTGCCATGGCATTGAAGATATTTCGTATTGTTTGAAAATCGATGCCTCATAACTCTTGAGGGAGGTGAAACGCCCATGACCTATTGTTCGGTGTGAATAGAGTCCTTACGATCTGATCAATGTTTTGGGCCCTTTTTCTGTCAGTTGCAACCATGACAGCGAGAAAAAACACAAAAATACTGTGATCTTTCTGCTTTTAACTAGAATTTGAATGATTCAAATCCGTGAAGTAGTCTTAGTGTTATGAATTTTCAAAAGTGGGAACTTTTTTCTGGCTCACCCGGCAGTCTACAGACCATGCATACACCGACCTGTTTTCGATCACATTTTATCATCTGCAAATTGACCTGCAGGCCTTGGTTTTTTGACAAATACCATAGTGGCATGTTGCCTTGGTCGGTTATTATGTATTCTTTCAGTAACATAAAAAATACAACAGCAGTGAACACAAATACAATCACGGGTTGCACTGCAGTTTTTATCTGCTCCGACACATGGATGCAGACAGAAATGGAAGCTACAATCTACGGTACATCTTGCGCCCAAATTTATTGCAAATTTCAATCTACTACCGGGTGAGTCAATAAAAACACCCAGCGTTTGAAAAAATCTTGCTCCCTGAATATCACAGTAATGATATTGAAGAACGTCTTAATACGTCAAATTAGCTTCAGTAATTTACTCGGCTTTAATCGGTCATTCCTTCCCGTCGAAATAGGAAATTTCTGCAGAAAGCCCCTTGCGAAAACCTGCAAAAACGAGTGAAAACACCAAGCAAGGTTTCCCTTTGTTCTCCTTCTTAGCGATAATGACTCTTGGATGTGTTCATGTATTTTTGTCCTCATGGGGGAATGGAATTCCCCTGAATAAGTTATTCACACTAGGGGGAAGACTTTTCAACCCGCCAGAAGGAAAGCACGTGCTAAAGCGTACTGAAAGTCATCGCTATGAGGTAAACACATTAGGGATTCTTGCCTGTAATTCTAGCATGATTTTAAGGTTTCTCAAAGGGATTCATTTTAGAAAATCGCTTACAGAATCTGAACGGAGTGACCGATTTTAGCCAGAAAAATTTCTAAAAATAATTGAACATATTAGCTTTGCAATCAGGTACTGCAAAATATCATAGCTTATATACTCAGGGAGCAGTAGCCTTTGAAACGAAGGACGTTTTTTTGTGACTCGCCCAGTATATTTTTAGTATTTTAGCATCTCAGCTCTATTTACATTACTTCGATGTTAGTAACAACTTTAGAGCCAGAAAGTGAGTATTAACTGTTCATAAGGTGCTGGACAACATTTCCCAGACTTTCTCACAAGGTCTGGGTGGAAAATCGCTTGTTAGAGAATTAACAGACCCAATGACTATTTTTCTGGTATGGCTCGATGTAACATCAAATTTTTGACTGGAAACTAAAGAATCTGGATACCAAAACTACCCTTTATTTTTGCAGATTGCCCCAACAAAAACTCATCTTTCAGAGAATTGATACATTGATGTCAAGATATAAACAGAAAAAAACTCTCTCACTTGGTGGCATATTTAAATGAGGAAATGACACGACACATGTTGTGGGAAATTCAACTATCAAATATTTAAGAATAACAATGTTCAGAACTGGGTGCAAATTGCTCATTGGAGTTCTAGGATACCTATTTTATGACATAACACTAACAGAGAAGGATTTGAAAACAATGTGTAACTTACCTCTGAGGAGCTTGTGATCATCAAGGCAGGCCTATGAAAAGAGAAATATAAAGTCATTATGACAGTGGCGAAACTTTGACACAATGCAGTAGAACAGATCTTGCGTCACCGAAACAAATATTACCTGATGACTTCACTTTGATTTGTGAATATGATGTCCAGAACTACACCCTCCAAAACAATAAAAATAACACTAACACTATTAAACATAGGTTCATCAAGAAGGGCGAAATTCAACCAAACAAATGAATTTGGTTTCTTAGATTGACCAGTTACATGAAATTTGATAACCTGATTTAGTTTAAACTGGTGCAACAATATCTTGCGAGTAACATGTGGCTATAACTTCATCAAGTAAACATAAATTTTCACAATGAATAAACTAACTACGCCAAGATTAGGCCATTTAAACCAGGGTAACTGACCAGTGTGCTGCCCCATTAATAGCCATTGACCAGTGTGCTGCGTCTTTGGGGGGGATGTGATACCGCAAAACCGCAAGAAAACTTCCCTTTTACCGAAATGAAAACAGAAAACAAAGAAATGAAAACAAGACTGGCACTGAGGGCAACTATGTGCCACCAAACCCAGATCTTCCAGCTCAAGACAATTTTCCACTCTCTCTTTTGAATCTTTTAGCTTTTATGTTCGATCTAAAAATTTACAGTCAAACGACCTCAAGCGTTGGATAAGTTTTCAAGCCTCCGCAGTGTAACTATTTAGAAATCGCCCAATCGATAATCTAATAAAAATCTCGCACCTTTTTCATTCAGCTGAGGATGAGGCAAGCTGTCTCGAAAAGTCCGTAAACAAAAATCATGGCATAGTCGAATCAACATGACTTGTGTTTAGCATGGATTTGTCTTACTAATAATTGGACTGTCGACTCTGCATTGATTTGTTTGTTTCTTCACTGAAATCACCCTCAAAATACTCGTCTTGGCACTGATACTAACGATCGTACTAAAGCTGCATTTTCCAGCCAATGTTTCAATCTAAATATGGAATTCATATTGGCAGTTCGTTCTGAGTTTTGGAGTTTTGAGTACATATTTAACCAAAATTCAATGTAGTGAGAGTGTGGTAAAGTCTTATTTGAAGATATAAAAGCCCACACGAAAGTCCATCTGGATATTCAGATTTCACTTTCAAATTTTAGAAACTTTACAAATGGACATGACTGTTGCAACTATAGGTGGTGGGGTTCATTTTCCCAGCAAACCCTGCCTTATTACATGAGAGGGCTGGTGGCTAGTATTGATAAAAGCTTTGATAGGCTGGTATCAATGCTTTTCATAGTTTTTTGGAAGTGAAGTTTGTCGTCTTTATATGCAGATACAACTCTTGTCACTGCTAGTTTTAAGCTTTGCTCTTAAAACTGCTAATGGGAACATCTGCGGTAACATCTTTAGGAAGAAACATAATTTTCGGGCAGCAGCTCTTTTAACTCTTGGTTTAGCCTCTGCCTTTACATTGTACAAATGCTTTTAATGATGGTCTTCACCTCGTAAGAGGAAAGAAAGCCAAGGCTTTCCAGTCTGGTTCCAACACAAGTGTAACTTATTGCATGGCAAATCAAATATGATTTTTGGTGGTATTGAGAAATTGCATTTACTTTCCAGAATCACATTTGGCAAGCATAACAGAAAACCACAACATGAAACTCAAGATTTAAGGCACCAATTTGAATTACGAAGTCACATTTTGGGTGTTTGGAAAGTCACCGAGCGCTTGAGGTTGCATGGCTGTAAAAGAACGAAATTACCTAAGACAACATTTACAAACTAGGTACTCTAATAACATGGCAAGGACGATACCAAGGGAAGCTGAAAGCGCTGACTGTCCCATGGCATAAGACATATAAGTAGTAAAACAAGAGTGAGAATACAGCAGAAATTTAGCAAGAATATGAGAGAACATAGTTGTTTTGAATGACTTTACCAATAACAGAGGGCTTTCTAATGAGGATCTGAAAACAATAACCTGGACTAAATTTCAGCTCGGCGAGAAAGTCTCATATGAAGGTCTTCTTACTTGCAAAATGTATAACTAGTATAACTACCAACATTTAGCCATGTTTTCCAATCATCTTGAGCTAACGACATCAAACCAAGTTTTTCACAATACCACCCAACTAACATGCGTTTTCGTGCAAATAATTATCTATTTCTTATCAATCAGTCTTAAAGTTGAAGATAACATGATTATGGCATTCAACAGGTAGCTACATACATACCAAAAACCCTGGATTCATCCTCATATTTGCAACAGACAAAGTGTTTTAACCTCTTAGTATATTTATGTATCTATGATATCATCTGTGATACTCCTTTATGTATTTTTTGATGGGCATTGAGACAAGAATTTAATTACACTACACCTCAAACATTCTTTTTATGTTCATCTTTTTGCATCAAAATTATAACAGCAGGGACCTTAATGATTTATCAATTGGCTTATTTACAAGACACTAGGGCAACCACTGTTTACAAATTATTGATCAACACTACACCATAAATGTCAGATTCAAATCTCCAGGAAACAATTAAGAGTCATGGTCAGTCCCAAAGGAAATCTTACATGGACTAACTACTGTACATTTCAGTAAGTGACAATTAACCAAGAAATGTCACAAAAATTGAAGGAATAGATTGACTTTACACATATTCATGTAGCTAAATGATAATAGCTGCATATTCATTCTTGCCTTGTATGAATCAAAACAAACCCATTTTCTTATTACTTTTGACAGGCTTTGCATCTGCCTGCCTTCACTAAATCCTACTTATCCAGTTTTCTGATGTAAAAGAAAAACCTAGAAATAATAGGGATGTAGCCATCCAACATGCTGCAAAAATACTTCACTGGACTTAGTCTGTTTCATGTAAAAAAGTTTTCCTTTTTATTTTTCATCAAGCATTCTCGTGTATCAATCTGAATATCTTGGTCACTTATTCAAACAACCATTATTCATAAAATGATGTCTGATTACCTTACTCTCATAAAAAATTAACATTCAGTGTCAAATGTACCTGCTACCCTCAAGATCAATTCATTCAAACTGAAACCAGTAAACTGTTTGGTCAACGTAAGCTTTCCTTTCCTTTGATATGAGACCAACTTACAAATTTTTGATCCACCTTAAACCACACCTTGTGTAACTTTACCAAGCATAATGTCAAGCTTCAGAAGCAAAGATTTGTCTGATCTGCAGGGAAAATTATGCCCGTTTGTGAGGCTACTGTGGAGGAGCTATTGATTCAAATACATTGGTTTCCAAACAGATATATAGATCAAGTTTCAACTTAGAATTTGAGACTTTGTTTTGAGTCAATCTGCTACATGGTTGCTGATTTATGGCAGAGAAAAAGCAAAATTAGTGGTTGCTTCAAAAACAACATACTTCTATTGTTCTCCAGCAATGTCAGAATAAAGCAAGTTTTCAAAGAAAGGGTTCTGGCATTGTAAGTGATCTCTTATGAATAGACAACACTGGTAGCCTTTCAAAAGAATTCGCAAAAATTCTAATACAACACTAGAACCATTTCTTACACTATATTTTGACATTGCTGGAGAATAATAGAAGTGCTGTTTTTAAAGCAACCACTAATTTTGCCTTCTCTCTGCCTTACCACTTGTGATACTGGCTCATTCAAGGTCCCAAACTCTTAGTTGAAGCCTGACCTATGCAACTGTGTAAAAACCGAGATGATTGAATGTACACCTCCTCCTTAGCAGCCACAAAAATGAGGCATAATTTTTTTTGGGACACCCTGTAATTCCTAGCCTGGCACAACCTACAGACTTGAAAATTCATATCACAAAACAACTAACTGTAGAATATTAATTCACAATATAGCATTGGCACCAGTAATAGAGCCAGTAAGTTTCTTTCAACTTTCTCCAAACCTATAAATTTGTTAGGGATATGAGCTGGTTAAGTTTTGAGCCTCAGGGAATCCCCCAAAAAGGGCTCTGCAGTAGCACAGTTGTAACAATTTACAATTTAACTCTCATGCACAGTAACAATTTACAGTACATTAATGATGTGATATGGAATTAGCTGGGCCATTAAGAACAAGAGGAGAAACAATAGCAACAATGTGCATGACACTGTGAGCCTTAATCTTGATTCTTTCACAACAAAGCTGCTTACACATCAAAACAATAGGGTCAGCTGGAGCTCATGCAGTAGTTTTCATTTCTAAACTGAAAGTCATGCAGTCTAGTTTTCATCGCAGCTTGTCCCTCTTTAAACTTTGAGCTAGATACACCCCTGAAGCTTTCATTCTCCTCTAGCAGGACAAGATTTATCAACAAGGTAGCATTTCCCAATAATTGGCTTACATCCTTCTTCTCTGTTAGTCAACTATCCCTGGCATCAATTTTTTCAAATCTGATGACATGAAAAAGTGGACGAACATCCCACGATGTAGAATGCTTCCTTTGCACTTCAAATGTTAATATCGTGGCCTTCTCTTGTTGAATATACAGCCACATAGTAAGATTTTTTGTAACTAGGTAGCTCAGGTTCTGTGCTGCATTCATATCAGGTAGAACACTCAGCTGCTTAATTTCAAAAAGACCAAGAGACTAAATGCTTTGGTCAGCTCAAGTTTTGCTCTCCTCATAATACTGAGCTTTTTTGTCAACAGCAGACAAGTACCAGAGAAAAATGAACAATTTACAATCCCACCCATTCCACAAGAACAAAAACGTAGTACTTATTTCACGGTCAATGAGCAAATTGTGGGCTTCCATTGAAATCCTTAAGACTTTTTGAACCATGGTTGGTAATAGTTACAGAGCTAAAACCACATGAAATGAAACTAATATCTCTGTTATTGGAATCAAAACTCACTGTGGCAGTAAGTTCATGATCTCATTGTTCATTGCAGGTAGAATTTCTAAATGAAATAACAGTTGAGAACTTTCATGAAAAGCTGAAGTCAGCTAAATGGATGTACAGATATCACAACAGAAACCCACAGAAATTGATTGGCAAGACCTTAGTAAAAAAATCTGCATGAGCTTTGTTAAGCAATCTGTATCCTCTTCTGTTCTTTTGGAGTTTCCCAGTTTGTAATGGGATTTCTGCAAACTTGCTTGCTTGCAGGAAGCTAACAAACAAACCATTGCAGAGTTATTTTGTGCAAAATCAAACACTTTACTTCACAATTTAGAAATTTCCAAATCGAAAACATATTGAAACAAATTCACAGGAAGCCGTGCGCAGACTTGCTGCAAACTAAACTCAAACCCCAAGGAATCTCCATATCTATCTGTTACAACTGATTTGTGCCAAATTTACGAAAATGCAGAATAATGCAGAATTAGTTCTGGATCTCTAAGTTTGAATCTTCATACCACACACAAAATACTTTTGAGTTTTGATCAGAGTCTCCAGTTTGCAAATATAAAAGTCTGGTGCAGTGTGTCCAAATCTATGGGACTTTAGGACCTCTCTACATGAAACACGTATATACAGTAGGATTTATTGAAGATCTCCTCTGCTATGTATTATGGTGCATAAAGTTTTATCAATTTCTTAACCTTTGGTGCTAAATTAGCAAACTTTCAACCTGGACATCTCTTCACTTTTACAACAAATAACTGTCAACAAAGATGCCTAGACATTTACTTTTGATAAGAAACTTAGCTTTGAAACTTGTAATGTATACTGAAAGATGGATTCTTTATTTCAAGCAAATGGTTCATAGCAAACCTTTGTGCGCCAGCGTTAAACTTTTTGATAATCAGAATGTAACATCATTGTCACCCAGAAGCAAATTTCATGCTTTGAGTGTTTCGTGTATCAGAAACAGATGTCTGGCACTTGCAATAAGCTTCAAAGACCAAAAGGGAAGAAGATGGCCATGTTGTGTATTTTCCTATTTGAGATAAGCTGGATGAGAGCAGAACAGTAAGTTCAAATTCAAACCTTTGGTGCTTACATATGACTGGACACTTCAGGGGCTTTGCCTTTGTCCAGGAACCTCAAATGTTTGGTAATACTGATGGGCTAGAAAAGGCACAATCTCTAAATCTGCAGACACATTGGTCTGATCATACAGTATAACTTCCAATTTTCATTTATGACAGAGAAAATCTTGGCCATGTTTGTCTTGTCCTGTATTTGTCCTGTATCTAGATTTTAGGTGAACACAACACAACACTTTTTATTTGCAAAGGGTCTCAGCAATGTTGGTTAATCTGCTTTGAAATATTCAGCCATATTTCCATCAGTGATTGTGTAAATTACCCATATTGAATCAATGATGCAACAAGCATTAAAATTATCAAAGTTCATCTAATTTTGCTCAGCTAAAGGGAACAAATTGCTTTGTGTTCACAGTACCAAGAAGCCAAATAAAAAATGTTTGTGTTGATTGCATCTACACCCACAAGGGCACAGGCCCCTTTAATTTTCATATATATAAACCTCTATTATAATAGACCTAACTGGTGATGGTTTGATCACATCAATTTCAAATCAAATGACCAATCTCTTGACAAAGCAATTTGATGTCTTCACCATATTTCATGCAATGAAAGCTTGTGCTATGAACGCCAAAATAGAATAACACAGAAACATCCAAAGAGTATCAGGCCTTACTGGGAATGGCATGCGATCGCTCTCGCACGCCTTGGCGCACACCTTCTTGTTCCAAGGAGTGCAATAGATCGCACGCCTTATCTTTTCCAAACGAGGATTAAAATCTTGTATTTCTCTGTAACAATAAGTCAATCAGGAAGTACTAAATCGAAAATCCTTAATGATTTGATAGTTATCATTAAATTGTTTACAAAAGATAATCCTGCAGGATGTAATATAACTTAGACTGAAGAGTTATTTCTTTGACCCACTGTTTGTTCTTGAGAGAACAGTTCCTTTCTCCATTTGATCAATGATTTAGGCCCTTTTTCTGTCATTTTGCATCCATTAAACTTTTGTAAAGTTGAATTTACCAATACTTCTAGTGCTGGTAGGACAGCGAGAAAAATCACAAAAATACTTCGATCTTTCGACTTTTAACTAGAATTTGAATGATTCAAATCCGTGAAGTAGTCTTGGTGTTATGAATTTTCAAAAGTGGGAACTTTTTCTGGCTCACCCCATATGCCTTATCAAGCGCTTTATTGGAACCTTGATAGTTAAGAAAAAGGAGATTGAAACATCTATTCCTGCTTGATATCGATAACAGAGTGTTTTGTGCTCTTTTTATCTCCATTATGCACAACAACAGTTTACTTGAAATTGTGAACTCTGATGAATCAATGTTTTGAATAATCAACACTTTTCTTTCAACAGTAAAAGAGGGGGGTGACAGGGTAGTGGTACCATGGTACCAGAGGGGTCGTACCTGGTACAATATTGTGCAAATGTGGTGGAACCTGGTACCAAAGGTAGGGGTACCGGTACCAAGCTCATATGACTCGGTACCAATACAAATTTCGTCCTTGGATGATGTTGGAATTCCTAGAACAAATTTTTAGCTTTTACAGTGCAGACAGTGACACCGATGCCACGGTAACGTGCTCAGGAGTGGTTTGGTCTTGCTCAGTGGTCTCACGAGGAACTGACGTAGACCTCCTTTCAGAATTCACCATATTCATGATAGCTCCTTCCCACAAAAATGGTGGTACCAATACCTTCAATTTGGGTGGAACCTGGTACCTTATGAGTTGGTACCGGTACCAAAGACCCCCCCCGTGTCACCCCCCTCGTAAAAGGTAGGAATGAGTTTGAATTAGTAAAACTGGTCAAGTAAAACTCCCAGTCGACATATTTTTAATGTTGATTTGCAACTGCACTCCATCACACGCCTGAAATGGACTAGGAGTGCGATTTGCCACTCCCCTACCAAAATATTCCCAGTAAGGCCTGGAGTATGGTCACGTGACTTGAAACTGGTAAAACAAACCTTAGCCTACATTATCTATTCACAAAGCAAGTTTTTGAGCTCAAATAACTGCAAGAAATTTCAACTAAATCACAAACAAAATCATACTTGTAAGCATCACTTGCTTAGTAGCCTACTTTCTGTTTCAAAAACTTTGCATCTCATGACAAAAAAATGAAAAGTTTTTGACCTCAAATTCAGTCTTCTATTGCTTCCCAGTCCGTGAAGCTCTTACTGCAATTTAAGTGGAGGAGAGCAGGGGGAGCAGAGAAGGCTTCCAAAGTTTTCATACACACTTGCTATAAAACAGAACAGTGTACTTGTTCTGCAACTCCAAGTTAACCACCTGACAAGAATCTATCAAAATTGGTTGTACATTGGGCTTGGGCCTGATATCTGAACAAAGGCTCTTGTAAACTGTAAAACTATTATTAGGCGTCAAGAAATGATCAGATATGCCAGGTCACTCATTTGACATCTCTATCTGTTGATGATAACACAGTCTTTCTTCGTGTCTTGATGATAAGGACCGATAAAACCTTTGTTTCTGATAAGTAACACCGAAACAGAGTTCAGTTATGTGTGTTTCAATTCAACAGGTTCATCCCGTTTTATGATACAGTGTGACGCGGTTGGCCTAAACTCAGAACCATCTTTAAAGAATTTTCTAGCCCTACATAGATAGTAAGTTAAGTTTGCCAATAAATCTAGTCTATGTATTCGTCTAGCCAATTCAAATAATCTCATTGAGTTTCTCTTGTAAAGTTGATATTTTGTAGTTGTCATAACCATGTACAAACACACCCAAACCATAATATCCGCCTTCAAATTCCTGAAATTGAAAGGCTGACCCGGATGACAATAGCCCATGTTGGCCTAAGTTTAGGCCGCATATCCAACACAAGACCCCTTTCAAGCTCCGTCAACTTGCGTTCCGTACAAAACAATTGTGCCGTAACCTCATGAAAACTAAGCAAGGGATAAGAAAAATACTCTAAATTATGAAGTTCAGTATCTTACCTCGTGATGGGTGACGTACGGCGCCGTCAAATTCACCTGGAAGATCTTCAACCACGCAGCTCACATCTGCATTTCTGTTTTTGTAAAGGAGAGGCGTCAGTCTGCACAAAAGGTCTCTTGTTGCCCTGTGCCGTTTTGTTGATTGGATTGGTGGTGGATTGGGAGAGAAGTCATGACCATTGACGTCATAACAGATTTCGTTTATCTTTCCAATTTCTATGATCTTCCCCATCCTGTTGCTTGTGAAAGAACTTCCATAACTTTCGATTTCCTTCCCCCGTTGAGCGTTGATGAACAGTTTCGTGGTTGGGCATTGAAAATAAAGTACAGCTTACAACTTTCTTTCAGCGTCTGCTTGCAACCATGACAAAAAGGCCTAAAGTGGGTTGTACATGTTATGTAAAGTTTCCTCCTGAAGACTGGACGCACTGGACCCTGCGTTTTTAGAACGTCATTTAGACATTTTCCTATCGGGGTGGTAATTCTTCTGTTTACAAACGAAACTGGAGCCAACGCAAAGACCCGTTATTCAAGAGAAGAAAAGATCTACGAAACAAAGAGCAAAGGCTTGCTAAAGCCTGGTTTCCATATAGCCGTAAGGTGCCGTAAGGTTGCCGGCGGCAGTCTTCTGCCATCTTCCATCTGCCATGCCCCGGGTACCGCAGTCAAATGATTTAAATGGAAACGTCTGCAGACTCACAGGGAGCGTTCTTCTCCTTTTCGCTCCTCCGCACTTACTGTAGAGTCTGCACGCAGGCTAGCTAATCCCCTGACTTTTCAAATTATGTGTGAAACACGTCCATACAAAGGCTGCATAAATTAAGTTTCTAGAAATCCAGAAACCTCGGAGCAGGCTTTTGCTCTTTGCTTCGTAGACCCTATCTTCTTTTGGCGAAACTGTTGCTCTGCAACTGAATAGAAGTGCAAGATTCTGCTCGGACCAGTTACACATGCACATGAAATATGACGGTTTCGTTCCTTCCTTTGAACAAAATCATGATACTTAGAGTTGACACAATGAAGAGGGCGTACGCAAAAAAAGACAGATTTTTGGCACACTGAGGCCTTTCGAACCTACGTTCTCATCAGAGTGGGACTCTTTGTTAAAACGTCAGCGTGCCAAAAATCTGTCTTTTTCTTTGTGTCTGCCTTCTTCATTTTATATTAAAAGTGATCTGAAGCTAAAATTTTTATTGATGCAGATGAATAGCACTGATGAACGATGAAGAATGTCATTAAAATTTTTGATACTTTGTTTCATCTTTGAGTTATCCACTAATTTGTACAGTTGGCTGATGACGTCATTTTGCTTGCAAAATGTACGAGAAAGTATACAAGGTTGACCACGTATCCAAAGGGAAATAAAGTCAATGACCTTTCCTTCAAATGAAATGCCTTTCTAAAGGTCACATCAGTTGATGAAACGATGTTTATTGCATTTATTCTGCTTAGCTGAAATGTCTCCTAAAACTGTAACCTTCCAAAGATCAGATACAGCTTCTTTCCATGTAGAATCCTAATAATTTGCAAACAAAATGACGTCATGAACTGACACCTAAAATCATTGGATAACTTAAAAACGAAATGAGATATCAAAAAAATTTCAACAGGATTTCTTATCAATCGACAGGGCCCTTCGTTTGCATCAATAAAAATTTTCACTTCAGATCACCTTTAAAGTACGTCTTCTAAATGGCTGAATCTCTTTTCTTTTCTATTGCCTTTGTTTCAGCAAAATTGTGTGATTAACTCGACCACAGAGATCAACTACTGGGTACGCACAAAGCTTGGACGTTTCAGACATCAGCGAAATTTGTTAATTTTTCTGTAAAAACATAAAATAGCTGTCCTGCCAGCAAGGATTATGAATTTACAGCTTTGAAAAAATATCTTGACCGGTCCTTTGAGGCTATACAAGATATCACAAAGTTTGCACAGGAGCGTTAATTCATAAAATAACCATCGTTTATACCAGACCACTTGTGTACGCGTTGGGATGTCACAAAGTGTGAAACATGAAAACTTCGAACTTGCTAAATGCTTTTGCAATTTTACCGCATGATGCTTCATACCTAGGCAGCTTACAACATTCCAGAATTTCAAAAATTCAAAGCAATGGTACGGGGATCATTAATATTTCTAGGTAAAATGTTTTTGATGTAAACCTCAAAAAAAAAATTGGTAGAGTTTTCGAATTTCTATGATCTTCAAACACAAAATGTCTCTTCGTCTCCATGCATTTCGATCCATCAAAATCACGTCAATCAATTGCCAAATTTGGATTCCGGAAAACCTTCCTCATTGGATCATCACATATTTTGCGGAAAACATAGTATTTTCGATCTTAAGCTCCATGTGTCATCTTTAGTGGCAATCATCACTTCCGCTCTCCGATTTGAATTCGGTTCGAATTGCACGAAACAGGGCCGTGTTAGTGTTCAAACCATGGATCAAACCACAAATGATCTCCTCAGTCAAATACATTCCGTCTTCTTCAAAAGAGAGAATCGAAACTTTATAAAAGAAGTGTTTTTCAAAGTAAAGTTTGTAAAGACGTTCTGAAAGCAGTGTTTTTAAAACTTTCGTTAAGATCACTTTTCAACTGCTAAGGAAACTGAACGTATTTGCAAACTGCTATGAGTGAGGAGTTCTTTATCATTTTGAAAAGGGTTTTGGGTTGTTGACTCCTTATTCGTGTTTCTGTGTCAAGTATTTGTAGTAATTTTGAATTTACCAACATTTCCAACATTGAAACTGTAGAAGAACAAACACAAACAATATTTCAGCCATTCAGCTATCAAGCAACATTTAATTAATGAAAATTTACTACATTTTAAAAAAATCTAACAAAAGACCCTTCAGGCCATGATGAAATCAGTTTGTACCTCTGAAGGCTTTCTGTTGCTACCTACCTGCGGTCTGCACATCCCCACCTTAATTTGTAACTTCTCTTCCGTTTCCACTGAATCGTTCTTTAATTCAGTATTGGTCTCAGTCCTGTAAATTATTTGATATGGTCCTAACCTCACAAACCCTCAAAAACTTTCCACGTTAAAATCCTCAAGTTCATATAAAACAGTTCTAATGGGGACTTGCAAAGTGGTCCTTCAAAGTACTTTTGGGTACAGTTATGTAAACTGCAGAACTTTGTATGGAGCACCCCACGTCATTATGGCGTTTGGTGCTCCTTGTTTTGTTCCATACAAGGCTCTGAAGTTTAGTTCTTCCGTTCACAGGACAGGAATTTCATTCACCATGGCATGAAATAGCTTTAACATAGTCCTACTGACAATACCATATATTTTTCTTTCCTTTTCGGACTGTAATCTGGAGATTTTTCTGCAGCTGTAGTCTGTGACCCACTGGCGATCCCACGCATCCAAGAATGATAATGTGACATAAACCAGCATATAAGAACCACCAAATATTGAAATTAGCCTAGTAAACGCTCTGGGAGATAAAATGTAAAAAAGGTTGCAAAGGCTAAGTACCATGCAAAAACTGCATCAGTGAGCAAGCTTCCTGCACCGAGGACTTGGATACATCGTTCTTTAATATTTTATTACAATTTTCACACAGTTTAGAAAATTTTCCTCCAAAACTTTAGAATGAAGGTTTTACTAAGAAAGATAAGAAGGGTTTACTAAAATTAGAGAAGTTTACATGAGTGATTTTGCTTTATCGAAGGCCGCAATCAATAGCCAATGTGATACACAATTCAATTAAAAAGTACGCAGTAATTAAGACAAATTCTACTATCCGCAGCAATTTTCAAATTCACTTAAAGGGACAGCGTCACGTGACGTAAACAAACTTCTTACGAAACGACGATTTTGCAGTATTTTTGATAGGCCACATCACAGTGATTTTCCACTACTTTTCTCAAAATGATATTATTTTGAAGATGGACTCTCGTACTTCGAAGAGAAACAAACGAAACACTCTTTCGTTGTACGATTGCAGAGATATTGGTGGAAGTTTAGGCCCCAGTTACACGATACCGGATTCATCACACACCGGATTGCTTTTCGCATCGGATGGGGGGGGTTCAGTTACACGACGCCAAGGCAATCCGGTGTCACTCCACTCCGTTTTCGCGGAGTGAAACCACTCCGCTTTGGAGGTGAGGTGAAAATCAATCCGATTCACTCCGCTCCGCATTCCATCTCGTGTAACTGCACCAATCCGATGTGGTTCCACTCCAGTTGGGCTTCGCAGCTGTTAAAGACAATAGATTTAGACATCGCAGTGCAGATCGACTCAGTGTCGTGTAACTGCAATCAAAAGTGGGTTCATGTCAATACGGTGTCGTGTAACTGCAATGAAAACAGCGTGATTTTTACGAAACCAATCCGATGCGAAAAGCAATCCGGTATCGTGTAACCCAGGCCTTAGAGGTTACCTTATTGTGGATTCACCCCATCCACCAAAATTTGTGCAGAACACAATGGTCACGTGTGGGAAACAATATAGATTCTATAGATAACAGATTTGTTTACGGCTACGTGACCTTGCCCTTTAAATCTAAGAATTTTGCATTCCAATCGTATGGTCCAAGAAGAGTTTTGTTATTGTACCAAGTCATCTTGATACAAGATCTAGCCATAAACTTATTAATCGAGAAGCTTGTTTTCCTACGTCCATTGAATCGAATATTATGGCATTTGGGTTGTTAAATGCGTAGGACCTCCAACATTAATCTTTGACCCTTTCCCCAAGCAAATGTAATCATGCAAATTTAGCTGACATTTGTCTTCATGCTTTGAAGCTTTTCATTTTGAGAATTCTGAAACTTTGCCACGGCCCCCTGAAAAGCAATTTTCATGGACTGACGGGGCTACTGTGCCTAAATAAATAAAAATGAAATAAACAATGAAATGAAATGGATGAAAGTACAGTATTACTTCAGAACGTCAGTAATCGACCATGGCCAAGTGCAATAAATGATTCATTGGAAATGTTGTTTCTAATAGAATGTCATTAACTTGGATGTGTCACTTTTAGATTTGTCAACTTGGAATGTGGCATAAACGTGCGACAGAATAAAATGATTATCATCGAAATCCTACATATCTTGAAAAACTCTTCAGATGCTATTTTATACACGCAGAGAAAGATTATTCAGGCACATTTATTAGCACCAAAATCTTACTCCCTCCGCCCCAGTTCCCAAACCAAACATCCTAGGTGTCTTCGTATGGGAATGGAGCAAGGTTCTTCTGACTGTAAACAGGTCCTCGTGGAGTAAAATTCCTCACATGAAAACAAAGCACTCCGTTTATAAGTCTAGATCTTGGGTCAAGACATTATTTGAATCAATTTTCAGGAATATCAGACTGCACAATACAGTGGTGGTCCGAATTTTATACCTGGTCTGAATTCTATTGTAATTCATCATTGTCCTCATCGCTCCATTCAATAACCTATGCAGTAAAGAAAGATGTTTCAGTAATAAACATAACGTCCATTGTGCCACGTTCTTGAAGATAGTAAGATATCAACGCTTTTTCAAGGACCCATTGAGCCATGAGGCAGCTTTTTGGGTTATTTACCGCAGATTTTTCGGAATTAACCACGGGCTGTAGGGCACTTTGAATTAAAAGATAGATTTACGTTTGATACATCAAAATAGTCATAATTCATGGTCTCTATCTGTCTCTACCTCCTATGCAAAGGCGTCATATCATAATCCCCTCGCCTGGCAGACTGACGCTAAAAGGAGACATTATGCCACTCCTGTGGAGGATTTTCCGTTTGAGTAGCATAGTTGCTCTAGGTCATGTCAATCTACCACGCCCTGGAACTGCAATGGCACCTTAATAGGATAGGTAAAGACAGAAAGAAAAAATGAATCACTATACCTCGATGCATCAATGGTAAACTTTATTTTCAGTTTCAAAATTTCCTACGGCTCATGAAACAACATAGGACTTTGCGAGTCAAATACAGAGTGTCCAAAAAGACATGTGCAGCGTTTCAATGGCTACTGCGAAGGAGCCATCAATCTAACTTTCCGTTTTCCAGATTTCATTTCAACTTTGAACTTGACACCAAGTTGAATTAAATCTGACAAGTGCTTGCAGATTCATAAAGAAAGTCAAAATCACTGGTTGTTTAACAACCAGAGGATTTTACACTCCGTGCATGACCTTATAACTTGAATTTAGCACCGGATTGACTTGAACTGTAAAGTTGTGTCACAAAACACATTTTGGTGTTATCAATGACCATAAAATTTAAGAATGTTTACAAGACAGCCTGTAGTCCGGTTTAAAAGGACTTCATCACCTTTGAGAAGCAAAGTAACTGATGGACGCATGTCATGGCCTCCAGCACGGCCAGGTGAATTCCGCGGATCTCGCGGACTTCGCGGATGCCGCGGACCAGGGACGCGGACGTACAAAAAATCCGCCAAATACAAAATCCGCCGAATTCATTTTGACATTAGGTGGAAATGAATTCCGCGGATTTCGCAGATTTCAAGGCGAAATGTTCACTCAAGCCTGAGGAAAAATTTGCAAGCAATTTAATTTTTGGTTTAAATCATACCTTATACATTCCTGGTAATGATCTTAGTTGTTGAACGCCTTCAAATTTTCTCAGCGGCGCCTCCAATCGAAGATTCTTAGGCCTCCATGTTGTTAACACTCCCAGTAACGACCCCTCCGGACATCAAAAGTACAGCGAGGAAATTATGAAGCCAATACATTTTCAGCGGGGATTGAAAATATCGTAACGGGGACGGGGAATGAAACTTTTGGCTATTATATTTGTCGTGGAACTTGTATAATTCTTGACGAGGAAACAAAAATTTCAACGGGGAAGCAACAGAAACAAGGTGAGGAGAGTGCTTAAAACTCAAACTTGGCGGGGAAACACATTTTCTGGTGGGTCACCCTTTTACTTTGGCGGGGCAGCGTTTCAGCGGAGTCGTTACTGGGGGGTGTTTGTTATCAATGTCAGACTCATTGAGCAGATTGTATGAAAGTCTTTATTTGCTTTGGTTTCTCAAATAATTTGAAAACAACTTCTTTTAATTTAAATTATTCAACTGATTGTGGAAAATAACTGTTTCAGTGTAATTTCTTTGGGTTTAATCACGATACGGGGCAGGGGGCTTCCGATAACTTCTCCAGAAATACGACACGCAGTCTTGTTCTCAACTGTCATTTTACTTCCGTATGTGCACATGTTTCGATTGTATTTCACTGCTTTCTCGACATCAGAAACTTGTAAATTAATGCTTCTTCAACATACGAAACTCTCCAGACAATGTTTTGCGTTGAAGTCTGCGAAGTCCGCGGAATTCATTTTCACTTAATACCAAAATGAATTCCGCGCATTGTGTATTTGGTGGATGTTTTGTACGTCCGCGGAATCCGCGAAGTCCGCGGAATTCACCTGGCCCTCCAGCACTTCTGTTGCACAGCAACATTTCTAACAACCCTAGATATGTCAAGTCTTCTTTCAAATCTTCTCTTTGTAAATATAGCTTTAAATTTAAATTTGTTGATTTCTTCTTTAATTTTTAGATTTATAATTATATGTTCAATAGCCATAGGGTTGATATGCATTTCCATTCTCCCTGTGGCATCGTTTTTGTAATCTATTCTAGTTATCATATTTCTATGAGATTATACCGGGTGAGCCAGAAAAAAGTTCCCACTTTTGAAAATTCATAACACCAAGACTTCTACACGGCTTTGAATCATTCAAATTCTTGTTAAAAGTCAAAAGATCAAAGTATTTTTGTGATTTTTCTCGCTGTCCCGCCAGCGCTAGAACTATTGGTAAATTCAACTTTATAAAATTTTCATGGTTGGAAAATGACGGAAAACGGGCCTAAAAAATCGATCAAATCGTAAGGACTCTTTTCACACCGAACAATAGGCAGTGGGCGTTTCGCCTCCCTCAAGGGTAATAAGACATCGATTTTCAAAAAAAACCTGAAAGATTTTCAATCCCATGGCAATTAATGTACAGAGGATATCTCTCACCCATGAGAAGCTACACTGCCTTCATTATTCTGTGCGAGAAGTCATTTATGAATTGATCGATGTTTTCGGTCATTTTTCAGTCATTTTGTAACCAAGAAACAGCGAGAACAATCACAAAAGTACTTTTAACTTTCGGCTTTTAACTAGAATTCAGATGATTCAAATCCGTGATTCAAATCTGTCTTGATGTTATGAATTTTCAAAGTGGGAACCTTTTTCTGGCTCACCCGGTATACAAAATATTCTTGGTTATCACAAAATCCAATTCATGATCATGTGTTTCACTTGTGAACATCAGTAAATTCAGCTAGGTACGTTGTTTCAATCAATTTGTTTGACTTTAACATGATGAATTCTCTGGTTTTAAGGCAACCAATAATTTTGACTCCGTTGTTCGATAAATCAGCAAATACTTATCAAATTTACTCGAACTTTGTGTCAACCTGTAAGCTGAAGTTTCTTTCATGAAAAATCTTAGAAATAGGAAAATTGCCTTGTAAGTTACTAATCGTTGATATCCTCTCGCATTGGGTATAAGAGGCGGCTTAATAGGAAAGCGGTAAGCTTGAATTTACGGCTTTGAAAGGAGGTGTTCATTGGAGACAGGGCTTGATACTAAGGGAGCTAAAAAGATCTTCTATATGGAAATTTGCATCAGAGTTCTTGCTCGGGGGGGGGGGGGAGGGTACTATACATATTTTGGTTACGGGGACGTGCCATCGGGAAGGGTATCGATTTTCACGATTTTGGTATAAGGAACGGTATCAATTTTTACAATTTTCGTAATTGGTATAGGGTCGGGTATGCATTTTCAGAAAATTGGAATAAAGTCAGGTATATATTTTTGAAAAATTGGTATAAAGTCGGGTATACATTTTGGAAAATTTGGTATAAGGAACGGGTATGTTTTTGAAACCTCGATGGCACGTCCCTGTCCAAATTTGGTCAAGTACCCCCCCCCGGAGTTCTTGTGGTGACTCTTGACCAAACAGGCAGTAACCATGATGTGTGAACCAAATGATCGTTTGCACGAACTGCAGGAAAGCTAAAGGCTCGACCAACAACAATCTTAATGGCATACCTCAATGGATGGCACCAACTGAATAAACAGTGCTACCAGTAAATAATGAAAGGATTTACACTACCTCTGCCTCTAATGTGCTCTTGTGCAATGCCGTCAATCCAGTTCGATCTTCTAAGTATTTTGGGACGTTGAAGACATTCAAAAGAAAATCAAAACCTTCCTCCTTGTACGCTTTCACAACCTACGAAAGAATATAAAACAGCTACCAAACGGAATCATCTCAAGTTATGGAATTTTCGAATGCAGAACCATGATAAAATATCATTTGCGAGGAAGACCGTCAGGTTACTTATCAGGACGGAATATAACAAAGGTATTTACTATCTTTCATCTTTTCGGTCACTGGTGTTTTCAACCAATGACTTGATAAGATCCTGTGTGTTATAATATCAGCTGTATGTAGGTAACTTCATACCTACATTGAGTTTCCAAAATCATACTTACAAATATAGTTACACGTTCTTTACTTGCCTAAGAATTTTTTGCTTCCCTTCGGCAGCCTCTTTAGTGAGAATTCATTCAGCTGGAACTATGGAGTCAACACAAACAATAGTTACCTAATTGTGGAGTGAAGTCAAATTGCAATACTTACTACATCTGAACAGGCTGTGCAACAATCGAAGGCGAGGCTGGCAGGAAGAAGCAGCTGGAAACGAGGTAGAAATCCACGCAGCTGAAAAATGAAAAGCATCGTTTTCGATATTTCTACCTAGCATCAGGTGATATTTGGACGCTGCGAAGCAAAGCTTATCGAAGCAGCGTCCTGGTCGTTCCTCTTGATATGACCACACCTCGTGATTCCCATAGCCTGAAATTACAGAGAGTTAACCAGTCTCATCATTCTACATAACAGGTTCAGCAGCAGGACGTGTACCTTCTTTTATTCAAAATGAACGGGTTATTTCATGAGCGATAGGGCACCCAGTGTGTAGCAGTTTGACATTTATATCAGCAGTGATTTTTTGTGTGTTGAACTTATTTTATTCTTGGTATACAACCACATCTCACTGTTTCGTAATTCTGAAATTTTTTCGGTAGTGAGCCACCTTAAGTGCAGATCCACCTTAATTGTAGAGCTGTGGAAAACTTAAGGTGGCTCACTACAAAAAATTTCAGGATTACGAAACAGTGAGAGGCGGTTGTGTACCAAGTAAAAATATGTTCAAAACATAAAAAACATTAAGTTAAGGTGGCTCGTCTCTGACATAAATTCCAAACTGCTACGCACTGGGTGTCCTATCGCTCAACGTTATTTCTGTGATAAATCTTCGTACTTCACACAGAAGCGAGCTAGACATTCATATCTCTTGCGCTTGCTCGAGTATCATGACTGTTACGTTTATTGGCTTGGGTGTAGCCACAAAAAAGCTGCAGAAAACAATGAATAACAGCCCTGAAGAAGTTCTGCATGGCAGGACGAAATATTGGCATCTAATAAATATATTTCTTAAGTTCGCACATATTTGCTGTTGTTCTTCGTCGCATTGCGGTGTTCCTGCTTTCAAACTTATTCACGTTTTATCACTGCAAGCATCCTCGGATCCGACGAGCCACATTGGTATCGTGTCCTTTTCTTCTTCGATTTAAATAAACAGTTCCTCTCAGACACACTCTTATCAGCATTTTCTGTTTTGGAAAACTTGATAACATTTTCTGATTTCTGCAATCAACATGTTTGATAGACTTATGCCTTTTCGTCCCTTGTTTCCCTGCTTCTTTGATTTGCTGACATCGCTTGGTCAATAGGGACTCATAAAATTACGCTTACATAATAGGCCCTAATGGGCCCACTTTTTCAAAATGGCCTAAACAGGTGGGAGTTCTCGTATACTCAACAAATTCTCTTCAAAATTTGGTTTAAAGAGCTCGAACATTGAAAAGGAAACTTTTAGTACAAAGAATGATGTTGTCTTAACCTACAAATTGCAAAATGCATACCATTTTAAGCAGTAATCTTCCTCTGTAGAAGCCAAATGGATCCATCGAAGCTGCGAGAACTCCAGGCTTCATCAACTGTTCTTTCAAAGCAACAACAACAACATTCTGAATAGTGGCCCCTGATTGGTTAAAAACTGAATTCTAGCGATTTGATTGGTGAATACGAAACCACCCTACCCGGGCCTAAAGTGGGCCCACTATTTTAGAGTAACGTTATTAGTCCCTCTTCACCAAGGAACGCAGGGAAACAAGGGACGAAAAGGCATCGGTCTACGTGTTTGATTGCTAATCACTGAGAGCTTGGTGGTTCGTCACTTTTCCTTCAAGTACAAGAACAAAGGTTACCTGATGTGGAACAATCCCTAACGGTGTATCAAAATCTGTTTCGAATAAATTCTCAGATCCACCAGTGTCAGCAGGTGCATATCCACTGCAAAAAAGTATTAAGGCATTAGACAATCTTCAGGAACGAATAGATTTGGAAAAGTTTATCATTTTGGATGAAAAGACTTTTAATAATTCTTTCTGATGAAATTTGGAACATGATAAACGAAATTTGGGCTGTTCCCTAAACAGAATAATTTTAAGTGATCGCAATTCCAGATTTCCAGATCTAACATTACTCCATTTGAAGCAAATTTCCTACCTTTCACTGTTGCAGGTATATATTTAACTTTCACTTGGGGAATTTGTATTATCGTGTTTCGGAAGGATTATGTTGAAGCACCACGTGCACAAAAGACTACCCATTTAGGACAGGCCACGATAAATCATACACTGTACCGATTTGATTCTGGGATTTTTTTGTAAATTTTTTAGTGCTCTGTTTCCTAAGCATATCATATCATATATAAGTGAGTTTCATAGAATTTTTCTTCTCCAAGGCAATGAAAACGATCAAATTACGTCAATCACATTTTCTACAGACTCGAAAGGAATGGACAAAGAGAAAACTTCATCCTGGTAATAGGGAAATTTACAAATTGATTATTCATAATCTGCTGCATGAGCATTAGAAAAACAAACCTTAAAAAATCACGACTTTATCTCTCTATCCAGGCAAATGGTAGACTGCTTTCAGTCTTTCTTTTGTGTAAATTGAACGAAGGAGAAAATGGAACGACTGCGCATTAGTGAACAATTTCTCGTATTTTGATGAATTGATCAATTTATTGTGAGCCAGTCAGAACGTGGTTAGAAATTTTCCGAACCCAAAAAAATCAGTTTGCGTGCCGACTTTGTTTGTATTTGTTTCAAAGTGAGCACTTTGATAGACCAGATTATGTTCATTGATTTCGCTTTGCTGAGTCAGTCATACAATAAGTCCCTTGATGATGCGGAGTCTTTCAACTTTCCGGTTCAAGCAGGCAAGGCAACTAGCCACGGATACATGAGCACACTAGTAATAAAACCTCTAACGCAACTCAATCGAGCCTCTCGTATCTAGCCTGCGCGTGTGCAGACTCTCGATGAAAAGCAGGGAGCTAAACACGGGAGAGGAATCGCGCATTGAGTTGCATTCTGCGATGTGATATGCGCATCCTTCGCAGCGGATCGCGCACTTCGCAGTGAAACCAAGATGGAAACTCAAGTTTGGACGGATAAGTGCATCGCGTTTTTGGATTGGATTTCTACAACAGTGGTAAGCATTTTAGGCTAGTTTAGACATTCATGTGACTTTTAAATGTTTACCTTTCGATAGCGAGACTCGTTTAGCCGTTAGAAATCATGAATTAGCTGCAGCGGCTAAGTTTCTTCAGCGGTAGCTTAGGCCACTTCAACCTCTTTGTCACGCTCCAAGCACGCATTCGTAAAAATTTCACTCTGCCCAACCCCGCCCAACTTTGAGCAATCGAAGATGCTTTTGGATGACTATTGGCAATAAATCAAGCGAAAAATTTTTCTGAGATAGTATGAGACTCGCGAGATATCTTAGTTTTCTTTCGGGGTACTTGCACCGGTTCTGCTTTAGGCCCATTCTCGCGCTTCAACGACTTTCAGAGACGGCAACCGATTCGAAAATTTCGCAATTTCGAGTTATTCAGATCAATCGAATGGGAGTCGAACGGTGTATGAAATAGTGAGGAAAGTTGAAATCCTGTGAAACCTTAAATGAATATATTTCAAATCCATCTGTCTTCTTCTCGGTCGTTCTCCACAGCAAAGATTTCGTTGCTAGGCAAACCAAATTATAATTGCTCCGTTGCTACGTCAATGGAAACGAGGTCGCATATCACATCGCAGACAGCGCCAGCAGGCGTTTCCATAGCCTGATGAAAAGCATCTTAAAAATATTGCTCGATCCAGACTCCTTCGTAGAAGAGCTTAAAGTCTTACTGTCGCTAAATAAAGAAAGAACGGATTATTGGCTGGCAATAATTCATTCTTGTGGTTTTTGTGCAGAGGAAGGTCAGCGGCTGGGCCTTAGCTGTTCTAAAATAGAATCTGAATCGAAGGATATTTTGATACAATTTATAGAATTTTCTAATGTGCACAATAGCACAATAGTGATAGAATCTCCAACATCACTCCATCGAACTTTCATAACAAAATGTACAAATGTCGCTGCGGAAGCAATGGGGTTTCATGACCGTCTCCTGTGATCTTGTGATGATCAAAAGCAACTGATAAAAGCGAGGCTATGGCATTATATAGCGACAGTAAGACTTTACAGGTCTATTATGGAGATACAGTAAATCCCTACATATAAGATCCTACTTTTTTGAGAACCAGGATGAAACGGGTCCTTACTTTAATAGTACTAAGATTAATTTCAAAGTATGAAGGTTCTTATTCGAAGGGTCCCTTGTGTGGACCTTTTCAGAGTCTTCACCAAAGATTTGCAACCCTGTTATTTGTTATGGCAAAGTTATTGTGGACCTAATAACTAATTTTAAGATCAAGTTCAGTTTACAGGCAATTGGGACAAAAATGAACTCGATAACGAACATCAAGAATATGCATTGCTATCCTTCCAATGAGAACATATTTTTCATCAAACTGAAACAGGTTCTTAATTACAAGGTGCATAACGTAGGAATAACAGCCTCCAGTATCTTATTTTTTAAGGTTCTTATATGCGGAGATATAATGGGAGCAGGACAGAGGAGAAGCTGCGTAAAATGACGTCATCAACCAATCTGAGATAAGGAAGTGTTTGGACAGATAATCTTTTTGAAATGATAAATCAAGAGTGCAAGGTCCTAGGAAGAAAATATCACGTGTTGCCTAATTTTGGGATCTGTTGCAGGGAGATAAGGAGGCTCGAAGTTATGAGTTTTTGCGCATGCGTGCTCAGTTTCTGCTCAGTCTGGGAGCGGGAACAAAAAGATTACAAAAGGATTCTCAGCCATAAATTTTAGATATGCTTAATTTAAACACACAAAGCCAACTGCATGCTAAAAACATTATACAGCCTACGCAAATCGGGTATTCGAGATCCATTATGCCAAGAAATATTTGAGAAATTCATACCCATCATTATGTTGCAGTATTGACACGAGGAGCTCCACCGCAATGGCACTAGTCATCATTGATATTCCAGGTCTTGATACTGTACATTGTTGATCGAGGGTTCTGTCTCTTGTCGACTACAATATGAAAACACTACCGGGTGAGTCAATAAAAACGCCCGGCATTTGAAAAAATCCAGCTCCCTGAATATCAAAGCAATGATGTTGAAAATTGTTTTGTTTTATTCCCGATATGTCAAATTATTTTCAGTAATTTACCTGGCTTTAATCGGTCATTCCTTCCTATCGAAATAGGAGATTTTCTGCAGAAAGCCCCTTTCAAAAACATGCAAAAACGAGCGAAAACAGCAAGCAAAATTTCCCTTTGTTCTCCTTCCTAGCAATAATGACTTTTTGATGTGCTCACGTATTTTGTCCTCATGGGAGAATGGAATCCCCCTAAATAAATCATTCACACCAGGGGGAAGACTTTTCAACCGGCCAAAACGAAAACACGTGCTAAAGCGTGCTGAAAGTCATCGCTGTGAGGTAAACACATAAGGGACTTTTGCTTGTAATTTTAGCACGTTTTTTAAGGTTTCTCAAAGGGACTCATTTTGGAAAATTGCCTGCAGAATCTGAACGAAGTGACCAATTATTGTCAGGAAAATTTCTAAAAATAATTGAACATGTTAGCTATTCAATCAAATATTGCAAAATGTCATTGCTTATATACTCAGGGAGCAGTAGCCTTTCAAACGTCGGGCGTTTTTTTTGACTCACCCGGTACATTCATACATCATAAAGAACATATGAAATAAGGCCAGGCAATCTGTCTCAAATAAGATTTCATGTGAAAATGCCTACGAACAATAGCAAAAGATCTTTTAG
Organism: Aurelia sp. 3 sensu Dawson et al. (2005); assembly: GCA_964020215.1. Taxonomy (NCBI): domain Eukaryota; kingdom Metazoa; phylum Cnidaria; class Scyphozoa; order Semaeostomeae; family Ulmaridae; genus Aurelia; species Aurelia sp. 3 sensu Dawson et al. (2005). The sequence continues at coordinate 13,606,004 of OZ026583.1, forward strand.
CTATTCTGAAAAGAATCAGGATCGAACAATAAGCCCCATGGGCCATCATTTCTGTTATTTCTCAATTGCTTCAGGGCAAACCAAATGGAACTTGAACAGGTTTTTGATAACCTAACTTTAAAGCGTATGGGTGGTTCAAGGAAACAGATTCAGTCTCTCGTCGATTGTGTTTTGGACTGCTGTCTTTACAAACATGCAATAAGCAAATTTTGACAACGATTGTAAGGATTAAATTACTTTGGAAGTCCCATTTGGTTTGCTCTTATATCATCGAGAGGTATGACACTGGATAACCTTCTTTTACCCGATCTTCGAGCTTTTTACATTACAGGTAAACTGGGGTTTCTGGTTTCAGCTGTCGTATTTTTCTGATCTTTGAAGGCTCGCAACTCAATGAATTGTCAACCGATTTGCAAGATTCTGGCTTCTAAAATTATTTCGAAGTCTTTGGAACAGGGTTATCTTCCCACAAGCCTCTTCATGTTATGGTTAATTTTCAACATTTAATCAAAAGTCAAACAATGTTTTGAGACACCCTGTAATTTAACACAGATTTCAGTTCCATTAAGCAGTCTTCGCTTCGGTGTATCACAAATCACAGAAGTTCAAAAACTCTACTGATGTTCAAGTTCCCTTCCTCCTACAAACTAATCTAAGCAATATTCATCACCAGTGCAATTACTTAAAATTCCGACTTTCTCAAGTTTTTTGGGCAGCTCTTGTCTGAGGCAAATTACGAAAAACAGGAAAAAGTACTGAATGTTTGGAAGCTTTATCCTTTTACTGATTGGAATTCATTGAGATGGTTGATTACGCTAAAAAGTTACTTCATGCTCATGTAAGAATAGGAAGTCATTCTGCAACTGTATATTGATGTACAATTTCAAAAACTGTCAAAGTTTATGTACACTCATTTAAACAAACTAAATTTTTGAATAAAACCAAATTCGGGATGAGCAGTGCCAACACCCCAGAGCGAGCAGAGGGCTCGAACTCGCTTTCTCTCAGACGAGAGCGCTAGCCACTAAGCCAACGTACCAGCTAAATTTTGTACTCGCCCAGTAGTACAACAACTATAAATATATAGGCCTATATATTTAAAAGAAAACAAAAACCAGAGTAAAAACTAACTGCAACTGAACAACTAATCTGAATATCTGGCTGCATCGACTCGATATTTGGTCATTTGCAGCCTACCTTACTTACATCACCTGGAGCGACAACATCACTGCAAAAGTAGCATCCTAATTTATGCCCAGGGATTCTAACTTTTGCAGCACTGATTTCCTCTTTGCAGGAAGGAGCCTCGCTCTCAGCTTGCTTTAAGCCATGACGCATGACCATGAAGGTGTCAAAGCCAAGTGCTGCATTGAGTACAATCTGAAATTAATAGCAAAGATTGAAATGAAGATATCGAAAATATCACAGTTTTGAAAGAAGTGAATCTCCATAGCACTGCCAAGAACACGAAGGGCAAATATTGAGTTGGGCCACATTGGGTTTTTTTGCTTCGCTGTATCTCTTCAAAAAACGGGTAAATTAAATTTGATAGTGACGGCATTTTGTTTTCACATACAACACAGTTACAGCGCTTCGGCTCTGGGAGCTGTCTGTGAATGTCTCAAACTTAATTTATATATAAGCAGGACTGGGATCATTGTAGGGAAAATTGGTAAGCACTTAACTCTGCATGTTGATATATTGTAAAGCACTGCTGACAAATGCTGAAAAGTTGGTTCACATTTGACGACTCTCCGTTTCCGTTCCCGATGCTCAATCATATCAAACTAGTGCTCATTTAGTACAAGCAGTACTATGCTTTTAGTAAACGTTTTCTTTGTTTTGCTAGCATGAGCAGGTCAAGAGATGTTCAAGTTTAAAACTGGGAATGTTCTTCTGAGACACCCTGCTGTTATTACTGATCTTTTTTTTCTATTCATAATAAATTAACATGAAAAGAAACTGAAATACATTAATATTGTACCGCTCTTGGTGTAAGAAGACACAAGGTCATATGGCCTACACCAAGAACAGCAATTAAAATTTTCAAATAAAACTTCAAAAACTAAACAAAACTACTGGGAACAGGAAAAGAAAACAGGAATACGAAGCAAAAAATTAAAGGAGATAAAGGGACTGGCAGTTCCACACCAAACTCAAACCATGCTATGTGTCTAACCCTTGTGTCGTAGGTCTAACATTAGACTTATGACGATGAGTCTCTTGTTTCCCTGTGCTCTTTGACTTGATGATGGCGCTTCGGTCCATAGAGACTCATAGCATTACTATGAAAAACCTGGCCCTATTTAGGCCCAAACTGAGCAATTTCTTCAGTACCAATCAGATTGCGAGATTTGTGAATTACTATTGTTAACGTGTAAATGTGATAGAATTTTCGATTCGATTGAAGAATAGACCTTTTAGCTATTCAGCAAGAGCCTGGATCGAGCGTTATTTTTATACATTTTTATACACGAGATTCAATCGAGTGGCGTTAGGGCTTCTATCACTATTGTGAACATTCGAAAATTCTGCAAAATGTAGCTAAGTATCGTTCGATTGAGCTTCTTTTTCAGAATAGCTAAAAGGTTTATTGAAAACACTCCCATGGGATAGAGATTCGAAGCCGTGATTCTTTCCTAATTCCATTGATGATTGAAGAGAACAGGGCCAAGTTGTTTACTGTTTCATGATGAGTCCCTCTTGAGCAAGGTTTACCGCAGGGGTACAAGGGACTCATCGTCATCAGTCTAGTCTAACATCAGCTTTGTACCATCACATCGAAAACTGATGGTACAATGAATCTCGCAGTGGCTTAACCCAGGCAAAGCCACAAGAATCAAGATGCAAATTTCTTGCAGATAATAGAATCATGTACATACCTACCTTTCTTTTTGCTGCTCCTAGAAGAGTAGGAAACCATCGACTTTCTCGGGTGTCCATTAACAAGAATACAACATCATGTTCATCAAATAATTTTTCTAATGATTCTACGTCCTTTCTAATTCGATTCACTTCATCTTCTAAAAGAGAGTTGGACAATTGAAAAGTTAGGAATTCGTAAAGAAACGCACACTTCAATAGAGGATTGCGCTAAAGATGGCGGCGAGGAATTTTTTACCGAGATGCACCGCGTTCGAATTACAAATCTTAAAGATTCTATAGGAATTCGATTAAAGAACGCAGTGCATCTCGGTAAAAGATTCCTCGCCGCCATCTTTAGCGCAATCGTCTATTTACTGTAACTAAATTTTCTTTCGCAGTAAAAATAAATTTCTGTTTGAATGGCCACTGTTTCCTTGATATTGAAGCAGTACTATTGGCAAAACGGCTATTCAAAGGCAAGTTTCCAGTCAGTGGGATTTTCTAAGTGGATGAAATTTTACCCAATCAAAAGTCAATAAACCTAAATTTCAATTCAATTTCAAAGCGATAATTTCTCTCGTAAATAAGACTGCGTTCAGACGATGCCATCAGACGTTGAAAACGGTGAAAAATGTGACGGTAGCAAAATTTGGGCTGGCGTTAACACGATACCGACACAAATTGAAAACGATAGAAAAGTCAAATTTTCACATGATGCCGTTTTCAAAAATTGCCGCTTAAAATCCCGCTTTCAAAACCAACCGTTTTCAAAATCCGCCGGCAAAAAAGTGAAACGGGTGGCCTGTCGGTCACATCTTCTCGCCGCTTTCAAAATGTGTCGGCATCGTGTGAAGGCAGTCCAAAAGAATTTCCACCCGTTTGGAAAACTCTGCTGAATGGATATCAGCCTTAATAGCTGTTATGTTCAATCAGACGCTTCAAATTTACCAGACTTAAACTGGTAACTTTGTTCTGGTACTACGCGCGATTGTCTAGAAGAAGCTGCTGAAAAAGCTTCAAAACCGCTTGCTTGAGAAAGATGCTCAGATTATCCGTTTTTCTACTTTAAGCTCATTTTACACCAGGCGGAATTCTTTGGCGGAAGCGGAGTATTCTGTCCAAACGCATCCGCAGAAAGATTTCGAAGATGAATTTTAGCGGAATATTTTAGTGGCGGAGAAGTAGAAACCATTTCAACTTTTCCGTGGCGAATGATGCATCCACATCCAACTGCATCCATTTTTGCTATTCTGTCCGAAAGACGAAATCTCCCAGAATATTTTGGCCATGCTCATAGGGATCTTTTGCTGATATTTGGCCTCGCCATAGAGCACTCCTTCAAACCTAAAATAACGGAATTGCAAATTTACAATGATTTGAATAACGATTAACTGTAACGTATCTACCTCACCCAATTCTGTCGATAGATACGAGCAATTTGTACTTACTACAGCTGATGCTCTTTGTTTTAACCCACAAAACAAACTCACCTGAATTTCCTATAGCATGACCAGGCATGGGTATTGTTAAGTCATGACCACAAGTATCCTGGAAAAGAGAACCATAATGGAAGGGCTCAGTGGCGTACCCAATGCAAAGTAAGGATAAAAGAATGCTCTGCAAACAAGGGTCGTCTGCATTTTTCGAAACGTGCGAACATTTCTTATAAGCCACTCAACCACCATGTACCCTTGAAGTAAATCTTGTCTGTTCATAGTAGTCATATGTTCATTCTATTTCAAAGTCTGTCTCAAGTTAGATGCTACTCAATATTTGCGATAACTCCTAAACTACCCATCTAAAAACACTCATATTGCTCTTACCAAGGACATCTTCTCTTGACAACTAATTTGTGACAGATTTTAGTGGTTTTCATTTCTACATGCAATGGACTCCTCGTAGACACAGCCTTTTGCTCCTGGGGCATCGTTGACTTAAAATAACTTTGAAGCAGTAAAGCTTGCATTTTATTTGATTAGTATTGTAAATAAATTATTATTAGGATCATCATTATAATATCAATTAGTATTGCAATGTATTGTATCTTTTATGGAATGTGAAAAAACAAAACTTTTCTTTTTGGGCAATTTCATTGAATCATCCATCTTTTTTTAACAGCAAGTACAGTTCTTGAAGAATACGCCAACCCACAAGAAAACCTTGGAAGAAACTACAGACTTAGTTAATGGAGGAGCAGGAATATTTCCCGTACTGCACATCGTCAATGGAAGCAACATGGCATTTCCGTCGTGTTGCCCTTCCATAAAGTTAGAACTGATATAATATTTTGGTTCTCGACAGGCACTGATCATGTTTGGGTCGTCTAGTGGTTGGTGCAAATAAGCTCACTTGATCTTTAGTATAAATGTAAACACAAACAGCTCAAATTCTTATAACAATGTAAGCGAGAATGTAATCAGATAAGCTGTCACTCACCATTCCTGGGAATATCCTTTTAATTGCATCAGCCGCAGTCTGGGCCTTTCTCTTACCACCATTCTTGCAATCTTCAAACTCAAAGAGTGTTTGCCGTACTGGATTTGAATATGATACCCTTGAGTTATCCACAAACGTGATCTTCCGTACACCCCAACCCTAGATTAAAAATACTTCGATTACAAAAAGACCTTAACATGTTTCTCGCTGGCTTAACACAAATCAGTAAAAACTTAAAAAACAAGTTCAGATTCTAAAACTGATGGATGCTTTCTTAAAGTGGTGGGGACCTATTGCGTATCGAACCCACTCTACCTGAGTGTTCTGACTGCAAATTCAGAGGATTACCCCCACTACACCACAACACCTTCGATTAACAATAGAAAAATCAGTTTGGCACAGTTCTAATACTGTCATTTTTATGCATTAATTGCACTGAAATGGAAATCCGGATCACAGTGTGTTGTTTATACCTACTATTGTCAAGTGAACATACAGTTGAGAAATCAGCTCTTTTTCTGTTGATAGAGTTATCCATTTCATGCTTTGCATGGTACAAAGTTCTTAAAGGAAATGTCTACCGTTGGTATCATTGATGATAAAATACAAGATAATACTGCTATAAGTGGTGTATCACACTTTTCCCACTATTTTTCGCATTCTCCTTGTGAAACTACGTATTCAGTTAAAGGGTCTGTTTCATCCAGCATGCCTTGCACGTGTCGTCTCTTGATTTGTCTTTGTTGTCGCCATTTTCATGGGCCATGAAAATGGCGACAAACAAAGGCCAACCAAGAGACGACACGTGCAAGGAATGCTGGATGAAACAGACCCTTTAAGCGATCTGCGCGAAATGACGTCATATCTCGCAAACGAAAACGAGACAGTTCTTTTGTCTTGCAAAAAAATGGCGACATAGAGACAAGATGTGGCCTACATTGTCAGAATGTTTGGAACTGACAGTCGTTGGAAGGCTCAAAATGTTAAACAAAAGTAAGATCTGCATCAGTTGATGATAAGTTTCCTTTGTATCATTCATCATACCAACCCCGAAGTTGTCCCTTGACTGATGTAAAAAGAAAGAGGACAGCCACATGATATGAACTGGTTGTACATAACGTTTTTTGCTAAATTTCTCTATTTCCTCTCAGAAGAATATCAGCTGAAAATTCATTTCTCTACATAAAAGAAACTAAAGTTTTGCTTCAGAGTTGCTAAAATCCAGCCACCTCCTGATCTTTGCGAAGAAGAAAGACGCCTTTCAAATCTGAACTGTTTGGTATTATCGTGTCTGGTTAGATCACGAACACAATTTTTATGTCATTTACGTGTCATTCAAGCGTTTTTTGTTCGCTTGAATTAGCATAGCATTTATTAACCAACTTCCAAAGAAATTTATGACAATAATGATAAAACATGGAACACATTTTCTTTGTATCTAGAATGAAATAGCAGACAGGCTGTCCACATTTGCGTTGTAAGTACATCTTGCGTCGCAAACGAGGGGCAAATCACTTCTCAAAACAGCCAACATGATTTTTGTGATTTTAGAATCACATGGTTATTTTCTGTGATGTTTTTTGTGATTTTAGTGATTTTTAGTGATTTTTAGTGCGAGTCTTCAGTAATTTTTCAATGATTTATGATTTTTGTGAATTTTTTCTGTGATTTTGTGATCTATGTATGTGATTTTTTTGTGATTTCAAGGAGGAGTATGAAAAACCTCGGTCGCAATCATAGTTGCTGAAGGTCCTAACAAATCAGACTTGTATTGCTTCCGCAACAAAGACTACAGCAACTCACCATAAGAACTCTAGCCACATTACAACCTAAGGTCCCACTACCAAGAAGTAAGCAGCGTGTCGATGAAACTTTTTCAAGGTCTATCTCAGGAACCAAACGCCACCTCATCAGCTTTAGATTCAAATCAACGGCTGATTCAGCCAATCTAAAAGTAAGAGAAATAACAAATGAGGTGCCAATTTTCCAAAACATCAATCTTCTTGTTTAGAACATCATCTGATTACTTGGACTCTACTCTAGTCCTTCATCTGCTAGCTAAAAGAATTTTTAGCATTGGCATCAAAATCAAATTTTACAAACTTTGGGCCTTTCTTAGTACACACGGCAATTAGCTACAAAAATGTTGAGAGATGCTAGTCTTTCAGCATTCTCAATATCCTTTTTGACAGTGCATAACCCAGGCTTGCAATTAACTTATTCCAATCTGTTCCCCTGAATTCTTAAGACCAATATAGCAGCGAAAAAGTTAAGACAAAAAGTGAAAGAAAACAAACGAGAAAAAGATGAGGAGAAGGCAAAAGGTCGTTAACTACGAAGAATGTTTAATAATTTCAATCGCCAACTTACCAAAATCCCGCCTATATTCTGGGACTGGGCCATGACAGAAATCTTTGCATTTCACACCACCATACTACCTAACAGTAAAGTGCTCCCAGGGGTGCCCTCTTCTGAATAATTGACTTAATATTCATAACAAAATCCACAATACAGCAGGCTGTATGACAAATACGACGAATAAGAGACGAAAACAAACAAGACTGAACATAAAAATGTGACAAACTTACTTCGTTGGATCCATCGTTGAACTCAGATTTACCATTCTAGGTATCATTTTTTGTTTCTCGTTCTTCTCCCAACCCACGACTTTTGGACATTCTGGGGAAAAATGACATTCATTGCTAAGAATATTCCTACATATTATGATGAAAGAATCTATGCATCCTTCCCCCGCCTCCACATTGGCATACCAGAGGCGTAACATTGCAAAGGGATGGGAGGTAGAGACAACACAAGCACTTATACATGCAGTCGTTCCCTGATTAAATATAAAGCTTCAAAGGCGCCCTTGGCTGCACCTGCAAATCCCTTACATAAAGTAACAATTTACAAGCAAGGACCAAGGATTGCCTAAGAAAAAGTCAGCAAACGGGCAAAAATGCTTTTCTTTTCGAGAAGCTAAACTGTGGAATACCCTTCCTGCTCAGTCAAAGACGGCACCCTCCCTGGTTGGTTTTAAGAAATCAATAAAGGGTTAACTTTTTCGTTTTATTATGTATAATATTTGATTGTAAATAGGTTTTTAAATTATGGTTTTGATATTCTAATTATATTTTATTTTTAATTGTATATTGTAATTAACATTTTATCGGACGGCCCCTTGAAAAACGGCTTCTGCCTAAGGGCTACCCTCCTTAAGAGATTCAAAACTGAAATATGAAAATATTAAATATGAAATATAAGGATCCCAGCCGGAATAGGAACATCCTGCCTCCCACTGTTAATCGTTATTTGTTTTTATCGTTGCTTTGTTGGCTGCAGGGGAACTGTGCTTGATCACATCATCCTTTGTGATATCGTCATGTAAATCGTCTTCTGAATCATTTTGTATCATGTTGTTATCGTATTGCAAACGCAATTTGTGTTTAGGCTAAGTAATGATAATAAACAATAATGAGTGCTTTATTCTAGGTCGGCTTCTCGTCTAGCCAATCAATTAGCTAATTGACGCCAACCAAAACTTAAATGCAAGTTTATGATAACTAACTTGCAAGGGTAAGTCTATCCACAAAGAGGATATCAATTACAACCAGAAAAACCCTAAATCTTCAACAAATTGTTTGCCTTTTGAAGCAGAAGGTTCAATAGGCCTGCCAAACCTGCCAAACCTGCCGTTTTCAGAATTGGGGAATCAATCAAACACAAATTCCGAGTCTTCCTAGTCTACCACTTTCAGAATTGGTACCAATCAAACACACCCTTAGTTAAAAGCCGCAAGATCGAAGAATAGACCATTTAGCTAGTCTAAAAAGGACTCTGAATCGAACTATGTTATGATGTATTTTGAAGAATTTTCGAGTGTGCACAATAGTGATAGAAACTCTGACGCAACTCAATAGAACCTTGCGTATAAAATTGTATAAAAGTGGCGCTCGCTCCAGGCTCTTTTTTAGAATAGCTAAAAGGTCTATTTTTGTGATTTTTCTCGTTGTCTCACGATCAATAGAAATATAGATAAATTGAACTTTACAAAAATTTCATGGTTGCAAAATGACTGAAAACGGCCTGAAACATATCAATAAAGAAAATGCGATTGTTCATGGGTGAGAGCTATCCACTGCACACTTATTGCGATGGGACTGAAAATCCTTAGCATTTGTTTGAAAACTGACGTCGTATAACTCTAGAGAGAGGTGAAACGCCCATTGCATATCGTGCTGTGTACGGAGAGTCCTTACAATTTGGTCAACGTTTTAGTCCCTTTTTCGGTCGCTTTTCAATCATGAAATAACTTAAATTTACCGATATATCTAATGATGGTAAGACAGCGAGAAAGATCACACCAATACTTCGATCTTTCGGCTTTTAACTGGAATTTGTATCGCTCAAATCTTTGGAGTACTCTTGAAACTACGAATTCTTAAAAGTGGGAACCCTTTTCGTTGCCACGGTTAACTTTTGTTCCAAATTCCCTAACGATTCTTGGCAAAAAGTCATACTTCTCAAAGCAATTCAGGGGAGGATCAGTGAATTTTTTAAATTACCGAAAACTTTTGGCTGTCAGAAGAAATTAAAGGAAATTATTGTGAAGAAATGGCAATAAAAAACAAATACAAAAAAGCAAATGAAGAAAAGGAAATGCGAATCATTAGGCAAAACCGATAATTTGATGCAAAAATATTTTTCACTGTGAGTAGGCTTTACGAATAAAAACAAGGAGATGTACTTGCTGCACGAGCAAATACAGCAAAATCACATCTTAAATGAAATCTGCATTGACAAGATCTTGTTTGTTTGTCGATTTTTACCGTTGTTCCTGCAAGTGAACTATGTCAGGCATAAATTACTTCAGCTACTGCAGTTTGAAAGCTCAAGAGACTTCCTATCGTCTTGCATACGATGAACTATCATCCTAACCTTTGCAGTTGCTGAAATCGGGAATAGTTTCCACCTCAAGTAAGATCCCATGTCCAATATCTCTTTTTCCATCTCTGACTCTGTCCCGATAGCAAAGCACCTTCAACTTGTCTATTTTGTCTCCCCTAAAAAATCAAAGCAATACATATTTAGGCACTGAACGCACACAGAAAGAAGTAACATCTTTTTGGCCAAAAAGATTTAAAAAGTGGTTTCTCTCTCCTTTCGAAATCAACTCACAAATAAAGGTATGCCGTTGGAAGATCTTTATCAATGTATAAGAAGATTTTTACTTATGTTAGCAAGGAGAAAGGATTTATCATGAATTAATTAATGAGTTGATGATAATCATTTACTGCATTCACACTGACACAGTTAAACCAGCATTATCTAAACCAGTTTAAATTTCAACCAATGAAATGAATGGATTTGTTGGATTGACCAATCAGAAGACCCTATTCGAAAACCTGGTTTAGTTGAAGCTGGTTTAACTTGCAGTGTGAATGGGGCAATTGTCTCCTCTACCGATACATCCTCAAAATGGCTCAGATGAAAGGGCACTGCCATTACCATCTTATAACGTGTGCCCTTGTATACGAGATGCCCAATCCGCGTCTTTACGGTATGACCTTAAATTCAAGTGCTATCACAAAGTAGTGTAATCCTCTGACTTTGCAGCAAGAACAGTCAGGTGTACGAGCTTCGCTCCTAGGAAAGCCCATCACCGGTGCGGGAAGGGGTTCCGGACTCGATTAAATCGTCTTCACTTTTGCAGTCTTAGAGCACTTGGCGCTAAAAACCGTAACTTCAAATTCACATTCACTTTTACAGTAAAACTGCTGCGTTAAATATCTTTATGTGAAATTGCATCGAGATTGTTTGAATGCAATTTATGGAAGAAAACGTGTGATAAATGTCGGACCCTTTTAGTAACATGCTGTCTGGTAAACTTACCATTGATAAGATATGAGTGCTAGGAAATTGCGTAATGGCCAGCCAGGATTTTCCTCTAAGCTGCTGGGATCAGCAAAGCCAATAGTCACCTGAAATACGAGGCGAAAGCCAACGGTGATAATGCACTGACTTTTTGAAAAGAGAAGCGAAGAAAAGAATAAAGGGATAGTTAACCAATTCTCTTATCTGAAGCTCTGTTAATCAATAAGAGTGGGAAAGAACAGTATACTCTGCATAAAACGACGTCTTTTTGTCGTTTCTCTCTGGGTTTTGTCCCCCCCCCCCCAACACATTGCAATGGTGAGGACTTTAGGCACGAAAGGGAAAAAGCTTGAAATGTGAAGTAGTGTCAGATCTATCCGGCTGCCTGATAAATCTCACAATAAACCTAGCAATAAATCAGTCGGATATTCAGCTGAGACTTGTGAAAACAAAAGGTATAAGTTTGAAACTAGCTTACCACAGGCTTATTATTAAACCATATGTACCCAGCCTAATTGGCTGAGATTGCGCTCTACGGCAGTTTCCCTGCCCTCTCGGTTATTTCAGTCACTTTAAAGCGCATGACACTTGTTCTTATACTTTAATCAATAGCTCAGGGTACCGTCTCTGTGCATGCAAAGCAAACCGTGCATAAACTTCACCTACATTCGTAAACAAATTGTTTGATAAAACTGAACGAACAGAACTTAATTCACCTCTCTAGTATCCCTGAAAACAGTGTTAAATTCTTGGAGCTCAGCCATTTCTATTGCATCCCCTTTCTCTTTTACTAAGAAAAATCCAGGATCTGCAAAATCAAAAAGACAATTTTATGCAACACTACAGAGACGATACAATGAGGTGCAACAGATAATGACATCCCTAGGGCAACTAACACAAAAAATGCAACTAAACCAGCTTAAACTAAACCAGGTTAGCGAAAGGAGCTTCCTAATTCGTCAGTCCAACAAATCGAATGCATTTGATTGGTTGAAATTTAACCTCGCTTAGAAGCATAGGTTCCAAATCTTTAAATCGGTGTAAAAAGGTGGGTGTAAAATTCAGTGACCTATTTCTTTAAACTGAATGACTTGAAAGAAACTTTAGCCACTTATTCATGATTCTACCGTTGGACTTTTCAGAAACCTTGAATATTTGTCGAAATTACAACCCACTTTACCTTTCAGCCCATTTTATGATGTGACGTCATCAAATTTCTAAATCACAAACCAGAAGAGTGAAAGAGTTTTGCTTGATACCATATTGTAGGCGTCCATAAACTATGGTTTTCTTGAAAATGATTTGATCTTTTGTCAAAGGGTTTAGAAATTACGATTGTTTGAAGTTCTTTCCGAAAATTTTCCCGAAGTCTTAGAAAAGAAGAAAAACACTGTAATTCTGAAAATATTGAAGATTTCAGAAAAGTCCAACGGCAGATTTACTGCAAAATAGTTGAAGTTTCTTTGAAGCCGTTCAGTTCAAAGAAATAGGTGATAGAATTTTACACCCAGATTTTTAAATATTTGAAACCTATGCTTCGCTTAGATAAAGCTGGTTTAGCTTGCCAGCGTGAATGGGGTATTACAAGGAATACAGATAATTAGAATGAAAAAATTATAGCTACAAGGTGATATATACCACGTTCCATGCGAGAAGAAGCTGTTGTAACTAGGACTTTTTGATTCAATTTTTTTATTGAAAGCGTTCTGGTGCACGGACTTATTCTAATGATTCACATCAATTTAGAGCTCGACTCTGTTTAGAGGATTCTAACGAATGAAAAGTAGTTTTTTACTGGGTACACCTATATCTCCATAGTAAACTTTTCCTTCGAGTAAAGTTAGAAACTGAAACAACAAAGCCGCAGATGTAACCTTTTCAATAATTAATACTATAAATTGTTGAGCTGTAAAACGCCATTTGGTTGTTAATAACATCAACTAAAGCATTTTCCTACCATGTCCTAAGCGTTTCGATAATGAATCGTAAGATGTCTGCAGGGACTGCAACTGCAATGAAACAAAAGATACTCTGATTAGTGGATTGATGATAAAAATAATCATGTTAACAATCGAAAGATAAAAATATCTGTCAGTTGTCAGAATTTTCAAGTTTTTTAATGCATGTATCTGGCATTCGAGCCCCTTTCAAGCCCTGGTATTTCAATGGCTTTTGCTGAGAATTCGAAACCAACCGGGGGGCACTGGAGGCGCGTGCCCCCAACAAGATTTTGGAATCATAACAAAAAGGTGCCATTCTTGCTTCAGGAAGTGCCTTCAGCTCATTGAAACAGTGCCTTGCAGTGACGTGCGCCCAAACTTAAGGGGCTTCCTACGGATGTGATCTTACCGCTACACCAAAGCTAGATTAAAAAGGACGGTTTTTGTCATTGAATACTAAAGACCATTTTGTTCCAACCACTAAATGATTTCGTCGTTTGATCCCAACGAAAGGTGTTTCCCAAGGATTACGAAAGAAGCAAGAAGTTGCAAATAAATGCTGAATATCTAATCTTATAATCTTTCTCTGAGAAAGAGAAAATGTACGATCTCTTCTAGAATCTCTTCCACGTATTTGCCAGCAGATACGGCCTTGTATACCGTATTTGTCACTAATTTGAAGGAACAAAATTCAAAAAAGCACATTTTGGCCCTTTAAAACAAGTTTCAAAACGCATTTCGACGGACTATTTTCGTTTGTGATTTTCAACCTTGCATACAAGAGATATGGTACAGCAACAGTGTGCCTCAGCAAAATAAGAAATAACCTAACGCTATACCTGTTGGTCAGTGTATATTTCATTAATCTTCTTTGCTTTTCTGGCAGTTGCATTTTGCTCACTTATCAATGCAGGAAATGCAAACCAATAATAGTAATGATATTTCTTCAAATCCTGTGCAAAATCAACAAATCAATTTTAGAATAAAACGACAATAAACATTTATTTAGAAACTTTATTCCTTAAAAAACCTATTGTGTTGGGGCAATGAATAGTGGGAGAGGGATTGCCCGGCGTTCATCCTACCAGTGAGAAAAAAGAGCAAATTACCTTTGAAAAATACTGACCCCTGAATGGTATTCAAAATTGCATTGTTTCATGCTGATGTGTTCAAGTATGTTTAGAAATTTGCCCAGCTTTGATTGGCCAATTCTTCTCGTGACTATGGAAAATTTTGGCAGGTCGCAAAAATGACAATAACGACACACTTCCCTGACTTACCACATACTGTCCTCTTGAGGGGATGGAATCCCCTTGAATAAATTTTTTTAACTAGTAGGGATGACTGTTTCATCCTCTCAAGAGGATAAAGGGTGTTACAATGTGTTAAAGTCACTATTGACCTTTGAAAGGCAGAAACACTTGGTAAACTTTGTCTTGATTTCAAGAACGTTTTTCGAGCTTTTGGGGGGACATTCCTGAGAGATCCCTTATAAGAACAGGTGAAAGTTACTGGTTATAGCCAAGACAAATTCTACATTAATTGAGCATGTCGTCTATTCAGTAAACTGTCAATATGAATCATTACTTTGATATTTAAGGAAGGCAGCATCGCGAATGATGGCAGCATTGCAAATGACGGCAGCCTTGCAAATCATGTGCACTTTTCTGAATCATCCTACAGTGTTGGATGCATTAAAATTTTTGGGTACCGTAAATCCTCAAATGAGCCACCACTAGGAACTCGTTTGTATGTAGGCGTGCAATTCTGGAAGGGGCTTATTCAAGGGGGGCCTTATTGGATAGCATACTAGATACAAGATGTGTAATGACACACTGCTATTCTACATAGCTGATAGAGGCATGGACAAAGTGAAAGACACCTCAGCTTCGAACTAGAATTTACAGAAAACGACATTTGAAAAATGCAGTATTAATTATAAATATAAAAACAATAGCTTGTGATGATATTGTGATCACAGCAGCATAACATTTGAAGAAAATCATTTCAGACATTTCAAAGGCAATATTACCTTTGAAATGTCGGAAATTATTTTCTACAAATTTTTAAGATAAAATGATTTTTAAGATAAAAGCCTTACCGCAAATGTCAGAAGAAGAAATTTGCAAAGGCATGATGGATTTTTGAGAGCATGCCCTGATACAATGTCATTCCAGATCTGTGAAGTAAATGGATAGAGATGATATTAGGCAGACAATATCTTTTTGTATATCTCAAGATATATATAGTAAATATATACTCTGTGTGACATGCTTGAAGATTAGATTAAGATTATAAGATTTTTATAATATTTATACAGGGTAAAACATTCAGTTACACTGTTTTACAATGTACCCTGTTAAAATAACTTACAAAAGAAAATATATAATTTTACACGTAAATCGAAAAAGAAATAAGATCTATACAGCTATTAACAAAGTGTATAAAAATTTAGGTATGATCATGCATCTAGTAGATATGATGTAAGAGAGAATTAGTTAAATGCATGGTTTGCTATGCTTTTTTTGAAAGTTTTCAATGTCGGGGACAATTTTGATTCTTGGCTTAGCCTATTCCACATTGTCGCACCTTTAAATGAGAAGCATTTTTGGCCATTTGCAGATTTTCGCATGGGAATTTCTAAATCAGATCTAGTATTGCGTAATTCTCTCTTACTTGAATCCGAGAGTCTGGAGAACATTTCTGTAAGGTAAGTGGGAGCCAGATCATTGATAGATTTGTATACCATACTCAAAGTCTCCATTTGAATCATTTCACTAACAGTGTGCCATCCAAGTTTCTTGATGATAGGCTTTGCAGAAGCATCATATCTACTATTAGTAACTATTCTTGCATTTTGCTAGATCAGGGACCTTTTGCCCTTGAAATTCTAACCAATCTGAAGCTATTATTAGGATATCAGTTCTTAGCGCCAATTTTGCCTACAGCACACTTTTCCACCAAAGATTCACCAATATGGTCCATATTTCAGAAAGCGACTTAGCATTACGATGATAATGACTTTGATCCAATTTGATCCACCTTAAGCTCCATTTCTTTGCCACCAATTGCAAATCCTAGAGCTTCAAACAACCAGCCAACACTAGCAGCCTCACTTAAAATATGAAATTGTTGAATTACATAATGGAACCCTATTCATCTTCAATCAAACTTCAAAAATTCGTTTCAACGAAGGGGGTGCTCCATCCTCAATTAGTTTCACTATTGAGAGAGCTCCTCATTTGAGAAGTTCCCTGCTTACACATTCCCTTATAAGCTTATTAAATTTGTCATTTTGTTAGTTTGTATTTCTTATTGTAATTTGCTGCTTTGTAGTATGTTGTAATCATTTTAATAGCATTTTACGAAGTGGAACTTAAAACTGAAATGAACTGAATAGGACTTGATAAAGGTGTGGATAAAAATTCTGTGAATATGTATCTTTATCATCACAAGAGTGATCTTTCCATGATGTATATTCCTCAATTTGTTCTTTACTTATTTAGTTATCAATGGAGCCAAGAGGCCAGTTTTTGAGTGGAAAGTTGCAAAAACTGCCTAGAAACCAAAAGGGTAAACTGTCTCCTTGCGCAAGTGAAAGGTGGCTTTAAAGAAAAGTCACACGAAAACAAGAAAGATAATTCTATGTATCTGCTTGGCGGATTTTTTAGATTTGATCCAGGAGCTGGTGCTAAGAGCTAATTGTTTCATGTACAGTAAGCCCTAAATGTATGAAATTTTAATATGCCTTCTGATCAGCTTTTGAATAGAATAAACAAAGTCCACCATACAGATCTCTAGATCTATTATTTTCTCCTTTCATGATATAGCTATGGCCAAAAATTTATAAAAAACTTTTTGTCACCAATCTTTCTTGGCCTAAGTCACTTCTTCTTTCCCTGAAGCAACATTTTTGGTCGACTTTCCATATTTTGCAATTTTTGGGTCACACCACTTGTTGGCAGAACAACTGTAATATCCAAGAATTTCTGTAGGTTTCATTGTGATGTCATGGCAAAATGGCGCGGAAATTCAAAAATACCATCATTATTTGTTATCTGTGGAAATTTGACTTAAACAAATTCCAAGAGAGTGACATACAGTAGGCAGAGCGGTAGGGTTCCATCTCATTACGCAAAGAAAAGTTCTTGGTCTTAGACTTTTGGTCTTAGATTTGACAAAAATATGGTCTTAGACTTTTGGCCACAACTAATAATAACTTCTTTAAAAACCATCTTTCATGTGCATAAAGGTAACAGTTTGCTGGGATGGTATCAGTTTGCCCTTCTGGTTTCAGGGCAACTTTGCGACTTTGCTTGTTTTGATGCACTGGTTGAGAGAATTTCCTTTGTCTATAATCACTAATCATTTGGAATTGCAGTGTCAATCAAAAACTGCTGATGCCATTTATGCTACAAAAATATGCCCTTGTTTACCTGAACAGAAACTTGATGTATGATTTCCTTCTTATCACAAGATTTGAAGCCATCCATATTATTTTTATTGATCAGTGTACCTTCCACTGGAAACATTCTTGGTGCAGCATCATTTGCTCTACAAGAAAAACAGGTGTCTCTGAGAGTGACAAACATCAGTTAAATTGAAACAGAAGAGGGCAATTAAGTTGTGTTGCACGTTTGGTGTGATTCACATTATAGTGTACATCTTTTTATACAAAACTTGGATCAGGCCAAAGTACTAAAAGTATCTGTTGATTGAACATGAAATTTTGTCCAATTTAATACTAAAAATTTCTTAATTGGTTTCTTACTTTTTGAATGCAGAATTATCAATGTGGTCGCTAACACTGCTGCAGATATGTTTCTTGACATTTAAAACATCATATACAGTAGGAATAAACATTGTTCTATTATGTTGAAAATACAAATGTTTAACTGCTCAAGAATAAAGGTTAAACAATATATTTGCTACATCCAATGCTTTTGACTTTCAAAGTTTCTTCATGCTTCTCAGACATAGTACTACAGTTTCTTAAAATTTTGGTCATCTTAGCACTTGTTTCTTATAAACCAGTTTCTTGTAACAAAACTCATATACAGGTTGGCTAAAAAAGATGCAACCACATCAATAATATCTGAAATTTTCAACAAATCAAAAGATTTTGCATATACATCAAAAGTAAAATACTATGTCCTCTTGCTATACATAGTTTGAGGACATTTAACAAAAGTACTACCATTAATTGATAAGTACCGCCTATTTTAGACGCAAGATTCTGTTAGAGCAAATCCGGAATGACCTTTCTTGCCATAAAAGTTACAAATATAGGACCTGCTTTTATTTGGTACGATTCACATTAATTCAGAAATAATCATTTTCAGAAGAATCTTGAATAAATATGGGGGCTGCGTTTTCAAACATCTTCTGGGATATTGAAACTTAGCTAAATTTCTGAAATGTTAGAGAAAGTCGTCAAAGTTACACTGTAAAGAATAAAATATGAACAAAAGCATACTTTTCTTCAAATGAATCATAGTCTACACTCAGATGTGCAGGAAGACCATGAAGAGTATCTGAAAAAGCAATGTTGCAGTAAGAGAGCAATCACCATCACCCTTAGGATGGTCTCAAACCAACAGACATTTCCATGGAGATTCTGTGGTGTCTGTGGGCTTTCTGTGACTGAAAAAAATTTGTTTATTAAACAATGGCAAATGACCACCGAAATCTTCACATACACCAATTTTAAACCACAAGTATTTCAAGTTTCTATGCAATACTAGACAAATCAAGAATGTTTTCAGGACACCAGTATGAAAGTGGAGTGGAGTGGAATGAAAAACATTCCTCAACTATGATTTAATACCAGCATGAAAATAATCACAAATAAAAACATAACAGCCACGGCAAACCATGGAGAGCCACAATAAACTATGTTAACAGGTTAATGTCCATGACACAAAATAATTCTGGTTTGTCTTGAATTCGATAGAATCCTAATTTGATCCCGAGTGTTGTATCCTATACTATTTATAAAGCTTAAATTACGTCTAGATACTCGGGATACAATCAGCAACAACGTGTGCAAGTTTACAAAAGGGCCAAAAGAAAGTTTGACAATATCATAGGAAGGGAGAATGTCCAATGTATAGAAGCAAGTCTTGGGAGCGTGGCAGAAGGGACAGAGAGAAAGCAGAAAAGAAGAAAACATGGTATGCAAAAGGCGGATACGAAACACTTCTTTTCGTAGACTCAACACCAAATAGTGAATTAGCAAAACAATGCCAAAAAGCACTAAGAGAAGCGGAATTGAAAATTTGTGTTGTAGAAAGAGCTGGACAGTCCATAAAACAAGCCCTTGTAAGATCTAACCCACTAAACGAGAACAGCTGCAAACAAGATGATTGTAAAACATGCCAACTGAACCCGAAAGCGAACTGCAAATCAAGAGACATAGTGTACAGAATAACTTGCGTTGGATCACACGAGGAGCACTGCGGAGAATCGTATGTAGGAGAGTCATCTCGAAGCTTAGGAGAAAGAATCAACAAACACATGCATGGATATGAGAAGGAAGACAAAAACTCGATGCTATTCAAGCATATAAACGAGAAGCATGGTGGTGTACGGCAGGAACTGAAAATAGAGAAACTAGCGACATTTCCTGGTGACGCAATGCTACGTCAAGTCACAGAAGCAGTTTTTATCAATGAAACTACACTAGCTTTAAACTCCAAAGAGGAATGGGGAAATACCAACGTCCTCAGACCGAGATACAACTACAACAACGTATTTTTTGATAATAGTTAGACGTTCTAATTCGTCGTTCGCCAAATTGATTAACTGAAGATCGAATACGATATGAAACTGAAATGGGATCGAAGAATCGAATTCAATCAGTCGCTGAAGAGGCCTCAGGGGTGAGGCGAAAGCTCCGGCCAACAACAGAACAAAAGCGCAATGGAGTGGAAAAGAAAATAATGGCAAGTAGACGTAATTTAAACTTTATAAATAGTACAAAATAATTCCTCTAAGACCATGAGGGGACCATGGGTAGCCACTGACTGGCCTATGTGGATGTACTACAGAAATTTCTGTGGGTTTGAAATCTCCTTCAGCCTTTTTTGAGCCCAGGCTTATAAGTTCTAAATTTTCTTCTAATTTCTATAGCATTGCTTGCAAAAGCAAATGAACAAACTGCGTAAAAGTTTCAATAAGCGTGCAGTCTCTAAAAAAAGGTTGAATATAATTTTGTGAATCATACAGTAGTAAACAACGATTCTAAGAAAACTTTTCAAAGGGTTGTTGTCATTCTCCAAATTAACAATAACAAACACCTTATCCTCGTGTTCAAAATGTGTTGCATGCAAATTGCAAGTTGCAGCAACCACGCAAACACAGTTTTGTATGTAGCCTAAATTTCATGATCAACCCAGTCCCCGAAAACAACTGATTCCTCTTTTTTAAAATAATTCCTGTCATACAAACAACTCCACGATCCACCTTAAAACTGGACTATGCGGGAATGATAATGAACATTTCTTATTCTTGGCTTGGTTGGCCTACCTACCTGATGGATGTCAAAGTAGGAGATTTTGGCTATTTACATACTATTCGCATAGGAACCAGCGATCTTCCTTGCAGAATCATCAAGCTTGAACTCTTCAAGTTTCTTTCTGGTTAGTTTATGCCAAAAACCAACTTCAATTGCACTTGCAAACGGCACAAACTGCAGCAAACTCCCAGGAGTTCCGCCTTCTTTGCTGGCAGCCATTTTCTGTCCCCTTCAATTGACAACAACAACAACAACGCAGCGATGACGTCAAGAGAACACCATGAAGACAAAATGAGTCATCTGGTGGATTCGGCAGGGTAAAAGCATCGCATGTGATGCAGCCATTTTCTGAAGGATGTCTTGTGAGCAAATCCATCTTCAAGCTAAAGCCCTGGTCAAACGCATCCAACATTTTATCCAACATTTACTTCAAAAAAGTTTGTAAAATTGTCTATGCTGATGAGGGGGCGGTCAAACGCATCCCCAGGGGGGCACTCAGGACATGCACATACGGGGAGGTAAGTCCGATATTTTTGGGTCAGAATGTTGCCAAAAGTGATATTCTTGGGTCCAAATAAAGCTGAAACTATGTTCATGATATTTTTTGATACCAAACATCGTTTAACTGATATTTTTGGGTTCGCTAGAGGCAATCTTGACTTCTATTTGCATCGTTTCGGGATATTTTATGTTCATTTTATATGTATAAAATGAGCTGATATTTTTGGGTTGCAGTGAAGCTGAAGTGATATTTTTGGGTTGCATTAAATTTCTTGGACTGACCCCCCCGTATACGTATGTTCTGACTCTGAGTGCCTCCCCTGGGAACGCATCCAACATTTGATCCAACATTTCATCCAACATTGCTAGCAAAATTCACAATCGTCGTTCGCCAGCGCAGCGACGTGTTGAAATTGATTAAAAATACTGGCAAACAAACTAAAAATACCAATTTTGCTAATTTAGAATGCAAACTGCTGAAATAGGTCGAAAATGGCACTCTGATGACAAAATATCAACTTTTTAGAGTGTAGTGCGCATGCCCAGAAATGAAATGTTGGACGAAATGTTGGATCAAGTGGTCAAACGCATCAAACATTCCATCCAACATTCGAAAGCAAAATTTGTTTTTGATCTCGATCAAACTTCATCCAACATCAATTTGCAAATGTTGGATGATCCAACATGGGTGGTCAAACGCATCCAACATTTCATCCAACATTGGTTTTTAGCATGTTGGATGAAATGTTGGATGCGTTTGACCATCCTTCAGAAAATGGCTGCATCACATGCTATGCTTTTACCCTGCCGAATCCACCAGATGACAAGACCTCTCTCCTTGGGTATCTCCACCATTTGGATAGCTTTGGCACGAAAATTCTAGAAATGGGATTGACTCTGCGCATGCCTTCGAAATATCCTGTAACTGGGGTCCAATTTTGCGGAAATTATATTTAATTTGAAATCTTGTCATAACTTGTTTCAAACCTTCTTAAAAAAGAAAATGCTTCGAAAGAGGAGGATACAGCTAAATATCTGCCTCACCTCAGGCCAGTGGCGTAACGGAGCAACTCGGGGCCCTCAGTAATTTACCTGCGTATGGGGTCCCTTCAGGCGGCAGATAGATCAACAAAAGTTAGCCAAATTTTTCGGAAGCCACCTTGCAGGCGATTCAATCCTCACATTTTCAATTTTCTGGCTTCAAACCACTTACTCCCGTACTTACTGCTCAGCTTCTAAACAAAACAAATAAAATGCCCGAGGCAGAAAATGACAATAAAATGAAAATAATATAATTCACTTGCAGTTGGCTGGGAAAATAGCAAATGAATGCTAATAAAGGCCAACTTTACCCCATTTACAATGTTCGAAATTAGGCTTGAAAAAATTGGCAGTTACATCTGGATCCTTTCCAACTTCTGATTTTCAATTTTAATTTTTGCTGCTAACAGCTTTATATTTCTCTTGAAGCCGATTCCAAATCATGCTACCCAAAACTGAAAGAGATTCGCTTCCAAATTCATCCGTCTTAGTTTACGCTGTGCAAATTTTCTACATGTATTGTTACCTCCTCCTTCCTTTGCAAGAGATCTCCATAGCTGGATTCAAAGTCATTTAGCACAACACGCTTGAACCAGATTGACTTTATTGTTGGGGGATTGTTGGCTGTTTAGATATTACCTTCTTCTTTCGATGTATGCTCATGTTTGCTCCGAATAATTCCGAAATGCACTGCGAACGGACTAGCTACCTGAGTTTCATTGCTTGGTAATGAATTACTAGTTGAGAGAATTTCCTTTGTCTGCAGTCACTAATCGCTTTGAATTCAGGTGCGAGTGTCAATCAAAAGCAACTGATGCTATTCTGTTAAAAAACTGTTCTTGTTGGTTGGCATGCAGACAGAGTTAAACAAGAAAATCTAAAGTTAAAATTTCTCGTACTGATACAACAGACTAAAATTTCAATGAAGCGTCATTAAATCTAATCAACAACGATCAGTGAATTGAAACATACAATACATGTGCCAACATTCAACCAAGGGGGGTACTTGGGTATATCTTGGATAGAAATGCTCAGGTTATTTTTTGGGTCTAAAATTTGGACGGAGCTTAGTCTTTTGGGTCAATCATTTGTGCAGTTATTTTTTGGAATCATGAAGTTCTGCATTACTTTTTTGGGTCTCAAATATGGGTTAACTTAAAAAAATTGAAAACAGCATATCTTACAAACAAAATCTAAAATCAAGTAACATTACTAACGACAAAATACGTGAATATCCTAACAGATTATGAGCACTTTTCCATAGATTCAAGATAACGACTTCATGACCTTTGGGTATTTTGGATCAGAAAAAATTATTTCTTTAGTCTATTTTCATGCCAGAAATTATTTTTTTGGGTTGATGCTTTGCACCCCAGCCTGAGCACCCCTATCCTAAATATACCTGAGTACCCCCCCCCCCCACCTCTACAACAAGCTTCAACCAAATTGTCACGTTCTTGTTGAAAATCTTATCACTAAAATACTAATAAATGTGCAACTTTCTCTAAAATCTACTGTAAAACAACTTAGTCTGCAACTATTTTTTTCTTGCTATCAAGATAAAGTTTGTGAATCGACTGCAAAACTACCGGGCGCACTAAAAAAAGGTTTCGACGTTTCAAACCTCACCAAAATCAAAAACTCTGTTAATGCTGAGTTATCCTTTTTTGTGGGGTGTTGCAACACAGTTCATTAACAATATTGACAATTTTGCCATCGATATTGAATTAGCAGAAGATTTGAAAGGTGCAGCATAACCAAAAGAGAACTTTAAAAAAAACTTCAATATAAATTTGTACAACTTTAGATCGTTTGCCATAATTCTAGAAACGGTATTTTTGATATTATCACTACTGTTGCAATTACAGAGTTTTAAAAAGGATGTACGAGACGTGGTATCTCTAGTTTTGGCAAAAATCAAAAGCACCATACGTTGTGAACTGATTGAGGACAGTCGAAGTGACCAATATTCAGTTTTTGAAGATCTACGGGATGGTAGAGGGCAGGAATCTGTAGATTTTATCTTTCCCGATCTAGGAATTTGATTAAGTCACAATTTCAAAGTTAGCACAAAATTGAAATTCCTGTAACTCTAAAAATAATGTCGATATAAAAAAATGCACTTTCTTAATTATGGGGAATGACTTACATTTACCTTAGACCTAGACCTATTCAATTCAGTTGAAAGAATTAGGCAATAACATATTAGCATAGGTTTCAAATCTTTGAAAAGCTGGGTGTAAAATTCAATGACTTATTTCTTGGACTTGCTACAAGTCTCTCACTTGTCATCACAAGACATAGAGCAGAAACGGGGAGACATCACAAGACATAGAGCAGAAACAGGGAGAAATTACAGGCGGAGAGAGAGACTTGTAGGACTAGGAAACTGAAAGCGAGACTCTTTTGTCCATAGACAGACGGTGGACAAGATTCTGTCCACCGGCAAATCCTTTGATGTAGGCAGAATGCCAATCAAATGAGCGACACGTGTCGCTGCATAATGACGATTAAATCTAATTATCTACTTCTTTATGTTACGGTCTCGATTTCGATTTCCTAATCTAACAAGTCTCTCGCTCCTTCCATTTCCCTCGCCCTCATAGTCCATGAGATCAGAAGCAAATTTTTGGGTTGAAGGCTCCAGCAAGGGGAGTAATTCTAACAGCCATTTTCTTGTAGAGAATTTATTGCTGATCAAAATGAGGTATGATAGGTTGATAAAAATGGTAGCTATTATGTTAAAAATCGTGTTTAATTTCATCAGCCTTTGCCTTTATGGCCCTGCCTGAAGTGCAGTAGGTTCAATAACAAACCTTGATTGTAACTCATTGACCTGTCGACTGATTGGCATGGACGCTTGATTCCATGTGTAGACTAGATATGTAAAACTCAAAATGAGTTATTTCATTTAAAAAATGGCGCATGACGTCATGATGACGTCATAAAGGGAGTATCCCATAATATATAAATATAAGTAACAAGTTGTTTCCACTTGGTAGTAACTGAGTATTTGATTCAAACCATATTCATTATATTCACTACTTTCATCATTTTTGTGACTTTGAGGCAATATTTTAATTGAGGAAAAAACATTTATAGCATGAATTTAAAGTAAAAAACAGAGTTGGTCTCTTTCAAGTAGAAAGGAGCATTTCTTCAGAAAATTTTATGAAGTTTTTTATAATTTTGATATGAAATAGTTTAAAGGCTACTAATCTCAGACAGCCTACCAAGAAGGCTAGATATGCTTGAAAATCTTGTTGTCATAGTAACAGATTGTGAAATTGTAAACAATAACAATTTTCAACGCTCACCTAACTGTTACTGATCACTTTTGAGAAAATTTAATGTTTTGATGTATTGCACATGAATTGTGTGAAAGCTAACTTTTCTGCCATTTTGTGTTATACTTACATGAAGTACCTGCTTTTAGCATGCGAAACACGTGTTCACCAACATTTCGTAATGGCCTAAGTTCTGTTTTTGAGTTATTTTCAAATGATGTATTCGAAAGACAACAGAGAATCAGCTGTGTACCAATTGAGAAGTTTTGCGCCAATGTGATCGGTAAAGCTGTAAGTTTTATATCTGGTACACTTTTTGGATAATTTCATGATGAATTATACATTGAATAAGATATTCAACATGATGCTCTGTTCTAATGTTGTTCAAGCCATTAAATTTTGATCTGTATAATCATCTAGAAATATTTGTACCAGCGATGACTAGCTTGCCAGACCGAAATGCTCTTGGATAAATGGCAATCTCTATTCTATTTTTGCTAAAATTTCCACTTAACAATCATTGCCTTGTCAGGGATGTGGTAAGAGACCTCGTCAATTTTGGTTTAGCGAGGAATTTTGTCCTTAACTGTGATGAATATGCCCTGCATATGCTAGGCAACTTTCTTTTTCATGCTTTTCTTAATCAATCAAACAGAAATGGCTGATGAAGAAGATGGAAACCATCTTTCAGGGTGCATAATACATTGTACAGATGACCAGTCACCACTCACAAAATTGAGAGATGGGCAGTCGTGGGAGACGTTACTCAAAGCAGCCAAAGTTCGAGGGCATGCTGTAATCTTGCAGCTGGCTGACGAAACTCCAGATGGCTCCTTTCCTTCGATAACCTATCATCGATCATGCAGACAGATGTTTACAATGAAATCTTCACTTGAAGCAATAATCAAAAGCTCGAAAAGAGAACAAACCGATGATGCTTTTGCATCGCAAAGGACAAGCCTTCGTAAAAAGTGTGCAACTAGCTCCTCTTCAGCCATTCTACCTACAGTTTGCATATTTTGTGAGAAGGATACAAAGTTTATGAAGAAATCCAAGACAAGAGAAAAGCTGATAAGAAGTTGTGAATTGAGAGCTGATGTTACTGTAAGAGGAGCTGCAAAGCAAAGAAACGATCAGCGAATGCTATCAGTCACTGCCAATGAGTTACATGCCAGTGAAGCCTTCTACCATCAATCATGCTATAGGAACTACACACGAGTTCTCTACAAAATGCCAAACACATGTGAAATTCTGGTTTTCGTACCTTGACATGGTGGAACTGCTTTTAAATCTGATTTATGCGCAAAGAGCTGGTGACTGGCAGTTGCATTTGGAATGTGTCAAGAAAGTTGTTCCATGGGCATTTGCTTATGACAGACACAACTATGCAAGATACTTGCAGCCCTACCTTTCTGACATGCTAAATTTGCCGACAACTCATCCAGATATTCACGATTTCTTTTCAAGAGGGCACTTTGCTGTACAGTTGAGTCACAACAATCCATTTGGCAAAAATGATGCAGACAAGACGATCGAGAACACAATCAACAAAGATACGAAAACACCTGGAGGAATCAACAGATTTTCGTTAAATAATAACGCGGTCCAAAGATGGACACTGAATTCAAGAAGAAGAGCAATATTCAGAGCTGTTCTACATAGCCATCTACATTACAAGCCATCCTCCTTTATTCACCATGACCTACTTCCAAGCAGGATCAAAAAGGATGACGATGCTGTTTCAAAGATTACGCAAAACTTGGAAGAAATTTTTGTTAATCCATTTTCAGAGCAAAAAGAGCTGATTAGCATTACGTCTGGCCTCGCTGCAACACCAACCATCAGAGATCATTTACTGAATGCCATCACATATGGAAAAGATGCCATGGAGCTTTTCCGCTCAGAGCGCCTTGGAGCAGAGCCCATTAAAGAATTCTTTGACCCATTAAAGAAGCAGAACTTGCAAACATTTAGCACTTTAAGACCAAAGAAAGTATTGAAGGTCAATCAAAAAGAGATAGTGCTGAAGGCAGACAGAGAACTGTTTGGTAGGATGGCGGTGATTGGTCAAAGTAGGGATATCGACCTGAAGGAAGTGTTTTCCTTTCCTCTTGGCCCGATTCCTTGGAGCTTAGGTGATGAGTTTGGCATGCTCAGGAAAACTAACAAAGCTGTAATAGCCACAGCCTTGGAAAAGAACATCGAGTATGTCGAGTCAGTACCCCAAAACTCAGCAACACTTTCAGATGGCATGGCAGTCGTTCAGAAGTTAAAGATTGACCAATCAAATACTTTTGGAGATATAGCACAAAAATTCAGTGGATCAATTTTGCAAACAGGTTTTACAAGTAAATGGATTGATGTTGTCTTCGATGTTTACATTGAGAATTCCATCAAGAATGCTGAGAGAGAACGTCGCGGAACGTCTTCATTGCATTTTGGTACCTTGCTCGACAATTCAAAAGTAAAGCAGTGGAAGAACTTCCTGTCTTCAAGTGAGAACAAGACGCTTCTAATGAGGTATTTGGTCGCCAAACTCAAAGATCCCGTTTTCGTCAACCGACTTAGCAACAAAGAGCTGTATGTCACAGAGGGAGCCAGTTGCTTCAAGATCACTAGAGCTGGATGTCACGAGGTGGAAGAATTGCATAGCATTCAAGAGGAAGCAGACACAAGAATCTTTCTTCATGTGAAGCATGCAGAGATGAATGGCTATTCCAATGTTGCCATACATTCTCCTGATACTGACGTCTACATTATGGCAGTTGCATTCTCAGCAGAACTACATGGCCATCTTTATTTCAAGACAGGCATTGGAGACAACTCAAGAATAATCAGCATCGACGATGTTTCAAGTCAAGCAAGCATTCATGCAAACAAGCTGGGGGTCAGCAACAGAGAATACAAAAGATCTCTTCTTGGTGTTTATTGCTTCACAGGATGTGATACTGTGAGTGCGTTTGCTGGTAAAGGCAAACTAAGAGCTTTGAAGTTACTGCAAGAGGAAAGAGAATTTGTGGCCGCATTTTCAAGGCTGGGATCATCTTGGGTCGTTGATGACAATTTAATTAATGATTTGCAGAAGTTTGTGTGCCGGCTGTATGGCCAGAAGCAGTCCACAGTCAATGAGTTGCGTTATAAGATGTACTGCAGTAAAAATGGCAATGTCAAGTCTGAGCAGCTACCGCCTTGTCACAATGCTCTCAAACAGCATATACTTCGATGCAACTACCAAGCAAGAATTTGGAGGCTTGCCTTTGAGAGCAACCCAACGTACCCTGAAATTCACAACCACGGCTGGTACTTTGAAAATGAGGCAATAAAGATTAGATGGATGACATGTCAGCCAGCTCCAAACGAAGTTCTGTCTCTCCTGTCCTGCTCTTGCAAGCGTACATGCCAGCCAACAAAATGTAGCTGCATCGACAATAGAATGCACTGTACGGATCTTTGCTTGTGTGGAGAGTGTCAGAATAAGTTTTTGGCTACAAATGCAGCCAGTGATTCTGAAGGAGAAAGTGATAGTGAGTTTGAAGACATCGAGTGAATTCTGCCAAATATCGTTGAACTGTTAGCAGTAAAATGGCTGCATTTGTCTACTTTTGGTTAATTTGAGCCAACGAAATTAAGATATAGCCTTAGAAAGGAAAAATCGAACATTTCTCCAAGTCTTTAATTGTTGGTAGACTGATTAACTTTAAAAAATTCCATCGAGGATAATGTAACTTCATCGCAAAATTTGGGACATTGAGAAAGTACCTGAAGCATCAGCGTTGCCATGGCAACAGAGAGTTATTAATGAACACATTGAAGCATTAGTACTCATTAACGTTTGAACATGAACATGACATTATCAAGTTGCTAGTTTACTATAATCATTTATTATACGTACTTATCTAATGTACAGGTTTATTGTAAGTCATCATTTTTCAGATGTACAACGCTTTGATTGTGGAATAATGTCGCCCCCCAAAAATCATGAAAAGCTACCACCCCTTGAAGCCTATCATACTTTTTCGTCATCAGCACTAACTAAAAGGCAAAAAAAACATCATCTCCTTTACTCCCTCGCCCGGAGCCTCTAATTTGCCCAATCTCATGGACTATCACATTTACAACTTAAAATATATGCTGACAATAGAGAGAGACTTGTAGCAAGTCCACTTATTTCTTTGAGCTGAACGGCTTCAAAGAAACTTGAACTATTTTACAGTAAATCTGCCGTTGGACTTTCTGAAGTCTTCAATATTCTCAGAATTACAGTGTTTTTCTTCTTTTTTTAAAGGCTCTGTTTCATCCAGCATGCCTTGCACGTGTCGTCTCTTGGTTTGCCTTTGTTGTCGCCATTTTCATGGCCCATGAAAATGGCGACAAACAAAGGGAAACCAAGAGTCGACACGTGCAAGGAATGCTGGATGAAACAGAGCCTTTAAGAATTCAAGAAAATTTTAGAAAAAAACTTAAAAGTATCGCAATTTCTAAACCAGTTGACGAAAGATCAAATAATTTTCAAGAATACCATAGTTTAAGAATGTCTACAATATGGTATCATGCAAAACTCTTTCACTCTTCTGGTTTGTGAGTTAGAAATTTGATGACGTCAAACAAAAAATGAGCTGAAATTTAAAATAGGTAGTAATTTCGACGAATATTCAAGATTTCTGAAAAGTCCAACCGTAGAACCATAGAAAATTCTTTTAAGTCATCCAGTTTAAAGAAATGGGTCACTGAATTTTACACCCGCCTTTTTTCGTAGTTTTAAAGATTTGGAACCTATGCTTAACATATTGCACATTCGATTTCAAAGGTTTTGCGAAGATCGGAGCCCCATGATGTAGAGTTCCTGGTTTTTAAAATTCAATAAAATGTTACAATAAAAGGTATTTATCTAACACTACTCACAAACTACTTTAATATACTACATGGAGGAATGCGACGGAGAGCAAAAATCAATGGCAACTGGTTATGATGCATACCAAGAAACTTTGCAAAGCATCATGAACGAAGAGAAAGTTAACCCTAATCCTACCGGGGGGGGGTGTTTTCCACCCCCCTCATGGTTTTTTAATCGCTATTTCTTTGTGTTATGAAAAATTATCCCCAAACTCACTGATTTTTAGTTTTTATATGTTTGCCACATATTTTTGGAAAAAAAAATTCAAAATGGTAGCCAAATGTCACGTGACAATACCATATTTGGAGAGTGGTCGATGGAAGTTAGGTTTACTTAGTCATTTCTATCAGTAAAACTAACGAAAATGGGTTAATTCTTTGTGAGCTAATAGAATTTATTAATTAAATCCAAAATTTGTAGTTATTTTTATAATTTGATGACGTCAGTATCCTCTATTTTGTGTGACGTCATTGATGACGTCATTACTGATGATGTCATCAGAAATTTTCAAAAATATTTTTTTGAATTCTCCATTCAAAACTTGATCGTTTTCTGACCTTTTCGTATCTTTAACAAGCTTTAAACATGCTTTTCTGCGTTTCTGAAGTTCTTGGTTTGCCGAAAAGTTAGCATTGGTTTTGATTTTTGAAAAATTCTGACCATTTTTTGATACTGTGTGCAGTTATTGGCATGTTTATGTGATCGAAATTAATGGAGAATCATATTCAATGTATTTTGAGACCATTTGCATTAATACAACGCTTTGTGCTTGCTTCTGATGGATTTGTATCCAAAAAAATGAGAAGAGTGTAATTTTTCTGGAGTGCGTCTTTGTTATGACGTCATTGTGACGTCACAATGGGCGTTGGAAACACCCAAATCACCATAATTGTTAACAAAGCATTGTTTAATGCCTCTGCCAAGTCTTGCAGCGATAGCTGTTCGGGAAGGCACTTTTCAACAGGGGGGGTGGAAAACACCCCCCCCCCGGCTATGTTAGATCAAAAAAAGCCCGGTAGGATTAGGGTTAAAGTAAGAAAAGTAAGAAATCGTAAAAAAGTAAGAATCTAATGCGACATCTACAATGTCCTCTAAATCTTCTGGCTCAACCACGGGGGGGGGGGTTCTTCCATAGTAAAGGTACCTGGGGATGTGCCGTCCGCAAGGGTATGCTTTTTCAAACCTTCTAGTCTAGCCAAGGGTATACTTTTTGCCAATTTTAGTCCATTTAGTCTAGCCAAAGGTATACTTTTTGCCAATTTTCGCCCACTTAATCTAGGCAAGGGTATACTTTTTGCCAATTTTGGTCAAAGAAATGTCAAACTTCGGTAATTCCTGTAAAGAAACCCAAATTTCTTTTCAAATTGTGGTCCTTAGAATGCAAAAATTTGGCAAATTTTGCCTAGAAAATGCCAACTCATGGCACTTTTGATGTACTAATTAGTCTAGCCAAGGGTATCATTTTCAGAAAAATTGGTCTAGCCAACGGTGCCATTTTGAAACCTTGGGCGGCACACCCCTAACCAAAATTTAGCCGAGAACCCCCCCCCCCCGTGGGCTCAACATATGTAGTGTAGGATTTCAAGCTACCTCTTCAAAGCATTCCATGTTACCGTAAAAGCTCTTTTAAGCAGAGATTACCAGCGATTTTCCATATATTTCGCAAGACAAGCTTCTAGTTTTGATAGTGTTAGATTGTGTCGGATTTGTGTATTTTACTCGTTAAATTGTGTGTTGAATCCGCAAAATATGGGGTAACAGAAATGAAAAGCTATTATATGTATCCTTGTCATTTGATTTTGTGAATAAGCCCCTAATAATCCCCTCTCTAAAATAAGCCCCCTTCTGGAGTGTCCGAAACTAAATAAGCCCCACGAGGGCTTATTAGAGCTTATACGATATTTTACAAAATTTGATCATTGTGAGAAATAATCTGGTCTTTGATACAACTGAAACGAAAGACGTTTTCCAGACTAGTAGCAAACCAAATTTTGCGGATTTTCAGACGTCAAAGCCTGGTCGAAACTCATTTCTGACTAGGGTCGTATAGGGGTTCTAGGGAACAGGGGTTCCAGGGAACAGTAGCCTGTGTTCCAAACAGGGAACAAACAAAAGTCTGTAGAGGGAACCAGGGAACAATTAGTTTGCTTTCAGGGAACCAGGAACACTGTAAAAGATTGAGAAAGATTACGTTTTTACACAGGAAAGCCAGATAAAATGTTGAGTTTTGCAAAATTTGTTAACTGGTACAACAAAATCATTCTGCGCTTTGTATTTAAGTCATCAACTCTATGTCCCAGACGACCGCCTCCCTTCTTTCTAGAAGTAATGAACTGAAAATGGAAAAACGATGCTTTACAAAAACAATGTTTTGTATGACATAATTATTCCAACGAATGTTTCAAAGTTTTGCTGGGGAACATGAGAACAAAAGATAATTTTATGAGGGAACAGGGGAACAAGGAACCTCCCTATACGACCCTCCCAAGTGGTGGGCCACGAGACATAATGTACTTTCGACATATCAAAATTGTTTCAATTTTAAATGGCCATGATGACAACGCAACCCAAAGCACCCAAAGGCAACATTTTGAAATATTGGGTGTTTCAGAAAAAAAGCACCCCACTTTCATTCGAGATTCTTCAGAAAATAAGATTAGCTATCAATTTGAGGCATACCATCTGAAAGTACAATCCATCTTCTTTCCAATTATTCCCAGACTGGGTGGATTGATTGAATTTTTCATTGCAAAATCTTTTCGTAAGTTTCAAAATGTTTTCGTAAGTATATGGCCTATTTCCAATGCTGGAAAGTGACTGGGCAATTTTCATAGACGATAATCCACCTTCCTGAGGGCATATTTTATCATTATCTGCAAATTCATCTCACGAGGACAAAATTGTCTTTCTCCCTCCTCAAGGCATCAATCACCTCAAGTGATTCTAGGCCTGAATATTTTGATGAATTTTTTTCATAACTTTTACCGGGAAAAGAGGCTTATTTTGCTTTTGCAGCACGCCGTATTTGAAATTGACCATACTTATGAAAATATCAATTTAATACTCAATAATTCCATTTATCCAAACTGCATATCATTAGAAAGCAGAAAGATGGTACTTTCCGATGCTATAGACTAAATCTAGTCAAATTTTGTCAATTTTTAAGGTTATGAATTATAGTTGGGTTGCGTTTTTCTGAAACACCCTGCAATAATAGAAAATTTCAAGGCAAAACGTCACACCAACACAGTTAGATCAGCTTTATCTAATCCAGATAAATTTCAACCAATCAAATGCACTCATGGGTTGACCAATCAGAATGCAACGGTAGGTCACCCAGTTTAGCTTAGCTTGCAAATGTGAATGGGGTTTCAGAAAGGGACCTTAAGTTTGCATTCTTGGTTTGCAGATCTGGGTATGTTTATTCCAAATGGAAATTATTGTCCATAAAAGACCATTTATCTGCAGGTACCTTTGCGAAGAATCAATACTCAATAACTATTAACAACTGTCCTGTTATCTTAAACTTGGCTAGCCAAAGAAACTTCTTACGAAAAGCTCAATATACCACCTGCTATGAACGATATGACAACATAATGTACGTAAAATTAACATCCAAATGATTCGGACAGAAGAATTTTGATCAAAAACTTTGCACAAAATAATTTTGGATGATTTTTGTCAAATCAGAAATAAATTACGTATATGTACCCTTGGCTTTGGATTTAAACCCTATTTCAAGCAAAGATTTTTATCCAAAAGCCAAGGGTACATATACGTAATTTATTTCTGATTTGACAAAAATCATCCAAAATTATTTTGTGCAAAGTAAACAAGTAAATTCGATTTCAACCAAGATTGACATTGAATACTCAAATCATGAATTCTCATCAAAGAAATTCAGGTGAACCTGTGTCTGTTCATTTTTTGTTCCCGACAAAACTTTCTCTCAAACTTTTGACATCTGAAACTCTTGAATTTAATGCTAATCAGCTCACCTGGTCATTCCTTGCTGAAAACAGCAAAACAGTTATACTTCACTTGAAATGTATCCATCTTCATCTACCGTGTCTCTATAGGGTGGGGCCCTTCTATATCTTTCAGGGTATTCATCAGAATCAGCATCATCATCACCATCATGACTTTGTCTTCTGTCATTGTATCTCCTATTATCATACTGACTGTCGTCATCTTCATACCTTGGTATTCTCTGGTAGCTCTGCTCTTCTATTTCAGGCCTTGTGTGTGAACTCCTTAATGGAATGCTTGCTTGACCATCATACTCATCATCATTATCATCATCGTCATATCCTGGTCTGTTGTAATACTGCCTCCTATCGTCATATTGTGGTGGAGCATCCCTTGATCGCCCATACCCATCTTCATTGTCACTTGCATCCCTTTCTGACTTCCTTGGTGGATGGTATCTTATTCTCCCTTGATTCTTACTGTCATGACTATGGTCAGATTCTCTATGGGGAGGACTCACAGGTGGAGGAGGATACCTAAATTGTCTTTGGCCTATTTGACTATCATCAGATTCTCTGCGTGGGCGATTCCTAGCAGTATCATATCTTTGTCTCTGGCTTTCATGGCTTTCATTAGATTCTCTATGTGGAGGGCTCCTTGGTTTCTTACTCCTTCTTCTTCCATGACTATCATGACTGTCATCTGAGTCATGCCTAGGACTCCTATATCTTGGAGGAGGTGGTCTTGTTAGTTCCTTGCTATCATGACTGTCTCCAGATTCTCTACGATCATTTTCTTGCCTCCCCTTTTTGTCTGTTTTGTAATAATATCTTCTCTTCCCTTCCCCATCAGCATTCTTTCTTTCTGACACACGATATTTCATATTATCTGGTCCCAACTGTTGGAATTTTTCTTGGCTTCTGCCCTTCTCCCTTTTAAGATTTGTTTGCCTCCCATCTAAGGAATCTAAACTGACTTGTGACTTGTTTAGCAGTTTTCGGTACTGCTCTTCACGATCTTCTATCTCTTTGTCTCTTTCGTCTTTCTTCAGTCTATCAGTGCTGGCATACCTTTTACCATTAATAATCTCTTGACTGCTGTGTGATCTCTTTTCAGGGTTTTTGTGCTGTCTTCTTTCATTTGATGCCTTTGTATCTCCACTCCTACTTTGCTCATCTAGAGTTCTGTTTGAACTTTTGTATGTTGCCTCCTTCTGTTTTTTAAAATACATATCATTTGAATATCCATTGTCATCACTGTCTATTTTCCTCAAGCTTTCTTTCTCTCCCTCATCTTTGTATTCAATTTGAATCTTCTCTTCACTCACAATAACCTCTTCTTTTTGGCTGATGCTACTTTTCTGGGATGGCTGCACACTGCTCACTGATGGTTGTAATTTATGAAAAGTCAATCTCATTCCCAATTCAAGGTAAAATGATATAACAACAACAATGAGATACCATCCCAACAGCACATACAATGCAAAGGCCAAAAGGATCCCAATTATTTCTGGGCACTGAGCATGCAATTTCCATGCAACCCAAACAAACAATACCATATGGTATAAGATGACCAAAATCTTTATGACAATACATGGGATTAGGATTTTTCTTGCACTATTTCTCTTCTCCCATGGTGTTTCTCTTTTCGTCAATGCTGCAGGAAACAGCATTAGTAATGTAAACAAGACATCACCAACCAAAACCCAGACGGATATGTCATCAAATAAGTCAATAATCTTAAGATTTTCTTCAGTGTATATTGTTTGATTCCTCCACTCTCTTATCTGGGTTGGAACCTGGAATTTGTGGTTGCAAATTAGTCCTCCTGACACAACAACACTTGCAATGCATAGACATACAACGCCAACTTCTAGGCTGTAAAATACACAAAATCGTGTCATTAATGGTCTCATGTCTGCAGTTCGCTCGTTTGTGCAGAGGCCTTCTGTCTGACGCACTAAATATCTGCTAAAGATAGCTCGTCTCTATTACAGCCAAAGAAATCTCACAAGACAACGCGGATACGAATTTTCAAATTGAATTTTGCGATACCACAGCAAAGGAACCAATGATGGGTGTAACGAGTTTCTCCAGCATAAGAACGACAGGCAGTTTCTTGACTTTGTGAGCTGTTTCCTTATCTCAATGCAAAAACGAAGTATAGGAGTACGCTAACTTCTTTCTGAAAATAATCCGTTCCTCAAAATATAGCACACTTCATGGACTGGAGACATTAGCTTTGTCCATAGATCATGGAAATTTGCTTCAGTTCGCGCTTCATGTCATCGACAGCTTCCTGCATCCTTCTGAGCGTAAGAAAAACTTCTCTGATGACAGCCTTATGAAATTTCTTTGCAAGAAGGTCTTGATGTGTCCGCATGTAGCAGCGCACTTCTTCGTCCAGAAATTACCACAAATAGCTGGAGAATTTCCTGGATAATTCCTGTGGTGTAGTGGCCTAAGTTTGGCAATGATGTCGTTAAACTTTCCCAGCCTTTTGAAATAGTGACAACAAAGCGTGACGATCTTTGAGCATATTTCCAGAAACCATTGTCATTACGTTCATCTCCATGGCAAATAATCATGCTTTGTTTTTAATGTGAGTTTAGATTGTTGTTGTTGCTGTTTCAAATTACTGTTTGGGTGAGAGAGGGATGGTTACGTTACGTCGGCATCAAAGTAGCCCTGTCCACAATTTGCTCAGCAACTTTCGGGCAACTTGCAGTCTTTTGGGCAACTTCTAGGAATTTCGGCAACTTTTGCAACATCGAGCAACTTTTCCTTATTTTAGCATTATTACAAGAATTTCAATGATGTTTTATTTATTCTTTGTAACAGTAATGACAATCAGACATGTAAAGCATCTGTTTTCTAGTCAGGCTGAGATTCAACACCTTGATTTCTTGATTTGTGAAGAGCTGGTCTTTGAAATTAGCGATTTCTGACTACTGCACAGGGCCGTCGGAGCGTTTTTCAGATTGGAGGGGCACCAATTCGCGGCGAAAGCAGGAAGCTGTTGGGGGTCTGGGGGCGGAGCCCCCGGAAAAAATTTTCGGGTGTCATGCCCTTTTTTCTTCTGGAAACTCCCTTCCGTGAATGCTGAAAAGTAATTTTATATGGTCGGAGGTCCGCAGGTGAAATAGGAAATTTATAAATTCAACTGTGTTTCAAACAGGCTGGCTGAAACTAAACTGCGACACAAGAATACTTGGTCAAAAGCATCGCAAGTTTTCCTAGTTTAGATGCGTGTGATTTTGATCGTTGAAGTCTTAGTACTTTTCGTGCCACTTGACAAACGGCTTCTGATGTCAACTGAGCTGAACTTTCTAAGTTATATTTTGCTGCATTGGAGTCTACAACGAATTCCTTTGTTGTTGTTATAGGTTTTGACTCGAAATACACACTTCACTTCACTTCACTTCACACTTCACAAGCCCCTTGGTGATTGCTTGAACTGTTTAATTAGGAAATGGAAAATGGACAGAAGCTCCCATTTCTAGATTCCCAGTTAGAGTGGCTTATATTTATCTTCCTATCTCACCTAGGCACTGTGATCCATTAGGCCCTTTTTATCAAATTTAAGCCAAAAAATAAAGTTCCAAATCCTTATAAAATTTTAGACTTGTGACATGAACCATAACCTAGGTGTTAATACGCTGCAAAAATTTTCAAGATCCGTGAACCGAAGGCGAAGATATTGAATTTTAAAGTTGGGCCTAAATCAGATCTTTGTTTTCATGAACGGAAGAGGCACGACACTGTTTTTACAGCAAATTACAATTCCTTATATCTAGGCTCATACTTCACCGATATTTTTCATTTAAGTCTCATTCTGATCCTCTAAATGTGTTCTTTGAGGCAATGTTCAGCATATTAAAATATTTTGCCGTTTTAGGAACGTTTTTGGACCATTTCTCAACGGTACTTTTCTAAAAAATTCTTGTCTTCAAAAATCAATCGTAAAATTGAAAGCTAAAGACAAAAAAAGGAAGTTTCGCTATGCTCTTCAAAATAATTTCAACAATTAGAAACACCTTTCTAACATGTTTCTACCAAAGGGCTGGTGCCAATTCGCCTCCAAAAAATTGTAACAAAAAATTGAATTTTACAAGTTTTGTGCATGATTTTAACATTTTTCCACATTTCGTGACGAACAATTTGATAAAGTGAAACGGAAAGCTTTGCATTTGTTTTAAACCGATGCAGAGTCAAAAGTATGACATTTACTTGTCCTTTAAGCCTGCTAAAGCCTCTAGTCAGACATTTTTAAGGCCAAAATGGTATTTTGCAGCCATTTGTCTCTAAAAAGATTCATAATTTTTAAATTTTGCAAGAATTTTAACAAATAAGCCTTGCAAAGTGTATCAAATTTTAGTCATTATATTTTTTTAACATGTACGTAAGGTTTTTGGTCACCTTTGGTCCCTTCATTGGATGTCTGCTAAAGTTTAGTGGTTATTATATGCAAAAATCTTAGAAATTGAATTAAAAACTTGTGAATGAAAAACTTGTGAGTGAATGCCTGACCACGCTCAGTCGTGCACATCAGTTGAAGACGAAACAGAACAGAAAACATGACAACAAAATAAGACACAAGAATCAAACAAGGTAAGCAATAATCTATCAAAATATCCGTGTCCAAACACCCTTGCCACCATCAGAACAAATCCTGCTAATCCTAAGAGCTTGCCGCCAAGGGAAAAGGAATACCCTTTTCAGTCAGCCATGGACGATAAGACACCTTCTGCAAATACCGACTCGTATCAGTTTGTTTACCAGGGGTCTGTCTCGAGCCCCCCCCCATATTTGTACCTGAAACGTTATTTGGCTAATTTAAGCGCGTGATTCCGTGATTTTGATATTTTGACTCGTGAATTCATGATCGAAGACTCCGCCGTGCAGAGTGATCTGCCAAAAATTTGGTCGTTATTTCATGAAATGGACTTTTAAGGCACGTGATTGTGTCTTGAACTTTCACAAAAAATGCCCTTTTCCGACATTGTGAAGGGGCTAGTTTCAAAAAATTAGCTAGGGGCTAGTCTCAAAAAAATTTTTCAGGGGGCAAGCCCCCCGACCCCATTTGTCTCCTCTCACCTGCAGCCTTGCCACCGAAA
Organism: Aurelia sp. 3 sensu Dawson et al. (2005); assembly: GCA_964020215.1. Taxonomy (NCBI): domain Eukaryota; kingdom Metazoa; phylum Cnidaria; class Scyphozoa; order Semaeostomeae; family Ulmaridae; genus Aurelia; species Aurelia sp. 3 sensu Dawson et al. (2005). Next base: position 13,645,443 of record OZ026583.1, read on the forward strand.
CTTCAAAACCCAAGCGCAAACTACCCTGCGCTCCCCTGGTGTGTCTTTGCCAGCTATGTATTTGCAAAGAAATATTTATGTAGCATTCTTAAAATTTCTGCAACGTGATCGTGAAAATGCTGTTTGATGATGTGAAAAACGAAAAATCAACAAGTGAATCCGTTGTCCAGGGGTACTAAAGGGGGCCTCTGTCTCCAGGGCGTAAGGATGATTGTTGTCACGTATACATTAACAATACGTCAATAAAAGAGAGTCCAAAGAACAATTTCTTTTGATTCCAAACATCACCATCACGAACAATATGGATGTGAATAAAAAGAATACAATCTAAATTGAAAATACAAACAACTTAAATCAAATAATATGGTCCTAAAGGGTATACATTACTTAAACTGTTCAGAGTCCAAAAAATACCATCATGAAGAATATGGATGTGAATTAACAGAAGACAATCTAAATCAAGAATATAACTTGAATAAGATAATATGGTCCTAAAGGGTATACATTACTTAACCTGTTCAAAGTGCAACTATACCTCCATAAAGAGTCCAAAGAACAATTTCGTTTGGTTCCACAAGACCAGAACGAAGAACATGAATGTGATTTACCGCAGGATAATCGTCAATGAGTTGGCATTCATCTATTATATTATTCGTTGCAGTCGGATGTGGCGTCATTCCCATTGTCCCTCGCCTCCAAGTTTCTTCCTCTTCAGACATTTCGATAGCGAGAGCTGCAAGCTCACCGATGTCAATACTAGCATCAAAACATCGCCCAACCTTCCCTACCTCTTTATCAAGGGATATTTCGGCGGTTACCGTTCCCGCGAAGGGGTTATGGGAGCATTTCCACACCCCACTTTCAGCTGTGCGAGCCCTTTGTTTCCCTTTGTGCCGAGCTTGAAATCCTTTGTCGTTCCATTGTTGTCTTACGACTCATGACGTCAGAAAATGGGTGTCCTTCGAAACCCATTTGAGGGGTTATTTCATTTATTAAAAATCCCAACATGATCTCTATTTGCTCGGTATGGGTTGGGACCCATTTGGAGAGGGATTCAGTTCCGGGGGTTTCATGGGGGCTAGAGGGGGTCGGGTGCAAATTCCTCAATTTCCCATCCCTCAAAATGCCTTTTGCACTTGATTTGACTAAGATTTGTCTTTTGATAACGTTGCTATGTTTCCTTCCTGCAAAGAGAGAGGGGATGGCTTTCCAGAGAGCGAGAAATGTAAGATATCTCATTTTCAAGGGCACTGTTTAGTCCTCTTTCAGGGTTTCCTCGTTTTCCATGGAGGGGGTATCTCCGTTGTTCAACTAGAGCTGGGTTGTCACACAAAAAGTTTCACAGCTATTTCTGTCCTTGATATGTTAGGCGAATTTTTTATAAGAAACTAAAAATTTGAGCCAGTACTGAAAGTTTCTTAGAATCATCAAAATTTGACTGCTGGGAGTTTCTTACCCTTCCTTAAAGGCTCAAAACAACCTCAATGTTTATTTTCACACCCTGCCCTAAAACGTTTCTTATGACTATGATTCTTTCGACTTTCTACTCAGAATGATTCTTTAATCTCTATTTGTTTCCTGGAAATCCTGCAAAATATGTTTCAGCAGAATAGGGTTATCAAAAGGTATTTATTTTTGCCAATGTATATCTTGATATCATTATAGACGATTCTTTCACCATCATCAATTCAAACTCAGGCGGCACAGCTATTTCTGTCCTTGATATGTTAGGCGAATTTTTTATAAGAAACTAAAAATTTGAGCCAGTACTTAAAGTTTCTTAGAATCATCAAAATTTGACTGCTGGGAGTTTCTTACCCTTCCTTAAAGGCGCAAAACAACCTCAATGTTTATTTTCACACCCTGCCCTAAAACGTTTCTTATGACTATGATTCTTTCGACTTTCTACTCAGAATGATTCTTTAATCTCTATTTGTTTCCTGGAAATCCTGCAAAATATGTTTCAGCAGAATAGGGTTATCAAAAGGTATTTATTTTTGCCAATGTATATCTTGATATCATTATAGACGATTCTTTCACCATCATCAATTCAAACTCAGGCGGGAAAGTTTCTTTAATCGAACATATCGGTTTCAGTTTCTTATCGACCCTGCAATGATGTGAAAATCCCCCGAAGCAAACATTGTCTGATGCCATCCAAAGCCCCTCCACAACACCTAAACATTGCGTCATGGCTGTTTCCTTCACATCAAAAGGCCTATTTTGTCAACACGTAATCATGATTTATGACTGGACAAGCGGAGATGGACAGGGGCACCTCACAAACAGGAAGCGAAAGTTTTGATAAGTTCTTTGTGATGCAGCACTGCAGCCATAATTGCAGAAAAACGCGTTGTTTGTCTACGTTTGCAAGGATAAATGAACACGCTCATTGCCTGTTGACTTTTTCTAAAGAATGGGAAACTGCTTCTAAATAATCAACATCTTCTTTCAACTATATTTTTACGTCGAAGAGCAAAGTGGTAGGAAATAATGAGTGTTTGTGTGCGACTGGTAACTGAGACGGGCCTGTGGAATCGAGGATCATTTCACCCCCAAAAATGCATACGCTTTTGGCCTAACTTCTTTTGTTTTTCATTAAAATACTGCAAAAAACTCCACATATACCTTTTGTGTTTCTTATATTTTTAATGTCGGACGCATTTACTTTCCTCAACTGGGCTCTCAAATATGTAGTAACATCTCACACAACACGTATATGGCAAACTTCTCACTCATGATATTGTCCTATTACCGTGCAGTGCAAGCCGCACAACGCTGCTGTGATGGGGGGGTGGGGGGGGGGTTGGGGGCTGCAATCGTTAATCGTTCTTACAACATTACAGAACGACTCATCTAACTAATAAGTCTGACGTTGCGCCTTGAAGAAAGGGAACGGACATTACATGATTTGATCTTATTGCAGCAAATACAAACAAAACTTGCACCAAGTCAGTATTACACCAAAACATTGTAAAAAACAATTGTTAACTCAAAAGACAATGTAAGGACTTGGTAAAAATTCCTATTACTCTACGGTCCAGGGCCGTAGGACGCTGCTATGATGGGGAGGCCATTGTTCTCTCGGGGGGCCGACGGGGATGTGCAATTTTTCGGAGTTTCGTTTTCGCCTATTTTTCCCAGAATGGGGTATTAAACAAAAGCATTTTTTCTGGAACCGGTTCAATAATGTGATTAACAATTCCACCCCAAAGAATCACTCGGTACGACGGCGGGCCAGCGCGGCGCCGCAGGCGCCGCGCGGCAAGCCTAGTCTATTATTACTCTCGGTGTCTGACATTCACAACCAGCATGGTTAAAACCGCTACGATCTTCAAGAATTGGTGAAATGTCAACTTTGAAATGGTCCACTGCTCTGTCGAAATCATAGAACTTAAAAACCGAGTTGTAAAGGCAATTGTGCACTTCAAGAGGGTCAGCAGTCCTTTCATTTCTAACTCTTGTCACCACAAGTTGATGAGTGGAAAAGTCAAATACCAAATGATTATAACAAAGCTTTTCGTCTACCTTCCATTCGATAAAGTTGCAAGTAAAGAGACGCTCGTCTTCTGCTGAAGGTAATATCTTGTTGACAATCGCTGCCGACGAACCTAGTGTTCTATTGCAAATACTTATCGTTTCCCTCATATACAAATCTTTAGCACTAGAATCGCCACTTAAGTGAAAATTTGACTCTGCTCTATGAGATGAACGGCAATCATTGCGAGTATTTTTGCAGTTCTTTTGCCAGCTTGGTTGATGACTTAACGAATATCTTAGTTCGGCTGGAATGCTTACCTGGAATGAGCAATAGCCAGAACCAATATAGGCACACCCATCAAGCAATCTTTCACTTAAGCTATCTTTCATTGCTTCTATACGATTAAACCGTGCACGTTCGATTTCATCAATCCTATTGAACCTACCAGATCTCTTCCACCACTTAACTACATGGTGCAACTCTTCCTTCTTTCGTTCATCGGGAACAGTTTCAATAACTTTTGCTAAGATTTGTCTGGATCTGAGTTCATCGTTCATCTCATTGTTATCTAATATATCTCGAAAAAACTTTTTTCCAGCGGCTCCAAGATCAGACCTTTTCTTGAATTTTACATATCTGCCACCATCCGGAGACACAAGAGAATTCGTATGCGAGAGCCGCTGTTTCTCTTTGATTCCTTTTCGTTCTCGCTCGTTTTCTTCAATCACTTAGCTAAATCTTCCTCAGAAACATCTAACTTTCGTGTTTGCACTTTCATTTCATCTCCAATTGCACCTCCTAAAAATTGAGCTCCATGTCTCATCGTCATGTATGATCTATCCACAGATGCTTCAAAATCTTCAGCAATGTTCTTCGAATTAGGATCTTGCTGCATTACTGCGTATATTGCTCCATAACATGGTCGATTTAGAAATACATCTCTAAGCAACGATTTTAACGCCACACAACAGACCTCTTGTGTTTCAGGGTCGTATCTCACTGTATAGAATTGATCTTCTACTTTGTGTCCAAGCAGATAAAGTGAATACATTGCCACTACACGAATGCAAGCTTCTTCATTGTCAAAAAAGAATTCATCATCCTTGAATCTGAATCTGGTGTAAATACCTTGTTGTTTCTCAACTATCGGAATATACAAAGGGCTTTCATCTGAGGCTTCTTGGTCATTCTTAAATCGACGCTGCTCCCAGAGTAACTGCTCGAAAGCAAATTCAGGATATGCTCTAACAAAATTGTGTATGTCCTTACCGCTGAGACAATCGAAGATGCGATGCCAGATATGACTTGGGAGCACGTAATTGTCCCATGAATTATCATTGTTATTTTGAGTCGTACTTCTTTTCATCTTCAATGCCATTGGATAGCAATATCGTATGGACAATGCTCTTTCATACAAATCGCCAGCCTTTTCTTTCTTTCTAGCCAACTCCAATGATTGTGCCGCTCGAAATAGATTAAGACATTGTAAATAATCTACCCTTTCATCATCACTCACAACAAACCCATAACTTTTGTTGTGCCGATTAACAACTACATCTGTCTTTAAAATGTATTTCGTTTTCTCTCCCAATATTGTAGATTCATGAAGAATATTGTGACTGAATATCACAGCTTTGCCAACAGACGGTTTTATCGTGAAGGCATTGTATCCCTCGTCCAGCCCACCAAAACTCCTTATTTCTTCTTCCACTGTCTTATCTTTGCACATGCCTTTATTTACAATGTCCTCATCAGATATTTTAGGGAAGTAGAACTTTGTCAATCCACCTTCAAACTCTTCATTCAGGTATACAAGCACAGTTAAAAGTGAGCGACGGTCACCATTTGGGCAATATTGTGCATCTTTGTGTGCAGAAAAAAATTGTTTCTCTTCAGCTGTATATTTGTTGATTCTGAAACCTGCATTTAGGCTGTGAAGCTTCCAGTCCCCTCTTGAGACATCAAAACCTAGAGGCTGAGCTGGCATGTTATTTTCATTCAACATGGCATTCACTACTGGTTCCAATGTTTCCCAAAACTTAGAAGAAAATTCATCATCTAAGATTAGTACACGGGAGTTATTCCTTTGACAGCTTCTATCATGAGTGGTGGGACACTAGTAAATTAGATTAGGTTAATTTAGCATCTTTACCTACCTTGAAATGCCATAAGATTCTCTTCCTTGACATTGGCAGCCTTTCTCAGCCATAGTTCTTGCCTTGAACTGCAGCAGAGCTCCATCAAATGTTTGGGCCTAAATTGAACTTTGTTATCTCCTGCGCATTGCTATGCCTACGAAGTTCGATTTCGAGACCACTGCGTAGGCATAGCAATGCGCAGGAGATAACAAAGTTTAATCTAGGCCCAAACATTTGATAGAGCTCTTCAGTTCAAGGCAAGAACTATGGCTGAGAAAGGCTGCCAATGTCAAGGAGGAGAATCTTATGGCATTTCAAGGTAGGTAAAGATGCTAAATTAACCTAATCTAATTTACTAGTGTCCCACCACTCATGTCCCAACAAGGCAAGTCAAAAATGGTGACTAGTGCCATAACTCTTTCAAATGAAAAGATTGGATTGCCTGAACGCAGGGATTGACACACCAGTCGTCCCATGGGGTTAGGGCCCGTCAGCAATGGTCTCTTTGGCCCCTTCCATACATATAGCAATGTTTAAGCTGCACTTTGGAAAAGCCCGGTAACAATTCTTACAATAGTAAATTTAAAGGCTTAATAGTTGCTTGGCATTAGAACATTTCTGAAAAAAATGCTACTGGGCCACAATATTTAAAATAAGGGTGAGGTGAAATTTTAGTTATTCACATAGATAGTTGTAGAGTGTATCAAATAAGAGTTTGTCAAAAATTGTTCCAAAAATTGGTAGCAAGGAAATTGGTCGATAATTCATTTTGTTTTGCCTACTCTCTTTCTTGTGGACGGGATCAATGTTAGCTTTTTTCCATAATGATGGATAAATTCCTGTTTCAAACATTGTTAAAAAATCAGGCAAAGTGGCTCTACTATTGAAGCATCGCATATCTTAATCATAGCAATGGAAATATCATTACTGCCGTGCACTTTCTTTGAATCCAATGATTGAACTAAGTTTAAAACTTTCTCTCTGATTATGTCAACATTTTCAAGAAGGTCTCTTGATCTGGGTTGAAAAGTGGGGAGAGTGCTCCCAGTAGCTATTTCAGAGCATTGCTGAACAAAGTAGTCATTCAGAATTGTCGCTTTCTGTTCAAGATTAGTGACAAACAATGAATATTCATAACTTTCTTTTCATTGACTGTTCATAACTTAATTTGAATGTTCACAAGTGAACACAGGCAGTGAACATAAAGATCGTCATGGAGCCATTACAGTCAAAGCAAGAGAAGTGTGACAGCAGAATCCTAACATATTTGATTATTCCAAATCATTATTGGATTATTATCATAATTCGAATAATGATATGACATATGATTTAAGGTTTCATACTGCTAAATACATTGGATGCTTTGCATTATACGATTAATACTCGCATAATCCATTTAATTCGTCACATTACTTTTGCCTTGACTATGAATGTTAGAAATTTCGAGTACTCAAATAACTTTAAGAAGCATTGTTAGAAATTTCAAGTACTCAAAATCTAATAACTTTAAGAACAGTGCAGGCCTAAATTCCCAGCTTCGTTAAAAAGACATACGTGTATTTCTTTTGAAATACGTGTACGTGATGCTTTACTTCATTTTGTATTTTATTGCTCAAGATGTTTTTGAGTAATTTCTAAATATTCGAAAGGCTGTCATGGTGGGCACGGCAACTTCTATTCAGATGCAGAGCTTGGAGCAAAAGTCAGGCTCAAATATTTCCGTTGATAAGCAAGTAAGAAAGAACTCTGAACACAAAGACTTTCAGCAGATGACTCAACGAAAGATCTATTTCTAGACCATTCCAAGCTCTACTGTCAAACATTTCTTCTTGAAAACCTTCGTCAACGTCAAACTCTTCTCCGTAAAATAGATATTGTCACAAATGGGGAATTTCCAATGATCCAAAGCGCCTCTTATCAAATTTTGCCAGGGAGCGAGTCCTCACTCTTGTCATCTTCAATTTATGGATGCTTAGGCTGATTCTGAAAATGTTATTCAACGAATATCTCAATAGAAGATAGACTGTAATCCATTTGTATCGATTCGGGTCGTTAGAAATGATTCCAATGCTATTTTTAGCAGGCAAATCTAAGTAGTTTGGCACTAAATTTACAATCGGAAGAACCCCGGACCAGACTTTAATTTTCGGACTTGATTCGATCCCTCTAATTCCTGTTTGGATGCTTTTCTTAATATTTTGTTTTACTTCCTTTTGTCCAATGAACACGTTAAAGTGATATTATTGTAAGGGCATAAAACACGGTTTGAAAAGATCGATCAAGCTTTCCAGCAGCTGCTTTCTTGAAGACTTGGAATTTTAAAATTTGAAAAGTTTCTAATATTTGCATAAGTAGTCAATTGGTACATGCAAAGATAAATATTACTTTACACTGAGATTTGGGAACTGTGATTGATGTTTTCAACTGATTTAGGCAGCCTCCGAGAAAAAGATTGTCTGGAAGCTGCTTTCTGTCACGACCATGTAGGGCGAACGGATCTGGAAAGGTGTTCATTCATACCATTCCATTAGCTATTGACTAAAGACTAGAATGAGAAACATCAAATTCGGTCAGAGAATTATAACTGCAGCCTACACTCTGGCCTATCAAGAATGGTACGGTTTTATGCTGCATCCGAAACATGGCACAAAAAAGGACTATTTTGTGGCTTACTCTGGCGCGCTTGAACCAAATCCAATCCCAGTATGAATGATTCAACTCCTGGATTGTACTCCAGTATAGTGTAACATAGGTCCCAACACAACTCTTCAAAATTTAAATTAAGCCTCAAAAAAAGCAACTCTTAGCCCACGCATCCGTCGAGGTTGAAAAATATATGGTTGAAAAGCTCTATGTTAGCTGTATCCTAATCTGTGCTCCATTTATTTGTTAACTAAACACATTTTCGTTCATATGTGATGAAATGGCCAAGGCTTAGCAGATTTTGGAAAAGTTGGTTTTTCCGAAATCGGGGGAAGCAACAAGTCGCTACTGCAACGAATAACACGGACTTCATCACTGTAAGACTATCAAGCATGGAAGGTTTTCTTAAGGGAGTTTAACCGAAAGTCACTTTCTCGTGATCATTGATGCTTTCTTTGAAAAAATGTTCCATTTGAATTTGAGTTGTTCGGTCAGGCATCTTAGGCCCGTTTTAAAAGTCGCGCCGCGCCGCGCCGTGCCGAACCGAGTGAATTTCGATCAATTTTGCCTGGTTCGGCACGGCGCGACTCTTATAAAACTAACCTGACACTTGGTTCGACTGAGTCGAACCATACGCCAAAGGCCTCTCGAATGGGTGGACCCGGTGCGACTTATCAAACCAATTTCAGTCGCGCCGTGCCGCACCATACTCACACGCGCATAAAAGAACTGTAATTATTTCAATAATGTCAATAGCATATGAAATGAAAATGAAAATTTTCTTAAGTCAGCATTATGTGCATTCGTCATTATGGTTCAGCACGGCACAGCACGACAAAAGTTTTGTTCTTATAAAACCGAAGAGGCGCTCCAAGTCGAACCTCAGTCGAACTCAAATTTCTATGGTTCGGCGCGGCGCGGCACGACTTATAAAACGGGCCTTAGACAACAACTATTTCTTGCAAAAGCACATGAAATGCATCGATTGTAATCTCCCTAGCGGCTAGATTCGCAAATGAGAAACACTGCGCTACTTCAAAGGTTCTTTCAAAAATTGTAAGGGTACCAAATTTAATTGTTTAGAATCTAAAAAAAAAATATTTTTTGAAAGAAATCAACAATGTTTAGGAAGAAAAAGTGAATTTCGACGAAACTCTCTTGAGACAATGTTCCATGCTCGGTAGAGTCTTTTGTGAAAAAGTCCCTGTTATCTGTTGTTGTAGGGACTTAGTGCTTCCCCCCCCCCCCCCGTTATTGAGAAAACCAGATTTTCCAAAATCTGCTAACCATTGGCCATTTCTTCGTTTGTAGACAGAAACCTATTGGGTTGACAAATAAATGGAGCATAAATTTGGATACAGCTAAGACAAAGCTTTTCAGCCATATATTTTTCAACCTCGACAGATGCGTGGGCTAAGAGTTGCTTTTTTGTGGCTTGATTTCAACCCCCTTCTGCGAGTTTAAATTTCGAAAATGCTGCTTAAGGATATTACGCTTCTCTTCCTCTTTCGAAAGAGACCTTAACTTTTACTATTAAGCAAATAGAGCCGAAATGGCATCGAAAACCGTTTTAACTCTACATAATTTTTGGTCGTACTTTAGAGTAACTAGAAAGTATAGTAGAACGTAGATGTAGCATGTATTGTAATTTTTTATATGGATATAAAAAAATTCTTATATTAGAATGATAAAGCATTACATCTTAAGATAAAATTTTTATTGAAGTCTAGAATAAAGAACTTTGGCATGCTAAAAGAATTTTATATGCAACTGAAACATAACATGATGCAAGGAAATCTCGGCTATGCATTGCAGAAAATGTTGAATTTTTTTAGTTTTGCTGCTAGGTAGAAAAATCTTTTAGCTATCTAGCTCTGCCCTGGACTTGATAGAAGTCTCTATGTTTTCTCAACACATGTCTGTGAAGGCGAGGGAAAGGGAAGGAGAGAGACTTGTTAAATTAGGAAATCGAAATCGAGACCTTATTAGCTTTAATGACCATTATGCAGTGACACTTGTCGCTTATTTGATTGGCTCTCTGCCTATATCAAACGCTTTCCGGTGGACAGAATCTTGTCTACCGTCTGTCTCTGGACAAAAAAGTCTCGTTTTCAGTTTCCTAATCCTGCAAGTCTCTCCATTTCTCTTTCCACCTGTCCTTTCTCCTCATTCGGTCTGATCTGCGTTCTGCGATGGCAAGAGAGAGACTTGTATAGCAAGTCCAGCTTTCCACTGAAATTTGTTCTTATGATTTTGACAAAGAGAAGACGAAATGACGGATGCTTTTCCGCCACAGGGATTGAAGTCTGGGTTTGAGAGAAAGTTTCCCTTTTGTTACAAGACTCATAGGCCAAAGGAAATCTTAGGACAAAGTTTCAAGTCATCATTTCCATATTTTTGCCCAAGGAAGGAAACTTGTGGAAAATGTGCAAATTGTAGCAGGGTATATTGCTTGTTTGTATCTTAAGTTTGAGCTTCATGGGCAATACTTCCTAAATTGGTCTTGCAGCAAGTAAGAGTACGGGCAGTCAAAAGAAAAAAATCGTGCCAAACCTTAACCAAGACAGTTTCAGTTTCAGTTCATATGCATCAGCGATCGTCTCTAGACACAATAGTACGATTATACACTTACAGCTACACTTAAATACTCGTCTAAAAAAAACAAACTAAAATAAAGAAAACCGATAGGACAGTACAAATTGCATGCGCAAAGTTGGATTAAATGGTACTTGCTTCATTCTTAGATGCAAAGTACCCATGTACCTACGTCACATTTGAGCTGCATAATTTGAATCTGATTGTGCATGTTAATCTTGGTTTGGGATACACAAAAGTTTTCGAAAAACCCGAATCGACAAAAAGGCCTATGGAAGAAGCAACTTTGGTATGTTAATTTTATCAAAATCATTACAATTTCTCTCCGTCTCAAAGAAAAGCAAAAAGGCCTAAGTATGAGAAGAGGCAAGTTGGCTTGTTAATTTTATCAAAGTTATTACAATTTCTCTAGGACAGCAAACATTTTCCTGTGTGTTCTACAACTTACCCTCTTCCAGTGTCTTTCACTGGTCACAGATCATCAGGTAAAATAGTAAGGTTAAATTGTTTCACTTTAACATCTCCATCAACCTGTATGACCACCACTTGAGCTCCACTTCCTTGTTTTTGATTTCACAGGGAGTGGCAGCTTATTATCAGTATCTCCTCCGCAGAGCATTGCTATGTTTCGTCATTCTGGTTCCCAGACGTCATTTTCGACTAGGGCGACTAGGAGTTGTAAACAACCATAGGCCAAATGCTCACAGGATGCAAATTCTCCAAACAAAACGCAACAAGCAACTTGGAAGCATAAACAGAAAAGCAAAACAACTAGCCAGCAGTGAGGGGAGTTGTGAGGGCATTAATCTTTGTAGTACTTCATGCGTAGAGGGGTGTTGCCCTGATTGAGGGTATTTCACGTTGGTCGAATATTCCTGCTGAACGAAAAAATTTTCAGAACGAAACTTGCCATGAACACCTTCGTAAACTCTTCACTGTTGTTGATATAGAATATATTTGTCATTGGTGATGCTGTCTTTAAGAGCGCGCTACTCGAGAACAGAGTGGTTGAGAAGGCCTAAATTTCCAACGTCGCCCTGGTTGAGGGTACCCAAATTTTCTTATGGTTTCAGGAAAATTTAAGATAACTTGATGCGAAAATTAGCAGCATATCAACGATTAAAGAGTTTTTGTTGTTATCAAATGTTTTCTGATTGTGCTTGCTGTGTTTCGTTATCCTAAATACTGACCTTTGTTGTCGCTTTCGTTCAAAGTCTTTTCAAGCAAGCTGACATCAAGTTTTCCTCCTTCGGTGAACTGAACGATGCTTAAATCAATTTATGATTTAAAAAAATAGTGTTTACAGTCCACTGATAGAACAAACCTGTTTTTGTCCCATAATATGTCCTTTTACAGCGAATAGTAGTCGCCTGTCATGCGTTGACAATGCAGATTTCGTTCAAGAACCGGAAGATACCACAGTACCCTCAACCAGGGCGACTTTAGGCCAATCAGACGGGGTTCAAAAAGTAGCACGTCGTGGCGGAAGCGGATGCCATATCTCTGTATTTACGTTAAGTACTTATTCTGGACAAGTTTAGCTTGGCAAGAGGCCATTTGTTTGCTGTGAAAGTTTTAACAACGTCAAGAAACTAAGCAAAAAGAAAATTGTGCAACAAAATGTGAAAGGAAAAATGGCGGATGCTTAAAGTTACATCTTAGTTGAGTTTCTTTGTGCACTTCTCCCTCTGTTTGTGGACGGAGTTTTAAGAAACACAAACAAGGAAATGTTAAGCAAATGGAGTCACCAAAATATTTTTGCAAACTTTTTGGTTTTAGCTAGGCCCAAACGCCTGTTATTAAGCAACAAACGCAAGAGAGTTAAAATCGGTCAAAACGCGTTTGCCCTCAACCAGGGCGATACCCCTCTAGATGATATGCAGAGAGAGCATCTCAATATTTCCTTTTACTTTTCGTCTTTCTTGTTTAAACCGGTTTAAACCATTTAATATTTACTATTGCTAGTTATTATTATCATTGTAAAAGCAAAATGACAATAGACACAATTGGATAAGGTTTGTTTGCACCTATTTCAAGTCATGTGATCCAATAAAACATCTAATATTTTTCGCGCCATGCAGAGTTGTGCCATGAGTGGAAAAAGTAGCAAAATATTAAAATTTCCCAAGAGTATGGTCACATGACTTGGAATGGGTAAAACAAACCTTAAAGTAATTGAGTCCATATAAATAGTTGAGCGTTAACGCTGTCCTGAATTTTTGCTGACAAACCGCTAACGACCCTTTGTTATCGCACAATAGTGCTAAAGTCATTAGCAGTGGAAACCAAAGACTTCTTAATCCTTGCATTATCCTGAGGAATTTCTTTGGTTTAATTTCAATAGGGATTAAATGACAACTTTTGTTTCATGATTGAAAAGAAATTGATATTGGTCATGAGAGCGCTATTTATACGGACTCAATGCCTTTAAGTTTCATAACGATCTTGTGTTCGGTACTTGTGCATATACCCTTGTGAACATTTCAAAGCAAGGTTCTTTGAAGCCTTTCAAATGACCAATGAATAGACATCGTTATAATACCTTACCTTTGAGTAACATGATACAGGAAACACGTGAAGATGAGGTAAAGCTTTTTCAGAACAAACAATTTCTTTAAGTTACATTTTCCCAGTAGTGGAGCTTCTTGACATTTTGGAAGTCTATGAGTTGAGTATCGAACGAAGAGGTTCTTTTAGCCCTATTCAAGGAGGGCAAAATGTTGATATTTTTGGGCGGGGATGGGGCGTTTTTCACCCCTATTTTTCTCCAAAACTATAAGGTACATAACAACAACATACCAGTTGTTCTTTAGATAATTGACTGTTCAATATACCAATTGTGATTAATGATTTGTTGCCGAGCAACCAAAAAACAACGGAAAAGACAAATTAAGAACTCCAGAACTACTCAACTTTGTTTGAAACTCTCTACTGAAAATTTCAAAACAGAAAGAAATGGATTCAGGAGTGCTGTGCTAACGTCAAAACAATTTTCAAGGACAACTTGTGGTGCAGTCATACCTCCAAAAATAGGGAGGACACTTAGGACATACGGGGTGGGGGGGGGGTGGAGTCACCCTGATAAATTTTCCGATAACCGGAAGATATCAGTTTGGTTTCATTGCATCTCAAAAATATCAGCCCATTTCATACTTTGAAACCTGGAAACAAACATGAAATATCTCGAAACAAGGCAATTAAAGTTCAGGATTGCTTCTAACAAACCAAGGAATATCACTTTGATAATATCTGATGCAAAAAGATATCAAAGGCATAATTTCACAGTTTATTCAGACCCGAAAATATCACATTCGACAATATTCTAACCAGGAATATTAGACTTACCCCCCCCCCTGGTATGAGCATGTGCCGAGTGCTCCCTGGGTATAAGCAGTCCATCCAGAGTACTTCTTTGCTTGAAACAAAGTAGCAATGTTTCAATCCAAAATCAAATCCTACATATAGTAAACGCAAAAATGCAAAACAGTCTCTTCACATTGCAACGATACCTCCATAAACAGTCCACATTACAACTTCGTTCGACTCTGCTTCTACACCACCAAGAACATGGATATGATTCAAAGAAGGGTAACTTTCAATAATCTTGCATTCATTAACTACAAATTCTGGATACTGACATTGACACGAGGCGTGGATAAAACCAATGTTGTCTTGAAGTATTGGCTCGATGTCTACGATATAATTACGGATGTGGATCAAATCATCCAGTCGCATTCTCCAAAAATTATCATAGCCACAGTTATAAAACAGACAGTCTTTCTCTCCTGGAGCTGTGACTGGTTGCTCTGGAGCACGTTCGTCTCTTGAAACGACAAGCTGGTGAGTTGTGAAATTGAAAACCAAGTGGTTATAGCAGGTCTTTGAATTATTCCTATACGACGATAGCTGTTGATGCCCGCCATTTAAATCAGAATAATAACACATACAATGGGCTTCTCTCTCCTCATCTTCAGTTGGCAATGGAATATTAAAGACAATAGCTGCTGACACACCTGGCTGATTGTGGCAAATGCGAATTGTCTCATCCATGTACAATTCTTTGGCATTCCTATCACCATCAACATCTTCAAAAATGTTAGCAAACTCTCTCAAATGATCAAAAACACCAATCATAGTTTTATCACCATATCTACGAAGTGTACCCATCAAATCAGCGGCGATACTCTGACGAATCCATACGTAACGATGCTGCCTATATGCAATTCCATCCGGTAATCTTTCAACCAAACTATCCTTTGATGCCTCAATAAGCATTTCTCTCTCTGTCTGAGAATCAAAAACGTTCAAATCCCATTCATCAGGGTAAACACTCCAATCAACTTCTGATTCTTTACTTACTTTCCAAACCCTCCTCCCATCTTCACGCACGTAGTAGTTAGACCTGAAACGCTGTTGTTCGTTCTGCTCTCTCTCGACTGAAGTTTCTTCAATCACTTTAGAAAAATCTTCCTCGGAAACACCTTTCATACGTGATCGTACTTTCATTTCATCTCCAATTGCACCTCCTAAAAATTGAGCTCCATGTCTCATCGTCATGTATGATCTATCCACGGACGCTTCAAAATCTTTTGCAGCATTCTTGGAATCACAATCTTGTTGCATTACTCCATATATTGCTCCATAACAAGGTCGATTTAGAAATACATCTCTAAGCAACGATTTCAATGCCACACCGAAGACTTCTTGCGTTTCAGGGTTGTATCTCACTGTATAAAATTTATCATCTGCTTTGTGGCCTAGGAAATAAAATGAATACATTGCTGCAACACGGATGCATGCTTCTTCGTTCTTAGAAAAGAACTGGGCATCCTTGAATCTCAATTTCGTATAAATACCATATTGGCTTTCAATAGAAGGTATATACGAAGGATTTGCAGAGATAGATCTTTCGTCTTCATGATATCGACGTTGTTCCCATACTTTCTGCTCAATAGAAAATTCCGGGTAAGCTTTGATGAAATTGTCAATATCCTGGCCACTAAGGAAATCGAATATTCGATACCATGCAATGCCTGGAAGAACGTAATTATCCCAGGAAACAATGTTCTGATGTTGAGTCGACGTCCCTTTCCGAGTCAAAGTCATTGGATAGCAGTATCGTATTGACAATGCTCTTTCGTACAAATCACCAGCCTTTTCTTTATCTTTGGCCAACTCCAATGATTGTGCCTCTCGAAATAGATTAAGACATTGTAAATAATCTACCCTTTCATCATCACTCACAACAAACCCATAACTTTTGCTGTGTCGATTAACAACTACATCTGTCTTTAAAATGTATTTCGTTTTCTCTTCCAATATTGTAGATTCATGAAGAATATTGTGACTGAATATCACAGCCTTGCCAACAGACGGTTTTATTGTGAAGGCATTGTATCCCTCTTCCAGCCCACCAAAACTCCTTATTTCTCCTCCCACTGTCTTATCTTTGCACATGCCTTTATTTACAATTTCATCATCAGATATTTTAGGAAAATGGAACTTTGTCAGCCCACCTTCAAAATCCTCATTCAGGTATACCAGTACCGTTAAAAGTGAGCGACGGTCACCATTAGGGCAATATTGTGCATCTTTGTGTGCAGAAAAAAACTGTTTCTCTTCGGCTGTATATTTGCTGATTCTGAAACCTGCATTTAGGCTATGAAGCTTCCATTCCCCTCTCCAGACATCAAAGCCAAGTGGCTGAGTCGGAATATTATTTTCATTCAACATGGAATTCACTGCTGGCTCCAAAGTTTCCCAAAACTTAGAAGAAAATTCATCATCTAGGATTAGTACACGGGAGTTATTCCTTTGACAGCTTCTATATTTCTCAAGCATGCTTTTGAAATTCTCTTGTTTGCTGTTAGCAATGATCTCCGTGCACTGTTCAGGACTAAGTACATTGTCAATAGTAGCCACAAATGATCTACCTTTAGCATGGATCATTTCATATTTTAAGGTGATGTTGCTATCATGTTTGTAGTTATTCAGCAATGGTCCTTTCAAACAAGCATCAGTTGTACGTAATGATTTGCTGCCATCGTAAATGTATCCATTCATTCTGTCAGCCATTTCTGCTTAATTTCAAAAGGATCAATAAAAGAATAAGTTGTACGTAACAAATGATTTGCAGTACAGAATTTTAAGATAGCTTTGAATAACGAGATCATTAAACACCAAAAAATTTGTAGAAAGAAAATTGTTAAAAGCTGTTAAAGAACAGACCTGTAGCTAGCAAAAATATCGTTAAATGCTGCAAATAACTAGCGAATTAATCTGAAACGTAGACAAAAGAGAAAATAAGTTAGCAGCTGTCATAAAGAGCAATGTTGAATAATCGAATGCATTTCGAGGGTGATGTTTGGTAAGTAGGTAGGACGTCCCAAAGACTTGTTGGCACAAGGAGACAATACGTGCCCCTAGCAATAAGGAAAGCTACAGAAGGATGCAGTTGTCTTTGTCAACAAAAAGGAAAGTGTAAAGCTCTTGTTTGGGTAAACAAGACAGTGAGAAGCAAAACAGTGAGTCCGTTATTTGTTGGCTGTTTTGAAAAGAATGTGTCCACCGTCAAATCAGATGAATTTGCAAAGATAAATTGCATAAGTACTTGATATTCCTTATTTATTACCTGACTGAAGTTTCAAAAACGAGGCAATACAGAATCCCGCCACTGCTATTGGCTAATCGCACTTTTCCCGCGAGTTTCCCGTAGCCTTGTATAATACGATACAAGGACGCGTTTTTGTCGCCACAGCAACTGCCTTAGGCCTATGCGGTTTACAAGCAACTGAAACTGTGTTTGACTAAATGATACGAGTCAAAATTAGAAGCTATCAGGTAATAAAACTCATACTAACCGCTTTTGTCGTTGTACAGGAAAATATAAAGCCCTCGGTCTTAATGCACAGACCTCGCAAGCTCGGTCTGTACTTGTAAGACCTTAGGCTTTATATTTTCCTGTACAATACAAAACCGGTTAGTATGCGCATATTATTGATATATGAGCCTCACTTCCACCCATAAACTTGAAGCTTCCAAACGGGTTGCAATTATCATTTTATATTTGAATATAGCTCTGAGCCCAAAACACACATGGGCACAATCAACAACAGTTTAATTAAAAGGAGGCTGGTGTAATCTGCATAACGCAGGTTGCATAATGCAGGTTGCAGGTCATGTTTTATGGCTAAGGGCTGCATGACTGTACCATGGGGCCACCTTCTTGATGACACTAAGCTTTTTAGTTTCAGGGGATTTGGTTTCAAAGCTTAACAATTGATATAAAAAATTTATCTCCCGCCTATGTTTTTCTTTGTCAAAGTTTCTTGTGGAGCATGAAACAAATTTTGGTAATTAAGGGAAGATTTTGATTACTTTGCTCACAAAGTCCAACTTTTCGAGCTTGAAGTAGGGCCAGCGCAAAAGGGTAGACATGGGAAAACTTGAAAGTTTCCTCTGAGGAAGTAACTAACACAAGGGCATTTCATTGATTCCCAAAAAATTTTGCAAACCTCTAGCAAAATTTTTTTTGGTTTTCAGAAAATCCATCAAAATCTTAAAACTCCTTTGCTGTGAAAAAATCTTGACGAATGAGTGAAATTCCCATGAAATTCCCCTGGAACAAACAGAACATTTTCATGAAAATCCACAAGGTTATTGAGGATACCATTACAATTGCATCATGTTAGTTATGGATATTGAATATGAATATAATGATGTCACTCATTGATTCCCCATTGATTTGATAACAATGTTTTGTTGTCATCAAAGTCTGAGTCAGAGGCAATTAATCACTTGCAACCAAGCGATTTAATTCATGATATTGATTTGCTAATCCTGTGGCATGTTCTTTTCACAGGAACAGTAGCTCTTACATGCCAACTATTTGTAATCCCCCTGTCACAGAAATGTTAGCCTTCTTGTGGGTGACAGCCTCTTGGTACAGCCATGCAGCCTTTGGCCATAAAACATGACCTGCAACCTGTATTATGCAACCTGCGTTATGCAGATTACACCAGCCGTTTAAAAGGGAAGGCTTGGTTTTTGAAGCTGAACTGGAAAGCATTCGCTTTTGAATATAATGCTTGGTGTCAGTGAATGTATTGGCACTGAACATAGCCTCTTATACCTGGATTTGCAACACAGTACGTTCTAACCAAGGTAATTCATTTCAAAGGGTCACTATATTGGTACCCTATTAGTACATTACAGCAAAAGTACACTATACTTCAGAACTATGTAATAACCAGATACTACCGAGAAAGAGGCTGATGAGTAAATATACATAATACATGCTATTCAAGTATGGTTGTATGTAATTGGTGTGTGTAATTTATGGCAAGTAAAACCTTTACGCTGCATTCCAGGCATGCGGAATCTCTCTTACCCATATAAAAGAGATCAGTATCTGCATGTGGAGGGTTATCAAAATCCCAAGGGGGGACTCCCTATTAGTAAGTGACAGGGGGGTCAGACATTTTTTTGTTGGGTTTGTATGCATAATCGGTATATTTTTGGGGTTGCTGATGAGAAAATTTGACAAGGTGGGTGCTAGGCTGAGTTTTTCTCCAAAATATTGCAGCGCAGTGGCCGAAAATGTTATAAACCTTTAATTTTCATTTACCATGAAGTATGAGTATATGTTTGGGATCTAACAATTGTTAAGTTCACAAATATCTCTACCGTTCTTTAGCTTACTTAAGGTAACATAAACCCCCCTGCATAACCTAAAATAAAAACAAAACATAAATGTTATTGCAATCGTTCACATTAACTATAATGTTCTTTTTTTTTTCTTTTTTTTTCCAGTGATGATATAAACAAAACAAAACAAAAAGTTAAAGCAGCAAATAAATTTAGTTCTTAATAGAGAGTTTAGACAATGATGGCCATTCGGCCCTCTTGGATACATCTCAGCAAGTCAAAACTGGAAGCTCCACGCTTTGTAAGGGCATTTGCAATCATCTTTTGTCCAGGAATCCATTGAACTTTCATTACTTCTTTCTTATTCAACATTTCCTTAATTGAGCCAACATCAATACGCAAACGTTTGTCATCTACTGATTTGGTTGAATAAATGGCATCTTCAACTGATCTGTTGTCAACAAGAGCTTCAATAGGAATGCTTGTATTATCCGCGGCTGTCAGTTCCATAATGATTTGCTTCAGATAAATAGCATGGTCTAATGCTTCAGACAGGCTCAGCATCTCAGCAGCTAATGTGGACTTGACAACACGCTTAATCTTTGAACATGACCATGCGATGACAACGCTTCTTTTGTTCCGTCCAACCAATAAAATAAGGTGACCTCCAACACTAGAAACACCATCACTCATGTTAGCATGTGCAGCATCAGAGAATACAAGAATCTTCCAGTCTCTGATTCGTCCCAGATTTGGAAACATGATGAATGATCTATGCTGTTTGAGTTTGAGTAGATTTTTGTTTGCTCTTATCAGATCGGATACATGTCCATCTTTAAACCTTGAACTCAATTCAACAACCTCATATGCAAGATCTGGACGAGTTCCTTGAGCTACCCAATTGCATTGGCCAACAAGACTACGTAATTGTGTCTGTTCCATCGTTGTCAATGAACTATTCTTCTCTTTTGCTCTTCCAGGGTCAATTCGTATGCTCTCTATGGAATTTACATATTTCTCTTGATCCAGTGTGGCCTCTTTATTTGTTTGTTTCATTTCAAAGCCAATGTATCGAAAATTGTTACTCTCTTGCTTACCAGCAACAAATCGTGTTGTAAGTGGTTTCATCACTGTCTCATCAAAGGACTCATTTCCGCAATGCATAAAATCATCAATATGAGTAATGAGGGCACCAATCACTTCCCCATTTTCAACTTTGTAAAACAGTGACGAATCAACCTTTGACTGTGTCATTCCAAGATCTGCTAGTTTGTCTCGAACACTCTCATAAAATTGTCGTGCTGCATCAACCAACCCGTACAGGGTCTTCTTGAGCTTCCATACTTTTCCAGGACCTCGCTTGGCTTCAATTGGAGGCTTGATAAACACATCTCGCTGAATTTCTTTGCCTTGTAGAAACGCTGATTTAATATCACTTGACTTTATTGACCAACCTTTGCTCATTGCAGTTGTTATAAGCAGTCTCATGGTGCTCTTTGCAACTGTGGGAGAGTCTCTTTCAACAGTTTCACTCTCTTCAAATCCCCGTGCGACTAAACGTGCCTTTATTTGCCCTTCTTTATCTGTTAATACCCAAGTAGTTGAAATACATGGTTGACCCTCATCATCAACTTCAGTGTAAACATCAAAGTCTATCAATTTTTGCAACTCAGCTTCTTTTGCTTTGAGGCAGTCTGCTCCATCGTGTTTGTCTTTTGGAATCAAAACCATGTTGACATCCTCTTCAATCTTCCTCCAGTCGTTTAACTCTTGCAGATTGACACTTTTTCTGACTCCTGTCGTGTTGTCTTCAACATTGTACCAATATCTTGTTGAAGTGTTTGCTTTTCCGGCCCTTCCTAATATTGATGCCTGTGTCCACTGATCATCTTCGTGAGCTTTGTATTCAATTTGATCATCTCTTTAATTTGCGCCTCTGCGAAGCAGAAGCAGCAAATTATTAAAATGCAGATGCTCTGGAATGTCTTCCAAGTATCGGCGGTCGAGCTTGAGCGCGCTCGTGTCCAACTGATTTCAGCCAATGAGATCATCGAATGTGGCTGATTATGCGGAAATTCACGGGATTATACGGGAATGTGTTTGTTTTGCGTTCATTTGAAAACAAAAAGAAAAATGGCTAATTGGTTGCCGAGAAAATCTGTGCGTACGCATTTGGCAAAGCAAGGAATGACCATGAGCAAAGACCATGACCATGAGAATTCCTTTTTGTCAAGTTTGCGACGAAGTGAAACATAAACAAGGCAGGCCAAAAGATACACTCAGAAGTAGGTCGCGTAGTCGTGTGGCTACGGAGTTATCGAACTCAAGATGGGAAGGTGAGTGAAGTGGTATAAACAGATTTATCTTCAAGTATTTCATCGTTGATTTTGTGACTTGACTGTGCATATTCTTTTGATCTATCTAACGCTTCTGTAAGCCCTTCTTCCATTCTGTAAGCCAGTCAGGCACTACACTTTGATCTTCGGGCACAGCAGCAAACTTATGAAGCACGGCCCTTTCCCAAACGCTAACAGTTGCCATGTTGGCATTAATATTGTTATAGTATTACCCCCACTTCTTATCAGATTGATAAGTAAACTTAACAATTATATCCTTATTTTCAATTTTATTTATGATTTGCAGCTAATACAATGCAGAAGGTCGTGTGGTTACTGCATTTTCACTTTCAATCTCGGAAAGGGCGGAAAAGAGAGGTGAGTCGAGTACCAAACACAGATTTTATTTTGAAATATTTTGCTTTGACTGTTATTTAGATTGGACATGATATTTATGTGATCTAACGAAGGAGAGTTTGTCTTCCGGCAGCAAACACAACAATGCTGCCACGCCCCTTCTTGCTCGTTCCTGAGGTGCTTCCAGCATGCTTCTGCAGTGTATCCCAGCATGTGATGACAACCCTGTCGAGGAGCGCCCAAGGAATTCAGGCCAAGAGACGTTGAATGAAAACACGCAAAATAAAAGTGTTGAGTAAAGCCTGAATGAATGTTGAATCTTTGACAATGAAACTGCTGATATTATTTCAAGATCCTTTGTCTGGCGTCTGGTCCCCATTGTCAACGAGAGAGTAATTACGTCATAGGCTTCTAAATCCGGTTGTTGTTTGCCTAAAAACCCAAGGTTCAAGTTCAATTAGGTAAGCATAAGCATGGAGCGAAAGTCAATGAAAATATTTGGAGCCTTTTGCAAAAGCAAAATTCTATCACACAGCACTCATTGACCGGATCGTCTTTTCGCGAATCCTTTGTAGGTTTACCTATTTTGATTGATGTATCCCTTATTGGCATGATGTTGCCCACTAAATTCCATCTCCATTCCATTCAACAGGAATGTCCAGTGTCTACTCGCAGAAAGACGATTGTATCAAAGGGACTTGTACTTTGTAATGTTGGACACTTGGTAATCCTGAAGTTCTGTAAAATTCATTTCTTTTAATTGAATTGTTTTGAATCAGAGGTACATGGAATTACTCTTTGTCTTCCTATCAAATTCAAAATGAAGTATTTTCTCTTCACTAAGAGAGCTAACGTTGTAGTAAACAGCATGGTCCAAGCAGTTAGTGACCACCTAAACTTACTTTGTAAATCCCACCTGGTTACCATGAAGGTTTTTACCTTCCAGGGTGGGGCGCAAATTTCGGATAGTGATATCCCTTGTTTTAAAATAATTTGCTGCTGTGGTGCAGGTGCCATCTGATCTTGTACCAGTTCATGTAAGTCATTAGGTGGTTCTTGTGGCAGTTGTAGTAGCCCTGGCTGCTCCATATTCTCAATTGGATGATGAGGCTCGTGGTTGGGCATTGCCAGATCACCTAATACCTCACTTACTTGATGGTGATCCATTTTGGTACGCCCAGCTGCAATCTCATCTGGTGGTGAATATCTGGTCGGTACATCATTTTCAACTTCTTTTTCAGGCTTAGGAGCTCCAGACCCTGAATCTGGAGTTTCTTTGACAAGCCTGTTTGTAGAAACTCGCACATATGTTCCACCATGTCGTACAAAAACAACTTTCCCATCTTGAAAGATAACTTTTCCTGGACCAAGCCACTTGTTGCTCCCATCTCGTTTGTAGAATACACTATCTCCGGGAACGAAAACCTCCTCTGAAGTCCTTATCTGGTGCCGTAATGCTCTTCGGATCTTCTCATCTGCTTCACACTTCATAAATGCTCTTCGGGCAGAGAACAAAGCATCTAGATGGGTCTTCAAGATTTCACTAGAAGTTACACCTTGCAAAGCTGGGAGCTTCTCTGTCATGATATTGGGCAAATTTGGATTCTTGCCCAAAACAAGTTGATAGCTGCTGAAACCATTCCACATCTGTAGGGAATTCTTTGCAACATTCGCCCAAGCAAGAAGTAACTTCTCATTCGTATGGGGATTTTCTTCCACTAGAATTTCAAGCATTCTGTCAGTAATCTGATGATTTCTTTCACATAAGCCATTGCTCCAGGGGCTTTCTGCAGGAGTTGAAGAAATCCTCACATTGAGTAGACTGGCCACCTCCCGGACTTCATCATTATTAAACTCTCCGCCATTATCAAAGAAAATTCCCTCCATCACTCCCCAACCAGCACCAATCCAATGCTGTAAGACATTCTCAACAACTTCTTCTGGGGTTTTTCTGTTAATGAACACTGAGATACTAAGCCTAGTGAACATATCAATCATGTGAAGGATGTATTTTCCTTTAAAGCTCTTCAAATCCATTGCCACTTTCTCGTTGAATCTGGTGGCCATGGGCATGCTTACCACAGGGCGAGCAGGTGTCTTTCCATATAGCTTGCATGTATTGCAAGAACTATAGATCTCATTCAACTCCTCTTGGAACTCATCTCTCCAAACTCCAGCATCTACCATGAGAGCCTTAAGTCTAGGCATTGATGGATGGGCAAATTGCTTGTGCAATTTCAAAATGGCATTCTTTCTGTCAGGTTGTTGTAGCTCACTCAAGACAGTATTGCATACCTCGTCAACTTTTACACCAACCTTTCTGTCTACAGGGATGCAATAGTGACCACTTGTGGTAAAATTCAATGGCACCTCTGTTCCAAACAGTTCTGCTGTATCCCGTTCAAGGTTCAACTTAGCTTTTGCTTTCTTCAATGACTTTAAACTCAGTAACATGGGAATAGCTGAGTCTACCACATCCACTTCAATGATTACATCCTTGCCAGCAATACTGCATGGCAGCTGATAAGACATTTTAGATTTCAACTGTTCACCTCCACCAAACTTGAATACTTTGTGACCCGCACTTGTGGTCACATTTTCTCTTTCTCGTTCAGAGAAACCATCAAGGAAACATTGCATCCACCTGGTACCACAAACAGTGGATGTACAAGCTGTATCCAGGACTGCACAATTGATTGCTTCTTCACCTAAACGCTCTATTTCACTTCTGTTGTATCCTGTAAACAGTACCACCTTTTCTGCACTCTCAGAAATGTGTGCCTGCTGGGTCTTTCGAGCATTCTCATAGGAATGTGGACAGGCTCCTACAAGGTGGCGGTAAGAGCCACATCCATGGCATGATAAAGGATTGCCATCAGGCCCCTTTGGGTTGACAGGCTTGACATACTCATTGCCCCTTGCAGATCCACCGCGGTCTGTTTTTCGTCCTCTGTAATTTGCAGCGCCTCTAAAACCACGTCCACGTGGCCAACTGCGCCCTCTTTGATATTGAAAGTTGTCTGTGACAAGTGCTTCTTCTTGGGAAGCGACAAATGTTGGTTCCAGCTTCAGTGTAGCAGTGGCTCCAACAATATCATCATTTGATGCCAATTTTCCTTTAAATTTCTTAAGAGATTTCTTCGCCTGATCAAACAGATCATCTTTCTTCTCAAAATTTATGCCTGACAAAATGAGCATTTTCTCAGGTTTACTGATGTTTGCACTGCTCAGTAGTTCAAAGCATAGGATTTCTTCTGGTAATTTTATTCCTTTCTTCAAAATGCGATTGTACTTCTGTTCAAATTCATGGATGAATTCACCAATCTTGTGGTCTGGTTCTCGTTTGCAGTTTTTGAATTCTTCATACTTCTCTAAGCTATCTTCCATGTCATCTTTTCCTAGTTTCTTCTCCATAAATGTAAGTAGGGTCTTTAAACCGTCATCTTTCTTCAAATTATCAAGTTTCACTTCTTCCATTACTTGTTCTCGGATCACTGTTGAATCATTCTCAGGGAGTGATAAGGCAACCGCAATTCCCATTTTATTTTTCGCCAAATCTGTTACCTCACTCCACATCTCAATTTCTACCTTCCATCTCTCAAATGTTTTCTCTCTACTGTTGAAGGCAGGGGGGTTTAACTTCATCGCCATGATGCACAAAAGTCACTGGACACCAATAATATCACACTGGCACTGTAATCTTGATACAAAAAATGATACACACACTGCAATGCACTGCAACACTATGAGGATCTTTACCCTCTGCTACCACTGTTAAGTTCACAAATATCTCTACCGTTCTTTAGCTTACTTAAGGTAACATAAACCCCCCTGCATAACCTAAAATAAAAACAAAACATAAATGTTATTGCAATCGTTCACAACAATGTCCTAAATTTAGTATATTTATGGGTTTAGTATATTTCTGGGTTTTTCAAAAATATACTGTGTCTGACCACCCCCCCCCCGTCACATACCAATAGCAGCCCCCGCCCTGGGTCGAAAATATCCCCATCAACAGGAAAGCACTGCCACCTTCAAAATTTGATAATGAAATTCAAATTTTGATAAAAGAGAACAATCAAACAAAATGCCCTTGCATGATCCGCAACATCCTAAGTGTATGTTCTGATAGGAGTCGAATCAATACTTACTGTCATGTTGCAACATTTTCAAAAATACCCATTCTGGAGAGCGCTTTCGAAAATCTTCAACTTCAGTGACCGAGAATGTTGTCTACATGTGGAAACAAACGCAAATCGTATAAAAAATACGTTTTTTCAAAAAACATCCAAATGTGTGGATCAGGCCTTAGCATCACTGATTTCAAGGGCAACTCTCATGTCCACACCCTCTTCTCCCTTGGGAAAAGCTCCTTTTATCAAGAGACACCTTAACTTGTCCAGCATTTTCAAAAATATCTATTCTAGAGAGCATTTTCGAAAGTCTTCAATTTTGGTGGCCAAAAATGCGGTCTACGTGTGGACACAAATGGAAATAGGACAAAAAGATACGTTTTCAAAAACATCCAAACGTGTGGATCAGGCCCTGATTTTGACGGAAATTTTCAGATCAACACCCTTTTCCCCCTTGGGAAAAGCTCTATTTATGAAAGGAAGCACCTTTACTTGTACGTAAAATTTAGGAACCAACTACATATCCAACATATGAACACTTCTCTGTGGATTTGGACAACCATGGACAACAAACCTTGGAAAGCAGTAGGGGACTCCTTGGCACTGGCATTGATGGGGGCAAGTGCATGACAAAATGTGAGACCAAGTGAGACAGTTACTGTATTACATACAAAGCATTATCAGGTCTTGCACCCAGCTATCTTTCAAACCTTTTCAAGAAAAACTCTGTGCATGATATCAATATGACTTTGCACAATACCACTGCCAATGTCCTGTTCGAGATCTTTCCAGGGTGCAAAGACTTGGAACAAATTGCATTTGAATGTCAAATAAGCACCCTCTCGTAGCATTTTTTAAAGCAGGCTGACTGAACAGCAATTTGTCTCTCTCATTATAATTTTTTGAGGTAATTTTTAATCAATTTCTGTTCAGTAATTTTATAAAGTTTAACGCAACCCCTTGTAAAACTGTCCTCTAACGTGGTCACTAATGTGTAAAAATTATGATGAAACGAAAATGAAATGAAAAGTATTACCTCTTACAAATAGGTGTATCAGAAACAAAAAATTGTGCCAAACTGATAAGTCTGCAAAGTGCACAAGGAAGATGCTCAACCGGCTATTGTTTTAAAGAGAATATCTCTATTGTTCTTCCATTGTTATATCTATACAGTACTTGAAATTGTGTGTGGAAGATCTTCCATGCTTAGGACCATAAGAGCAGTCTGCTCCCACCCTTCACCAACGGAAAGTCTTTGGAGATATGATGTAGCTGGATAGAACATTGTTTGTAATTTACATCTCAGCATTTCAAAATTTGTAATTGGGGGCAATGGAAGTAAAGTTTGCTTCTGTAGCAAGTAATAGGAATAGAAAAGACGACGGGAGACAGTTAAACGCCTTGGGAAACAAAATGGCATTGTACCAGCCCCTGTAGGTGGAAATTTTGTGAAGATGCATAAAAGTGCAGCTGGATAATGTAAGATTGCAATATTGTTTTATTCCGTAAATGCTGACTGCAGAATGTAAAATACAACCAAAAACTATGAAGAGTAAAATGATATTGGTCATAACTACCATCATACTGTGAATATTGCATGCCAGATATCAATTAAAACAGATTTGAGAGCAGAACTTAAATCATTCAAGAGTTATGAAATTTTTTGATGACTTTAAGGGAATCTAAGTATATAAAAGTGCCTCAAGCCACTGGCAGTCAAGTTCTAGCCAATCACATATCAGGATTTCCTGTTGACCTCAATAAGTAACCCAAATATGGTGCAACACAAGTAACAACCTATTGTCTTGGCATCGCTATTTTTATCAACGGCTTCTACATCCCTAGATTCCCTTTAAGGGAAGGGGGGCTCAGCAATGGTTCAGTCTCTTGGGAATCATTTGCAGCTTTTTGGTATCAAGATATTGTAAAATAAACCTGGTGTCTATGAGAAAGTCTTCTGGCACTGTATGCCATATCTTCACTCCAAGAAAACATGCATTTTTGATACCATACCCAGTCATATTTGGACTTGCTGCTAAAATGTTTCTCCATGATTAGGAATCTAAAGGCAGAACTTTAAAGATTGTTCCTACCCGTACCAAAAAAAATGGGAAATACCTAGGAAATCCTAGGATTTTTCTAGGTAAATATGTCCCCTGCTTCCTAGGATTCCTAGGATAAAAAAAAGTTGGGGAAAAGAGCAAAATTCCTAGGAAAACTGGGTAAAATTTTCTGGGGAAATAGCTGGGAAATACCTAGGAAAGCTGGGAAACTGGGTAAACTGGGGAACGGAGCAAAATTCCTAGGAAAGCCGGGAAAAGTGGGTAAACTGGGAAACGGAGCAAGTTTCCTTGGAGCGGTTGGTAAAATCTATGGCCTAAATTTTCCCGGAAACTTTCGGCAAATCGAAAAGCATTCAAAATCGTTTGCGAAATTAGTTGTTCACCTCGATTTAAGTTAAGAATACTCTTCTTATTCTTCAAACGAGTTTCATCCCGATGAAGCATATACAAGTGAATTCACTGACAGAAGGGGCAACAGTTCTTCGCAGAAGAGACAGAATTTCATGGCAGCAACATCAATCATCAAATCTCGCAAATATCCTTCGCAATATAGGTACCTACATTTAAGAAATGTTCAGTGTCTGTTCAGACTTGTTCTTTCGATGACATCGACCAATAATCCATTGCCTCAAATCCACCTGTAAATATGAAAAGAAAGATCGACTTGCATCTGTGATTTCTCGCTGAAGACTAACGTCAAAGAGCCTTTCTAGGGCAAGCAAATCAAACGTTTTCGTAAATGAAGAAACTTGGAAAGCAATGATAAACATGACCTTAAGACTATTAGCAAATATTGCCGCTTCTTTTCCCGCTTATTTTGACTCCTGTTATTTCGAATGATATCTTATCACAAGTATATTCTTCTTCCTCGGTAACTTTTAAAAACATATCTAGATATCTGTAGCTGCATGAAGATTTCACAACAACCTTCATGCGGAAAGCTGAAACAAATTTGAAAAGAACTCGTAATTCGTAGTTTGTAAAATGCTACGTAGCAATTCTACTTGCAGTTAGTTAATTTTAAAGAGAAACAAACGAGTCTTACCTTGGATTCTTTGTCTTTTGTTTACTTCAAGTTTCAGAGCTTCAAACTACTTCTCTCCAAAATGTTAAGTCTCGCGCTTGCAGAATTTGAAGAAGAAGGAGATTGAAGGACGATCGAGATTCGATTTGAGATCGAATCGAACGTGGTATCGTGGATCAGCCAATCAGAGCGCAATATCTCATGAATGAAAAGCACAAGCGCGCTTAAAACCTGGGTAAAAGCTGGGGTAAAAACTGGGGAAAGTGAAGGTTGTTGTTTTTTCGTACTTTTCAAGATGGAGGACGTCCAAGAATTTTTCGAAGAAGAACAAAATGAGACGATATTATATCATTTCAGCAGATGTTAACTCCATTTGGTCAGAAAGATTTGCGACGACATCGTTAACATTTTACAACTTGATGGAACAGAAAAAATTGTCTCTGTTCGAACGGTAAGGTTTGGAAAATTCTTTTGGACTTGAAAATATTCTGAAAAGAAGGACAAAGAATGGAATAAATAGCAGACGATTTCGTGTAGTAAATATCGTTAGTTAGACATCATCACTTAACGAGATGAAGACTTTTATAAAAACGTTCAAATGCCAGAGAAAAATATTGGCGTTTTAGTTTTTGTGGCATTAGGTACATAGATGTAGGACCCAGGGGGCACTGGGGGCACGAGCCCCCCAAGTATTTGCAAAAAACAAAGAAGGTCCCTTTTTGTTTTTAAAAAGTGCCCCTTTTTTCCTAAGGAGAAAAGTGCCATTGAAGTGTCCTGCCCCCTAAGTTTGAGATTCTTCCCATTTCCTTGATTTTCCCCCAATTTGGTCTATTATTGGTGGAGTTGTTGAAGATCATCAATCTTGACAAGACTTTGTCTCTAGAATTTCAATTTCATAACGACTCTCTGCTGGCCGGTTAGGCATTGTATTTGGCGAAATCGCTAAGGGGCGTTTCCAACAGAATTTCCAGTTTCTGTGGTTTTCCCAGTTTCCTAGCTGTCATACCCAGCTTTTGACGGAATTTCAATTTTGCAGCGAAGTTCTCAGTGGTTTTCCCAGTTTCCCAGTTTTAATACCCAGCTTTGTCGTTGTCAGTTCATTTCTTCCCAGTTTCCCAGTTTTTAAACCCAGCTATTTGGCAGTCTTCCCAGTTTCCCCGGCTTTCTAGGAAACAGAAGTCCCAGCTTTCAAAATTTTCTGGGGGAAAAACTGGGAAACTGGGGAAATCCTAGGAAATCCCAGCTTTCCCAGTTATTTCCCCAGTTATTTTGGTACGGGAACGACACAGTAAGGTTATATTGACAAAATTTTATTAAGAAAGTATAGAAAAAAAAACTGACCACAGAGTGCATCCTCCTATGCATGATAGATGATTGGTCAAACTAGTCTCTCTGTTCAAGCAAATTGAATGTCATATTTCTGTTTGGGGAGGGAGGACCTGCATGCACTTTATGTACAGGAGGCTGGAAAAATGTGTGAAGCAAAAACTTAAAAAACAATCCTAAGGGGCTAAGACCTCTAAAGTTGCCAAGAATTTAGGAAACCTTGCAAGACAATTCAAGCTCCGCTCCCTCAAATGATCGATATCAGGTTTGCATTGTTTTGGAAAATGATGGTGGTTCCTCATCCATTGCCAAAAATAACTTTACTCTCCATAGCTTTTGACTGTACTTTAGTTTTTGGGATACGAAAGATTGCTTTGGATTATTGTGTGGTAAGGAGCCATTGACTTTTGACTTTTGTATTTTTTAATTAGCATATGGCCGTTAAGATCAGAACCCCCAGCCCCCCCAGTTAATCGGCCTTCCACCAAACGTGCCTCCGATCGGCTTTAAATCTTAAGACTTGGGGAGCAGCAAACAGATGTCTTGTGGAGCACAACGGACTTCAACCAAAGATAAACCACATTGGGAAACATAGTAAAGCTGTTCTATTCTATACCCTATTGCATGCATTATTTTTTGTAAAGATTTTTTCTACGCTTTTCAAAAAATTCCTTTACGGTGACTTCCATATGATTTTTTATTTTCTTAACAGCCTGATGAAACCTCTTGAATTTTTGCAACTACTTATTGAGCAACTTCTGAAAAAGTTTCATTGAAATATTTTGAAATTGAGGGGGCGGGAGACAATTTTCTGGGAGTGACCCAGGAAAAATCGCAAATTCTCAAATCTCAATTATCGCGAAAAAAGGAGCAGAAGTGGAATATTTTGCAAATTTCTTTTGTAATGTAGTGTTATTTGATGGATTCTAGCACAAGTATCATGTTTGAATGGAAAAACGTGCTCCAAATTTACTTTTATCGGGATAGATCAGGATTTTCCTGATTTTGTCCAATTTTGCCGCTTTTCTTGACAACACAAAGGAAAATGCTGATGTCTATCTGATGGCAAAGCTGATGGCTATTTTTAGGTTAATTTTTATATTTACAGAAAGTCCATGCCTGAGGCTTTTAGCACACCAAATTTGGTCACTCTACCAATTACCAGTCAAGAGTTAGGTAGGGGGGCTTTTTTGCCCCCCAACCAAAGTAGGACTATCAAATAGCCCAACCACCATAGGGATAACGGCCAATTGCCGTCCTAAAATACGAAAATCGAAAGTCGATGGCCCCTAGGGCTAGTAGGCTATCTGGACTGGAGAATAACACGAGGCTATTTTACTGTTTTAGACCGAAGCTTCTTATCCTCGTGTCTTGTCTTGTTCCATATGGTTGGAGCAAGCAGAGAAGTTGTAAATGCGATAATAAGAAAATGCAGGATATGTTATACCTTCTCACTGAATGTCTTATCCGTTTAAACCACGTTTCATCTCAGCAAGGCATTCAAGTTGGTTCTTCATCGACGCCTGTTTCAGCCTGTTTCCAGACAACTCCCTTGTGCAACAGCAGCAACAAATAATGCAAGGTGGCCTTTGAACTCTGGACCTGACCTGGACCTGGAGTGGCCTCTGACCTCGGAGGGTATCTTAATGTGGGGGTCATCAAAGGGGGTAGAAATCCGCCGTTCTGCGCGATTTTCAGTTAAAATCCGCCGTTCCGGTCAGTTTTAGCCAAAGTTCCGTGTCCCGCCACTTCTTTACCAATTATGGCACAAAGTATTGTTAGACATTTTCCATCCACCCAGGTGGAAAGAGGAGGAGAGTGGCAGTTAAAATTCTTGTGCAAGGCTTGAAAAATATTCTCATAGTGCTGACCGGAAAAATTGAGATGTGACCACGCACGACCTTTTTTGCAAGACAACAGATGAGGGATCCGCAAATCCATAAAATTTCATGAAAATTCCGCATTCCGCGTATCATTTTCGACCAAAATCCGCGTCCGGCAGGGATGGAGAATTCCGTCGTTCCGCCAAGAAATTGCTAGAATTCCGTATTCCGGGACAAATTTTCTTCAAATTCCGCTGTTCCGCAAACCCTGATGACCCCCACCTTAATACTTTTCGTGGTACGGGGCAAAGCCATTTTTAGGGTTACTTTTTTCAAACCGTCACGGAATTATGGGTACCATTTTCACAATTTTCAGATATTTCACGGAATTATGATGTCCTTTTCAAGGGATTTTTCTACCCTGGGTACCAGAGCCTCAAAATTTAAATGAAAGGAAAAGAGAGAAGGAAGAAAGGAGAAGGGAACTTTCTTTCCTTTTTTATTTTTTTCTTTTTATTATTTTTTGGCTCTGGTACCCAGGGTAGGATTTTTCATTCTTTTCCGGAATTATGGCCCTGATTTTCATTAGATTTACGGAATTATGGCCCTAAAATCTACCAATATTTACGGAATAAATAATGGGCACCAATTTTTCGGGCAAAATGGCACTTCTCCGTTGGGTGATGGGTTGAGATACGCTGCTTCTCAATGAAAAATGAAAAAATGAGGAGGAGATCCAGCCAGAGGATGGTGGTCAACCGGAGATGTCAAAATGATACGATTTGCGATCATTGAAAGATGCAGGAAGAGGGTGAGTTGTAGAAAACAGGAGAAAGTGTTTGCTAAAGTGTTTCTAAAGGCAGAGAAAAACTGTGAAGATTGTGATTTTATTGGCTAGGCCCATCTTGGCCGGGGGGGGGGTACTTGTCTGTGCCTGTCTGCGAGCATACGGGGAGGTGCCCCTGCAAAATCTGAAAACCTACCCTGTCCCGGAGTCAGATTCCTGAAACTGATATCCTGTCCCGGAACAAGACGTTCTTTGACAATACCCTGCCCTGAGTTTCGACTCAGACAAAATTATGCCCCAGCCCTGGAAATTTGTAAGAAATCTATCGGAAAATGTGGAATTGTTACAATGCAAGCGATTTAGCTTTAACTTTAAGGAGGGGTACTTCGGGGGGTCCCAATACCGCAATACCGCACGAAAAAGTTGCCAAATACCGCGATACCGCATCGAAAAATAGCAAAATACCGCAAACAGTAGAAAAATGAAAAACCACGTTGTTCATACAGCATACTTTTGTACTGCTATGTTTTGAGATGACGCTAATACTGTAAATTAAAGATTTAAGTATCAAATGTAGCGAAGATGTTCAAAACACGACGTTTCGAGCGTATACTAGTTATCAAGTCTTGATGGAAGGAAGTCGTGATAAGTCTTGATTAAAGTGCAAGCGAAGCGAGAAAATTGCAAGAGATGTGATTAACATGATTTTATGTTCTGTGCCAAATAGACTCATACACACATCAAATTAAAGGGGTGCCGAAGTCGGAATTAGCCTCCTCCATTCTTGTCTATTATCTACAACAGTCTTCCAAAGATCTTAGATAGGGGTTAGTTTGATGAGTCCGTTTTTAAAGGCTTTTTTTAAATTGATGTAAATGATCTCAAGAAATGTAAAGGTGTGGTAAACTGTCTAACCTAGAACTGTCTTACATTACAACCCTATATTGTTGGTAGATCTGTGGTGCAAATGAATTCAAATGCAACATGAATCGACAACAAAACTTTTCAAAAGCAAAAATAAGGTTTTGATTTAAATGGCAAATATTTCGCCTTTGGCAAATTTTTGTCGCCACCAAGTTTTCAGATGAAAAATAAATTTCTCGCCTCCACAGGATGTCTATTTCTAGGTTGAACAAGTGGAGAAAGACAAAGGGAATGCCCATTCTCGTTTGTTTTCCTTTTCTCCATGAATCCGTCTCGAAGATGCTGGGCTCCTTGTCAGGAAAATGGTATTTCATGAACTTTGGATGCTAATATATAACGATACCACATACCGCGCTGTAAAAACTCAATACCGCAATACCGCCAATTTTTTCCCTTAATACCGCAATACCGCGCAGAAATGACACCCGATACCGCAATACCGCAAACCCCGAAGTACCCCTCTTTAAGGCCAAGCATCGCCATAGCATTTTGCTAAATCGAATAAAAAGAAACTACAGTAAACTGGGCACTGCAAAATGTGTAAAGATGTCAAAGATGGGAAGAATATCAGCAAGAAAACCAGTAACACAACACTAAGACTGAGTTCACACGATGCCGGCACATGTTGAAAACGATGAAAACTGTGACGGATTGGCCTCCCGTTCACACGAAAACGGCACATTATTTGTCGGCAGATTTCGAAAACAGTCGATTTTGAAAACGGAACTCTAACCGGCACATTTTGAAAACAGCATCATGTGAACAATCGGAAATGACGAAAACAAAACATTTTTCGACGCGTTTGGAATGAGACTGATCGATTCTTAGGGTGTAGGTACATTTCTTGGCGTCAGTCTTGCAACAAGCTTTTTATCGTCAAATTTCCTACCGTTTTCGAATTGTTCCGGCATCGTGTGAACGCTAGCTCAAATTTTGCTACCGTCGCATTTTTCACCGTTTTCAAAATGTGCCGGCATCGTGTGAACGCAGTCTAAACCTGCCCCAAAAGGTGAAAGGATTCCAACACAGCAAAGCAAGCTACCTACTATGACGGCACTCATCACCAGCTAGGGGAGCTAAAATTTCACACCCATCAAATCCACATCTTTTAATGCATTACATATATCTTTTCAAATAAAGCGAAGGAGGTTATTCACTAAATTTCTAAAATACAATTTTTAGCCTTGCGTAAAACACGTGAAGATTTAAATCACATTCGTGGAGTGCAAATGGCTTACAACGACGTTTTCAAGGGTGCAGGAGGCACAGGAGCAACGGAGGCAGATGCCCCCCGTTGCCCTTGGTACTTGGGCAGCACGGGAGGGAGGCAGCAAGTGCCCTTTCAAAAAGCTTTCTCGTGTAGCCTCTGCATCTGAAGCTTTTCACCTGTTGCTTCTTAAACTCATGGTATGATAATTATGTTTTGATTTTAATTCTACTTTAGCTTTGTAATTTAATTATTCTTTTTTCTTTGCAGATTATTATACTTGTAAATTTTAGATTCTAAATTTTTTTCACGGCCCCCATAAAACGCCCTTCATCTGTCAAAAGATAGTTTTCGAGATTCTTTCAAAGACAAATAGAAAGTAGTTGAGTATAGGTATGGTAGGATAAGAATTTTCTGAGAAATGCTAGAAACTGACTGAGAATCATCTCGAGCCAAAGTAGAGGCTGCCATTTTGTAAAAGTTTCGTGGACAAACTTGTCAAGTCATTTCAGATGTTGGAAGCAAGCTTCTCAGAATGTTATCTTGTAGCGTGCCATACGGTAAGGGTTGGGATTAGTTTCAGAAGAGGATTTTTGGATAGGTTAGGGCTAACTAGGGTAAGTTAGAGTAAGTTAGGGTAAGTTAGGGTTAAGGGTTTGTTTAGGCTTGGGAGGGCCAGGGTTAGGGCTCAGTTCAATATTTGCAGACAGAATATGGCATTTTGCACCACCTGCTAAACTGCACTAGCCCTGATTCTAGTCCTTGTTTAGAATTTGTTCGGTTGCGAGTCGTTGTATGAATAAAAATAAAGAAATCGGATTAAAAACAATGAACGAATACGAGGAATCACGTCATAAGTCTAGCAATTAGTATAAGAGAAGTTTGAAAATCTAAATTTCTGCAAATTGGTACCACAACTTGCTCACTTGATACGAGAGAATGATATACAGAAAATTTAATACTCACAGACAATTTTGATGATATTTACAGAGATATCAATTTTGAACTGGTTATCTAAATATACATGTTCAGTGTCAGTTTCATTTGATTATCAATCAACATCTTACTGACATATGATTCTAGATCATTACAACACAATCAAATACAATACACAAATTCAATTAACTTCAGGTCAAAAGACCATACACTTGGTAACTGCATCGCGCTTCCCATGGTACGAAATCATCAGCTTTGTGAAAAAAGTTTCTTAAATGGACAATCATGAGATATGATTCAAAGACCAAGATACAATTAGGGGACCATGGGCCAACCGGGTGACGAGCAAAGGGATCCAGAACCTTGAAGGGGGCTTAGGGGTACTCCCTTTGAAAAAATAGACCACGCCCTTCAGATTGACGTAAAGAACGCTAATTTCTGTTCAGATTGAATTTAAGTTAGAATGTATACATATCCTCCACAAAAGTGATAAAGCCTAATTTACTCAAAGGTTGATAGCATTATGTTTCTGGTGTGAGACACGTTTCTTAGCTTGTACATACCCCCTAAAGAGCTTACCAACATAAGAACATGGAGTACCCATCTGATATTTTGAAATACCAGAATGATAAAAGAAAGAAAGGTTTACTGCAGCAACTACTGAAATTTTTTAGGGAGGCATTTACTGCAGCAACTACTGAAAATTTTAGAGGGCCATGGCCCCTGGGCTCCCCAGTATCTCGGTCCTTCGTGAAAAATAATCAATTTAGGCCTTAATAAACTTTAACTTTTGGATGAAAGCGGGAATTCGTAAAAAGATCTAGTCTGGAATCGGGAATTTGGCAAAAAACGTAACGGGACTTTGGGAATGAGAGGGCTACAGGGTAATCCCGCACAACACTCAACGACATCAAAGAGTTAAGCTTATTTTACACCAAGTCGGATTTTCCGCGCGGAATCAAGATTTTGTGACGATGTCGCAACGGTATCGCTGCACATGGTGTATATCAAAAGAAGAAAAAGCTCAAAATCGACTTAACCGTGAAAGATCGTGATTGCAAAATTAACTCCATCATCATCTGATAGATACTTTCTTATATAAAAACTTTCATCGAGATTACTATCAACGAGACAGTAGTGTCCCATTTTGGACATTTCATGTTAGAGTAAGAGCTCGCATACCTGAAACCACATTTTTGATGGGAGTCAACTGACAGCCAAACCGATAATTTTCGTCTTACTCGGGTCATACTACATTTCTTCTGCTATCTTAAAGGACAAGTCCGGGGTTGGTATAATTGTTGATTATTCAAGAGATTACACTGTTGTGAATGGTGTGTAGTACTTTTTCAATTGTTTTCTCTTTTAATCTGCGAAACAACATATTTCAAACTGCTAAGAAGTGCGAGATGACGTCATTTTATATAACATCACTTCACATTGACCTGAACGAGGCTGCCAAATGTGTTGACATCATACCACCCATGTGCTAGCCTCCTTCTCGTTGCTTCGCACACTCGCACAGAATACAAAATGGCGACGATATTTGGCCTAACTTACGAAGATTAGTCGTCAAATTTATGAATGTTCAAGGCACGAAAACTTGGAAAGAACTCACAACTGGTGTTCAGCAGTTGGTAAGGTTGCTTTTTAACAATAATTTTATCAACGCCGGACTTGTCCTTTAACCACCACTTCCTTCACCATACAAAATGGAATTCGTTAGCTCAAAGCAGAACTTCATCACGAAAACAATGTAACTACGACAAAAACGAGGCCGTTGAGTGCTGTAAAGATGACTACATTAAAGATAGCGTCACATGCAAGGAATTTTAACCATCACCCTTGATTAATTTGTGTTAATGGTGATTCGTAAAATGAAACCAATCGAACCATTTTTAGGCTATGCGACTGTGTCTGGAAAACTTGAATTTTGATCTGGTATGGCGTTGGTAATTATTCATGCCTCAAATTAGCATCCAAATGCCTGCAAAGGTTGTTGGAACACTTGCGCTGTTTCTTGAAAACCTGCATTTCAACCGGAGCATTTAGGTTTGAACACCCCCTCACCCCCGATTCCCAAAACAATGTTGATTTGGAAGGTTTTTGTTCCAGCATTCCAGCAGAGTCTCGAATCGTCTTATCATCCTTATTTTATCATCACGGAACAACATTGTTCTGATGGGGGAGATGCTGAAATCGCAAAACAAGGCAGAAATAGCAATGGTTTTCTAAGACTTTTCGGAGGCATCGTAACTGACTTTTCTAAATATCCAAACCTATCAGTGCTATTTCCTTTATCCATAAGCGTATGAGGAGGTGGGGCGGGGGCGGTAGCCCCCCACCATTTTGGAGAAATTTTTAAAAATCAGCCCCATTCGGGCAAATTTTGTCCTTAGTCGGGCAAAAATGCTGGCAAACAATAGGCTTTGTGTTGGACAGCCCCCCCCCCTAGAGTTTTTCTTCCCGTACGCTTATACCTGTACCTTTCAAAGTTTCTGGAAAATGGATTATCCAAACCTGTTCCTCTTTGGTGTCAACATGCGCTAACCATCCCTCAGGGCGTACAAATCAAGACAACGCGTCATATGAGCACTACAGTCGACTCCGGTTATAGTCACTCCGCTTATAGTCATACTCCGGTTATTATCACCATATGGATGTTTCCCGAATTTAGTTGTGGTCAAACCCTTATAAACGAACTCCTGTTACATTCATTTCGCTTTTTTCACACTCCGCTTATAATCAATACTTTTTTCCTCCCAGAACAACAAAATACTCTTTATACAGTCACGTATTGGGGAAAATGTTGATGAATTTTTATATCACTTACATCATTAAAGTTTTGGGAGACCTACTTCAATTCATGCAACAGCCCGGGTTCCCTAGCAATGTGTGAAGGAATCACAAGGATTTCTTGGTAGGAAACAGGAAGAAGCAAGGATTTTTCCATTAAGAATGTTTCATGGTCTCAAGTATGAATGTTTTGAGCAATCATCGGTTATAAACGGGCTTATGAAGTCTTTTTTGAAAGAAGAAGATAGGAAACATCATTTATTGCAGTCAACGTCCTTGCAAAGACTTCATACACCCAAATTAGGCTATAAAAATCGATTTTCTAATATTTATACAGCTATTTTGGGTAACTCCGCTTAAAGGGAATCGACATGGTTAAAAGCTGGCCCGGGCCAGGTCAAAAATATAATCTTTTGTACTCGTCGACTTAGACGCATCCGGTTTCATTGTGTAGCTAAAGAAACAAAGGATTTGTGGGCATTTTCTTGCCTATTTATAGCGGCTACGAGATATAGCTATGTCTGTTCCCTTTAAAGTCACACTCCACTTATAGTCACACTTTTCTTGAAAACATTTGGTGTGACTATAACCGGAGTCGACTGTATAATCAAAGGCAATGCACAACAGTAGTGCCTTTTTAAGAGTGAAGCAGCCCTCCGCAGGGGCTTAATCCAGAAAAAAAGGTTAAAGAATGAACCATCTCTAGCGGCGTAGAAATTACGAGTATACAAATCAAAAGTGGAACCATTATCCACTAAATTATTTCAAAAGCTTGCTTAGGAATTGCATTCCGGGCAAGATAAAAGGCCGTTTTTACAAGAAGAGCATTTCAAGCTATTGATTTCACGACTTATTCTAGTTCTGCGTGATTTACCACTTCCAGAACATTTGTTACAGTTTACATACTTGTATCCACCACATGTTGAACAGGCTTGAGCATGCGACACACGCTGAAAGAAAACAATAAATCAAATGTTGCTTTTCTTCAATATATCAATCTCTAACACGGGCTGTAGGAAACGGTTGTATTAGTAAAACAAGAAGGGACATACCAGAATGGTCTTTCATCGTTGCTCAGCTGATTTTTCCTTGGTTTTGCTTTGCTTTTCTAATGACACAAATCCATCGTTTTGCAAATTCAAAGTCAACCAATCTTACTGTTTTTGAAATAGAAAATGGCTGCCAATGCCCGTCAGCAGCTCGACTGGTTGAGCAAAACCAAGGGAAAGGTTAATATAAAACAACGAAGGACCATTCTATTATGTTTGTTTTGCTAAAAGTGGTTACTGAAACTTTGATACCATGAAGAAGGAGGATGCAAAGAAAAAGAAAGGCCTAAGTGTGCCAAAAATCTGTCTGTTTCTTTGCGCCCGCCTTCTTCGTAGTATTAATGTTTTATCTTACATGTACAACCGATTATTGTATCATTCGACCTACTGGAGGCTCGTTCCTACGGCCCTTGTATGTAATGTAGAATTGAGAAATCATTATTCTTTATACTGGTACAGTCATCAGCCGTTACAGAATTGTTGTGGTTCATGTACCTGGCTACTTCTACATGATACCATATAAATACTCCACAGACAGAATTAAATTTTTGCAGTATGACTAATCGACAGAATATTTTGCAGTTTGCAATTATAAAATTTTTGTCGGCATCGTGTAAACCGTGTCTGACAATCTAAGTCAATACAACCCTTTTTTCGGCGATCTTCAGTCGTAAATAGAAGGAGATCACGCAATACGAATGATTTCAATATGCTTTGATGAATAATTAAGTAATATGTTGAGAACATAAATGCGTTTGTGTATTTGAAACAAAAAATTAGCAACAATAAAGTCTATCTTTAGCTTAAGCTGATTCATCGGTAAAAGAAATTCGGTATTTTACCTTTTTTCAACAGTTTGACCTGACCAGGAATACATGGTTTGTATTGGAACCGCATAGCACATAGTTAAGTTTAGATTCATGATTAAAATGTGATGGTTTTCCTTTGGTGTGAATTTGTAATAATAATAATGATGATGCATGACTCGTACAGGAGTTGAGAGTAGAAACTAAGACAGCGTTTACACGGGATCGGTTCCATTTGGAACCGTACCCAAATGGGTAGGTTTAGGCCTTCCGTTTACATGGGACCCACTGTAACCGTTCTAAATGGAACTGCTGGCCGTACTCAAATGGGTCCACTTAGGAAGTCGATCCCATTTGGAACCATACCCAGAAAGGTCTCGTGTAAACGGGTGGAACGGTTCCAAATGGGAACGGCTAGGAAATGACGCTCCTATAAACAAAAGACGTCTTAAACGATAGAATTAAAAGAATTTCCATTTTTGTTTTGAAAAACAAAAGAAATGCAGACGTCTTTGTTTTGAAAAACATTTATGATTTTACAAAGCCCTTGGAACTTTTTGGAACCGATCCAGTGTAAATGGGATACAGTGGGAACAGTTCCAAGCAGTACCAATCAGTGGCATACGAAATGGTTCCAACAGCTCCCGTTTAAACGCTTGGATTACATAACTAGTGGCACAAAACTTGTTAAATTCATCCATTCATACATTCAGTCATTCCTTCGTTTATTTTTCAAATTATTTCAGTGTCTGTAATAGTTGGGAGCACTCTTGAAATAGATAAATAACACAATGAATGAATACTAGCATGTAAAAACCCCGTAAAAACAAGCTTGACAATCTATAATCTAGGAAGCAGTTGTAACAAGCAAAGATTATATATAAACCAGTAATGCAAACATTAGAATTAGTGGACTGTCAGGATTGAAAACTCCGAATTTTTTCTCAAATTTGGTTGAATAATCTTTTAAATATTTGCTGTTTCTAATATTTGAATCCACTTGTGACCATATGATATGGTCAATATCATAGGTTCCAAGTATCTTATCGAATGTTTTCCGTACAGTATCGTTCTACATATATCTTGGTATATTGAATTTTGTGTTAGATTGCCCATATCTTCAGCTGGTGAAGGAGTTGTTGCGGCTTTTAGCCGAGCGCTGAGATTGCAGAACTAGAGAAGACCTAACCGAGTCCAAGAATCCTTGTCATGACGCTCAAGTTGTGTGGCGCTATCTACGATCAGAGCATACTACGATCGAAGCCTGTCCGCAAGACTGTTTTGGCTGCAAAGTCACAAGATTACGTCGTTGCGTGACCAAACATTTAGGCTCCGTCCACATTGCTCCGTTTTCGTTTCTATCAGTTTTTGTTGATGAAAACGCTGCCCGTTCACATTGTTCCATGTTCAAATAAATACGCTATGAATACAATAGGCGTTCACATTGCTCCAGCAAAACGGTGTTGTTAATCCCATTTTCAAAACAAAGCATTTCGTTAATAGTTGCCATAAAGGCACCAATCGCGACTTTGAATGCCATTGTAATCAACAGCCTTTAACAAATGAATGTTGAGCGTTTTCAAATATCTCCGTTTTTGGCGTTCACACTGAAAACGGATCGTTTTCAAAACGCTCAGTTTCAAATTTTGCGTTTTCATTTGTGTTTTCTGAAAGCTCCGTTTTCACAGCGTAGCAATGTGAATGCAAGGCAAAACGGATGAATTTTCCTCCGTTTTCATATGAAAACGGAGCAGTGTGAACGGGGCTTCAGTTGATCTTTCAATGATGTAGAATAGGGTTGAAGTGGAGACAGTCTACTCGGCCACGGCAATTGGCCACAAAGAGTTTTTTTAAGCATATGCTATACCGTACATTATTGCCTGAATAAGAACGTTTCGAAATGAGGCAATTTAAGTAGTCCCGCCAATCTCATTGGTTAATCGAACATTTCCCGCAGTTTCCCTGTATTCTTATATGACACGATACAAGCACGCGTATCGTTTGCCACAGAAACTGATTCAAGAATGTGAGATTTACAATAAAGTTAAGCGATGTAACTGTAAAAATGCGTTTGACAAAATGATATGATTCAAAATTCGAAAAGCTTTCAGGTAATGAAACTCGGAAACTCGGTCTGCACTTTTAAGACCTCGAGTCTTATATTTTCCTGCACAGTACAAAACCGGATAGTATGCGCATGATAATAGAAATCACCTTACCTCCACGTTTGCGAGTGCTTCCTTTATCGTTCCACTCTCAACCATCTTTTCCACGGCTTTAGCATCCTGTTGAATAAACATGGGAACATAAGAGTCCCGGAAATTCAAGGTTGAATCCTCCCGAAAGTGTCTTGGTACTTGTGAGAGTTTTCAACAACTACAGGAAGAACT
Organism: Aurelia sp. 3 sensu Dawson et al. (2005); assembly: GCA_964020215.1. Taxonomy (NCBI): domain Eukaryota; kingdom Metazoa; phylum Cnidaria; class Scyphozoa; order Semaeostomeae; family Ulmaridae; genus Aurelia; species Aurelia sp. 3 sensu Dawson et al. (2005). The sequence continues at coordinate 13,688,906 of OZ026583.1, forward strand.
TATCTAAAAACTTACCTGTAAATACGAAATGAGGTAATTCATAGAATTCAGTTTTTGATGCATCAAATACTGGGAAAATTCAAGGGTGAGTGTAGGCTAAAAAAATTCCAGCTATTTGCACTTTGGAATATTAGAAACTTTCTAACCAAGAATATGAAATGATGATGTACTGAGATTCCATGCCGCCATCTTTGCTGCCAATGATAACAAGGGCAGATTTTGTGACAAAATAGCATCAGTTGTTTCTGAACCAAACAAAAAAATTATGGAGATATCTCTATTATGGAGATTAAATTATGGAGATGTCTTACGTTTAGAGATATCTTTCTTTTTTTAGGTATGCTCGTGTTTGCACCTAAAATACAAATCTGGAATGAACAACGAGCGTGCAAGCTACCTGGGTTTCAGATGGCTGGCACGGCACTTCTCCGGAGAGGTACGTCAGCCACTGAGCTCTTAGTTAAGGTAGTAGCCACAAATAAAACTTAAGATAGTAGTATCGAATAAGCATTTCGTTCAAAATAAAGGTGCCCATCAACAAAAATAAATTTGCCCTTGTTGCCACTTATCATTACAATTACTCACCCCGATAAGCTTTCCATCAATAAAAATTTGTGGCAATGTAAACATTTCTGTTCCAAGTCTCTTTTGCAATTCCTTTTTGAAGTGAGGGTGCACAAATAAGTCTCTTTCATCGAGTTTAACCATCAAGTTGTGGAACACTCGCTTTACGTAGCCACATTCATATTGCGTTGATCGCACAAATCCTAGGCTCGTTGTGTACATTATCACTTTGCCATGGTCTGGGTTAACAGGCTGCTGAAATGTGAGCAAACCGTTTACTTATGACAGTCAGGGTTGTTTCTTACCTGGACTTCCCCGAATCGTCTTGTAATAAAGAAAGAGATTTTCTTACTGGATGAAGACACCCCGCAGAGAAAATGCATCATACCACTTGAAAGCACACTGTCGTGGCGCTGATTGGGTAAATGAGACAATAAAAAAAGAGTAGAATTAGGCAAGCCTCAGTAATTTCGCTGCACACTGAAATTGATGAAAACGATAACGATCTGACTTCTCGAAACAAAGTATGATCGAAGAGCATAAAGGCTTGGTAATTGTTCAGATGCCAGGGTCTTTTGTTGGTGATTTCAACATCAGGATTAGCCAATCAAAGCCACGACAGTGTGCCTCTAAGAAGGGGTCTAATGGGCCAAGGTTTGTTTTACCCATTTCAAGTCATGTGACCATAACAATATTCGGGGTCTCAGAAAGCATTAGACTCAATATTTGGGTTCCAGCAAAGAAATAGTGACATGGACCCCCCTCCCCCCGTATTGAGAGTTAGGAAGTACCCCCTGGGGTTTCTGGCTGAAATCGGTCACTCCGTTGCGATTTGCAAGGGATTTTCTCAACAAAGATGATGAGCAAATTTCCCTAACAGTTTACCTTACAGTAATGACTTGAACACGCTTTAGCACATGCTTGGTTTGAATAAGTGATCATTCAGAGGATTCTGTTCTCCCAAGAGCAAAAGTATATGCTAATAAATGTAAATGTCATTATTGTTAGGAAGGAACACTAAGGAATTTTGCTCGACGTTTTCACTCGTTTTTGCAGGTTCTGAAAGGGAATTATGTAGAATATCACCTATAACGAGAAGGAATGGACGATTAAAGCCAGGTAATCACTGAACCTAATTGATAACATGTCAGCAGTAAAAAAGTTTCAATATAATTGCTTTGGTATTTAGTGAGCAGTATTTTTTCAAACGATGGCCAATTCCCTTTTTTTCCTCACCTACTCACCCAGTAGAAATATTTGATACCTATGATTGTCTCCTATTAAATAGCAGATCAAATAATGATACAGAAAAGTAAACGATGCAAAACTTATAGTTTTATTTCTACCGGGTGAATAAAAAAACGCCCGGCGTTTGAAAGGCTACTGCTCCATGAGTATATTAGCAATGATATTTTGCGATACTTGACTCAATGGCTAACATGTTCAATTATTTTTAAAAATTTTTCTGGGTAAAATCGGCCACTCCGTTCAGATTCTGTAAGCGATTATCTAAACTTAATCCCTTTGAGAAACCTTAAAAACATGCTAAAATTACAAGCTCTTTTGTGAGGCATCCCTGATGGGAGGCATCCCTGATGTGTTAACCTCACAGCGATGACTTCCAGCACGCTTTAGCACGTGTTTTCCTTTTGACGGGTTGAAAAGTCTTCCCCTAGTGTGAATAACTTATTCAGGGGGATTCCTTCCCTCATGAGGACAAAGTACATGAACACATCCAAGAGTCATTTTTCCTAGGGAGGAGAACAAAGGGAAACCTTGCTTGGTGTTTTCACTCGTTTTTGCAGGTTTTCGAAAGGGACTTTTCTGCAGAAAATCTTCTATTTCGACAGGAAGGAATCACCGATTAAAAATGGGTAAATTACTGAAAATAATTTGACATATTGGAGATAAAACAAGACAGTTTTCAATATTATTACTTTGATATTCAGGGAGCAGGATTTCTTCCAACGCCGGGCGTTTTTATTGACTCACCCGGTATATAGTTTTCATAATATATTTGGTGGCTGCGGACATTGATGATCAATAGATTCAAATCTAGCAACATCGGATAACAAACTGTATTTTGTCCAGGGAGATTAAGTAGGGTTGATTGGGTCGCAGTATTGTTAGACTTGCCCAAAGTCTATTTCGTCAGGCAAACTTGTTACAGATGACGAAATAGACATGGGGCAAATCTACGGTATTTTCAGTCAGGTCCCTGTTTAGACTTTATTTGTAGTCTCATTTTGATGAGTGGTATGACTGAAGGGGTGTAATCCCTTTGTCGAAAAGGCGTAAAAGGTACTTCAGAACAATAGAATTTTTTGGGGATCTTTTATGGATTTTTCTTGAAAACAAAATGATTTTTGCCATGTGTACGAGACTTTTAAAGAGAGATATACACTCCTCGGTACTCATTGTCATGATGACTGAATATGGTTATAATTCAAGTACATCAAAAGATAGCGACTCTATAATCTACTATTGGAATATCATATTCGATTGAAACAAATTCTGTTGGGACCAGTTGGACCAGTTATGTTAAACATGTTAGACAAACAAAGGATAATGTCATTATTATTTCACGGTATGATGAATTATTCATCTTTATGAAATTGATTATTGAGCTTTTCATTTCAAGAAGTCCTCATTTCGACCTGCTATTCTAACAATTGGTCTGGATCGAGCGTTCTGACACATTCATTGCTGTTTACATTAGAAAATCGTACAAAAAATGTGCAAAAATATGGTTCGACTTAGAGTCCTTTGAGGTGGGGGCCCGGGGGGGGGGTACTCCCATACTTGACTTGACGGGATGTGCCGCTCAACAGGGTATCCTTTTACGGTAAAAATTATGCGACAGGGTGTCCTTTTTTGATAAACATTATGCGACAGGGTATTACAATTGATAAGAAAATTATGCGACAGGGTATCATGTGGAAGCACACCTTTTAGAGTTGTCATGAAACAATGGATTTTGGCAAGATATTTATGCGACAGGGTATACTTTTGGGCAATTTTTTATGCGACAGGGTACAGGGTGTTGAGCGGTTTGCCACACACCCCCGTCACTTCCCTAGTCAAGTATCCCCCCCCGGGGGCGGGGGTCGTAGGGAGTACCGAAAAACCGTAAAACTGCCAGCATAGCATAGGCTTCAAATCTTTAAAAAGCTGGGTGTAAAATTCTATGCCATATTTCTTTGAACTGAACGGCTTCAAAGAAACTTGAACTATATTGCAATAAATTTGCCGTTGGACTTTTCTGAAATCTTCAATATTTTCAGAATTACAGTGTTTTTCTATTTCTTAAGAATTCAAGAAAATTTTCGATTCAACTTGAAACTATCGTAATTTCAAACCACAGCAAAAAATACCAAAATTTCCCTATAGATCTACGATGGAAATTAAAGGGAACTGGACAAGTTTCTATGGGAAATTGAAAGGAAACGGAAATTTCCATTTCCCCTATGGTAAATTATGGGAAATGTGTCCGTTTCCCCAAAATTTCCCCAACAAAAATGTGGTGAAATTTCATCGAAAGATCAGATAATTTTCAAGAAAACGATAGTTTATGGATGCCTACAATATGGTATCAAGTTAAACTCTTTCACTCTTCTGATTTGTGATTTAGAACTTTGATGACGTTACATCATAAAATGAGCTGAAATATAAAATAGGGCTGTAATTTCGACAAATGTTTGAGATTTTTGAAAAGTCGAACGGTAGAATCATTGAAAAGTGGCTAAAGTTTCTTTCAAGTCATTCAGTTTAAAGAAATAGGTCATTGAATGTTATACCCGCCCTTTTAAATCCATTATAAAGATTTGGAATCTATGCTGAAACCGCATCTCAGAAAAACAGTAAAACCGCCTCCAAATTCAGCTAAAACCGTCACAACGTCGTTCCACTCATGGCATGAATCAACTCGGTTCTATAAGCTGCCTCCCTCGTTATCATCTTTGTCCTCCAAAAAATGGAAAGCTAATTCCAATGCCTTAAATTCGCAGGATTAAGTGCAAATCAATAGAAGTTTTTCCAAAACCATTTCGGATCGTTCGAGTCGTTCACAGCGATCCAAACGATCGTAACGATTATATGGAAACCAGGCTTAAGGCAATCCAAACAAGCCCCCGTGATATCACATTTGCATTGCGCGCGAACTTCGGTAAGCGCGTTTTTTTGCATTTTTCGCGTTTTGGAGACTCAATCGTCAACTGAACTGACCGTGAGATTTATGAACAGAGCACGAGTTGAATCGAATGGATGCTAGGAAATTTGCTCAAGTGCAAAAGAGCATAGGATATTAAAGGGAATTGAAACGATTATAAACAAATTTTTTAGTTGCATATCTTGCAAAAAAGGGAAGGGCAATCAATTTGAATTTAATAAATTCCGTTGAATTTAATTTCGGTGGCAAGTAGGTCATTCACCAAAATCGAACACAAAATTCTGATTCCCGTACAAACGCCTAAAAAAGCAGTTCATGAACCGCTGCGTTCTATCTCATACACCCGGGCATACACCTCCTTCACTCCGGGCCGATGAATCATAGAATTCCAATAAAACATCACATACAGGTAAGTCTCGTTTGATTGGGAAGTTTTACCAAACGTATTTTTTTATATTTAAGTTACCCTTTGGCTTATCGAGTAACATTTCAGTTTTGAACATCGGCCGCATATTTTTTATTTCATAGCCCGCTAAAAATGCTAAAAATTTTGCGTACTCACCTCACCACGTATATTTGAATATAGTTCACTGGGATGTAATTTCAAATATCTCACAGGCGATATAAGAAGTAATGAAAAATTGATAAGCAACAAAGATTGGCCTACCTCTTCATCTCCTGCTTTCCTCCATTTTTGTTTCTGCCCATTTTGCCCGCTTGACAAAAAATGCAGAATATTTTCTCGGACACGATTCTTAACACCTCGGACCGTACCTTTTGAACTGACGATTTGCGCTGGAATAATGCCAGATGCCGTACCATCAACATCATTACCAACAGGAGGCAATATGGCAGAACGACGCATGCTCTCAGTAATCTCAGATATGAATTCAGTTTCTTCGTCAACATCAGAGAAACTTAGATTCGAATACACTGACGGATCAGGCGATGATAACTCACTTACGATGCTAACTGTTTCTGAATAACCAGATTCTGTTTCATATTCACCCGGATTTACACCATTGACAAGCTTAGGCTCTCTGTAGTTTGTGTTGTTTTCGTGAACAAAATCTTCTGCAGTGCTTCCCTTGTTGTTATTGTTAAACAAAGGATTGGTGTTCCACGCCAGATCATCTTCAAATGCGCAGAGAAAGTTATCATCATTTTCATTGAAATCAGCTTCCATTTTGGGCTGTGAGAATCAGCTGTTCTTCAAATGAAAACTGACAATGTGGTCATAGAAACACGCAATTCTTTACAATTTCAAAACAGTTGATATCGCAGAAATTTTCACCAACAGGTATCGCGCCTCAATTGCTGCTTTATCTGAGTTTACAGAATCAGCGTTACGTAGATTGAGTTTTAATGCAATGATAAAGATTCTAACAGGTTAGCAGTGAAAGACGTTTCAAGCATGGTAGCCAAGAGAAATATTTGGTATTAGTAGTCAAGCAGGTGATTGGAAATGTCATGGTCTTCACGGAGGACTGCTGGCACTCTTCTGCATCATTTTCCGCCGACAAACCACACGAGTTCTTTATCAAATGAAACATTCTGTAGGGTACTATATAGAGTAAAAACCCGCGTATAAGAACCTGGTGATTAAGAAACTACAGGCTGAAATTCTGAAATTAGACCCCCAATATGTAAGAACCCATTCAGCTTGAAAATTGAAATTGGTTCTAATTCGTAGAGATCATCAAATTAGATCAAAACTCCAGTTGCTTTGTCATTGAACCTAAACAGACTGATACTGCCATAATGCCATATGTGCATATTGCAAAGAGCTCTGAAGATGCTTTGAAAGCTTTTCATTGTATTCTGTGAAATTTCTGATTCTTGCACGAACTGATGTTTTGAATAAGGCATCATGAACTCAGGTGTCTCTCAACTGACAGTAAATAATGGGCTTGAAGTTTCAACCTGAACAAAAGAAATACCTGAAAGCCCTGAATAAAATAAGAACCAATTTAAGAACCTGAACAGGCTAATTTTCCACTTAATACTCAATATATAAGAACCTAATCAGGCTGACTTGGCAAAATTGTAGGTTCTTATACGCGGGTTTTTACTGTATACTTCGGGTACTGGAAGGTGCAGCCCGGAATGGTCTATTGTTCACAATTTTAGTACACGATATGGTATCGGTTTCATGATTTCAGGACAAACAACTTGATAAAAGAATCGTATCCACTTTGTGATTATGTTTAACAAACAAATCAATGGGCCAATTCTGAAAAGTCTGTATAAGGACGGGTATACGTTTCAAAAATATAGTGCCGGGTGACCCAGAAAAAAGTGACCCGACGCGATCCGTTATAGAAAAACAACTAAAAGACGGATTGAGATGATTCAAACATAGTTCTGTCGCTAATAAACTACGATACTTTTTTAAGCACGGTGAATTTCCAGAATTAAGGATTTCGTGGAAAATGGTGAGCTTGAAATCGTGAAAAAGTCACCAAAAAAGAGGAGATCGATTTCAAGCCACTTCACATCATGAAAACAATGAGGGGCATGCTCTGCTTCAGGCTGGGAATAGGCTTCTCAGTCGAAAGTTTCTAGCGAACGTTTCTGGTCCCAAGGTACCTAAGCATTTAATATCAATTTGCTTTGTGGCTCATGGATTTTCAAAGATGTTACATTTTCCACGCCAATCGAAATCTTCAAGAATTGTTTGCAGAAAAAGCAGGAATACCCTTGTCCCTTGGGAAAAGAATGTTGTAGGTACCTAGGGACAATAAACTTGCTTTGAAAACTTTCGATGAATTGCCTATTCCCAGCCTGAAATAAAGCACGTTTCTCATTGTTTTGAAGATCTGAAATGGCTGTAAATCGATCCTCTGTTTTTGATGACTTTTCCAGGATTTCAAGCTTGCCATTTTCTTCGAAATCCTTAATTCTGGAAATTTACCGTGCTTAAAAAAATTGCGAAAAATACTCGTAATGTAGCGTAGTCTTTCAATGAAAGAACTACGTTCGAATCATCTAAATCGGCTTCTTAGTTGTTTTTCTATAACGGATCGCGTAGGGTCACTTTTTTCTCGGTCACCCGGTAGCATAAGCATAATTATTGATAAAATGGCATAACGAACGGGTACGCTATGAGTAGCTTGCACGGCCAAAAAATCTGGTTGAACTCTTCCATACCCAGCCTCAAACTGAATCCACAATCGAAGCATTAATTACTGCCGATAACTTAATAAGACTAAAGCCATCCCCAATACCCACCAATTTATAAAAAAATTGACAAATTTCTAGTGATTTACCAGCTCTTTTCAACAAACAACTAATCTATCAGTGAAAGCCTAACTTAGATCTAAAAATTTGCTAAGTAAATGCTCCCATCATTTGGAGCCACCAATCAGAAAAATGTTGTCTTGAGAGCACGCCTTAGGAAGGAAACATTTTCGCATCTAAACGGGCATCTAAGTTAGTCTTTGGCTGATAGATTAAAGGGAATAGACATAGCTATATCTCGCAGCCGCTATAAATAGGCTAGAGAAACGCCCACAAATCCGTTGTTTCGTTAGCCACACAATAAAAGCGGATGCGTCAAAGTTGTCGAGTACAATAGATTATATTTTTGACCTGGCCCGGGCCAGCTTTTAACCATGTCGATTCCCTTTAACATTTGAGTTTTAAATGGCGGCCACGTATGCGTACGTTTCATTCTGCAGCCAAACAAATATGGTAAAATTTTTACTCATCATGCATCAATTTGTCTTTTGTGACAGTTCTCAAGAGAGCTTGCATGCACGGCACTATCCTTATATTCAGGAACAAGGTAATGTCCTTATAGGGGGGGTCACTGGGGTTTTGCGGATAGCGGATATCGGCCTATTTTCGGTGTGGAAATGCGGAAATTAAACATCATTTCTGCGGATTGCGGATATTTGTTGCATGTTTGCGGAGTGCGGATATCTCTGCAAAATTAATATTATTTGCTAAAAAATCGTAGATTTCACGCTCATTCCGTCAAAATATTGTGTAACATTTACTTAAAGGCACTAAAACAAACGAAAACAATACATATCACAAAGGTCTGAAGATAACAGCCATAATGGCAACAGCAACAACAAAATTTTTCTCGCGAAATAATCACCATGATGACTGCAAACTGCTCGAGTCTGGTCGGTAACGTGCAAAATGGAAAGAAAATGGTTCATGTTGTGTTTTATATGAAGTAGGACAACTTTGCTCATAACCCTAAAGAATAGCGGAAATAGCCAATTTCTGTCTGCGGATTTGCGGAAACAGGGCAAAAAATTGCGGAAATGCGGAATTGCATACCCCCCAGTGACCCCCCCCCCCCTTATATACCAGATGTAATTCAACATGAAAATTCCGCATTTACTACAAAAAGTTTCTCAATTTGTATCTTATTTTCAAATCCATGAATTATCAATGTGCTCTTTAGCACTGCCATAAACATGTCTTTCGACATTTAAAACATCACATTGGAATAAACAGTGTTCTTTTACGTTTAAAACATAAGCTCGTTGGTACTACTCAATAATAAAGGTTGCATGACATGTTTGCCAGCGGCAAGGAACTTTTAACCAAAATGCATTCCGTTCATTAATCGAATTCCTATAGAATCGTTAAGGATTTGTAATTAGAATGCAATGCATCTTGGTAAAAAGTTCCTCGCCGCCATCTTTAGCGTAATCGTCTGTTGAACATCTTAGAGTTCCTTACCTCTTCTCGGATACAGTACTAAAGTTTCTCAAAATTTTGGCCACCTTAGTTTCTCATAAACCAATTTCTTAAAAACCGTGTATGAGTCGCGTGTTACCAGCTATACCCAAGGAGTATGACATCTTGTATCATCTCCTTCTGGCTGCTTATTTATATCAAAGAACATTAGTCAATAGGAGCACCAGTAAATGCCTATACTATAATCATTGTGTATTCAGAAGTACGTCAAATACTAAATTGAGAATACTGACACCAGAACATATAGGAAACCACCCCTATGATATCAAAACATAACCTGCTTGAAAGGCAATGGGATCATGTATATCTTGAATCATAAACTTCTACCGGATCTGACAAAGAATGACGATTCAAAGAATGAATAAAAATTGACGAGAAACTTCTGTGGCAAGGAATCAGATTGAGGACGCATCTTCAGAGTGTCTCAAAAAAAGTACCCCAGTTTGACTGGAAACTAGGAGCGAAACGATAGCATATTATTTCTCTCCTAGTGGACAGCAAAATTTATCAATCTTCAACTTAGATTCACATACCTTCCATTTAAAAATCGTCCTCAAAACACTGGAGATACAAGCTCGCAAAGTCAAAATTTACAGTGCACCAGAAACCAGAGGTTTTGAAAATGGGCCTAGGCTAGCAATGATTTGTATCATGGATATTTTCCAAAGCACCTGTAAACGTAAACTGTCAGTTTTTCGCTTTTGAAAGGAATAAAAGACTCGTGGAAATCGCCCTTATTAAACAAATATAACAAAAATGTGGTAAGAACGATAAAGTCGTGCCACATATCCAAAATCTGCGTACATGTGCTCCTTTTCTTCTTCTTTGACACTTGGGATGTAATGCAATGAACGGATTGATTCCCCAAACGAATAATTATTTCTGGAACAACTGAAGGATTTCGAGGAATAATTCTTTCAAAGGAAAAAGCTAAACGTCAAAGTTGAAACTCTTTTTCAATATGCTTGCGATATCAAATCGTGGCTAGGCCCTTTTCAAAACGTCTGGTTTCAAGAGCACTCCGAAATTCGACTTTTTGAACTCATATCTCCAGTGTTTGGAAGACGATTTTAAAATGTAAGGTATGTGCATTTAAGTTGAAGATCAACAAATGTGTCTATGAAGTCAAAAATTCCAGATATTTCATCGTTTCTTTCCCTTGTTTGGTCAAAAGGGGGTACGTTTTTGAGACACCCGGTATAATTACGGTTGGAACTCATATAGAAAAGAGCCATTGTCAACCAAGGTCCTCAGCGGGTACGCTGCAAATTCAGGCCCCGTTTACACGGGATCAGATCCAAATGGAATCGGATCCATTTGGATCCGATCCACTTTTTGAGGGGCGTTTACACGGGATCGGATCCAGAACTGTTGGCGTTTACACAGGATCGGATCCATGTAGATTTTATGAACTCTTAGCAGCGCTCTAGTAAACGTTTTCTCTTATTTTAGTCCGATCCTTTGAAAGTTTGCCCTCTAATAGACTCTGTTACATCTCTGATTCTCCTCTTTGAAATTTCAACAAAGGATTTTCAGTTTAACGGTGTAACTTTCTATCCGTACCAGTTTGGATCCGATCCCACCCGTTTACACGAGACCTTTTTGGGATCGGATCCAAACGGGATCACTTTCGAAGGTGATCCCGTTTGGGTACGGATAGCAGATCCAAATGGGTTCGGATCCGTTGAGTCCCGTGTAAACGCAAGGCCTATCCGTTACACTTTGGGTACGGATCCATTTGGATCCGATCTCGTGTAAACGGGGCTTCAGACAGCCTGAACATGAAATTTGGCCTGAGCAGAAAATAAGGATCCTTACTGCAGAGCATAGGGCTCGAATCTTCGGAAAACTTTAAAATGAAGCGTTTAAAATTTATCGCCTAATTCTTCAACCGAAGAGATCGAAGGGAGCCTTAGGTCGTTCGCCATAATTCCAGAGAAAGAGCATTTTTTATATCGTAATATTTATCAGAATTACATAATCTCTAAAATTTCTGATGGAGTTGAAGTTGTGACGTCATCAAATTGCTAAATCGTTAACCATAAAAGCCACACCCTTCTGCTTGCTGCCATCTTGTAGATCTTAAAAAATTGAGTATTTCTTGCATTGGTCATTTTGACAATCCGAGAACAGTTTACAATTCATAGTGCTTCAGTCATTTCAAAGCTTTCAACACCTACTCTCGTACGTCCTTTCATATGCTCTTTCTGGCATTATGGTGAACGACGTAAAGTTCCTTTCGATCTCTTCACTTGAAATAATTAGGCAATACCATTTTACACATTTAATTCTGCATTTTTGCAAAGACTCGAGCCCTATGCTACATTACAGTGGTTGAACTGACAGTAAAGTTTCACTTTAGTGGACTTCTCTTTCAGTGCAACCACTGCAGTCCGTATCCATAATTTCTGCATACGCGAACAAGGGCAGATTTTGTAATACAAAGGCATCAGTTGCTATGGTTCACACCTCAATTCAAAGACAGTAGCGAAGGCAGACAAAAGAACCTCTTTCAACCAGAAATTCAAAACAGGCATAGCCGCAAAGCTGCCCCGAAACCAGTGCGGCAAATTCTCACTTGGTGCGGGCGAAGGGAGGCTTTAAGAGAAGTTATGTGCTTAAGACGAAAGAAGAAGGGTAAATCTAAAGTACTCTGTAGCGGATTTTGTTTACGTGAGTCAGAAGCCGAGCAGAGGGCATTACAATTCTTGCATATTTATTGCTCAAATGTAAACAGTTACTCCTCAGCTCCTGAATCAAATGAACAAAATCCGCCAGACAGAACTAAATATCTACCCTTCTTATTTCGTTTTAATCTCCATTGCGTTGTTTGAAGGTTTTTGGTAAAATAAGTAGGTATGTGGAGTTCTATGAAATGTTGATTTTAATCTGTTCTATAGTACCCTGGCCCTGGAGAAATGGCCTCTGTGTGACATTAGATGCCAGGTGAGGCTGTCTGTGAAATGAACCGATCGTCTAGGTTTTCCATGAGTAAATTTGTGTTATCACTGGCATCTAACGTGACACAGGCTTTTCGGTTGTCACACCTAAACCGCTAAGGGGGGAGAGGCTGCCTAGAAAAGACCCCCTGGAATCGGGGGGATGTTCAAAGCGACTTGCAATCTCGAGATTGTTGTTGATAAAGAGACAGAATTTATCTGTAACGTCATGAAAATAAATCTCTAAATTGCATCTAACTATTCTACCTACATACCATTTGTGGGGCTTGGGAAGTGTCATTAGTGGCAGGGGGCATGGAAGGTGCGGAGGTGGGCAAGGCCTACCGAGAAGTATAATCCCGCAATAGGGTAAGTCTCGCCACCCCGCTAGCTTTTTGGAAGGTTTGCCGGATCCTGCAAGTTCTGGGATTTCCAGTGGATGAAATAGGAAGCTTAGTCCAAATCATCTACATTCACCGGCAATCCTTGCGCGAGATAGTGAAAAAAGGCCGCAATATTGTGAATTTTTTTGAGTTGATCGCGGTGAAAAGTGTCGTTAATGCACACTTCCTGCCCTCTGCCAATGACGCTTCCTTTTAAGTCTTAGTAACAGGCAGGTTAAATGTTCATGGTTAAAGTGTTCAAAGTGATTCTTGCCAATGATGATATGGATTAAGAACTAACGACCAATCAAGCTACTATTGATGATATTGATATATTTACTACAGCTATTGGTAACTCGTGAGTAACTGTCGCTACGGTAGAATGCAAAGGCTAAAATGCAAAAAACAACAAACTTATCAACGATCATTACGCTATTGCTACAACGAGTAAGAAAATTTCGTAAAATTTGCGTTGTGTTATTTGAAACCGGACCGCAACGTTAACTATTATGATGGTTCTGGAATAGGGCCTTCACTTATTGAGACAATAGGTAAGGGGATGGGCGGGTGGGAAATTTCGTTTATTTCGTGACAACGCTCGATCTGACTTGAGGTTTTGATCCTCTCTGCGCCTCAAGTTTTGAGAAGTGACTGAGCGCGCGGGAAAGATTAATAAGTACCATGCAGGAGGGTCTGGGTGCTAGTAGAGCACTGTTTTAATAAAGAAACCGCGCTATTTTTCTTTGCCTCGTTAGTATCTTATTCAAACAAGAAGAATTGCCCACCCACGGTATCACTTCGTAAAAATTCGCTAATTAAGTGGCCATGTACGGGGAATTCAACCGCGCGCATTGTTTACATAGTATTGTCAAGTGTTCATTCGTTTTAACTGTGTTGCGGTATGGACTTGTATGACTCAAAGAATTCTAATTCTTTATTGTTATAATATCATACTTGCGTATGTGCCTCATATTCATATGGACGAAAGCGAGGTTAAGGAAACTGACTTACTTAACGACCCTTTGATGCATTAAGAGCCTACGCAAGATTATTGAATCGGAATTAGTCGAAGGCAAATATGGGTTTCCTGTTTTTTTCTTTTCCTTTTTGATTCGACTGGTCAAAACTATTCTCAAAGAGTTGCATGAATCATGTTTGTTCAATGAGTAGAGCACTTATATCGATTAACCACAGTTCACGCTATGCCCGAACTTCCATATAAGGCATGATTTTCTTAAAAACCTCCCTTCGCCTGCACCAAGTGAGAGTTTGCTGTACTGGTTTCAGGGCTATTTTGCGGCTATGTTTGTTTTGAATTTGCGGCTATGGTTGAGAGGATTTCTTTTGTCTGCATTCGCTAATCGCTTTGAACTGAGGTGTGAATCAAAGCAACTGATGCTATTGTAATACAAAATCTGCTCTCGCTGTCTCGCTGCATACGCGAAATTTGATTTTCAGAACTTGTCCGCAAAAGTCCTTGTGCGACAATGGCTCTTCAAGTCTCCATCTCGGCAGTGGCTTTCTTTATTGAATGGTTCGCAAAGAGATTCTATTTCAGATGTTACTTTTTGCTTTCACATTTAAAAACATAGTTTCGAAATCAAAATTAAAACCTGAAAGTCCAATCATTTATCCAAAGCCATGAATGAAAGAGGCAAATAATTGGAGATGTAGCGATCTGGTCTGAGAATATAATGAACGAAATCAGTGCGCCACTCATTGTTCTAGCGGGTGATCCAAAATAAACTTTACGAGCTAGATCTTATAGCCCCTGAAATCAAAAGCTGCTGTCAAATGCTTTATACCACAGTTTAGTTGAAAGGTTGATCTATCTTGAGATGCTGCGTGGTCATTTTCAACAATGATAATCATCCGAAAACCAGATCCAGACATGACTTCGATTCCTGGATTCCTCACCTTGAGTGAAATAATCGCCAGCATTCTCTGGTCAACATTTTGCGAAAACTCAACGCAACTATGGATTTGAAGTCGTGTTGGGAAATGTTTTCTTTGCAATATGATTGACCTCCGTTCCTCATTCAAATTTCGTGCTCCAAAGCAAATTTGGAAGTCAGCTATTCCCACAGTAGGAATACTTAAACTGACCAAGCAACATCTCAAAAGATTGCTGAGCATTTCAGGTACATGCATAGGCAGTTCGGACACTATTGTTGTTCTGTCTGAACTAACAATGACATAAAAATGATTCAATACTCACCCAAGCCAAGCAAGAATGTTTGTATTCCGTTACAACATTGTATTTTGGTTAGGCCCAAGCTTCAAATTGTGAATCAAAACTAAACTGCAACAACATTTCGCGTCCCTAGCCCACCCTAACGAAATGCCCTCGCAGCGAAGGGTAAGCTAGGGAGGCGGAATGTTGTTGCAGTTCAGTTTGGATTCACAATTTGAAGCTCAGGCCTAATCAAAACACAACGTTGCAACGGAATACAAACATTCTTGCTTGGCTTGGGTGAGTATTGAATCATTTTTGTTTCATGGTTAGTTCAGATAGGACAACAACAGTGTTCGAACTGCTCATGGTACATGTTGATACCTTGTTTGTGTTGATATCGTTCCTTTCAGGAAACTATGTGCGATCTAGCTCGTGAAGCTTTTATTTGTTCGCCCGGTATTGCTCGTAAGCTTCAGTGTTTGTAGCTTCATGTCAGATGGGTTTGATCCAGATTATGACACCAGCACAAAGTATTGATCTTTTTTTCAATCTGAGCTTGCATTTTGAAAGGGATTTACCGCGTGAAGAATTAATGTCAAATTTGAAGTACATAAATACATAAGCCCTTGTGAAAAATCATCATATTGGGGGCATATAGCTCTCATTCTACCGTTGCATTGAAAACCTCCGTGTCCATCAGGTAAACAGTCAACTTCGATGCCTGTGCTCTAATCAATATATTTTCCCTTGCATCATTGGCTTTACTGTCAGCGTGTTCACTAAATTCTTCACTGCTTGGTCGGACTGATTCGGAAAAGTTTTTATATGCCATGTAGGTTCCGATGTTAACGATAATATCGACTCCTTCTTGTATGTACTTTTCAATTCCATCCGTCCATCTCAAGGCCATGTCATACTCATCAGTACCACCATAAAGCAATCCAACCAACTGACACTCTACATTTAGAATGGGACTACCTGATGCTCCAGGTGGACGAGCAGGCGTTAGTGTCAATGCTGGTACTTCACCAGCAGTTACATCAACTACATTTTGCTGCAAGTATTTCGTACCATCATTTACACCTCTAGCATTTATTGTGTACACTGTATCATCTATTTGTGGTTGTATATCGTCTTGGGGAATTCGAGCGAGGCAAGGCAATTCCAAGGTTTCTAATTTCAGCCTTTCTGCTTTCTCCCAATCCCCTATGTCGTCTTCCTTCCTACCATATTCATATTGAACTCCAAGCTTCACCATCGCAATATCCATGTTCTGATCATCAATGTCGTCCCCTTCCTCTCGGTGATGTATGAAAGCCATACGGGAATGACCCTGTTCGAAAATAATCTTTTCCCCTTTTTTGTTGATGAATGTGAACTTTGCTCTTGTCAGAAGATCGTGAAACGTGCCATTATGTTGATCACCTTCGAAATTATGAGCAACAGTCATCACCCATCCACTGCCAAAATGAAAGCCTGTTGCCGTGAATTCAGGTAAGTTTGTGTCCGTGTCAATTATGTCAATTTTGCAAGTTCCAATTCCTACGTTTCTCAAATCTTCTAATACACTCTCGTTATCAACGCTAGACATTTTGCAAATAGAAACATGTGTTAAGTGTAACGTCTGAAGGAACAAATCTTTTGCTTGCTGCACAGTACCAGGCACTCTTCTTCTGTAAACCACTCGGATCTGCAAATTCAAAAAGGGCTAGATCTTTAGAACAAATTAATTTGGATACGGATATATGTGATTTAGGAAAAGGCACGCGCGCAGTTTATCCATTTCTATGGCCCCGTTCACACTACTCCGTTTTTGTTAGTATCCGTTTTCGTTGCATCGAAGCTACCGTTCACACTGCTCCGTTTCTGTACAAAAACGGAGAGAAAAACCTCCGTTTTTGTGCGTTCACACTGATCTGCCCGATAACAAAAACGCAGCGAAAAACATCCGTTTTTGTGCGTTCACATTACTCCGTTTTTGTGAAGCTCATTGTTGGATATTGGAGCGTTTTCAAAAACCTCCGTTTTTGTGCGTTCACATGAATGTGTTTTCAAAAACCTCCGTTTTTGTGGCGTTTTGTGCGGATCAGTGTGAACACTTTCACAAAAACGGAGGTTTTTGTCTCCGTTTTTGTACAAAAACGGAGTAGTGTGAACGGGGCCTATGTCCCACTGGCTGTGTTAAATTTGAACAGCCAGAATTCATTACAAGAAATCTTTCATACCGTTTCAGACACAGTTTTCTGAAAGCAAATGCTATGAACACAACCAAGAGAATGAGACAAGCTTATCTGTAAACGTCTGTAAATCATGGCCTAGTCAAATAAATATCATTTTGTATTTATAACATGGCCCTCTCTTATTAATAATTGGAGTATCGACTTTACATTGATTTCTTTTTTTGGTTGTTTCTCTGAAATGAACCTCAAACGGTCGTTGTGGTACTGATGCAAGTAAGCATTGGGAAAATTTGATCGCTATTTGAGATTATGTTCGCTGGTTTCAAGGAGAGGGGAGGGGGGGCGGGCCTAGACTTATGCCTTTTCGTCCCTTGTTTCCCTGCGTTCTTTGACTTGCTGATATCACTTGGTCAATAGGGACTCATAATATTACGCTTATCTAATGGGCCCACTTTTTCAAAATGGCCTAAAGAGGTGGGAGTTCTCGTACACTCAACAAAATCGCTTCAAAATCTGGTTTAAAGAGCTCGAACATTGAAAAGCGAAGTTTTAGTACAAAGAATGATGTTGCGTTGACCTACAAAGCGCAAAATGCACACGTTTCAGGCAGTAATCTTCCTCTGCAGAAGCAAAATAGATCCATCGAAGCTGCGAGAACTCCAGGCTGCTTCAACCCTTCTTTAAGAGCAACAACAACAACATTCTGAATAGCGGCCCCTGATTGGTTAAAAACTGCTAGCGATTTCATTGGTGAATACGGAACCATCCTACGCGGGCCTAAAGTGGGCCCACTATTTAAGAGTAATGTTATTAGTCCCTCTTGACCAAGGAACGCAGGGAAACAAGAGACGAAAAGGCATCAGTCTAGGGCAGGCCTTCTCGAGAAGATCCCTCATAAATTCCAAACAGACTTGCTGATTTCAGTCAGATAAACATGCAATTCTAATAGACGGTTACGCTCTAAAGATAACGGCAAGCAACTTTTTACCGAGATGAATTGCGTGCTGATTACGAATTCTTAACGATTCTATAAATCCATAGGAATTCGATTTAAGAACGCACTACATCTTTGTAAAAAGTTTCTTGCCGCCATCTTTATCGTAATCGTCTATTGAACCAGATTCTATTGAACTAGTTCTTTTTCTATTGACTCTGATTGAACACGTTCGCTGTTACATATAATATTTGATAATATTTCTTCGTTAATGTACAGGGCACAGCAGCTTGTCAAAAGAGAATTTTTCTATACCATGCAACAATTAAGTCCCGTAAAAGTCTTTTTTGTTCATTGTGTGTCTTCTTTATTCTGTTTGTTGGTAAAGTCTGTTTTCTGGCGTATTGCTCACGACCAAACAACCAAGAGTTTTGCCCGCGACATCATTTCGAGCGGTCGCCAACCTGCCCAGACATATAATATAAAACAGATTCTAATACAATACTTCGCTCTGTGTCTAATTTGTAGCTTTTTGCAGTCGTGTATCCAGTTGTAACTTGTTTGTTGTATGTTGTTTATAGAATGGCGCTCCTAACTAATCATTGAGATTAATATGTAGCTCTCGAGGCAATCTTTAAATCCATTCATACTACAGAATGCTTTTAACAGTTTAATTGCTGCAAACTCCTGTACATTAGCACAAAATTTTTGTCCGTTCACATTCTGTTTGTTATTAGTTGATTTAGTTCAGTTACTTCTCCTTGTATTTCTATCTAACGTTGAGCGTCTTTATGTATAGGCCATGGGATAGTCATTGTCTTTCGCTCCTCATGGTATCGTCTCTGTATTCTTGTATGATATGAGCCAAGTATACCGGGTATCGTGTCCCAAGAAAAATTTCCGGCGTTTGATTAAACGCGGAGAAAAAGTTTTGAATCTGACAATTTTTAATCATCCTACTGACATGCTTGACATTTCAACTTATGATTTGGCACATCGTATGACGAAACTAATTAGGAAAACAGTCTTTGCCTATTGGCATGGTAATAGACGCATCGTCAACTCAATGTTTGTGTTGGTCCTTCAGGGAGTCCCCTTTCAGCACCATGAAGCAGCAGACCGTACAATTCTCACTGGTTTTGTCTTGAACATGAAATGTTAGACCTCAAAACTCCACTTTCAAAGTACTAAATTCTCCCTACGATATGTCAAACTGTTAGTTGAAATGTCTAACATGTAGATAGAGTGATTAGTGAACACAAATGGTCAGGTTCAAAACTTTCTCTCTGTGTTCCATCAAACGTCGGACTCTTATTGAGACATCTGATAGTAGAATGTAAGATGGGTATTGCAATATTTTACAGGAATAAAATGACTCACTCGGTATCATTTTGTTTGTCTAGAGGGCGACTATTCCCCCATAAGCAGTCCAAAGTACAACTTCATTCGACTGCAAGTCAATTCCACCAATTACGTGAATATGATTTATGACAGGGTAATCCTCTATGACGTGACACTCGTCAATTTTGAATTCTGGCACATCGCACTGACAGGCAGCATGGTTAAAGCCAACCTCATCTTGAAGAAGAGGCTGAATATCCACCCTGTAATTACGAATTTCTGCTAAACCATCCAATTCCTTTTTACAAAAGGGCCTGAAAGAAAATTTATAGAAGAAGCAGCCATCTTCTTTTGTGTCCTCCCTTGATGCTGGCTGGTCAACTAATCTTTCATCCTTCGAAACAGCAAGTTGATAACTTGAGAAATCAAACACTAAATGGTTGTAGCAGAGCTTTTGATGAGATTCCATAAGAGACTCGCCAGACTTCTCAGGGGGTTGAAAATAACACATACAATGTGCACGCCGGTCAGCATCTGCGACTGGTGGTTTGACTTCAAACACAATAGCTGCTGACACACCAGGCATCTCGTTACAAGCTTTGATCATGTAATCCATATAAACATCTTTAGCTGTAGTTTTGCCACTAATACTCAAGGTTGATACATTGATTTTATCAGTTACATCCCTATGAAATATTAGGGCATTACGGCCATAACAGTATCTCTCCCTCATTTCTGAAAATCTCTTCCTACGATATATCGTTCTGAGTTCTGATGGAAAGCTTTGACGAATCCAAATATTGCGATGATGAAAATACCCAATTCCATCTAAACGTCTGTCAGTTAGACAATCCTTTAAAGCCTCAATGCTCAGTTCTTTTTCTGCCCAGTTATAATCACTTCTTATTGAATCCCACTGTCTTTCCACATCACCCCAAATTACATCACGATCGCTTTCCACCTTCTCGATTCTGCTTCCATTTTCAAGCACATAAAACTTCGAGCGGAAACGCTTCGCCTCTTCAGTTTTCCTTTCTTCTGGGCCTTCTACGATCACTCTAGCTAAATCCTCTTCCGAGACGTTAACAAAATGTGATCTGACTTTCATTTCATCTCCAATTGCACCTCCTAAAAATTGAGCTCCATGTCTCATCGTCATGTATGATCTATCTACAGATGCTTGAAAATCTTCGGCAATGTTCTTGGAATCAGGATCTTGTTGCATTACTGCGTATATTGCTCCATAACATGGTCGATTCAAGAATACATCTCTTAGCAAAGATTTCAATGCCACACCGATAACTTCTTGTGTTTCAGGGTTGTATCTCACCGTATAAAATTGATCTTCTGCTCTGTGGCCAAGCAAGTAGAATGAATACATTGCTGCAACACGGACGCATGCTTCTTCGTTGTCAAAAAAGAATTTATCATCCTTGAATCTAAATTTCGTGAAAATGCCAAATTGACTCTCAACAATCGGAATATATGAAGGATTTCCCTTTGAAGTATTTACATCTTCCTTGCATCGACGGGTTTCCCATTCTGCCTGTGTGAGGGAAAATTCCGGATATGCTCTAATGACATTCTCGATATCCTTGCCACTGAGAAAATCGAATATTCGATACCATACGATGCTTGGAAGCATATAATTGTCCCAGAAAGCAATATTTTTATCGTGAGTGGCGTTCCACTTCTCTTGCAAGGCCATTGGATAGCAGTATCGTATTGACAATGCTCTTTCATAGAAATCACCGGCCTTTTCTTTCTCTCTAGCCAACTCCAACGATTGTGCCTCTCGAAACAAATTAAGACACTGCAAATAGTCAACCTTTTCCTCTTCACTTACAACAAATCCATAACTTTTGTCGTGTCGATTAACAACTACATCTGTCTTTAAAATGTATTTCGTTTTCTCTTCCAATATTGTCGATTCATGAAGAATATTGTGACTGAATATCACAGCCTTACCAACAGACGGTTTTATTGTGAAGGCATTGTATCCCTCTTCCAGCCCACCAAAACTCCTTATTTCTTCTTCTACTGTCTTATCTTTGCACATGCCTTTATTCACAATTTCATCATCAGATATTTTAGGAAAATGGAACTTTGTCAGCCCACCTTCAAAATCCTCATTCAGGTATACCAGTACCGTTAAAAGTGAGCGACGGTCACCATTAGGGCAATATTGTGCATCTTTGTGTGCAGAAAAAAACTGTTTCTCTTCAGCTGTATATTTGTTGATTCTGAAACCTGCATTTAGGTTGTGAAGCTTCCAGTCCCCTCTTGAGACATCAAAACCTAGAGGCTGAGTCGGCATGTTATTTTCATTCAACATGGCATTCACTACTGGTTCCAATGTTTCCCAAAACTTAGAAGAAAATTCATCATCTAGGATTAGTACACGGGAGTTATTCCTTTGACAGCTTCTATATTTCTCAAGCATGCTCTTGAAATTCTCTCGTTTGCTGTTGGCTATGATCTCGCTGCACTGTTCGGGATTAAGGACATTGTCAATAGTAGCCACAAATGATCTACCTTTAGCATGGATCATTTCATATTTTAAGGTGATATTGCTATCATGTTTGTAATTATTCAGCAATGGTCCTTTCAAACATGCATCAGTTGTACGTAATGATTTGCTTCCATCGTAGATGTATCCATTCATTCTTTCTGCCATTTCTGTTCAAAGGAATAAACATAATCCAGTGGCCACTATAGATTGACTAAAGAAATGCTTATTCACCTATTGCTTTTTTAACTACTCAATACAACAGAATGTGTCACAGTTATCGAAGACAATAGGGTATACCTTCAAGTTGACCTGTGCCAGCTTATCACGTTGTCGATTCCCTTTCAAAGTATGGGTGTTAGGACACGGATGTTTTGATTGATTATCTCTTTACCTTGTTTTGATCCCTGTGTTTTGTTTTGTTGTCTTTTTCTGTGTTCTGTTTCGTCTTCAACTGAGCGTGGTTAGGCCAACAGCTCTCAAGTTGTTCGAATAGAGCTCCCTTGTATTTCCGTGTCTTAGTGCCCCTTCGAACAAGAAAGGTTTTTAAAACCGACAAGCCCCATTGCAGTTTTAAAAACCCTTCTTGTGCAAAGGCGCATTAAGACACAGAAATACAACGGAGCTACTATTCTAACAACTCGAGAGCAGTTGGGCCTAATCACGCTCATTTGAAGACGAAACAGAACAGAAAACAAGACAACAAAACAAGACACAGGGATCAAAACAAGGTAAATAAATAATCAATCAAAACATCCGTGTCCTAGCACTCTTGCTCAAAGCTCACTGTCATGGCATTCATTGGGTAAAGCACGCAATAAAGACAAAGGAACTAAGCGAACTTCACTAACTATGATGCGTACTCTAAGGCCCTGTTCCACCCTGTTCACACTGTTCCGATTTTGCGGAGCAGCACAAAAGCGCCGCAAAAACGGAGGTTTTCAAAAACACTATCAAATGCGGATGTTCACAGGAGGTCTTTGAAACGCACCTGATCAGTGTGAATGCACAAAAACAGAGGTTTTTGAAAGGCTCCAATATTCAACAATGGGTTTCACAAAAACGAAGCAATGTGAACGCACAAAAACGGATATATCCCTGGTTTTGTTATTATGCGGATCAATGAGGAAGGAACAAACGGAGAATTTTCCTTCCGTTTTTGTACAAAAACGGAGCAGTGCGAAAGCGCAGATTCCATGCAACAAAAACAGATCCTAACAAAAACGGAGCAGTGTGAACGGGGCTTGAAATTCATAAATATGATTAAGATCTAGCTCCATTTATTTGGAAAAGATAGCAAATTCCCAAAGCACCGGGCTTGTTGTCTACGCAATTTCTAGATCTTTTGTCAATAGTTCACCTACAGATCTAGCCAGCAACATCAACAACAATGTGCCTTTGCATAAACGGAAGATTACAATGGCAGAAATTCAGCTTTTTGGGTGGAGGGGCAAGCAAAGTCAAGTTTCCGAGTAGGAGAAAATGTTTCTGTCTGTCTGACTCTATAAAGGGCCCTTAAATTGTACTAAGAGGTTATGTAAATCTGATTTCGCCACTATTTACATGCAGCAATTGATAGGAAAGGGAAAAGCAAGAACATTTTCTAACGGTAGATTCAATCTTGAAGAACAACCCTCTAATATTGCTTAGAATGCCTCTTACTACCGCATGCTTGCTAACACTGACTTGCAATTTTGGAAAATTTCCTTATTTCTTTCTTGCAAGGAAAAGTTGTCAGTAAACAGCATTTACTTTGGCCTAGCCAGCCTCGTTTGATCCCATAATCGATCCCTTGTTTGCCAGTGGCAAATTTGAGACTTTGACCAGTATGTGTAACCTGTAGCCACTTTTCAAAAGATGTTTCAAAAAAGAAACATCTAGTTTGACTTTGAACACTTCTGACAATCCAATATTTGCATAGCCCAAAGTGGAAACTTTGATAATGATAATGTCATAACTAGTGTCCCAAGGAAAATTCTTAAGGACATGAGCACCTACAACATTTAAAAATTTTTCAAAGGATTTGTCTCAGCTTACAATGCTCAAATATTCCATGCAGCCAACCAGGGCCGAACAACGCAAAGGTCCAAGTTTAAATCATTTGAATTTCCGCTTTGCAGCAGTATTACAGGACAAAATACCTATCAATA
The DNA here is from genome assembly GCA_964020215.1 of Aurelia sp. 3 sensu Dawson et al. (2005). Classification (NCBI taxonomy): domain Eukaryota; kingdom Metazoa; phylum Cnidaria; class Scyphozoa; order Semaeostomeae; family Ulmaridae; genus Aurelia; species Aurelia sp. 3 sensu Dawson et al. (2005). Next base: position 13,712,969 of record OZ026583.1, read on the forward strand.
CATTCAAACATAAAATCAATGAAATTTTTACAAGACATACAAGAAGATGACATTTATACGTCTTCTATTAAGACTCTTCATCATCTTTCCCGACCATGCTTTGGTCTTATCAACCATGTTTTTTACCGAAAACAACTACACTTTTCTATTATCTTTTCTTACATTTTTCATTGTACCAGAACCTCTGAGGGGACCATTATGGAAATACGGTCACCTTGACCCCTTAGTGCTATCCCTGTCACTGTAATTAGGGGTGTTTTTTCCTTATATTTTTAACCTTAAAGTATATAGAGTACCCTAGCGCGTTCTCCGAGATTTAGGCTTGTTTACAAACCCTATAAAAATAGAACGGTCTGGGACTAGTAAATGAAAATAAAGCGCGAAAATGGTTTCTTGACGCCACATTCTTGCTCTCTGGCTGTTCTTGCTTCTTTCCTTGGCTTTGTTTACATGCCTACGAAGAAGTTTTCAACTTACATGGAAAGTGACGGTAAGCGTTCGCTCATTTCTCCATTTATTTTTCCAAGCCGCCTTTTTGTTTTGATTTATTTTCATTGATAAAATACTGGCAAAGGTCAAATAACTTGCTTCAATAGTTTGTTCTGCCCCTTTAAATGAAATATTTGGAAATTCCTTTAAAGGCAGTGTGTCCATTTAAGTAGAAGGCTTCGAGGGGGATATCTCGGAAACATGTGATCATTTATCGCGTTTTCATGTGACCAGTTATTTAGGCTTAGGCCCTGAGTTTGTTTTCGAATCGTCACACATCCTGAGTGCACAACTTCTGTCCGCCTGCGTTGTCATTGGGAATAGTTTCGTTAACTCGACATTACTTACCTATCTCTGTTCATCCCTCCTCCAGTAAAATGTTTTTAAGACCAACTGTATATCCTCAGTGTCATTGCCAAGCATAAAAGACGTTCGCTTGGTCGAAGCTTGCTTTGCCGCCATTCCGATCGTATGGTCTTGAAAATGAGGCTCTTATTTTCATGTGATCAGTTTAAAACAGCCGGATCTTAACCAATCAAATCCTCGAACAGTTACATGCATGTCAGCATCGTGTCAGCAGTTTCATGGTTTGTGCATGCAACTTATCTATATATGGACACACTGCCTTTAAGTTGTCGATTTCCATTTTTGTTCAGGGGGTTTCTATTTCAAAGCGAGTAGATTGGCTAAAAGTCACCCTGAACCGGCAAAGTGTGTGAAAATGGTCTCGTGTTGTGAATAGCGACCTCCCCCCTTTCCGCTGGACGACTTTGTGAATAAAAACAGGTGGTAAATAACATTTTGATTCTAGGAACACATTTCTAACTTGGTGAACTTTCGTGGAGTTAGAAAAGGACTATTTTTGGAACAACGTGATGATGGTAGTATGTATAAGAGGTTAAAACTGGGGAGGAACGAAAAGCTTTAATTTTCCATCCGATCAAAATGCAATGAATATTAATTACATTAGGGATGTGACCCTAGAAAATAGCTGTTTTGACAGTACAGTGCAATTTTCTTTCAGGATAGCTGATTGGGGTAAAATGAGGGGTGCCGGTTCAGGGCGATATAATTCATTTAGGCCGATTCTTACCGTTGCTCCACTAAGGTCTGGCTGTACTTCGAAAAGTGGGAAGATTAAGTTGATGAAGTGATACAGTAAACACTGAGAACTGAAGAATCTTCTGATGGCAAATTATTGTTTTAAGTCCCTATCATGACGCTCATAATAGGTGATTTATCTGAAAGGTACCGATTCAGCGCGATGGTACTCTATTGCATTTTACATTGCATCTAATTTATCATACCAGGTGTGCCAAAAAAAACTACAGTATGCACTTTTGACCGGCCACGATGGGCTGCTTTTGAATGTATGAGTTACTCTTTAGCTAAGACCCTCAATTAGATGGCAGTATTTTTTGTATATTTTTTAGTCTTCTGTTCATGGAGCTAAGCAAGTTTCTTAAAATTTTTGACTTTGAAAACACTGTAAATGACCAAAGAGTGTTGATCAAATTTTCCTAAGACTCAATATGAATGGACAAAGAGAGAACCTTTTCCTGGTGACTTGGGGATTTAAAGGTTGATCTATTATAATCCAATGCACATGAATCAATTCTATGTTATAGTCAAAGCAAGAGTAGTATGACCAGCATAATCCTAAAATATTTCATTTTTCTAAATCATCAATGGATTATTATTCAAATAATAATTCGAATAATGATATGACATGTGGTGTAAGGCCCTTGTACTGCTAAATACATTGAATGCCTTGTTTTGTCTTCCTCAAGCACACACATCCGCTTAACTATTGTCCAACTTACACAGTGCAGGGGTGGTCAGTTGAATGAAAATCTTATTATTTTTTTATTCTTGGAAATCAATATTTGATTATTATACGATTAATATTCGCATAATCCATTTCAATCGGTCACACTACTCTTGCCTTGACTATAACATTCTATTGGCCATTGTTAGAAGGAGTGTAAAACATTTATTTGCTCTTTCTAAATCTTCATTGAATTCATACTTGTGTGCAAGTACTGCATTCCTGTAACAAGATCTCAAGCTTTAAGCCTTCAAAATATTGTAATAATAATCATCATCAAAACTGCGATTTAGTACAGAAAAAGAAATAAATTTGCACTTTCTCTGACTAACCAATTCACTTCAGACTTAATCCCCATTTCAAAGTAGTTTCCCAACGCCTGGTTAACACTGCTGGTGCTAGGTTTTAGCAAGTTATCATTTTTAAAAAAATATATATATCTGTTCATCCCTGGGCGAGAAATTTTTTTTCAAGAATAATGGCAAGGCAAGAAGAAAAGGGAAGAAATGTAAATTATTGAAGCTTCAGATGCAAATGCAAGTTTATTTATGATGTCTTAAACTCTTATATTGGTAACATCTTCTGCATATGTTTTCTCAAGATTACTGTCCCACTTTTGATGAATTTGGGTGAGACCTCCCCCCCCCCCAACAAAGAATGTTGACAGGAACAAATATCTTTTCTTGATTAGGTCTAAACCCAAAAGATTTTATTCAATTTTGTTTATTTGGATTGTGTTACTCATTATTTGGATTGTGTTACTCATTCACAGCGTCACTCATTAGCTACATTGTTGTTGCTGGGCAAAGCTGACTGTTCAGGCAACAAAGTTTCAAAGAATCTGAAGGATGCCAAATTGGACAACATCCAGATTGGAAAATTTGACATGCATGGGGGATTAAAGACAAATGACGGAGATATAAGGCGACTTAAATCAGGGGCCTGGGCAATCTAAAAATAGCCTATTGTATTCATTATATATTTTATGATCTCAAAAGATTGTCAAAACAATGGGACAAATGATGGCAGGCGGCCATCTTTTGCTCTTTTTGTGATTTGTCAGCTAGGTGTTATAAGACATAATCTAAGACACCTGAAATCAGGGCCCTGGGAAATCTAGATATAGTCTATTGTATTCCATTACTGTATTTGATGATCTCCAGAGATTATATCAAAACAATTGGACAAATGATGGCAGTTGCCCAAGTTTTGTTCTACTTTTAAACTTGCCACTATATATCCGTCATTTGTCTTTAATGCACTTTTATGTTATCTTTATTTTATGTTATGCGCAATCTTGATAAGCATCATAATTTGGAAATAGGGCTGAAGTTTCACTTGTATTGTCTGCAAGTTGTGCTAAACCCAGACTGGAAAGTTTGTACTGCGCGTGCAATATCTTGCGTGTGCAGGAACGTACGCGGTTTTCAACCTTGGCCACCGAATTGGCAATACCCAAAGGATCTATTGTTTAATTTACAAAGGATCTATTGTTTTAATCTATTGTTCTCAACTGCAAATTTTAAGCGCAGTCTTACTTAGGCCATCTCAAATTGCCCACGCAAGATACAAACTTTCCAGTCTGTAGGAAAATTCTCTGTCTTACTTAGGCCATCTCAAATTGCCCACGCAAGATACAAACTTTCCAGTCTGTAGGAAAATTCTCTGTCTTACTTAGGCCATCTCAAATTGCCCACGCAAGATACAAACTTTCCTATCCCTGTTTGAAAATCCTCTGTGCAGATTTCAAACTTTTCCAATCTGGGATAACATTTCCATTGATACAATAGCAAGAGCTCCTCCTTATCATTCAATCAATCTTAAACTTAAACAGTTAAATACGAATCATGTTAAGTATCTTTTATATTCACTGTAGGGTAAACCGGGGTAATTTGGGACAATTTTGTCATTTTTGAGGTATGACTGCTTCGTTGCATATTTAAACAAGACCAATTCAGCTTTTTATAGACATTTGAGTGGTGAATAATTGAAATTGAGTAAAAGATTCTCTTAATTCATGTTGTTGCTGATATATTAGCGTGTAAATGATGCTGTCCCAAATTACCCCTATATGGGGTAATTTGGGACAGCACTGAGTTCCACCTGTAAATGATACATATTCAAACCTAATGGCAAATTCGGATAAGAAAATAGTGTATCTGCCTCAGTTCACTCCAATTTCATCAAAAATTGCCGCTTTCATAAATGTACGGTAAAGTAGTCATAATCAAATCAATGCTTCAAAATATCAAAAAAGTACTCAATATCAATGCAAATGTTGAAAAATTTGCTTAAAAGAATAAATGATTGCAATGAGTGATATAATTATGCAATTTTAAGCAATGTCCCAAATTACCCCAGGGGTGTCCCAAATTTCCCTTGTCCCAAATTACCCCGGTTTACCCTAGTTTGTTTGACTTGTTTGGCACTATCAGGGGGAGTATAGAGCTGATTTGTGTTTGGACAGAATTTCGATCAAGCTTTTCTTATTAAATTAGAAGGCAGGCTGAACAAGAATCATGTAAACCTTTGTAGTACCCTGTCTTACCTCACCTCACGTCCTTGTGGTCCTCAGTTGCTCCTGGCTTGTCGGGCTTTTTCGTTCGCTTCTTCGTTCGCAAAAAGTCTGGCTTTTTGGTTCGCTGGGGTTTTCCGCTTATCAGGCCTAACGGAACGTTCACGGAATGGGAAGGTTCACGACACTGCAGCAAACCACAGCACAAGGAGCTACAACAACAGCAACTCCTTGCAGTGAAGTCAAAGAAATACAGGCATCCCTGGGGGTATACCCTGGGCACCAGAGCCAAAAAAATAAATAAATTAATTTAAAAAAAGAAAAAGAGAGGGAAAAGAAAGATTTTTAAAAAATATACATATATCTGTTCATCCCTGGGCGAGAAATTTTTTTTCAAGAATAATGGCAAGGCAAGAAGAAAAGGGAAGAATAATGTAATTTAGGCGACAGTCTCAAAAATGTTTGGTTAGTGTCATTTTGATTGCAAAATATGGGTCGGTCGGTCGGTCGGAAATATGATCAAATTTTTTATTTTCCTGAATTTTTAAGTTTGAACAAGAGACAATAGGAAGAGGAAATTTAGACCTGTAGCGTGGCAATATATGCATAGAAGTGCTGCTTACTTGTTCCCCAACCTGCTCCTGGCAACCAAAATTGACTTCTTTGATACAATTTTTTAATATGCTGTAAAATACTCTGTTTTGTCCTTCATAACACTGTATTTCAAAGTGCTCAATGCCATTCTCTGCCAAGGATTTCGACTTTATTGAAACAACCAGGACACCACTACTTTGACTGAAATCAAGGAGTGTGCTGCGGTGGCAGGAAAGCTCCTTCACAGTAGCGCATTGAATTTGAATGCATACTCGAATTTGTTTTATAAGAAACCAAGAATCTGGCCAGCACTGAAAGTTTCTTAAAATTGTAAAATTTTGAGTCTTCGGAGTTTCTTACAAGTTTCTAACAGGTTTCATAACAATTGTCATGTTCACTACCTGTGCGTCATTCATGAACATTTCAAAACAATGTTTTTTGAAGCCTTTCCAGTGTTTAGACAGTAGTACTCGAGTGCCTCTGAGTAATATGATACAGGAAACAAGTGAAAATAAAGTAAAAATATGTCAGTTATTTCCTTTGTCAAAATAAATAGTTTCTTAAGTTGTATTTTCCTAGTACTGGAGTTTCTTAATTTTTTGGCAATCTGAGAGGCTGAGAGATCAGTTTCTTATTAGCAGTTTCTTATCAAAAATGCATACCAGCACGACAGCCAAAGTTGTGTCATCTAAAACGGGTCTTATAATAAAATCATGAATAGACACAGTAGGCAAGAAAACCAAAGGTCTTTGAAGCAAAATGATTTACTACAATCGCTGGGAAGAAACATAACATTGGGAACAATGCACAATGAAATGAACAAAAAGTTAACATTAACACACTGGGCCTCAAATTGCTTTGAAGGTGAAAAAATTTCCTGAAATCTTCTAACGTTGTTCTTCCAGTCAAGTGTCTCAGGTCCCTGAATCATGAAATTAAACTTCCAAGTAAAAAACTTGTTCTTATCATGCTCCTCTTTTGCATGCATCTGCTTGCAATATCTTCTTTTCTGCAATGGACTTCTTTTATTTTCGTATAAAGTGAAAACTATCTAAAACAGACTGCAGCATTCAACCGGAAAGATACGATTGAAAAACATCTTGGAACTATCCAGTTCACAGCTACAAGCAACTGCAGAGAGTGTGATAACAAAACACTGTACTTCCTCAATTGAGTGGGGCTGGAGTGCCCCACATCCCATTTTTAACAAGACCTATTCTAATAAAATACTGGTGGGTGCAATTCAGTAGTAGAAGGTACACCATGCTCGTCCATACTGTTTCACAGAATACCCTTTTCTCTGACCTTCCAGTTGGCCAAGAGCCCCTTATCACGGAGATATTTTGAAGGTAACCCCCTTTAAAGGAATGTCACTGAACTCTGAAGAAATTTGTAGTAAAAATACTGGCTCTAAGAGAAAGGTTTTGGATTGATGCATTTTATTGCCATTGATCTTTATTGGAAAACAGAAGAATCCCATAAACCTTAGGGCATCAAATGGTTGTTGGCCAGGTAAAATCCATTATATTCCAGGATGCCAGGTTAATCAGCATTTAAGCATTTTTGGGACATTTGCCAAAGAAAAATATCCCTTATTTTGACATTCTAGGTCCTTTGATATTGCTTCAAATGTATCCCTTTCTCGGCGAAATCATGGATGAGCATGGTGTCATATTTTCATTAACATCGCACCCACCAGGGAGCTTTCCACGTTAGCAGGGGCTTGTTATATTCCCTCTAAAGTGCCAATTTGAATTGGCATTGTGGGAGTATTCAGTCTTTGTGTTCAATGCAAAGCCAATTCCTTCTCCTTATGTTTCTCCAAGATTTCTTTGCACAAAAAAGATGTGCCCATTTATGGCAAACATCACAGTCAACCCAAGCAATCTTTGCAGAATTACTTGCATCATTGTCCTTCTTGCATATGGAGCAAGGGTCATTGTCTTCACTCTCTTCACCTGAATCTGAGCTACTCTCTGCGCCTCCATCTTCGTTGTGAAATTTTGGCTTCTTTGCCATGCTGAAGCTGATCCTTGATTGAGTATGCTAAAATGGGGGAATCAAATGTTACCATTTGGAATACAATGAGATCACGCCATTCTCTTTTTAAATTGTAATGATGCTAAATGTTACAAGTTGGTGATGCAGAGTCTTACCAAATACCATGTTTAACTTGATTACACACATTAGTCTGGTTGAAGCAATTTGACTCGTTCAGTCACACTTTTTCACAAAAATGGATGACATCTGAAAGTCATATTGGAAGAAATGTGCAAGTAATGGTTTAAATATTCCTACTGCAGTGCTGCTCTCTTGGAAGGTCAGCATGCACTAAAGGCAAGACCCCAGTTTGTATTTGAAGGTGATCTGAAGTGAAAATGTTTACTGATGCCAATGAATTGAACTGTCAAATGATAGAAACTTCTAGTCAAATATTTTGATGTTTTGTTTCAAATTATTCACTACTTTGAAGGATAGGTTGATTACATAATTTTGTCAAGAAATTTGCAAGACAATTCATTGTGCATTTACGTAGCTTAGCTGAAAAGTTTCTTTCAACTGTAACATTTCAAAGTTACTGGTATATTTCTACATAATAATGTTAGTAATCTGTAAACAAAAGGATGTCATCAGCTAATATCAGCAGACAACTGGAAAACAAAAATCTATATCAAAATTTTAAAAAGAATCTTTTAGCATTCTATGATGCCATTCATTTGCATCAGTAAAAATTTTCACTTCAAGCCACCTTTAAAGCTACCTTCCTTTGTATGTTTTCTACTCGTTCACATTGGCTGCTCAACAGCTTGAAGGATGCCTCAGTTGTATCATCGGCTGGTCCTTGCTCTGGCTCTTCTGCTGTCTCACGTCGTGCTGGCACGGAATTTGCTGATATCGTCGATTGCACCAATTGCTGAACTTTGCTTACTTTTCCTTTTCCTGAACGAGCACTCTTTTCCACGCATATCTCTTCGAGACCTTTCGTCTTGCACCATTCGCATGTTGGGAATACTGTTTTGAATGACTGGCATTTTTCTTTGAATGATTGCAACATAATTTCCTTTGATCCACAATGAACGCAAATATGCTTATGTGTGAACCTGGCTGCATAATAGCTATGCTCAACAGTAGATGAGCACTTGATGTGACTTGCAGTGTATATTGTTTTTGTCACCAAGAATGAACCACAGGAAAACAGAATTTCTTCTAACTCGCGTTGCGCTTCCAGAGACAATGAACCGTTATGGCTGTACACACATCTTGGCTTCCCACACTGACAACAATCTATCGATGCAACCACACGACTTGCCAGAAATTTGAAGTTTGCGCCAGCTTTTTTTGAACCTTCTCTTTTGTTCAGAGAAGGACAATCCTTCTCCGACGTGCTGAAGATCCCGTAGGTGTCAGCAAATGACATGTAGTGACATCCGTCAGGTTGCAGAACGGGGGCTGGAATTGGTGGTGGCAATGCATCAGACTGGAGAAGGCAGCAATCTTTATCATTGCATTTCCTGAACTGCAGTAGATATAGACCTTCAACCATATGTCTTTCCAGGTATTGCTTAAGGCTGGGGTAATTCTTTAATTTTGACATTGAGTGCGGAATGTCTTCTTCTTGGCAAATGTTTGGCTCTATCTTGTTGAGTGCTTGCACAACCTCAGCTGGATCCCTTGCTGCTTCATACACTTTCACGTTTTTGCCCTTTAACTGCAACGATCTAAATACTTCATAAAGTTGCTTGCGTGGGGCTTCAATTGATGACAGAAAAGCATCTTTGAAGCCAGGGAACTTTGCTCCACTTTCTCGAAGTGTTTTCATCGAACCACAAGCACGTATGCCACTCTCAAACACTCCAGCATGATCTCTCTCAAGAGCCAGGCCCTGCAGGCCAATGTTCAGTAGTGACATGCATCGTTCTGCAGGATTGATGTAGCTTTGATGTGGTGCACAACGGCCAACATTAAGAATGTCGAAATCGCAAATTTTGAATAAAGCAACGAGTACGCATTGGACAAACAAAAATGTGATGTTGTGGTCTGCTCCACCATCAGAAAAGATGACCAGGAAAGGCGGGAGCTTCTCTAATTCTGTTCGCAGGATAGTCAGGAGCTCGACCACGTGTCGCAGAGGATCAGAGCCGTTGAATACCGAATCCTTGATGCCGACAAAGATCTGTCCACCGTAGAATGATTCATTTGGGCTGTCAGGAACATCACATAGAAGGGAAACCGATGGTGTCATACTCACTGTATGGTAATTGTGATCGCTTGCTTCCATTTCAATTCCATGCAAAGTTAAGGCCCGGCGGTTGTGTGACGTTGACGCTTCAGGGGTCCCCGGTTCACCAACTGGGATTTTAGCTTTGTCATCCATGAAAACCAGCTGACATTTTGACTTATGCATGGCACACCACGATTTGATATTTCTACAATATGAATACAAACATTCAGTACCATAAAGAACTGTCAGTGTTCCCAAAAAGGCAGCAGATTTGAAAGGGGCAAGCTATAAGGTTGAACTCCAATTCCTAATGATGTTTTAATTAGTCCTGGGTAGCTAACTTAAAGGCGAATACCATGTTTATTGATACTGGTGGACTGAAAGGTGGAATGTCAGCCTTGAAAGTCCATTCGACAAGGGGCCAGTCACAGTAGATTTTTTTGGCTCCATACAAGCAAATAAAGCCGAAAGTTTCTTTAAAATAACTTTGTGAACCCAAACAAAAGCAATTTTGAGTTTCATTACTATGAAGCATCGTTTTGTCCAGGCGAAATAAACATTTGATACCCCAATATCTGTGGGCTTTGTAAACGTTTCCTTACACAGTAGTTTAAAGTGAAAAGGGAACTGAACTTACAAGAAATATGCGTTGACGTAATGTGCATCTTCATGGAATTTGCGGATTTGCCTTCGTTGAATCTTGCTTACGACATCGAATCGACCAGTGTACCGGAAAGCATTATCACTCTGACGTGAAGGAGGCAGGAACTGGTATCTCACAGTAGTCTCACTTGGTATGGCTGAGTGAATACCACCATTCTCAATCATTCTTTCTTTGACCTGAAAATTAGAAAAGTGTAATAAGCAATTCTGCAACAGCTGATAGTGACATCCAGAAACAGAAAGTCAAGGCTATCAACAACAGGGCTGATACCGTCCAGGGCAGACTCTGAAGTGAAGATCTTGAAGTTAACTTAGTGTTTTTTACTGAGTCTTAAAACTTGTTCTTACCTTTCGTATTAGTGAAGGTACTGAAACAGCGAACGGAAGGTGTGTTGCAACAGATTTGCGCCTCTCTTCTGCAGCTTTGCCATACTCTTCCAACATTTTGTTCAGCTCCCTGTAAAACTTGCTGAAGTCACCTTCAGGACGACCGGAATTCTCTTTTCGCTTGTCGTAAATGATCTCGGCGGCTTCACGGCCGACAGCTGGCATAGATATGTATTGTTCATAGAGGTCATCCGTCTCCGTTTTCGACCTAGAAAAAAGTTAGTCATTGTGTTAGCAAGTCATACTTCAGACTTTAATCTACTTTTAGCTGCATAGAGATCGGTACAATACACGAAAAACGTTAGAGGTAATACAGCATAACAATATGAATCTGAATACAAGGGTCCAAGAGATGCAACCCAAAGATAATTTTGCCCAAATGCAATTGTGCTTGTCTTTTATAAGAAGTTGTACTCATCATGTACTCATAGACCTCTAACATTCCTGTTTTGCATAAAGGACTCAATCTGTTTTCACCCAGCACAAATTTTCGCGATTTTTGAATTCCAAAACATTTTATCATAGTGTCTTCTCAACGTGAGCATTGAACTTGACTTTATTGAACTTTATTTCCTTTACTGGGGCTGCGCATACTTCCTTTGATTCTTGTGGAGAGCTTTTTATATTGCTGCGCAGAAAATGACCGAGATAAATCCGACAGCTCATTTTCACTCAATGATTAACTTTCTAAGCTTTTGACACATCTCAGATCAGCGAAAGGACAGAGGTTGGAGTTCACCGATCAAATAAAGATCATCACAAATATCGTTTCAAAACTTGAAATTTAAGATTTATCACAACTGTTTACTTACTCTGGTAGTTTTCCAGTAAGAAACTGAACAAAATTTCTTCGAACAGCAGGTGAAAAACCCGGCACTTCTGAGTACCTGTCGCGTAATTCTCTGGCAAATTTGCGAGTCTCATATTCCGGAATCATTTTTGATACTTTCCTCACTGTCATGTTTTGACTCTTCTGATCAAGCTCACCGTCAGGGATTTTCCACAAAAAGCTGATGTTGCCAATTCTTCCCCCGGCATTGTACTGATACAACTGTACCCTGAAAGAAAAGTGTTAGTATGAGAAGAATAATGCATACACGCATTTTTTAATAAGAAAGAGATTATAAGGTCTGGTGGGCAGCTTTTTATGTTATGGGTCATATTGCTATCACAGTTTCTTCTTTGTTTCTTATACTTTCAATGCCTGAATTGTAGAGTTCATTTAATTCTGTTGAGAGGGCTCCTGAATTTCTTTGTAAGACCTCAAAATGAATAAATAACGTATGTAATCCGTACTCAAAATAATGTCCAAATCGTTGCTATTAGTTTACAGTGTCAAAACATTTTTTTGAGTGACCAGGGAAAGTTAAGACTGCAAATTATATACAGAAATTTCTCAGCTTTTTAAATTCAGCCAGGGCTATTTCTTTACTTTCGAAAATTTGAGGCCCACCGTTTCTAAGAAGCAGTTATAATAGAAAAATTAGTGTAAGTCCCCAATCATCTTTTGTTGATTATGTTTCTTCTTGGGCAAGGAACTTATTTGCCGTAAAACGAAGACATTTGAATTGGCCAAGGCTTACCTGCAAGATAGCTTCAAATCCTTAAACCAAACATATCTCAGCTTTCTGTCATCTGGGATTCCAAAATCTGCATAATCGTTGTCTGCGACAATTGGTTGGAAATAATCAGTATGATTGATGATACCATTGAGTCTAAAATATCTTGGGTTCACTTTGGAGACTTTTTCGAACGGTGCTGGCATTGTAAATGATGTCTCTGCATTTCTTGGGGCAACTGTTGAAGATCTGTTACGCTCCATTCTGTCCGTGGAATTCTGAAGATATTTGGAGTATGATTGAAGGCATTCGGCAAGCTGAAGGCCTACCTTCATGAATTCGTCTGGCGTCCCTTTCACGTTATTCCAAAGAGACAACATATCGAAGAGCTCATTGCTGCTTCGCGTTATTGCTTCCGCAGAAAGCCTTGGCTTTGCCTTCTTCTGGCCTCTCCAGTCATGGTATTCGATGTCATAAATAGTTTTGAAAGCAGCAGGGAGACCTTTGCATTTCTTGTTGCAAGAGGCGCTGTTGATTTGCGCGTGATTCGTATCGATAGACCACAAACAATCAGTTACACAATGCAGCAGCTTCTTTGCATCGTCCATATCTTCTTTGCTGCACTTGAAGTCATATTCTCGTGAAATCTCCACAACGTCATTGAAGAGTTGATCTTTCCTAGTCTTTACTTCTGTGTGCGGAAGATGGCAAGTTGATCTGTCCATGAGAACGGCGAAGGCATTCTTTTTCGGACGATTCGGCAAGTTTGCAGTTTCTTCTTCATCATATTTGTTCACTAAAAACACAATTTCTATGGCATTTCTGAGATTTTCTAATGGCATCTTTTGTGGGGCTTCAAATGCAGACTTATCGTTGTCGTTACACAAAGTGAAAGCTTTGGTAAGTTCATAAGCTTCCAACTTTAAGTCATCTTTCGTTGATGTCCATAACTCTCCGACATTTTCTGACTTCTTCGCTTCAATCCATTTTTTCGCCAAGGTTTTACACTGAAAGAAATAGATCAGAAATTTTGCATGAAAGGGTTACAATGCTGTTTAAGCTATTGTACCACGAAGTACTTTCGCGCCTTCGCAGTGATCGATCACATTGATAGTTTACACTTCAATGAATGTTATGGAGCTACGCTTATTCGATGGAATATCCCATGGTACCCTAGGGTAAATATAATGTCGGGGGAGATTCTTGACTAGGAAAGCGACTGGTGTGTCTGGAAAGCCCTCTCAACCCTGCATGCTGTCGCATAAAAAATGCCCCAAAAGTTTACCCTGTCGCGTGAAAATTTTGCGGCAGTATACATGATCAATTGTCCAAACAAAGAGACCTCTAAAAATTTTCCTTTCTATTTATAGTCTATATACTCTGTCGCATAATTTTCATCTAAAAAAGATACCCTGTCCCATGATTTCCACAAAAGGGCACCCTGTTGAGTGGCACCTTCCGTCAGGTCAAGCATGGGAGTCCCAACCTTCCCCCCTTCCGGGATACCATGTTGGCGGTATGGGTACCATACTGACATGGATGTATTTCTCAAAGGGCAAATCACTTCTCACAATAGCGTACGTGATTTTTGTGACTTTCTAATCACATGATTTTGTATGTGATTTTTTTGCGATTTTAGCGATTTTTGTGATTATTCTGTGCGAGTTTTCAGTAATTTTTTAATGATTTATGATTTGTGTGCTTTTGCCATGTGATTTTCTTGTGAATTTGTGATCTTTGTATGTGATTTCTTTGTGACTTTAAGGAAGGTGTATGAAAAGAATATTCCTAATTCCTTTGATAGAAACCAGATGAAAAATCCTGAAAATGTTCAAGACCAAGATGGTTCACTTAGATTTCACGAGAAAAATGGAAAACATTGCTTGCAAATGTTTTTAAAAGAGAGCAGTGTCAAGTAGGAAATGTTTTAAAATCTTTTCATGAAGGTATGCCTGGGATGATCCCGGGATTATCGGGTGAATTTAGATTTATATCAAAATGAATCACACTGAACTATAAGCTATCATCGCGTACCTTTTTTGAATTCCATCGCTTACCTTTTTTGGCTCCTTCCCCAGTCCAACAGTAACAGAATACCAGTCAGTTTCCTCACAAAAATTTTCGTCGGCCATTTCACCGCTGAAGATGTTTGAACCGCATGGCTTGGTCAGTCACCAGGTTGACTGGAACAATAGATTGCAAATCAATCAATACCTTTTGTTCCCACGGGGAACAATAGAATCAGCATTGTTCGACCTCTCAACAATCATCGGATTTTTTCATGTTTTGGGGACCACGAATATTAATGAGGCTTTTTGAAATCATTGCATTCCGAAACGATACTTTTGAGGGAAAGTGTTAAAGCTTTTAAGTCGCTATGTAAAGGCCGGTCCCAATAATGACGGAAATTTTTTCAGTCAGGTTGTTTTGTGCAGAGGACAATGATAGGGCTTAGAGCGGTTATACTATGAAGTCAAGAGGGTGTAATTTTGCATTACATGGGATTTGATGACTGTCCCTCATTTCCTTCAAGGATAACTTACAAAGCGAGGCTACGAATTATATTTATAGAGACATAATAAAGCCTTTGTTTAAGAAACTGGTCTGAAAACATGGGGATCTACAGAAATATCTGGAAATGAAGTAGCCTACGAGCAGACCCTTTATTCCAAAACCCGGGGGGTACTTGACCTTAATCTGTACGGGGGTTTGCCCACGAAAATATATTTTAACCCGGCTCTAGAGTTTTTGCGTTCAAATGGTACCCGATCCTAAACAAAATCGGTAAAAAGTATACTACTCTAAAACACAAACATTGGACCAAATGCAAACCCTATCTAACAAAACTCCCCCCCCCCTTGACACGCTTTGACAACCGGCTCCAGAAAAATTGCCTTCTGTTGATACCCCGCTCTAGAAAAAAATAGGCGAAAACGATACCCTGAAATCCGGCTCATCCCCGTTGCAAAATATGCTTAGTACCCGCCTCCCGAGTTCCAAAATATAGAATAATTGGTCTTCGCGTAGGCTAGAAAAAAGGGAATGGAGAAAATTAGTGCAAGAGCAAATCTCATGCGCAATTTAGGTGGTGGATGGAAAATGCAAACGAAGAGTGACAGCACTTTGTGCGGGTATAATTGAAAGTTTTATTTACTCAAATAAGACAACGAAAATTGTGCCATTTCAGCCCCTTAAAAGCTCCCGAAAACAGATAGGTGTTGGAGACCCCCGTCATATATGACGACCAAATTCGCGTTCAACTTGACAACTCGTCAACAGCAACAACTTCCTGATTGGTAACTGCGTAGCATTCAATGCTGCATGGTGGCAAGAAGGGCCCATAAATTCAACTCTGACTTGGCGGAGAAACGACACAAAAAAGCAGGCAGCAATTTGACAAATATCAGTCATACGCAATTATTCATACTTCCTTACATCCTTGCGATTAATTGTTGATGAAATGAAGAAACCTTCCCACTCGCCGAATCGCTGTAAGGCTTGAGTACATCCCCGGTAGACATGAAGTGCACTCTCAGGTCTGCTTGCAGTTGAATTTCAACTGGAATGGATGGATACCATACAATCCTACGACTTTCCCAGGTATTTATAGCTAAAATATGCTCACAAGAGTCACTAAAGCTTAAACTAAAACTAAAAATCTTTGTTGCAGCTTTCCTATATGAAGTTTAGACGCCCGACCCAAATATCGGAATTTTTTCACTTTGGAAGACGGTCGGTCGGACGACACTAACCAAACATTTTTGAGACTGTCGCCTTATTGAAGCTTCAGATGCAAATGCAAGTTTATTCATGATGTCTTAAACTCTTATATTGGTAACATCTTATGCATATGTTTTCTCAAGATTACTGTCCCACTTTTTTCCTTTTTCTTTTTTTTATTTTTATTTTTTATTTTTTTGGCTCTGGTACCCAGGGTACCCTGGGGGGTGTACCACATATATTTATTGTACGGGGACGTGCCATTGGGAAGTGTATCTATTTTCCAGATATTGGTATAAAGAAAGATCTCAATTTTCACAATTTTGGTATAAGGAACGGTGCCGATTTTCAAAATTTTGGTGTGAAATCCCGGGGTGTAGGGGCCATATGTCAAGGAGGGGTATGTGGGAACCCCGGTTTTGGGTGTGGTTTCCACAATCTATCCAGTTTTGGGCATCCTTTTCATGTCAGCAGGATGTACAAGAATAATGTACCAGTTTAGGGAATAGCCACAATAGTTCTCTCTTGTGACTATGTTTAGGGTAAAGACACATTAACGAAGCAATGCAGCTCAGCATCTGCATCTGTACCAAAAGCACTGGCTTCACGTTCGCGTTTTGGCTGTGCGAGCTCGATATTATATCCAATTTTGGGTCCATTTTTGTTATGAGCCATCCAGTTTTGGGGTAAGATTTTGTTTACACCTTCGCACATACCCGCCCATGACTTATGGTACCTACAACCCCGGACCGGATGTGAAACTTTAGGTCGGATATACTTTTTCGAAAAATTGGTATAAGGAACGGGTATATTTTTGAAGCCTCGATGGCACATCCCCGACCAAAATCTGGTCAAGTGCACCCCTGGAACAGGCACAATCTTCTTGAATGCGGAATGCAGTGTGAACGGGGCTCAAGACGTCTAGAGATTATGTTTCCTGATATTCAAAACATCAGATGGGAGCAAACAGTGTTCGATCATAGTGACTATGGTTCGATAGGGCTCTATTACGTAAGGAATGAGAATTTTTTGGAGAATAGATAACAATGCATTGTTAGAGATAACTGGTGTTATTCAAGAAAGCATGGTTACACTGTACCGCGTGAGTAAAGAAAAGTTTAGGCGTTTCGAGGGCTGTGGAATAACAAGTATGTGACCGATATTCAAAACTAAAGTGTTAATCTATCACTCAAAGGCTAATTTAGATGAGATTATTTTATGTGGTAAAATCAAATATCTTTAAGAACTAACAACAATCAAAATGCTTGTAAGGGGTTTGTATGGGAATCGAGAATTCCAAATTCCATTCTGGTCCATGATTTATGTAGCATTGAAGTTCACATTGCTAGTTTGAGATGCTGAATTCTAATTTCAATAGAAGGTAAATTATGGACCAGAATGGAATGTGGAAATTTTGTTCCCAAACATGCCCTTTATCAGCATTTTCCTAATTTCTGGGTCTGTAAGATGAGGGATACTACCAAGCAAAATTTTCTCATTAAAGTTGACCTATGCCTGATAGATGAACATTTCAGTTTTGAATATCGGTGACATACTTTCTATTCCACAGCCCTCCAAACACCTCAACTTTTTTTTACTCACCCGGTATATGTTGTATTTCTGTCTGTTTACCTGTAATATCTAGAGAGTTTTCGCCTTTAGGATTTGATCCAACAAAACAATGGAAAAAAAATCGAACTTGAAAATGCTTGTTCAGAGATCATCGTCATGAAGCCACTTCAGCCACTTGTTGATTACAAGAAACAAGAAAAGGATCTTTGATTTGCCAAAGCAAATTGTGATTTTACGTCACTAGAGTGGTTTGTTTAGTAATCCAGCTACTTGACCATGAAACAGGTGTCGGAACATTATATGGTAAAATACTTGAGAGAAGAGAATCGATACTGGTAGGACACGCGGGTTAAAAAAGAATACCAGGTGAGCGAAAGAACGTTTACACGTTTGGCAGACTATGGAATAATAAGTATATGGCCGCAGGGCCGTCGCGAAGGAAGCTTTGCAAGGGGGGTGTAATCGTCTGAATTTGCCGACAAAGGGCGTGGTCATTGGATGTGGTCATTAGAACTAGTCATGTCTGAGAAGTGTCTTTATTTATTGGTTCTCTCGGGCATTAATTCAAGGAATTTTCATCACTGCACAAAACAGCGTAAAATGCAGTCTTTTGGTCAAAAGGATGTAGCAAAAGGGTGTGGCAATTGGTTTTGCAAAGTCATTTGCAAAGGCTATGTGAAATTTAGCATTTTTAATGCACCGGACAGCATAATTACTAATTGATCGGCAAACACCATTATTTGTCCGCGTAGAGGTTGTGCAGCAAGATGCCAGAGATCAGAGATACATAAATCTAGGGGATCCAGGGGCATGCTATTAGTCATACAATAACCCCACAATAACTCACTGTTTTGTGAACAATTTTTAGAGAACGTCGACTAATTATTGCTGAGCAGAGATTGCCCAAATTTTACCATTTTACCAATTTGCCGAAAAATGCAGGTTTGAGGGTTCATTTGCCGACTGATGCTTTTTTCAGGGGGGGTGTCACACCCCACACCCCCACGTCGCGACGGCCCTGTGTGGCCGACAATCAAAACTAAAGTATCAATCTATCAGTCAAAGGCTAACTTAGATGAGAAAATTTTGTTTGGTAGAATCACACATCTTTAAGACCCAACAATTAGAAAAATGTCTATATGGGTTTAGTATGGGAATCGAGCATTCCACGTTCCATTCTGGTCCATGATTTAGTGACATTGAAGTTTAAATTCAATGCAATTGTCAGTTTCAGAAATAGAATTTTAATTTCAATAGCAAGCTAATCATAGACCAGAATGGAAAGTGGAATTCTCGTTCCCAAACATGCCACTTCCCAGAATGTTCCTAATTTCTAAGTCTAAATGATGAGTGATTTCACCAAATGAAATTTTCTCATCTAAGCTAACCTTTAACAGAAAGATTAACATTTCAATTTTGAATATCGGCCACATCATGTGGCCCACATGCTTTTTATTCCATAGCCCGCAAATCGCATATACTTTTTTAACTTACCCAGTAGATGATACGCCACCTGACTGGACATCACTTTAAAAAGACTATCTCATGGAACTGATAAAACAGTTACAAGTCACATAGTTGCGTTTACAATGGAGATCCTATTATGACCAAAAAGCAATAGAATAGCACGCTCTGATTGGCTTCTTTGAGGCAAGAAGGCTGACTCATGTTGACTCTCACAGTTTCGAGCAGATTTAACGAATCCAATTTTATCATGTTCAAGGCATGGAATCGCAAATTTTGACTCATTTTAGTGTTAACGTTCTAGATCAAAATAGCTTAGGCCACCTACTCGGTCTTGCAGCATACAGTTAAGGTATATTAACAGTTGTACTGGTAGATCAGTTGATGTGCAAAAGCAAAATACGACCATCTGTGACATGATTATATATTTATGTTAATTAAAAGTTATTTTTTGGGGACAGTTAAATTTACAATTTATGTATTTACCTCTCATATTGATAAGAATAAGGTCACACAAGCATCGCTGGATCGGACACATCCTGAGGCATGAACACTTTTAAAAAGCGCACAAAAGTGTAGCCTGCGTGCAGATTCAACTGGTTCCTTTCAAGAGAGGTTTGTCAGGAACCTCATTTCTCTTCAGGAAATCAGTAGAGTCTACACGCAGGCTAACAAAAGTGGCGGAAAAAGAAGAACCAGAGGAAGGAAACTCCTGAAACTAGTTGATGGTATCAAGCCATATGGAGATGAAGAAAGCAGCACAGGATCGAGTTCATGAATGACGTGGATGCCACTAATCTGCCTAATAAGGGGCAGTGCAAAATTTATAATATTACATGGCCGGTGGAGAAGGAAGATTGTTGCAAAAAATCTGCTCGCCCCGTATGAAATCATTGCAAAAAATACAACTGCCCAGTCACCTTTTCCCTGCATCTACCCTGTATTCATGAACAACATATGTTTTATAGTACTATAGTATCACCTTTGAATTAGCCAAAAACCATAAGAAAGGCAGTTCTTCTCTATAAGAGTCTTTGTCAATAACTGATGAATCCTTCTTGCAATTGACTAACAAGGAAATATGGCGTCATTTATACACATCTTTGCATGCATTTCTCAATTTGCATGATTCAAAATTTTGTCCTCAAGGTCAGCCATTTTATGAACTTCATCTTATCTTGATCTCATAAAAGGTTACGGCTCCGTTCAAGCCCGTTCATATTTGCTTAATAAAAAAAGTTGACCCGGTTGTGTACAAGATCAAAAAAAGTAGTTGCCCTGTTACGTTTTGCATCGGCCATATTATAAGATAAACTTTGCACTGTCCCTAATTGATGAATGAAAAGAATGAATGAAATTTTACCTTATTACTTTAATGAAAATGATGATAATAATGTTTGTAACAATAGTAGCGATAAAAATGATACTATTTTTATTCGGGGTGTCTTAAAAAAAATTGTCCGAAGTTTGATTAAATGCCGAAAAATAACGAAACGCTGAATGGGCACTTGGTCAACTAAGCCTTCTCCTGACATTTCAAATTAATTTTTGACACCAGAATCTAGCAATTCTGCTGCAAATTCATGGAGTTACGAGCCATTGAAGTTCAAGTTTGTGCGAAAGCTGAAACCAGAGGCCTCGAAATTGCACTTTTGGTAAGAGTTCCATAGGCCATCATTTTTGTTGTTTCTCTGTTGTTTTAGGGCAAACCAAATGAGATTTAAACGGGTTTTCAACAGCCTAACTTTCGAGCGCATAGATGCTTTGAAGAAACAGATTCAGTCTCTCGTCGATTATGATTTGAGCCACTGTGTTTAGATACATGCGATGCTAAGAAAATTTTGAAAATCCGCGAGGAACTAAAAAACTGTGAGGATTAAATTACTTTAGAGGTCCTATTTTGTTTGCTCTGACATCAACGAGAGGTATAAGATTGGATATCCTTCTTTTACCTCCTTTTTTGCATTACAAGTAATGTGGGGGTCTTTGGTTTCAGCTGTCGCATATCGCATATTTTTTACCTTTGAAAGCTTGCAACTCAATGAATTTTCAACCCATTTGCGAGATTCTTGTCTCTAAAATCATTTTGTAACCTTAGGGACCGGTTATCTTCCCATGAGCCTATTCATATTATTGTTTCTTTTCAATATTTAATCAAATGTCGAACAATTTTTTTGAGACGACCCGTACAGGTCACTAAATTGAGCAAAGTATAAACGTGAAAAGTCAAAGTACACAAAGTTCAAAAACTTAGCAAGTTGTAAACTTGTCATCTACGTTACGAAATACCTTAGGCCGATTCTAAAAGAAGAATCTTATGCATCCAGCATCCTATTCAAGGACAGGTCAGGTCGTTTCCCGGCATTCTTGAACCCGCACATAAGATATTCAAGAAACCATTCAACTCACGTGAATACATTTTGATCGCAAATCATTGACGCTATGTGGTTTCTTAGTGCTCATTGACCTTTGCAATAACAATTACTCACCGAGAATGATGCACTCGCAAGAAACTGATGAGTGTCACTGGTAATACTTACTGCATCGAGAGAAGGTTGAAAAGGTTTGTACTACAAACTTAGTTCAAATGTTTTAGTCTTTTTCTTCTTCATAAGTCCAATGAGTTAACATGGCAGCTAAACTGCAACTACAACTAACAATGAGCAATATTTTTTGTTTCATTTCATCCAATTAGAGTAACGATTACAGGAATATATAGGCCTTTTAGCTATTCAACCCACGGTGGTAACTTCCATATATGGAACAAAGGGTCAAGAAGGATGGGTTTAGAACCTCGAAAATCCGTAAATATGGGTCTCAGAATTTATCTATATATTCCAATAGAAATGGGTAGCATTTTTGACTTGCAACGAAAAAGTTGTCAAGTTTTTTGTTTGCAACGTTCGAATTTCATTTTTGGTCAGCTATGAAACTTGGTCGGTGGCTTATTGGAAATTCTTTCGAGTAGGTTGTTTCAAAGACCCTTGAGAGAACCATCACTTTGATGGAATAGATGTTTGAGATGATTTAAACGTTGTGTTGAATTGTCAGTAAACTTTTTCTTCAGTCTAGCAAGTGTGTGAAGTAGAATTTTTCGAGCCATCACAGATTCTGTGATGATTTCTCACATCTAGTTAATAGCTTTTTCGTTGCGATAGCAAGGCTCCATTGAAGCCTCTCTTTGATGGAATAGATGTTTGAGATGATTTTAACGTTGTGCTGAATTTTCAGCTTCATTCTATAATTGTCGGTAAACTTTTCCTTCAGTCTAGCAAGTGTGTGAAGTAGATGTTTTTGAGCATCACAGATTCTACGATGATTTCTCACATCTAGTTAATAGAATTTTTGTTGCGATTGCGACTCTCTGCTGCAGTCTGACATCGATGGAATAGATGTTCAAGATGATTTAAACGTTGTGTTGAATTGTCAAATTTATTATATAATTGTCAGAAAACTTTTCCTTCAGTCTAGCAAGTGTGTGAAGTAGATGTTTTGAGCATCACAGATTCTTTTATGATTTCTCACATCAAGTTAATAGACTTTTTGTTGCGATTGCAAGTCTCTGTTGATATCTCACTTCGATGGAAAAGATGTTTGAGATTGATTTAAACTTTGTGCTTAATTTTAATTTTATCATATGATTGTCAGTAAACTTTTCCTTCAGTTTAGCAAGTGTGTGAGGTAGATGTTTTTGAGCATCAAAGATTCTGTGATGATTTCTCACATCTAGTTAATAGACTTTTTGTTGCGATGGCAAGTCTCTATTGAAGCCTCTCTTTGATGGAATAGATGTTTGAGATGATTTTACCGTTGTGCTGAAATTACAAGTTTATCATATAATTCTCAGTAAACTTTTCCTTCAGTTTAGCCAGTGTGTGAGGTAGATGTTTTTGAGCATCAAAGATTCTGTGATGATTTCTCACATCTAGTTAATAGACTTTTTGTTGCGATTGCAAGTCTCTGATGAAGTTTGACATCGATGGAATAGATGTTTAAGATGATTTAAACGTTGTGTTGAATTTTCAAGTTTATTATATAATTGTCAGAAAAATTTTCCTTCAGTCTAGCAAGTGTGTGAAGTACATGTTTTCGAGGCATCACAGATTCTGTGATGATTTCTCACATGTAGTTAATAGCATTTTTGTTGCGATTCCAAGTCTCTATTGAAGCCTCTCTTTGATGGAATAGATGTTTGAGATGATTTTAACGTTGTGCTGAATTTTCAACTTCATTATATAATTGTCAGTAAACCTTTCCTTCAGTCTAGCAAGTGTGTGAAGTAGATGTTTTTGAGCATCACAGATTCCGTGATGATTTCTAATAACTAGTTAATAGAATTTTTTTGCGATTGCAAGTCTCTGTTAAAGTCTGATTTAGATGGTATAGTTGTTTGAAATTCTTTTACTATTGTGACGAAATTTCAAGTTGATCAAATAATTCTCAGTAAACATTTTCTTCAGTTTAGCAAGTGTGTGAAGTAGAGGTTTTTGACCATAACGGATTGTGTGATGACTTTTCACATCTAGTTGATAGACTTTTCATTACGATTGCCAGTCTCTGTTGATGTCTCACTTTGATGGAATAGATGTTTGATATGATTTAAATGTTGTGTTGAATTGTCAAATTTTTTATATAATTGTCACTAAACTTTATCTTCAGTCTATCAAATGTGTGAAGTAGAAGTTTTTGAGCATCTCAGATTCTTTGATGATATCTCACATCTAGTTAGTAGACATTTTTTGCAATTGTGGGTCTCTGTTGAAGTCTGAGCTCGATGGAATAGATGTTTGAGATGATTTTATGGTTGTGTTGAATTTTCAATTTTATCATATAATTGTCAGTAAACTTTTCCTTCAGTCTAACAAGTGTGTGAAGTAGATGCTTTTAAGCATCACAGATTCTGTGATGAATTCTCACATCTAGTTCATAGACTTTTTGTTCCGATTGCATGTCTCTGTTGATGTCTCATTTTGATTGAAAAGATGTTTGAGATGATTTAAACGTTTTGCTGAATTGTCTAATTTATTATATAATTGTCATTAAACTTTTCCTTCAGTCTAGCAAGTGTGTGAAGTAGATGTTTTTGAGCATCACAGATTCTGCGATGATTTCTCACATCCAGTTAATAGACTTTTTGTTGCGATTGCAAGTCTCTGTTGATATCTCACTTTGATGGAAAAGATGTTTGAGATTGATTTAAACTTTGTGCTCAATTCTAATTTTATCATATGATTGTCAGTAAAGTTTTCCTTCAGTTTATCAAATGTATAAGGTAGATGTTTTTGAGCATCACAGATTCTGTGATGATTTCTAACATCTAGTTAAAAGAATTTTTTACGATTGCAAGTCTCTGTTGAAGTCTGATTTAGATGGTATAGTTGTTTGAAATTCTTTTACTATTGTGCTGAAATTTCAAGTTGATCAAATAATTCTCAGTAAACATTTTCCTCAGTTTAGCAAGTGTGTGAAGTAGAGATTCTTGAGCATAATGGATTGTGTGATGACTTTTCACATCTAGTTAATAGACTTTTTATTACGATTGCCAGTCTCTGTTGAAATCTCACTTTGATGGAAAAGATGTTTGAGATTGACTTAAACTTTATGTTGAAGTGTCAAATTTATTATATAATTGTCATTAAACTTTTCCTTCAGTCTAACAATTGTGTGAAGTAGATGCTTTTGAGCATCACAGATTCTGTGATGATTTCTCACATCTAGTTCATAGACTTTTTGTTGCCGTTGCAAGTCTCTGTTGATGTCTCACTTTGATGGAATAGATGATTGAGATGATTTAAACGTTGCGTTGAATTGTGAAATTTATCATATAATTGTCAGTAAACTTTTCCTTCAGTATAGCAAGTGTGTAAAGTAGATGTTTTTGAGCATCACAGATTCTGCGATGATTTCTCACATCTAGTTCATAGACTTTTTATTGCGATTGCAAGTCTCTGTTGATGTCTCATTTTGATTGAAAAGATGTTTGAGATGATTTAAACGTTTTGCTGAATTGTCTAATTTATTACATAATTGTCATTAAACTTTTCCTTCAGTCTAGCAAGTGTGTGAAGTAGATGTTTTTGAGCATCACAGATTCTGCGATGATTTCTCACATCCAGTTAATAGACTTTTTGTTGCGATTGCAAGTCTCTGTTGATATCTCACTTTGATGGAAAAGATGTTTGAGATTGATTTAAACTTTGTGCTCAATTCTAATTTTATCATATGATTGTCAGTAAAGTTTTCCTTCAGTTTATCAAATGTATAAGGTAGATGTTTTTGAGCATCACAGATTCTGTGATGATTTCTAACATCTAGTTAAAAGAATTTTTTACGATTGCAAGTCTCTGTTGAAGTCTGATTTAGATGGTATAGTTGTTTGAAATTCTTTTACTATTGTGCTGAAATTTCAAGTTGATCAAATAATTCTCAGTAAACATTTTCCTCAGTTTAGCAAGTGTGTGAAGTAGAGATTCTTGAGCATAATGGATTGTGTGATGACTTTTCACATCTAGTTAATAGACTTTTTATTACGATTGCCAGTCTCTGTTGAAATCTCACTTTGATGGAAAAGATGTTTGAGATTGACTTAAACTTTATGTTGAAGTGTCAAATTTATTATATAATTGTCATTAAACTTTACCTTCAGTCTAACAATTGTGTGAAGTAGATGCTTTTGAGCATCACAGATTCTGTGATGATTTCTCACATCTAGTTCATAGACTTTTTGTTGCCGTTGCAAGTCTCTGTTGATGTCTCACTTTGATGGAATAGATGATTGAGATGATTTAAACGTTGCGTTGAATTGTGAAATTTATCATATAATTGTCAGTAAACTTTTCCTTCATTCCAACAACTGTATGAAGTAGATGCTTTTGAGAATCACTGGTTCTGTGATGATTTCTCACATCTATTGATAGACATTTTTTGCTATTGTGGGTCTCTGTTGAAGTCTTAGCTCGATGGAATAGATGTTTGAGATGATTTTACCGTTGTGCTGAAATTACAAGTTTATCATATCATTCTCAGTAAACTTTTCTTTCAGTTAAGCAATTGTGTGAAGAAGATGTTTAACATCTCAGATTCTGTGATGATTTCTCACATCTAGTTCATAGACTTTTTGTATCGATTGCAAGTCTCTGTTGATGTCTCACTTTGATTGAATAGATGTTTGAGATGATTTAAACGTTGTGCTGAATGTTCAATTTCATTATATAATTGTCAGTAAGCATTTCCTTCAGTTAAGCAATTGTGTGAAGTAGATGTTTTTGAGCATCACAGATTCTGTGATGATTTCTCACATGTAGTTAATAGCCATTTTGTTGCGATAGCAAGTCTCTGCTGAAGTCTGACACCGATGGAATAGTTGTTTAAGATGATTCAAACCTTGTGTTGAATTGTCAAATTTATTATATATTTGTCAGAAACCTTTTCCTTCAGTATAGCAAATGTGTGAAGTAGATGTTTTTGAGCATCACAGCTTCTGTGATGATTTCTCACATCTAGTTAATTGACTTTTTGTTGCGATTGCAAGTCTCTACTGAAGTCTGACATCGATGGATTAGATGTTTAAGATGAGTTAAACGTTTCGTTGAATTGTCAAATTTATTATATAATTATCAGTAAACTTTTACTTCAGTCTAGCAAGTGTGTGAAGTAGATGTTTTTGAGCATCACAGATTCTGCGATGATTTCTCACATCTAGTTAATAGACTTTTTGTTGCGATTGCAAGTCTCTGTTGATGTCTCACTTTGATTGAAAAGATGTTTGAGATGATTTAAACGTTGCTTTGAATTGTCAAATTTATTATATAATTGTCAGAAAACTTTTCCTTCAGTATAGCAAGTGTGTAAAGTAGATGTTTTTGAGCATCACAGATTCTGCGATGATTTCTCACATCTAGTTCATAGACTTTTTATTGCGATTGCAAGTCTCTGTTGATGTCTCACTTTGATTGAAAAGATGTTTGAGATGATTTAAACGTTGTGTTGAATTGTCAAATTTATTATATAATTGTCAGTAAACTTTTCCTTCAGTCCAACAACTGTATGAAGTAGATGCTTTTGAGAATCACAGATTCTGTGATGATTTCTCACATCTAGTTCATAGACTTTTTGTTGCGATTGCAAGCCTTTGTTGATGTCTCACATTGATGGAATAGATTATTGAGATGATTCTACCGTTGTGCTGAAATTACAAGTTTATCATATAATTCTCAGTAAACTTTTCCTTCACTTTAGCAAGTGTGTGAGGTAGATGTTTTTGAGCATCACAGATTTTGTGATGATTTCTCACATCTAGTTAATAGACTTTTTGTTGCGATTGCAAGTCTCTGCGTAAGTCCGACATCAATGGAATAGATCTTTAAGAATATTTAAACGTTGTGTTGACTTGTCAAATTCATTATATAATTGTCAGATAACTTTTCCTTCAGTTTAGCAAGTGTGTGAGGTAGATGTTTTTGAGCATCAAAGATTCTGTGATGATTTCTCACATCTAGTTAATAGACTTTTTGTTGCGATGGCAAGTCTCTGATGAAGTTTGACATCGATGGAATAGATGTTTAAGATGATTTAAACGTTGTGTTGAATTGTCAAGTTTATTATATAATTGTCAGTAAACTTTTCCTTCAGTCTAGCAAGTGTCTGAAGTAGATGTTTTTAAGCATCACAGATTCTGTGATGATTTCCCTCATCTAGCTAATAGACTCTTCATTGCGATTTCCAGTCTCTGTTGATGTCTCACTTTGATGGAATAGATGTTCAAGATGATTTAAACGTTGTGTTGAAGTTTTAATTTTATTACATAATGGTCACTAAAGTTTTTTTTCAGTTGAGCACTTCTGTGAAGTAGATGTTTTTGAGCATCACAGATTCTGTGATGATTTCTGACTATTTGTTGCTATTGTAAGTCTCTGTTAAAGGCTCTGTTTGATAGAATAGATGTTTGAGATGATTTAAACGTTGAGTTGAAGTGTCAATTTTCTCATACAATTGTCATTAAACTCTTCCATCAGTCTAGGAAGTGTGTGAAGTAGATGTTTTTGAGCATCACAGATTCTGTGATAATTTCTCACATCTAGTTAATAGACTTTTTGTTACGATTTCCAGTCTTTGTTTATGTCTCACTTTGATGGAATGGATGATTGAGATGATTTAAACGTTGTTTTGAATTGTCAAATTTATTATATTATTGTCAGAAAACTTTTTCTTCAGTATAGCAAGTGTGTAAAGTAGATGTTTTTGAGCATCACAGATTCTGTGATGATTTCTCACATCTAGTTTATAGACTTTTTATTGCGATTGCAAGTCTCTGTTGATGTCTCACTTTGATTGAAAAGATGTTTGAGATGATTTAAACGTTGCGTTGAATTGTCAAATTTATTTTATAATTGTCAGTAAACTTTTCCTTCAGTCCAACAACTGTATGAAGTAGATGCTTTTGAGAATCACAGATTCTGTGATGATTTCTCACATCTAATTGATAGACATTTTTTGCTATTATGGGTCTCTGTTGAAGTCTTAGCTCGATGGAATAGATGTTTGAGATTATTTTACCGTTTTGCTGAAATTCAAGTTTATCATATAATTCTCAGTAAACTTTTCCTTCACTTTAGCAAGTGTGTGATGTAGATGTTTTTGAGCATCACAGATTTTGTGATGATTTCTCACATCTAGTTAATAGACTTTTTGTTGCGATTGCAAGTCTCTGTTGATGTCTCACTTTGATGGAATAGATGATTGAGATGATTTAAACGTTGTGTTGAATTGCCAATTTTATTATATAATTGTCATTAAACTTTTCCTTCAGTCTAGCAAACGTGTGAAGTAGATGTTTTTGAGCATCACAGATTCTGTGATGATTTCTCACATCTAGTTAATTGACTTTTTGTTGCGATTGCAAGTCTCTACTGAAGTCTGACATCGATGGATTAGATGTTTAAGATGAGTTAAACGTTTCGTTGAATTGTCAAATTTATTATATAATTATCAGTAAACTTTTCCTTCAGTCTAGCAAGTGTGTGAAGTAGATGTTTTTGAGCATCACAGATTCTGTGATGATTTCTCACATCTAGTTAATTGACTTTTTGTTGCGATTGCAAGTCTCTACTGAAGTCTGACATCGATGGATTAGATGTTTAAGATGAGTTAAACGTTTCGTTGAATTGTCAAATTTATTATATAATTATCAGTAAACTTTTCCTTCAGTCTAGCAAGTGTGTGAAGTAGATGTTTTTGAGCATCACAGATTCTGTGATGATTTCTCACATCTAGTTAATTGACTTTTTGTTGCGATTGCAAGTCTCTACTGAAGTCTGACATCGATGGATTAGATGTTTAAGATGAGTTAAACGTTTCGTTGAATTGCCAATTTTATTATATAATTGTCATTAAACTTTTCCTTCAGTCTTGCAAACGTGTGAAGTAGATGTTTTTGAGCATCACAGATTCTGTGATGATTTCTCACATCTAGTTAATTGACTTTTTGTTGCGATTGCAAGTCTCTACTGAAGTCTGACATCGATGGATTAGATGTTTAAGATGAGTTAAACGTTTCGTTGAATTGTCAAATTTATTATATAATTATCAGTAAACTTTTCCTTCAGTCTAGCAAGTGTGTGAAGTAGATGTTTTTGAGCATCACAGATTCTGTGATGATTTCTCACATCTAGTTAATTGACTTTTTGTTGCGATTGCAAGTCTCTACTGAAGTCTGACATCGATGGATTAGATGTTTAAGATGAGTTAAACGTTTCGTTGAATTGTCAAATTTATTATATAATTATCAGTAAACTTTTCCTTCAGTCTAGCAAGTGTGTGAAGTAGATGTTTTTGAGCATCACAGATTCTGTGATGATTTCTCACATCTAGTTAATTGACTTTTTGTTGCGATTGCAAGTCTCTACTGAAGTCTGACATCGATGGATTAGATGTTTAAGATGAGTTAAACGTTTCGTTGAATTGTCAAATTTATTATATAATTATCAGTAAACTTTTCCTTCAGTCTAGCAAGTGTGTGAAGTAGATGTTTTTGAGCATCACAGATTCTGTGATGATTTCTCACATCTAGTTAATTGACTTTTTGTTGCGATTGCAAGTCTCTACTGAAGTCTGACATCGATGGATTAGATGTTTAAGATGAGTTAAACGTTTCGTTGAATTGTCAAATTTATTATATAATTATCAGTAAACTTTTACTTCAGTCTAGCAAGTGTGTGAAGTAGATGTTTTTGAGCATCACAGATTCTGCGATGATTTCTCACATCTAGTTAATAGACTTTTTGTTACGATTTCCAGTCTTTTTTTATGTCTCACTTTGATGGAATGGATGATTGAGATGATTTAAACGTTGTTTTGAATTGTCAAATTTATTATATAATTGTCAGAAAACTTTTCCTTCAGTATAGCAAGTGTGTAAAGTAGATGTTTTTGAGCATCACAGATTCTGCGATGATTTCTCACATCTAGTTCATAGACTTTTTATTGCGATTGCAAGTCTCTGTTGATGTCTCACTTTGATTGAAAAGATGTTTGAGATGATTTAAACGTTGTGTTGAATTGTCAAATTTATTATATAATTGTCAGTAAACTTTTCCTTCAGTCCAACAACTGTATGAAGTAGATGCTTTTGAGAATCACAGATTCTGTGATGATTTCTCACATCTAGTTCATAGACTTTTTGTTGCGATTGCAAGCCTTTGTTGATGTCTCACATTGATGGAATAGATTATTGAGATGATTCTACCCTTGTGCTGAAATTACAAGTTTATCATATAATTCTCAGTAAACTTTTCCTTCACTTTAGCAAGTGTGTGAGGTAGATGTTTTTGAGCATCACAGATTTTGTGATGATTTCTCACATCTAGTTAATAGACTTTTTGTTGCGATTGCAAGTCTCTGCGTAAGTCCGACATCAATGGAATAGATCTTTAAGAATATTTAAACGTTGTGTTGACTTGTCAAATTCATTATATAATTGTCAGATAACTTTTCCTTCAGTTTAGCAAGTGTGTGAGGTAGATGTTTTTGAGCATCAAAGATTCTGTGATGATTTCTCACATCTAGTTAATAGACTTTTTGTTGCGATTGCAAGTCTCTGATGAAGTTTGACATCGATGGAATAGATGTTTAAGATGATTTAAACGTTGTGTTGAATTGTCAAGTTTATTATATAATTGTCAGTAAACTTTTCCTTCAGTCTAGCAAGTGTCTGAAGTAGATGTTTTTAAGCATCACAGATTCTGTGATGATTTCCCACATCTAGCTAATAGACTCTTCATTGCGATTTCCAGTCTCTGTTGATGTCTCACTCTGATGGAATAGATGTTCAAGATGATTTAAACGTTGTGTTGAAGTTTTAATTTTATTACATAATGGTCACTAAAGTTTTTTTTCAGTTGAGCACTTCTGTGAAGTAGATGTTTTTGAGCATCACAGATTCTGTGATGATTTCTGACTATTTGTTGCTATTGTAAGTCTCTGTTAAAGGCTCTGTTTGATAGAATAGATGTTTGAGATGATTTAAACGTTGAGTTGAAGTGTCAATTTTCTCATATAATTGTCATTAAACTCTTCCATCAGTCTAGGAAGTGTGTGAAGTAGATGTTTTTGAGCATCACAGATTCTGTGATAATTTCTCACATCTAGTTAATAGACTTTTTGTTACGATTTCCAGTCTTTGTTTATGTCTCACTTTGATGGAATGGATGATTGAGATGATTTAAACGTTGTTTTGAATTGTCAAATTTATTATATTATTGTCAGAAAACTTTTTCTTCAGTATAGCAAGTGTGTAAAGTAGATGTTTTTGAGCATCACAGATTCTGTGATGATTTCTCACATCTAGTTTATAGACTTTTTATTGCGATTGCAAGTCTCTGTTGATGTCTCACTTTGATTGAAAAGATGTTTGAGATGATTTAAACGTTGCGTTGAATTGTCAAATTTATTTTATAATTGTCAGTAAACTTTTCCTTCAGTCCAACAACTGTATGAAGTAGATGCTTTTGAGAATCACAGATTCTGTGATGATTTCTCACATCTAATTGATAGACATTTTTTGCTATTATGGGTCTCTGTTGAAGTCTTAGCTCGATGGAATAGATGTTTGAGATTATTTTACCGTTTTGCTGAAATTCAAGTTTATCATATAATTCTCAGTAAACTTTTCCTTCACTTTAGCAAGTGTGTGAGGTAGATGTTTTTGAGCATCACAGATTTTGTGATGATTTCTCACATCTAGTTAATAGACTTTTTGTTGCGATTGCAAGTCTCTGCGTAAGTCCGACATCGATGGAATAGTTCTTTAAGAATATTTAAACGTTGTGTTGACTTGTCAAATTCATTATATAATTGTCAGAAAACTTTTCCTTCAGTCTAGCAAGTGTGTGAAGTAGATGTTTTTGAGCATCACAGATTCTGTGATGATTTCTAACATCTAGCTAATAGATTTTTTTGCGAATGCAAGTCTCTGTTGAAGTTTGATTTAGATGGTATAGTTGTTTGAAATTCTTTTTTTTTATATATCCACTAAAAAATTAAAATATGAATTTACAAGCTACACTACTCTACAAAATTACTATACGACTATAAAATACTACTAGAATCGATATCCCGATGAGCAAAGAGGCTATGACTACCCCGAGGCCAATTTAACATAGAGATAGAAATTTGTGTCTGTCTCAAATTACATGCCACCACGAGAAATGTCAGCGATCGAACAACTAAAGTGATTGAGTGAGTAATTGACATCAGATATCGTGTGGTATCTAATTTGAGGCAGACATTATATGTACGAATAAAAGACAAATGACGAAAAAGAAAACAAACAAAGCAAAACAAAACAAAAAAACAAAACAGAACAAAAAAATTCTTTTACTCTTTCATTCTTTAAAGTTTGAAATTCTTTAAGTTCTTTAAGTAAAAATTCTTTAAGTTTGAAATTCTTTTACTATTGTGACGAAATTTCAAGTTGAACAAATAATTCTTAGTAAACATTTTCCTCAGTTTAGCAAGTGTGTGAAGTAGAGGTTCTTGAGCATAACGGATTGTGTGATGACTTTTCAGATCTAGTTAATAGACTTTTTTTTGCGATTGCAAGTCTCTGTTGATGTCTCACTTTGATGGAATAGATGATTGAGATGATTTAAACGTTGTGTTGAATTGCCAATTTTATTATATAATTGTCATTAAACTTTTCCTTCAGTCTAGCAAACGTGTGAAGTAGATGTTTTTGAGCATCACAGATTCTGTGATGATTTCTCACATCTAGTTAATTGACTTTTTGTTGCGATTGCAAGTCTCTACTGAAGTCTGACATCGATGGATTAGATGTTTAAGATGAGTTAAACGTTTCGTTGAATTGCCAATTTTATTATATAATTGTCATTAAACTTTTCCTTCAGTCTAGCAAACGTGTGAAGTAGATGTTTTTGAGCATCACAGATTCTGTGATGATTTCTCACATCTAGTTAATTGACTTTTTGTTGCGATTGCAAGTCTCTACTGAAGTCTGACATCGATGGATTAGTTGTTTAAGATGAGTTAAACGTTTCGTTGAATTGTCAAATTTATTATATAATTATCAGTAAACTTTTCCTTCAGTCTAGCAAGTGTGTGAAGTAGATGTTTTTGAGCATCACAGATTCTGTGATGATTTCTCACATCTAGTTAATTGACTTTTTGTTGCGATTGCAAGTCTCTACTGAAGTCTGACATCGATGGATTAGATGTTTAAGATGAGTTAAACGTTTCGTTGAATTGTCAAATTTATTATATAATTATCAGTAAACTTTTCCTTCAGTCTAGCAAGTGTGTGAAGTAGATGTTTTTGAGCATCACAGATTCTGTGATGATTTCTCACATCTAGTTAATTGACTTTTTGTTGCGATTGCAAGTCTCTACTGAAGTCTGACATCGATGGATTAGATGTTTAAGATGAGTTAAACGTTTCGTTGAATTGTCAAATTTATTATATAATTGTCAGAAAACTTTTCCTTCAGTATAGCAAGTGTGTGAAGTAGATTTTTTTGAGCATCACAGATTCTGTGATGATTTCTCACATCTAGTTAATAGCCTTTTTGTTGCGATAGCAAGTCTCTGCTGAAGTCTGACATCGATGGAATAGTTGTTTAGGATGATTCAAACCTTGTGTTGAATTGTCAAATTTATTATATAATTATCAGTAAACTTTTCCTTCAGTCTAGCAAGTGTGTGAAGTAGATGTTTTTGAGCATCACAGATTCTGTGATGATTTCTCACATCTAGTTAATAGACTTTTTGTTACGATTTCCAGTCTTTGTTTATGTCTCACTTTGATGGAATGGATGATTGAGATGATTTAAACGTTGTTTTGAATTGTCAAATTTATTATATAATTGTCAGAAAACTTTTCCTTCAGTATAGCAAGTGTGTAAAGTAGATGTTTTTGAGCATCACAGATTCTGCGATGATTTCTCACATCTAGTTCATAGACTTTTTATTGCGATTGCAAGTCTCTGTTGATGTCTCACTTTGATTGAAAAGATGTTTGAGATGATTTAAACGTTGTGTTGAATTGTCAAATTTATTATATAATTGTCAGTAAACTTTTCCTTCAGTCCAACAACTGTATGAAGTAGATGCTTTTGAGAATCACAGATTCTGTGATGATTTCTCACATCTAGTTCATAGACTTTTTGTTGCGATTGCAAGCCTTTGTTGATGTCTCACATTGATGGAATAGATTATTGAGATGATTCTACCGTTGTGCTGAAATTACAAGTTTATCATATAATTCTCAGTAAACTTTTCCTTCACTTTAGCAAGTGTGTGAGGTAGATGTTTTTGAGCATCACAGATTTTGTGATGATTTCTCACATCTAGTTAATAGACTTTTTGTTGCGATTGCAAGTCTCTGCGTAAGTCCGACATCAATGGAATAGATCTTTAAGAATATTTAAACGTTGTGTTGACTTGTCAAATTCATTATATAATTGTCAGATAACTTTTCCTTCAGTTTAGCAAGTGTGTGAGGTAGATGTTTTTGAGCATCAAAGATTCTGTGATGATTTCTCACATCTAGTTAATAGACTTTTTGTTGCGATTGCAAGTCTCTGATGAAGTTTGACATCGATGGAATAGATGTTTAAGATGATTTAAACGTTGTGTTGAATTGTCAAGTTTATTATATAATTGTCAGTAAACTTTTCCTTCAGTCTAGCAAGTGTCTGAAGTAGATGTTTTTAAGCATCACAGATTCTGTGATGATTTCCCACATCTAGCTAATAGACTCTTCATTGCGATTTCCAGTCTCTGTTGATGTCTCACTCTGATGGAATAGATGTTCAAGATGATTTAAACGTTGTGTTGAAGTTTTAATTTTATTACATAATGGTCACTAAAGTTTTTTTTCAGTTGAGCACTTCTGTGAAGTAGATGTTTTTGAGCATCACAGATTCTGTGATGATTTCTGACTATTTGTTGCTATTGTAAGTCTCTGTTAAAGGCTCTGTTTGATAGAATAGATGTTTGAGATGATTTAAACGTTGAGTTGAAGTGTCAATTTTCTCATATAATTGTCATTAAACTCTTCCATCAGTCTAGGAAGTGTGTGAAGTAGATGTTTTTGAGCATCACAGATTCTGTGATAATTTCTCACATCTAGTTAATAGACTTTTTGTTACGATTTCCAGTCTTTGTTTATGTCTCACTTTGATGGAATGGATGATTGAGATGATTTAAACGTTGTTTTGAATTGTCAAATTTATTATATTATTGTCAGAAAACTTTTTCTTCAGTATAGCAAGTGTGTAAAGTAGATGTTTTTGAGCATCACAGATTCTGTGATGATTTCTCACATCTAGTTTATAGACTTTTTATTGCGATTGCAAGTCTCTGTTGATGTCTCACTTTGATTGAAAAGATGTTTGAGATGATTTAAACGTTGCGTTGAATTGTCAAATTTATTTTATAATTGTCAGTAAACTTTTCCTTCAGTCCAACAACTGTATGAAGTAGATGCTTTTGAGAATCACAGATTCTGTGATGATTTCTCACATCTAATTGATAGACATTTTTTGCTATTATGGGTCTCTGTTGAAGTCTTAGCTCGATGGAATAGATGTTTGAGATTATTTTACCGTTTTGCTGAAATTCAAGTTTATCATATAATTCTCAGTAAACTTTTCCTTCACTTTAGCAAGTGTGTGAGGTAGATGTTTTTGAGCATCACAGATTTTGTGATGATTTCTCACATCTAGTTAATAGACTTTTTGTTGCGATTGCAAGTCTCTGCGTAAGTCCGACATCGATGGAATAGTTCTTTAAGAATATTTAAACGTTGTGTTGACTTGTCAAATTCATTATATAATTGTCAGAAAACTTTTCCTTCAGTCTAGCAAGTGTGTGAAGTAGATGTTTTTGAGCATCACAGATTCTGTGATGATTTCTAATATCTAGCTAATAGATTTTTTTTGCGAATGCAAGTCTCTGTTGAAGTTTGATTTAGATGGTATAGTTGTTTGAAATTCTTTTTTTTTATATATCCACTAAAAAATTAAAATATGAATTTACAAGCTACACTACTCTACAAAATTACTATACGACTATAAAATACTACTAGAATCGATATCCCGATGAGCAAAGAGGCTATGACTACCCCGAGGCCAATTTAACATAGAGATAGAAATTTGTGTCTGTCTCAAATTACATGCCACCACGAGAAATGTCAGCGATCGAACAACTAAAGTGATTGAGTGAGTAATTGACATCAGATATCGTGTGGTATCTAATTTGAGGCAGACATTATATGTACGAATAAAAGACAAATGACGAAAAAGAAAACAAACAAAGCAAAACAAAACAAAAAAACAAAACAGAACAAAAAAAATTCTTTTACTCTTTCATTCTTTAAAGTTTGAAATTCTTTAAGTTCTTTAAGTAAAAATTCTTTAAGTTTGAAATTCTTTTACTATTGTGACGAAATTTCAAGTTGAACAAATAATTCTTAGTAAACATTTTCCTCAGTTTAGCAAGTGTGTGAAGTAGAGGTTCTTGAGCATAACGGATTGTGTGATGACTTTTCAGATCTAGTTAATAGACTTTTTTTTGCGATTGCAAGTCTCTGTTGATGTCTCACTTTGATGGAATAGATGATTGAGATGATTTAAACGTTGTGTTGAATTGCCAATTTTATTATATAATTGTCATTAAACTTTTCCTTCAGTCTAGCAAACGTGTGAAGTAGATGTTTTTGAGCATCACAGATTCTGTGATGATTTCTCACATCTAGTTAATTGACTTTTTGTTGCGATTGCAAGTCTCTACTGAAGTCTGACATCGATGGATTAGATGTTTAAGATGAGTTAAACGTTTCGTTGAATTGTCAAATTTATTATATAATTATCAGTAAACTTTTCCTTCAGTCTAGCAAGTGTGTGAAGTAGATGTTTTTGAGCATCACAGATTCTGTGATGATTTCTCACATCTAGTTAATTGACTTTTTGTTGCGATTGCAAGTCTCTACTGAAGTCTGACATCGATGGATTAGATGTTTAAGATGAGTTAAACGTTTCGTTGAATTGTCAAATTTATTATATAATTATCAGTAAACTTTTCCTTCAGTCTAGCAAGTGTGTGAAGTAGATGTTTTTGAGCATCACAGATTCTGTGATGATTTCTCACATCTAGTTAATTGACTTTTTGTTGCGATTGCAAGTCTCTACTGAAGTCTGACATCGATGGATTAGATGTTTAAGATGAGTTAAACGTTTCGTTGAATTGCCAATTTTATTATATAATTGTCATTAAACTTTTCCTTCAGTCTAGCAAACGTGTGAAGTAGATGTTTTTGAGCATCACAGATTCTGTGATGATTTCTCACATCTAGTTAATTGACTTTTTGTTGCGATTGCAAGTCTCTACTGAAGTCTGACATCGATGGATTAGATGTTTAAGATGAGTTAAACGTTTCGTTGAATTGTCAAATTTATTATATAATTATCAGTAAACTTTTCCTTCAGTCTAGCAAGTGTGTGAAGTAGATGTTTTTGAGCATCACAGATTCTGTGATGATTTCTCACATCTAGTTAATTGACTTTTTGTTGCGATTGCAAGTCTCTACTGAAGTCTGACATCGATGGATTAGATGTTTAAGATGAGTTAAACGTTTCGTTGAATTGTCAAATTTATTATATAATTATCAGTAAACTTTTCCTTCAGTCTAGCAAGTGTGTGAAGTAGATGTTTTTGAGCATCACAGATTCTGTGATGATTTCTCACATCTAGTTAATTGACTTTTTGTTGCGATTGCAAGTCTCTACTGAAGTCTGACATCGATGGATTAGATGTTTAAGATGAGTTAAACGTTTCGTTGAATTGTCAAATTTATTATATAATTATCAGTAAACTTTTCCTTCAGTCTAGCAAGTGTGTGAAGTAGATGTTTTTGAGCATCACAGATTCTGTGATGATTTCTCACATCTAGTTTATAGACTTTTTATTGCGATTGCAAGTCTCTGTTGATGTCTCACTTTGATTGAAAAGATGTTTGAGATGATTTAAACGTTGCGTTGAATTGTCAAATTTATTTTATAATTGTCAGTAAACTTTTCCTTCAGTCCAACAACTGTATGAAGTAGATGCTTTTGAGAATCACAGATTCTGTGATGATTTCTCACATCTAATTGATAGACATTTTTTGCTATTATGGGTCTCTGTTGAAGTCTTAGCTCGATGGAATAGATGTTTGAGATTATTTTACCGTTTTGCTGAAATTCAAGTTTATCATATAATTCTCAGTAAACTTTTCCTTCACTTTAGCAAGTGTGTGAGGTAGATGTTTTTGAGCATCACAGATTTTGTGATGATTTCTCACATCTAGTTAATAGACTTTTTGTTGCGATTGCAAGTCTCTGCGTAAGTCCGACATCGATGGAATAGTTCTTTAAGAATATTTAAACGTTGTGTTGACTTGTCAAATTCATTATATAATTGTCAGAAAACTTTTCCTTCAGTCTAGCAAGTGTGTGAAGTAGATGTTTTTGAGCATCACAGATTCTGTGATGATTTCTAACATCTAGCTAATAGATTTTTTTTGCGAATGCAAGTCTCTGTTGAAGTCTGATTTAGATGGTATAGTTGTTTGAAATTCTTTTTTTTTATATATCCACTAAAAAATTAAAATATGAATTTACAAGCTACACTACTCTACAAAATTACTATACGACTATAAAATACTACTAGAATCGATATCCCGATGAGCAAAGAGGCTATGACTACCCCGAGGCCAATTTAACATAGAGATAGAAATTTGTGTCTGTCTCAAATTACATGCCACCACGAGAAATGTCAGCGATCGAACAACTAAAGTGATTGAGTGAGTAATTGACATCAGATATCGTGTGGTATCTAATTTGAGGCAGACATTATATGTACGAATAAAAGACAAATGACGAAAAAGAAAACAAACAAAGCAAAACAAAACAAAAAAACAAAACAGAACAAAAAAAATTCTTTTACTCTTTCATTCTTTAAAGTTTGAAATTCTTTAAGTTCTTTAAGTAAAAATTCTTTAAGTTTGAAATTCTTTTACTATTGTGACGAAATTTCAAGTTGAACAAATAATTCTTAGTAAACATTTTCCTCAGTTTAGCAAGTGTGTGAAGTAGAGGTTCTTGAGCATAACGGATTGTGTGATGACTTTTCAGATCTAGTTAATAGACTTTTTTTTGCGATTGCAAGTCTCTGTTGATGTCTCACTTTGATGGAATAGATGATTGAGATGATTTAAACGTTGTGTTGAAGTGCCAATTTTATCATATAATTGTCATTAAACTTTTCCTTCAGTCTAGCAAACGTGTGAAGTAGATGTTTTTGAGCATCACAGATTCTGTGATGATTTCTCACATCTAGTTAATTGACTTTTTGTTGCGATTGCAAGTCTCTACTGAAGTCTGACATCGATGGATTAGATGTTTAAGATGAGTTAAACGTTTCGTTGAATTGTCAAATTTATTATATAATTATCAGTAAACTTTTCCTTCAGTCTAGCAAGTGTGTGAAGTAGATGTTTTTGAGCATCACAGATTCTGTGATGATTTCTCACATCTAGTTAATTGACTTTTTGTTGCGATTGCAAGTCTCTACTGAAGTCTGACATCGATGGATTAGATGTTTAAGATGAGTTAAACGTTTCGTTGAATTGTCAAATTTATTATATAATTATCAGTAAACTTTTCCTTCAGTCTAGCAAGTGTGTGAAGTAGATGTTTTTGAGCATCACAGATTCTGTGATGATTTCTCACATCTAGTTAATTGACTTTTTGTTGCGATTGCAAGTCTCTACTGAAGTCTGACATCGATGGATTAGATGTTTAAGATGAGTTAAACGTTTCGTTGAATTGCCAATTTTATTATATAATTGTCATTAAACTTTTCCTTCAGTCTAGCAAACGTGTGAAGTAGATGTTTTTGAGCATCACAGATTCTGTGATGATTTCTCACATCTAGTTAATTGACTTTTTGTTGCGATTGCAAGTCTCTACTGAAGTCTGACATCGATGGATTAGATGTTTAAGATGAGTTAAACGTTTCGTTGAATTGTCAAATTTATTATATAATTATCAGTAAACTTTTCCTTCAGTCTAGCAAGTGTGTGAAGTAGATGTTTTTGAGCATCACAGATTCTGTGATGATTTCTCACATCTAGTTAATTGACTTTTTGTTGCGATTGCAAGTCTCTACTGAAGTCTGACATCGATGGATTAGATGTTTAAGATGAGTTAAACGTTTCGTTGAATTGTCAAATTTATTATATAATTATCAGTAAACTTTTCCTTCAGTCTAGCAAGTGTGTGAAGTAGATGTTTTTGAGCATCACAGATTCTGTGATGATTTCTCACATCTAGTTAATTGACTTTTTGTTGCGATTGCAAGTCTCTACTGAAGTCTGACATCGATGGATTAGATGTTTAAGATGAGTTAAACGTTTCGTTGAATTGTCAAATTTATTATATAATTGTCAGAAAACTTTTCCTTCAGTATAGCAAGTGTGTGAAGTAGATTTTTTTGAGCATCACAGATTCTGTGATGATTTCTCACATCTAGTTAATAGCCTTTTTGTTGCGATTGCAAGTCTCTACTGAAGTCTGACATCGATGGATTAGATGTTTAAGATGAGTTAAACGTTTCGTTGAATTGCCAATTTTATTATATAATTGTCATTAAACTTTTCCTTCAGTCTAGCAAACGTGTGAAGTAAATGTTTTTGAGCATCACAGATTCTGTGATGATTTCTCACATCTAGTTAATTGACTTTTTGTTGCGATTGCAAGTCTCTACTGAAGTCTGACATCGATGGATTAGATGTTTAAGATGAGTTAAACGTTTCGTTGAATTGTCAAATTTATTATATAATTATCAGTAAACTTTTCCTTCAGTCTAGCAAGTGTGTGAAGTAGATGTTTTTGAGCATCACAGATTCTGTGATGATTTCTCACATCTAGTTAATTGACTTTTTGTTGCGATTGCAAGTCTCTACTGAAGTCTGACATCGATGGATTAGATGTTTAAGATGAGTTAAACGTTTCGTTGAATTGTCAAATTTATTATATAATTATCAGTAAACTTTTCCTTCAGTCTAGCAAGTGTGTGAAGTAGATGTTTTTGAGCATCACAGATTCTGTGATGATTTCTCACATCTAGTTAATTGACTTTTTGTTGCGATTGCAAGTCTCTACTGAAGTCTGACATCGATGGATTAGATGTTTAAGATGAGTTAAACGTTTCGTTGAATTGTCAAATTTATTATATAATTGTCAGAAAACTTTTCCTTCAGTATAGCAAGTGTGTGAAGTAGATTTTTTTGAGCATCACAGATTCTGTGATGATTTCTCACATCTAGTTAATAGCCTTTTTGTTGCGATTGCAAGTCTCTACTGAAGTCTGACATCGATGGATTAGATGTTTAAGATGAGTTAAACGTTTCGTTGAATTGCCAATTTTATTATATAATTGTCATTAAACTTTTCCTTCAGTCTAGCAAACGTGTGAAGTAAATGTTTTTGAGCATCACAGATTCTGTGATGATTTCTCACATCTAGTTAATTGACTTTTTGTTGCGATTGCAAGTCTCTACTGAAGTCTGACATCGATGGATTAGATGTTTAAGATGAGTTAAACGTTTCGTTGAATTGTCAAATTTATTATATAATTATCAGTAAACTTTTCCTTCAGTCTAGCAAGTGTGTGAAGTAGATGTTTTTGAGCATCACAGATTCTGTGATGATTTCTCACATCTAGTTAATTGACTTTTTGTTGCGATTGCAAGTCTCTACTGAAGTCTGACATCGATGGATTAGATGTTTAAGATGAGTTAAACGTTTCGTTGAATTGTCAAATTTATTATATAATTATCAGTAAACTTTTCCTTCAGTCTAGCAAGTGTGTGAAGTAGATGTTTTTGAGCATCACAGATTCTGTGATGATTTCTCACATCTAGTTAATTGACTTTTTGTTGCGATTGCAAGTCTCTACTGAAGTCTGACATCGATGGATTAGATGTTTAAGATGAGTTAAACGTTTCGTTGAATTGCCAATTTTATTATATAATTGTCATTAAACTTTTCCTTCAGTCTAGCAAACGTGTGAAGTAGATGTTTTTGAGCATCACAGATTCTGTGATGATTTCTCACATCTAGTTAATTGACTTTTTGTTGCGATTGCAAGTCTCTACTGAAGTCTGACATCGATGGATTAGATGTTTAAGATGAGTTAAACGTTTCGTTGAATTGTCAAATTTATTATATAATTATCAGTAAACTTTTCCTTCAGTCTAGCAAGTGTGTGAAGTAGATGTTTTTGAGCATCACAGATTCTGTGATGATTTCTCACATCTAGTTAATTGACTTTTTGTTGCGATTGCAAGTCTCTACTGAAGTCTGACATCGATGGATTAGATGTTTAAGATGAGTTAAACGTTTCGTTGAATTGTCAAATTTATTATATAATTATCAGTAAACTTTTCCTTCAGTCTAGCAAGTGTGTGAAGTAGATGTTTTTGAGCATCACAGATTCTGTGATGATTTCTCACATCTAGTTAATTGACTTTTTGTTGCGATTGCAAGTCTCTACTGAAGTCTGACATCGATGGATTAGATGTTTAAGATGAGTTAAACGTTTCGTTGAATTGTCAAATTTATTATATAATTATCAGTAAACTTTTCCTTCAGTCTAGCAAGTGTGTGAAGTAGATGTTTTTGAGCATCACAGATTCTGTGATGATTTCTCACATCTAGTTAATTGACTTTTTGTTGCGATTGCAAGTCTCTACTGAAGTCTGACATCGATGGATTAGATGTTTAAGATGAGTTAAACGTTTCGTTGAATTGTCAAATTTATTATATAATTGTCAGAAAACTTTTCCTTCAGTATAGCAAGTGTGTGAAGTAGATTTTTTTGAGCATCACAGATTCTGTGATGATTTCTCACATCTAGTTAATAGCCTTTTTGTTGCGATTGCAAGTCTCTACTGAAGTCTGACATCGATGGATTAGATGTTTAAGATGAGTTAAACGTTTCGTTGAATTGCCAATTTTATTATATAATTGTCATTAAACTTTTCCTTCAGTCTAGCAAACGTGTGAAGTAAATGTTTTTGAGCATCACAGATTCTGTGATGATTTCTCACATCTAGTTAATTGACTTTTTGTTG
Organism: Aurelia sp. 3 sensu Dawson et al. (2005); assembly: GCA_964020215.1. Classification (NCBI taxonomy): domain Eukaryota; kingdom Metazoa; phylum Cnidaria; class Scyphozoa; order Semaeostomeae; family Ulmaridae; genus Aurelia; species Aurelia sp. 3 sensu Dawson et al. (2005). The sequence goes on from OZ026583.1 coordinate 13,756,670, forward strand.
CGATTGCAAGTCTCTACTGAAGTCTGACATCGATGGATTAGATGTTTAAGATGAGTTAAACGTTTCGTTGAATTGTCAAATTTATTATATAATTATCAGTAAACTTTTCCTTCAGTCTAGCAAGTGTGTGAAGTAGATGTTTTTGAGCATCACAGATTCTGTGATGATTTCTCACATCTAGTTAATTGACTTTTTGTTGCGATTGCAAGTCTCTACTGAAGTCTGACATCGATGGATTAGATGTTTAAGATGAGTTAAACGTTTCGTTGAATTGTCAAATTTATTATATAATTATCAGTAAACTTTTCCTTCAGTCTAGCAAGTGTGTGAAGTAGATGTTTTTGAGCATCACAGATTCTGTGATGATTTCTCACATCTAGTTAATTGACTTTTTGTTGCGATTGCAAGTCTCTACTGAAGTCTGACATCGATGGATTAGATGTTTAAGATGAGTTAAACGTTTCGTTGAATTGCCAATTTTATTATATAATTGTCATTAAACTTTTCCTTCAGTCTAGCAAACGTGTGAAGTAGATGTTTTTGAGCATCACAGATTCTGTGATGATTTCTCACATCTAGTTAATTGACTTTTTGTTGCGATTGCAAGTCTCTACTGAAGTCTGACATCGATGGATTAGATGTTTAAGATGAGTTAAACGTTTCGTTGAATTGTCAAATTTATTATATAATTATCAGTAAACTTTTCCTTCAGTCTAGCAAGTGTGTGAAGTAGATGTTTTTGAGCATCACAGATTCTGTGATGATTTCTCACATCTAGTTAATTGACTTTTTGTTGCGATTGCAAGTCTCTACTGAAGTCTGACATCGATGGATTAGATGTTTAAGATGAGTTAAACGTTTCGTTGAATTGTCAAATTTATTATATAATTATCAGTAAACTTTTCCTTCAGTCTAGCAAGTGTGTGAAGTAGATGTTTTTGAGCATCACAGATTCTGTGATGATTTCTCACATCTAGTTAATTGACTTTTTGTTGCGATTGCAAGTCTCTACTGAAGTCTGACATCGATGGATTAGATGTTTAAGATGAGTTAAACGTTTCGTTGAATTGTCAAATTTATTATATAATTGTCAGAAAACTTTTCCTTCAGTATAGCAAGTGTGTGAAGTAGATTTTTTTGAGCATCACAGATTCTGTGATGATTTCTCACATCTAGTTAATAGCCTTTTTGTTGCGATAGCAAGTCTCTGCTGAAGTCTGACATCGATGGAATAGTTGTTTAGGATGATTCAAACCTTGTGTTGAATTGTCAAATTTATTATATAATTATCAGTAAACTTTTCCTTCAGTCTAGCAAGTGTGTGAAGTAGATGTTTTTGAGCATCACAGATTCTGTGATGATTTCTCACATCTAGTTAATTGACTTTTTGTTGCGATTGCAAGTCTCTACTGAAGTCTGACATCGATGGATTAGATGTTTAAGATGAGTTAAACGTTTCGTTGAGTTGTCAAATTTATTATATAATTATCATTAAACTTTTACTTCAGTCTAGCAAGTGTGTGAAGTAGATGTTTTTGAGCATCACAGATTCTGCGATGATTTCTCACATCTAGTTAATAGACTTTTTGTTACGATTTCCAGTCTTTGTTTATGTCTCACTTTGATGGAATGGATGATTGAGATGAGTTAAACGTTTCGTTGAATTGTCAAATTTATTATATAATTGTCAGAAAACTTTTCCTTCAGTATAGCAAGTGTGTGAAGTAGATTTTTTTGAGCATCACAGATTCTGTGATGATTTCTCACATCTAGTTAATAGCCTTTTTGTTGCGATAGCAAGTCTCTGCTGAAGTCTGACATCGATGGAATAGTTGTTTAGGATGATTCAAACCTTGTGTTGAATTGTCAAATTTATTATATAATTGTCATTAAACTTTTCCTTCTGCCTAGCAAGTGTGTGAAGTAGATGTTTTTGAGCATCACAGATTCTGTGATGATTTCTAACATCTAGTTCATAGATTTTTTGTTGCGATTGCAAGTCTCTGTTGATGTCTCACTTTGATTGAAAAGATGTTTGAGATGATTAAACGTGGTGTTGAATTGTCAAATTTATTATATAATTGTCAGAAAACTTTTCCTTCAGTCTAGCAAGTGTGTGAAGTAGATGTTTTTGAGCATCACAGATTCTTTAATGATTTCTCACATCTAGTTAATAGCCTCTTTGTTGCGATAGGAAGTCTCTATTGAAGCCTGATTTAGATGGTATAGTTCTTTGAAATTCTTTTACTATTTTGCCGAAATTTCAAGTTGATCAAATAATTCTCAGTAAACTTTTCCATCATTTTAGCAAGTCTGTGAGGTAGATGTTTTTGAGCATCTAAGATTTTGTGATGATTTCTCACATCTAGTTAATAGACTTTTTGTTTCGATTGAAAGTCTCTGATGAAGTCTGACATCGATGGAATAGATGTTTAAGATGATTTAAACGTTGTGTTGAATCGTCAAATTTATTATATAATTGTCAGAAAAATTTTCTTTCAGTCTAGCAACTGTGTGAAGTAGATGTTTTTGAGCATCACAGATTCTGTGATGATTTCTAACATCTAGTTAATAGAATTTTTTTTGCGAATGCAAGTCTATGTTGAAGTCTGATTTAGATGGTAGAGTTGTTTGAAATTCTTTTACTATTGTGACGAAATTTCAAGTTGAACAAATAATTCTTAGTAAACATTTTCTTCAGTTTAGCAAGTGTGTGAAGTAGAGGTTCTTGAGCATAACGGATTGTGTGATGACTTTTCACATCTATTTAATAGACTTTTTGTTGCGATTACAAGTCTCTGCTGAAATCTGACATCGATGGAATAGATGAGTAAGATGATTCAAACGTTGTGTTGAATTGTCAAATTTATTATATAATTGTCCGTAAACTTTTCCTTCATTCCAACAAGTGTATGAAGTAGATGCTTTTGAGAATCACAGATTCTGTGATGATTTCTCACATCTAGTTCATAGACTTTTTGTTGCGATTACAAGTCTCTGTTGATGTCTCACTTTGATGGAATAGATGATTGAGATGATTTAAACGTTGTGTTGAAGTGCCAATTTTATTATGTAATTGTCAGAAAAATTTTCTTTCAGTCTAGCAAGTGTTTGAAGTACATGTTTTCGAGGCATCACAGATTCTGTGATGATTTCTCACATCTAGTTAATTGACTTTTTGTTGCGATTGCAAGTCTCTACTGAAGTCTGACATCGATGGATTAGATGTTTAAGATGAGTTAAACGTTTCGTTGAATTGTCAAATTTATTATATAATTATCAGTAAACTTTTCCTTCAGTCTAGCAAGTGTGTGAAGTAGATGTTTTTGAGCATCACAGATTCTGTGATGATTTCTCACATCTAGTTAATTGACTTTTTGTTGCGATTGCAAGTCTCTACTGAAGTCTGACATCGATGGATTAGATGTTTAAGATGAGTTAAACGTTTCGTTGAATTGCCAATTTTATTATATAATTGTCATTAAACTTTTCCTTCAGTCTAGCAAACGTGTGAAGTAGATGTTTTTGAGCATCACAGATTCTGTGATGATTTCTCACATCTAGTTAATTGACTTTTTGTTGCGATTGCAAGTCTCTACTGAAGTCTGACATCGATGGATTAGATGTTTAAGATGAGTTAAACGTTTCGTTGAATTGTCAAATTTATTATATAATTATCAGTAAACTTTTCCTTCAGTCTAGCAAGTGTGTGAAGTAGATGTTTTTGAGCATCACAGATTCTGTGATGATTTCTCACATCTAGTTAATTGACTTTTTGTTGCGATTGCAAGTCTCTACTGAAGTCTGACATCGATGGATTAGATGTTTAAGATGAGTTAAACGTTTCGTTGAATTGTCAAATTTATTATATAATTATCAGTAAACTTTTCCTTCAGTCTAGCAAGTGTGTGAAGTAGATGTTTTTGAGCATCACAGATTCTGTGATGATTTCTCACATCTAGTTAATTGACTTTTTGTTGCGATTGCAAGTCTCTACTGAAGTCTGACATCGATGGATTAGATGTTTAAGATGAGTTAAACGTTTCGTTGAATTGTCAAATTTATTATATAATTGTCAGAAAACTTTTCCTTCAGTATAGCAAGTGTGTGAAGTAGATTTTTTTGAGCATCACAGATTCTGTGATGATTTCTCACATCTAGTTAATAGCCTTTTTGTTGCGATAGCAAGTCTCTGCTGAAGTCTGACATCGATGGAATAGTTGTTTAGGATGATTCAAACCTTGTGTTGAATTGTCAAATTTATTATATAATTATCAGTAAACTTTTCCTTCAGTCTAGCAAGTGTGTGAAGTAGATGTTTTTGAGCATCACAGATTCTGTGATGATTTCTCACATCTAGTTAATTGACTTTTTGTTGCGATTGCAAGTCTCTACTGAAGTCTGACATCGATGGATTAGATGTTTAAGATGAGTTAAACGTTTCGTTGAATTGTCAAATTTATTATATAATTATCAGTAAACTTTTACTTCAGTCTAGCAAGTGTGTGAAGTAGATGTTTTTGAGCATCACAGATTCTGCGATGATTTCTCACATCTAGTTAATAGACTTTTTGTTACGATTTCCAGTCTTTGTTTATGTCTCACTTTGATGGAATGGATGATTGAGATGATTTAAACGTTGCTTTGAATTGTAAAATTTATTATATAATTGTCAGAAAACTTTTCCTTCAGTATAGCAAGTGTGTGAAGTAGATTTTTTTGAGCATCACAGATTCTGTGATGATTTCTCACATCTAGTTAATAGCCTTTTTGTTGCGATAGCAAGTCTCTGCTGAAGTCTGACATCGATGGAATAGTTGTTTAGGATGATTCAAACCTTGTGTTGAATTGTCAAATTTATTATATAATTGTCATTAAACTTTTCCTTCTGCCTAGCAAGTGTGTGAAGTAGATGTTTTTGAGCATCACAGATTCTGTGATGATTTCTAACATCTAGTTCATAGATTTTTTGTTGCGATTGCAAGTCTCTGTTGATGTCTCACTTTGATTGAAAAGATGTTTGAGATGATTAAACGTGGTGTTGAATTGTCAAATTTATTATATAATTGTCAGAAAACTTTTCCTTCAGTCTAGCAAGTGTGTGAAGTAGATGTTTTTGAGCATCACAGATTCTTTAATGATTTCTCACATCTAGTTAATAGCCTCTTTGTTGCGATAGGAAGTCTCTATTGAAGCCTGATTTAGATGGTATAGTTCTTTGAAATTCTTTTACTATTGTGCCGAAATTTCAAGTTGATCAAATAATTCTCAGTAAACTTTTCCATCATTTTAGCAAGTCTGTGAGGTAGATGTTTTTGAGCATCTAAGATTTTGTGATGATTTCTCACATCTAGTTAATAGACTTTTTGTTTCGATTGAAAGTCTCTGATGAAGTCTGACATCGATGGAATAGATGTTTAAGATGAGTTAAACGTTTCGTTGAATTGTCAAATTTATTATATAATTGTCAGAAAAATTTTCTTTCAGTCTAGCAACTGTGTGAAGTAGATGTTTTTGAGCATCACAGATTCTGTGATGATTTCTCACATCTAGTTAATTGACTTTTTGTTGCGATTGCAAGTCTCTACTGAAGTCTGACATCGATGGATTAGATGTTTAAGATGAGTTAAACGTTTCGTTGAATTGTCAAATTTATTATATAATTGTCAGAAAACTTTTCCTTCAGTATAGCAAGTGTGTGAAGTAGATTTTTTTGAGCATCACAGATTCTGTGATGATTTCTCACATCTAGTTAATAGCCTTTTTGTTGCGATAGCAAGTCTCTGCTGAAGTCTGACATCGATGGAATAGTTGTTTAGGATGATTCAAACCTTGTGTTGAATTGTCAAATTTATTATATAATTGTCATTAAACTTTTCCTTCTGCCTAGCAAGTGTGTGAAGTAGATGTTTTTGAGCATCACAGATTCTGTGATGATTTCTAACATCTAGTTCATAGATTTTTTGTTGCGATTGCAAGTCTCTGTTGATGTCTCACTTTGATTGAAAAGATGTTTGAGATGATTAAACGTGGTGTTGAATTGTCAAATTTATTATATAATTGTCAGAAAACTTTTCCTTCAGTCTAGCAAGTGTGTGAAGTAGATGTTTTTGAGCATCACAGATTCTTTAATGATTTCTCACATCTAGTTAATAGCCTCTTTGTTGCGATAGGAAGTCTCTATTGAAGCCTGATTTAGATGGTATAGTTCTTTGAAATTCTTTTACTATTGTGCCGAAATTTCAAGTTGATCAAATAATTCTCAGTAAACTTTTCCATCATTTTAGCAAGTCTGTGAGGTAGATGTTTTTGAGCATCTAAGATTTTGTGATGATTTCTCACATCTAGTTAATAGACTTTTTGTTTCGATTGAAAGTCTCTGATGAAGTCTGACATCGATGGAATAGATGTTTAAGATGATTTAAACGTTGTGTTGAATCGTCAAATTTATTATATAATTGTCAGAAAAATTTTCTTTCAGTCTAGCAACTGTGTGAAGTAGATGTTTTTGAGCATCACAGATTCTGTGATGATTTCTAACATCTAGTTAATAGAATTTTTTTTGCGAATGCAAGTCTATGTTGAAGTCTGATTTAGATGGTAGAGTTGTTTGAAATTCTTTTACTATTGTGACGAAATTTCAAGTTGAACAAATAATTCTTAGTAAACATTTTCTTCAGTTTAGCAAGTGTGTGAAGTAGAGGTTCTTGAGCATAACGGATTGTGTGATGACTTTTCACATCTATTTAATAGACTTTTTGTTGCGATTACAAGTCTCTGCTGAAATCTGACATCGATGGAATAGATGAGTAAGATGATTCAAACGTTGTGTTGAATTGTCAAATTTATTATATAATTGTCCGTAAACTTTTCCTTCATTCCAACAAGTGTATGAAGTAGATGCTTTTGAGAATCACAGATTCTGTGATGATTTCTCACATCTAGTTCATAGACTTTTTGTTGCGATTACAAGTCTCTGTTGATGTCTCACTTTGATGGAATAGATGATTGAGATGATTTAAACGTTGTGTTGAAGTGCCAATTTTATTATGTAATTGTCAGAAAAATTTTCTTTCAGTCTAGCAAGTGTTTGAAGTACATGTTTTCGAGGCATCACAGATTCTGTGATGATTTCTCACATCTAGTTAATAGACTTTTTGTTGCGATTGCAAGCCTCTGCTGAAGTCTGACATCGATGGAATAGATGTTTAAGATGATTTAAACGTTGTGTTGAATTGTCAAATTTATCATATAATTGTCAGTAAACTTTTCCTTCATTCCAACAAGTTTATGAAGTAGATGCTTTTGAGAATCACAGATTCTGTGATGATTTCTCACATCTAGTTCATAGGCTTTTTGTTGCGATTGCAAGTCTCTGCTGAAGATGGAATAGATGAGTAAGATGATTCAAATGTTGTGTTGAATTGTCAAATTTATCATATAATTGTCAAAAAACTTTTCCTTCAGTGTAGCAAGTGTGTGAAGTAGATGTTTTCGAGGCATCACAGATTCTGTGATGATTTCTCACATCTAGATAATAGAATTTTTGTTGCGATTGCAAGTCTCTGCTGAAGTCTGACATCGATGGAATAGATGTTTAAGATGATTTAAACGTTGTGTTGAATTGTCAAATTTATCATATAATTGTCAGTAAACTTTTCCTTCATTCCAACAAGTGTATGAAGTAGATGCTTTTGAGAATCACAGATTCTGTGATGATTTCTCACATCTAGTTCATAGACTTTTTGTTGCGATTGCAAGCCTTTGTTGATGTCTCACATTGATGGAATAGATTATTGAGATGATTTAAACGCTGTGTTGAAGTGTCAATTTTATCATGTTATTGTCATTAAACTTTTCTTTCAGTCTAGCAAGTGTGTGAAGTAGATGTTTTTGAGCATCACAGATTCTGTGATGATTTCTAACATCTAGTTAATAGAATTTTTTTGCGAATGCAAGTCTATGTTGAAGTCTGATTTAGATGGTAGAGTTGTTTGAAATTCTTTTACTATTGTGACGAAATTTCAAGTTGAACAAATAATTCTTAGTAAACATTTTCTTCAGTTTAGCAAGTGTGTGAAGTAGAGGTTCTTGAGCATGACGGATTGTGTGATGACTTTTCACATCTATTTAATTGAGTTTTTGTTGCGATTGCAAGTCTCTGCTGAAATCTGACATCGATGGAATAGATGAGTAAGATGATTCAAACGTTGTGTTGAATTGTCAAATTTATTATATAATTGTCCGTAAACTTTTCCTTCATTCCAACAAGTGTATGAAGTACATGCTTTTGAGAATCACAGATTCTGTGATGATTTCTCACATCTAGTTCATAGACTTTTTGTTGCGATTACAAGTCTCTGTTGATGTCTCACTTTGATGGAATAGATGATTGAGATGATTTAAACGTTGTGTTGAAGTGCCAATTTTATTATGTAATTGTCAGAAAAATTTTCTTTCAGTCTAGCAAGTGTTTGAAGTACATGTTTTCGAGGCATCACAGATTCTGTGATGATTTCTCACATCTAGTTAATAGACTTTTTGTTGCGATTGCAAGCCTCTGCTGAAGTCTGACATCGATGGAATAGATGTTTAAGATGATTTAAACGTTGTGTTGAATTGTCAAATTTATCATATAATTGTCAGTAAACTTTTCCTTCATTCCAACAAGTTTATGAAGTAGATGCTTTTGAGAATCACAGATTCTGTGATGATTTCTCACATCTAGTTCATAGGCTTTTTGTTGCGATTGCAAGTCTCTGCTGAAGATGGAATAAATGAGTAAGATGATTCAAATGTTGTGTTGAATTGTCAAATTTATCATATAATTGTCAAAAAACTTTTCCTTCAGTGTAGCAAGTGTGTGAAGTAGATGTTTTCGAGGCATCACAGATTCTGTGATGATTTCTCACATCTAGTTCATAGACTTTTTGTTGCGATTGCAAGTCTCTGTTGATGTCTCACTTTGATGGAATAGATGATTGAGATGATTTAAACGTTGTGTTGAAGTGCCAATGTGATCATATAATTGTCATTAAGCTTTTCCTTCAGTCTAGCAAACGTGTGAAGTAGATGTTTTTGAGCATCACAGATTCTGTGATGATTTCTAACATCTAGTTAATAGAATTTTTTTGCGAATACAAGGCTCTGTTGAAGTCTGATTTAGATGGTATAGTTGTTTGAAATTCTTTTACTATTGTGACGAAATTTCAAGTTGATCAAATAATTCTCAGTAAACATTTTCTTCAGTTTAGCAAGTGTGTGAAGTAGAGGTTCTTGAGCATAACGGATTGTGTGATGACTTTTCAGATCCAGTTAATAGACTTTTTGTTGCGATTGCAAGTCTCTGCTGAAGTTTTAATAGATGAGTAAGATGATTCAAATGTTGTGTTGAATTGTCAAATTTATCATATAATTGTCAAAAAACTTTTCCTTCAGTGTAGCAAGTGTGTGAAGTAGATGTTTTTGAGCATGACAGATTCTTTGATGATTTCTCACATCTAGTTAATAGCCTTTTTGTTGCGATAGGAAGTCTCTATTGAAGTCTGATTTAAATGGTATAGATGTTTGAAATTCTTTTACTATTGTGCCGAAATTTCAAGTTGATCAAATAATTCTCAGTAAACTTGTCCTTCACTTTAGCAAGTGTGTGAGGTAGATGTTTTTGAGCATCAAAGATTCTGTCATGATTTCTCACATCTAGTTAATAGACTTTTTGTTGCAATTGCAAGTCTCTGATGAAGTTTGACATCGATGGAATAGATGTTTAAGGTGATTTAAACGTTGTGTTGAATTGTCAAATTTATTATATAATTGTCAGAAAAATTTTCCTTCAGTCTAGCAAGTGTGTGAAGTACATGTTTTTGAGGCATCACAGATTCTGTGATGATTTCCCACATCTAGCTAATAGACTTTTTATTGTGATTTCCAGTCTCTGTTGATGTCTCACTTTGATGGAATAGATGTTCAAGATGATTTAAACGTTGTGTGGAATTTTCAATTTTATTACATAATGGTCACTAAAGTTTTCCTTCAGTTGAGCACTTCTGTGAAGTAGATGTTTTTGAGCATCACAGATTCTGTGATGATTTCTCACATCTAGTTAATAGACTTTTTGTTGCGAATTCACGTCTCTTTTGATGTCTCACTTTGATTGAGAAGATGTTTGAGATGATTTAAACGTTGTGTTGAATTGTCAAATTTATTATATAATTGTCAGTAAACTTTTCCTTCAGTCCAAGAACTGTATGAAGTAGATGCTTTTGAGAATCACAGATTCTGTGATGATTTCTCACATCTAATTGATAGACATTTTTTGCTATTATGGGTCTCTGTTGAAGTCTTAGCTCGATCGAATAGATTTTTTAGATGATTCTACCGTTGTGCTGAAATTACAAGTTTATCATATAATTCTCTGTAAACTTTTCCTTCACTTTAGCAAGTGTGTGAGGTAGATGTTTTTGAGCATCACAGATTTTGTGATGATTTCTCACATCTAGTTAATAGACTTTTTGTTGCGATTGCAAGTCTCTGCGTAAGTCCGACATCGATGGAATAGATCTTTAAGAATATTTAAACGTTGTGTTGACTTGTCAATTTCATTATATAATTGTCAGAAAACTTTTCCTTCAGTCTAGCAAGTGTGTGAAGTAGATGTTTTTGAGCATCACAGATTCTGTGATGATTTCTCACATCTAGTTAATTGACTTTTTGTTGCGATTGCAAGTCTCTACTGAAGTCTGACATCGATGGATTAGATGTTTAAGATGAGTTAAACGTTTCGTTGAATTGTCAAATTTATTATATAATTATCAGTAAACTTTTCCTTCAGTCTAGCAAGTGTGTGAAGTAGATGTTTTTGAGCATCACAGATTCTGTGATGATTTCTCACATCTAGTTAATTGACTTTTTGTTGCGATTGCAAGTCTCTACTGAAGTCTGACATCGATGGATTAGATGTTTAAGATGAGTTAAACGTTTCGTTGAATTGTCAAATTTATTATATAATTATCAGTAAACTTTTCCTTCAGTCTAGCAAGTGTGTGAAGTAGATGTTTTTGAGCATCACAGATTCTGTGATGATTTCTCACATCTAGTTAATTGACTTTTTGTTGCGATTGCAAGTCTCTACTGAAGTCTGACATCGATGGATTAGATGTTTAAGATGAGTTAAACGTTTCGTTGAATTGTCAATTTTATTATATAATTGTCATTAAACTTTTCCTTCAGTCTAGCAAACGTGTGAAGTAGATGTTTTTGAGCATCACAGATTCTGTGATGATTTCTCACATCTAGTTAATTGACTTTTTGTTGCGATTGCAAGTCTCTACTGAAGTCTGACATCGATGGATTAGATGTTTAAGATGAGTTAAACGTTTCGTTGAATTGTCAAATTTATTATATAATTATCAGTAAACTTTTCCTTCAGTCTAGCAAGTGTGTGAAGTAGATGTTTTTGAGCATCACAGATTCTGTGATGATTTCTCACATCTAGTTAATAGACTTTTTGTTGCGAATGCGAGTCTCTGCTGAAGTCTGGCATCGATTGAATAGATGTTTGAGATGATTTAAACGTTGTGTTTAATTGTCAAAGTTATTATATAATTGTCACTAAACTTTTCCTTCAGTTTATTAAGTGTGTCAAGTAGATGTATTTGAGCATCACAGATTCTGTGATGATTTCTCACATCTAGTTAATAAACTTTCTGTCGCGACTTCGAGTCTCTGCTGACGGCTCTTTTTGATGGAATAGATGTTTGAGATGATTTAAACGTTGTGCTGACTTTCCGTTTCATTATATAATAGTCAGTAAACTTAATAGTTTAGCAAGTGTGTGATGTAAATGTTTTTGAGCATCACAGATTCTTTGATGAATTCTCACATCTAGTTAATAGCGTTTTTGTTGCGATAGCAAGTCTCTATTGAAGCTTCTGTTTGATGGAATAGATGTCTGAGTTGATTTGAACGTTGTGTTGAATTTTCAATTTTATTATTCAATTGTCAGTAAACTTTTCCTTCAGTGTAACAAATGTGTGAAGTAGATGTTTTGAGCATCTTATATTCTGAGATGATTTCTTACATCTAGTTAATAGACTTTTTGTTGCGATTGCGAGTCTCTGTTGATGTCTGTGTCGTTTGATTCAAAATCTTCTGTCCATGAACTGTCCATGTAACATTGTGAATATACAACATTGTTGACTGAGACTGAAAGACGCTGGATGCAAGTGACCGTATTTCTATAAAAAAGCATTCCGTTCGTTTCATTGAATATGAGGTACATTTCCTCATCTTGCCTGGCCTATAGCACCCTAAGATCGATACTTCAGTCGGGACCCTTAAAACGACAGCACTATTCCAGGAAGATCATGAGCTCTAATGATAATCACAAAATAGCCGCCCAAGCATCGTCGTATAAGCTAACTTTGTCAAGGAAACTTTAATCACATAACATTAGCCTAACATATCTATGCCATGCAATGCTCACGTGTACCTGGGGTGAGTGGCTTACACAGTCTTCGTCAGGTGACTGAAGTTAAGCTCGGTCGAGTGAGGTCGAACTCCGGATTGGGTACCTCGGAGGCCTGACCTCACAATTCCCCTCGTCGTCCTTCGGAAGGGCACTAAACTAGGGGTCCCATGCCTGGATGCAGCATGCACAGTGGGCCTAAATTAGCTTTCAGTAGCTAGACGTCCTGACAAGCCCACTCAAAAAAAATTGAATACAAAATATCTATAGCTTATGTTTTCAAGCTGTTCATATACATTGTCCCCGCTACATTCAATTTAGTTGATCAGTTTTTTTAAGTTTTCTTATTCGTTGCTGTCATACATAGTTCTTATGAAGGGACTGTAGCACGCCTGATAATGATGGTGATGGTGATGATGATGATGATGAAGATGATGATGATGATGATGATGATGATGATGATGGTGATGATGATGATGATGATGATGATGATGATGATGATGATGATGATGATGATGATGATGATGATGATGATGATGATGATGATGATGATGATGATGATGATGATGATGATGATGATGATGATGACGATGATGATGATGCTGATGATGATGATGCTGATGATGATGATGATGACGATGATGATGATGTGATAATGATGATGTTGATTATTATTATTATTATTATTATTATTATTATCATTATCATTATTATTATTATCATAATTCAATTTCAGTGAGCGTTGCAGTTGCATTGGACAAAAGATGTGGCTTTCCTTAATTATTCTTGCCGCCTTCTACCCGACAGCTGCAACCCAGATAACATCAGATGGTATTTATGATTTCTATACACAAAATAATGAAAATCTGCGAATGAAGACCCCGCTTACACTGCAATGGTACAAGTTTGGATCCGTAACTAAAGTGTAACGGGTCATGCTCCCGTTTAAATCCACCCGGGCCTGTCACTTGCGCAACATATACGGGCGTTACATATACGGGACATAATGAACGGCAGGTAGCACGCCCGTATATGTAATAGCCGTATGTGTAACGCCCTTACATGTAGCAAGCCCGTAGCTATATGTAGAAGCCTGCATATGTAACAAGCCGGTATATGTAACGTAATATTACGGAGCTGCCGTTTACTTTGAATGGCCCGTATATGTAACGCCGGTATGTGTAACACTCCCGTATATGTAACGCTCGTAAATGTAACGTAATGTGACAGACTCCTCTCCATCAGTAAATATACTGTAGGGACATTCACAAGTGGGTCCGAACCGAAGGATTTCGACGTTATCAAACAATACAAAGTTTGGAGGCCCTTAAGGCCTGATTCACACTAGTTCGTTTGGATCGTGCAAAAAGACCCAGAAGACAAAGACACAGAGTTTGAGTCCTTTGTCTTCGGGTCTTTCTGCACGACCTTATACCTGGTTCACACTAGGTCGTTTGGCACAAATTGTGCACAAATTTGCAGCAAACTGAATGCAAAATAAATGCAAACCCCATTATTTACCATAGGTTTGGCTTATATGTATCTCTGAACAAAGCTGTGACTCTTGATTAAAGAGTTATTGTCACCCAGGGTCCTTTGAGGGCACGCTACGATTGATCGGCCTACTGTAGTAATTGAGCATCTAATATAACTAAGCGGTGAGCGGTGAGATCAAACGAAAAACGCTAATCCATACGTCACTGAGATCTCCTTCTTCCCGTCCGGGTAGCCCCTGCATTTACGCGTCAAAAAATCCGCGAAAATACCTAAGTTCCACAAGTCTACTTCTTTTCGCCCAAAAACGCCAGGCAGCGAGGCCAGGAGCGAAAAAGCCTTCTTGCGGTTTCACTTAGATATCTGCAGAGCTAGCCCTGTGGACAAAATCGCTCGCCCTGTGGAAACCGCATCGTCCGCTACGAGTCTTAACAGTGAACTTTTTGCAAAAAACTTCGTTCTTCGAGTCCTTGAGAACATAGATTGTTTTGAACAAGAGAACGTTATTGTAGCAAGATCAACTATCAACAGGCTTGTGAAAACAGAACTGATTTCCGTCCATTGGTCGAAAAACTAGACTGACCCAAAGCATGCTTGCCAGCTCTTTCAGCGAAGGAAACTATCCTCATAACTGTTTACTTTCACCGTTTTTAAAGATTTAAGTTTACTTGAAATCTATAGATAACAACGAAGAATTTACCTGTATTATTACTCTGAGTGCTGCTGAAATCCCAGTTCGAAAATATAAACCAAACAGCTTTTACTGGGCCTTTACTATGTTGTTATAGTTAGAAATTACACGACGGAGTGAATTTAGCTTCTCCAGGTTTCGTGACTGAAAGTCGATACCCTAAATCATAATTTTGTATGTAACCATAGCTATTTGCCTTACTTTTGTTCAGTGTTGCTTATAAGTAATCTGAGTCATGTGGAACACACTAACAACCCGCGAAATTCAAACCACGTCTTTCAAAGCAAACTGTCCACTTTCCCATTAATAAATATTGTACAAGCTTCTTATATGAATCGAGTTTCTCATACAAGTTTCCCATTTGAGTCAAGTTTCTTATATTTATATGATTATGTGAGGGTACCAATTCTCGACAGAATTAGGGTGAGGTGTCTTAAAAGTAGTAGTTTTTATTTTGTGGGCTCTAACAACAACAAAGGATTGACCAGGAAATCGAAGAATCGTAAAAAAGAGAACGGTGGAATAACGGCCAGTAAATAACAAAATTAGCATAAAAAGTAACGCAGAAAACCAATTATTTCAAAGGAACCTGTTCGCTTTCCCATTAGATATTGTACAGATTTCCTTTGTTTCTTATGAGAGTACCATTTCTCAAAAGAATTAGTAGTATGCGGTGTCTTAAAAGTAGTAGTTTCTATTTTGTGGGTTGTAACAAAAGGATTGACCAGGAAATCGAAGAATCGTATAAAAGAGAACAGTGGAATACCGGAAAGTAAATAAGAAAAGTAACATTAAGAGTATCGCAGAAAACCACTTCTTTCAAAGGAACCTGTTCGTTTCCCATTAAATATTGTTAATTTCTCCATCCTCGTCCATCAGTGAATAAAAGGGGGGGGGGGTGAAGCAAAGAAAACGAGCTTGTGACAACATCAACAAAACCGTTATTATCAAAATAGGCAAGAGGTGATTACAATCTACAATCTAACTAATACATTTCTACAGTCATCTGAAAAGGAAAGATAGGTTAGTGTAAGTGGGGGTTAGGAAGTGCAACTGCGGCAGTCAGAGAGACCTTGCTCGATGCACCATGTTCGAAAGTTGGTACTTCCCTCGCTAGGGTAATCATAGACTATGGTCTGCTACTTCACAATGTAATCACAGACAGTCTACTACTTTCCCTATTGAGGTTTCCTCGCCTGGGTAATCATAGACTATGGTTTGCTACTTCACAATGTAATCACAAACAATCTACTACTTTCCCTATTGAGGTAGTCCCAACACCTCGTTCTCTGAGGGTAATCATAAGCCACAAGCAGGTACTTTCCTCGTCAGGTAATCCCCGCGACCTACTACTTCCCCTCTCGAGGTATATGTTTTATTGTTAAGGTCCATCGAACAGATCCATGAAATTTATATCTGGAGCCGTTGGAGAAGGTTCTATAAATCCTTCCAGCTTCGAAAAGTTTGGGGAACCGCCGCATTTGCACTTCGATGTGAAACAAGTAACGATGTTCTTTGCAGTAACATTTGAGTGATTGGACTTGTATGTGCTTGTTAAGGGCATATTAATCCTTCGTGAATCTGACACTGTATTTTGTTTGGTAAGGGAAGGGTGGGTGGGATTTTCTCTTCGGACAGACTTTCGTCCCAGTCTCAAATATAACTTTGAAGGTATAGAGGGCGTACGGCTATTTCATACATTTCTGAGGTTTAAATTTTGGTGTCCTGTGATTGGCTCATCGAGGTGACACTTACTTTAATCTAACTCTGGCGGGAAAGGGTGTACCCTTTGTTCTCGTGAGTTTGACCTAAGATAATTACCATCTGAGTTTGAATAAAACAACATTTTGATCTCTTGACATGGACTAATTAGTCCGCCATGACTAAGGTTAGGTGTTGATTTCCTAAGCAGCTAATTCCTATTGCAGAGCTGCTATTTGTTTAACTAACCCAAGAGTTAACTGGATAAAGAGTTCCCGCAACAGCAAGCAAAACTTTGCAATGGCCGTCCACTTAATCATTTCACTCCTCTGTTCAACTAATGTGTGAGACGCGATGACGAACGCTGTTGGATTAAAGCCTGCGGTGGTGAAATTAACCCCACGAAAGTTTCACTTTAGTGCTGCATTAATTTCTCCATCCTCGTCCATCAGTGAATAAAAGGGGGGGGGGGGGTGAAGCAAAGAAAACGAGCTTGTGACAACATCAACAAAACCGTTATTATCAAAATAGGCAAGAGGTGATTACAATCTACAATCTAACTAATACATTTCTACAGTCATCTGAAAAGGAAAGATAGGTTAGTGTAAGTGGGGGTTAGGAAGTGCAACTGCGGCAGTCAGAGAGACCTTGCTCGATGCACCATGTTCGAAAGTTGGTACTTCCCTCGCTAGGGTAATCATAGACTATGGTCTGCTACTTCACAATGTAATCACAGACAGTCTACTACTTTCCCTATTGAGGTTTCCTCGCCTGGGTAATCATAGACTATGGTTTGCTACTTCACAATGTAATCACAAACAATCTACTACTTTCCCTATTGAGGTAGTCCCAACACCTCGTTCTCTGAGGGTAATCATAAGCCACAAGCAGGTACTTTCCTCGTCAGGTAATCCCCGCGACCTACTACTTCCCCTCTCGAGGTATATGTTTTATTGTTAAGGTCCATCGAACAGGTCCATGAAATTTATATCTGGAGCCGTTGGAGAAGGTTCTCTAAATCCTTCCGCCACAGTTACACTTGTGTAACCCCCAACGGCGACGCATGGGGCTCCTTTCTCTTTGTTTTACTTGCCTTCCAAGGTTGGCTCATTGCCACACTATAAGTGGTCTTTTTTTCGTTCTTGAGTATATGTATTTTGTTTCACAAGAAACTAAGAACTGAAGCCAGTCTGATAGATTCTAAAACTCTCTAAATTTTTAGTGCACGTTCTTTTCAGTTTCTTCATATCTAAGGTGCTTCATATCTAATCCCAGCATGCCCACCTGAAAAGTCAAAACAAGCCTTTTCCCATGTTTTGACATCACTCAAGCACCTTCTGATTAATTAATACAGGAAAAAGTAATCTAGTAAAATACTATAGTAAAGTACAAGAATGATTTCGTAATATCCTCTCAACTCACATTCTCCCAGCACTGGAGTTTCTTAACTTTGGCGATTGGAAAATTACTGTCTTTTTTTTGGAATTTCCAAAGAATTTTCGGTGATAATTCTACATATAATGAACATCTGGGCCATATTTTGGATATTTATAATACGTTTCCTGAAATTCCTCTTCTTTGGCAAAGCTTTCTCCGCAACAGAACATATAATTCTGCAAATTGTCGGAAAATGATTCCCATTCCGTAACTCTTTGAAAAATGACCCCTTTCAATGACCGGTCCCCTTACCACAAAATACTAAAATACTTTCAAGTCTGTTCCCTTGATGATATTTTAGTTGTCGTTCCAAACCCTGATTGATACAAGTAGCTACTAGCCCTGACTTGGGCTAATTTGCTCTTTAGGCTCCCTGGTTTCTATGGGAGGGGGGGGGGTACCTCACTGTGACCACATTGGGCCTGTATCTGGACTGTCATGGAATGGCGTATTTTGAACGCCACATGATATTAAGAATTTCGAAAACTTTCGTGGATATTAGAAAAGTTTAGCCCGCCATGTGTATCAGTTTGGTCAAGTTTGAAAAATAAATGTTTTTTCTGCTACAACTTGCCAGGCACTGTTGTTGTAACAGTTGTTGTTGGTCTTGTTGCTACTACAAAATGTCGTTATGTCTCTCGACTTTCTTGTGATGCAAGCAACATGTACAGATGTTTTGGTTGCTTTATGCAGAAAATCGTGAATATTTGCCAAAAGCCCAAAACGTACAAAATTATATCGGAATCAAGATAAGAACAGACCGATACTAAATACGGAATTTGGCCTACCCATATGAGCGTTACTTCCAGTATGACTCAACGAGGTACCCCTCCCCTGCGTACTTTTTTATAATAGAGTACTAAATACACAGGTTGCATTATTAGCACTATGAGTTCGTGTTATTCCGCCAAACAGCCAGAATAGCATGTGAAACAGCTCTGCCATCCACTGCCCAATTGTATTCTGGTTGCTTTCATGCAATTCAGATCTCGTTTCAATGCGACTTTCCTACCCTTTTGGCTGCATTCGATGGGAAACCTATAAAGATAAAAGGCTTAGGTAGTAGTCAGTCTGTAGCGTTAACTTTTTATGTTTCGTGTCTATTTGAATTTGCAGAATTTGCTACAAGCGGGCAAAGTCTGATGTATGCTGAGTAAACTGAGGTACGCTGTTGCAGCAACGATGGTTATATGTTTGCAGGAGATCACCAACAACAACTGGCTATTAAATTCAAAACATTTCTTAAATCTATTCTTCAAAGGTTCGCTCCTTTACCCAATCAGTCATGGGCATGTTGCCTTTACGCAGGCTTAGATAAAACTGTTTCTTTTCTTTTTGAATTTTCAAACCAACGGGCAGTAAGTTAGATTTCAAGAAAAGTGGTCCTATCCAATTAGATTTAGATAAACTAATTGCTTGATAATTTAGGCGACATTTTAATTTTTCCGAACGATGTACGCGACTCCTGAAACCAAAGGATTTTTTTTTTTTTTTTTGGGGGGATCTTCAATATATCTTTCCGGAAAACAAAGTATTTTCCAAACAAAAGTGTACAGATTTTACGGAATTAATGCACCCTTCGAATTTGGCTACATGGCAATTAATATATGATAAGAATAAGATGAAACACTTAGCTTTCGATTCTCTTTGAATTCTGTGAATGAGCTAATGAATTGCCAAATCACACTCCACACACTGACAAGATCCAGTATACTCCACGTAATAAGTCAATCCATGGTCAATCATTTTGAAGTTATGGTGTAAGTCCAACTCTCGAAGAGCATCTTGCTGTCTCTTGCTTGCAATTTATTGGGTCCAACAGCTGGTAGTCCGTGTGTCGCTCAGTTATGCTAGTTCTTCTTCTTTTCTGTCTCAGATTGAATCTTATAGTCTTTGGAAGCATCTTGTCTTGAAGAGTCCCTCTGCCCTGCGAAATCCTAACTGCACTTTTTGAACAAAGGCCACTGTTGTGATCGAGCTTTTAGACGAATTTGCAACACACATTTATTCTTCATGTAGCAAGACTTTTCCCTGATAGTGAGCCAGTGGAGTCTCTCAAACATCCAAGCTGCGAAGGCAGAGCAAGTGAGAAGCTGCTGGCACGAATTCTTGCTTGATCGGCTAAGTTCCTTTTAAAACTTTCTTTTGAATTTTCTCTTCGGACAGACTTTCGTCCCAGTCTCAAATATAACTTTGAAGGTATAGAGGGCGTACGGCTATTTCATACATTTCTGAGGTTTAAATTTTGGTGTCCTGTGATTGGCTCATCGAGGTGACACTTACTTTAATCTAACTCTGGCGGGAAAGGGTGTACCCTTTGTTCTCGTGAGTTTGACCTAAGATAATTACCATCTGAGTTTGAATAAAACAACATTTTGATCTCTTGACATGGACTAATTAGTCCGCCATGACTAAGGTTAGGTGTTGATTTCCTAAGCAGCTAATTCCTATTGCAGAGCTGCTATTTGTTTAACTAACCCAAGAGTTAACTGGATAAAGAGTTCCCGCAACAGCAAGCAAAACTTTGCAATGGCCGTCCACTTAATCATTTCACTCCTCTGTTCAACTAATGTGTGAGACGCGATGACGAACGCTGTTGGATTAAAGCCTGCGGTGGTGAAATTAACCCCACGAAAGTTTCACTTTAGTGCTGCATACAAATTTTCTTTGTTTCTTATATGAATATGGGGGTACCATTTCTCAAAAGAATTAGTGTGAGGTGTCTTAATAAAAGTAGTAGTTTCTATAATGCGGGTTGTAACAGCAGTAAAGGATTGACAAGGAAATCGAAGAATCGTATAAAAGAGAACAGTGGAATACCGGACAGTAAATAAGTAAAGTAACATTAAGAGTATCGCAGGATACTACTTCTCACAAAGCCACCTGCTCACTTTCCCATGAAATATTGTACAAGTTTCATATCACTTCTTATATAAATATGAGGGTACCATTTCCCAATAATCATTGCTAGGTATCTACCGAGAAGGAGGGGGGGGGGGGTAACATCTGAAATCGAACCAAAAGTTCAATTTGAATGGACACAAAATTAAGTTCAACATAGCTAATTAGACTAGCCATAGTAGAAGCGGAAATAAAAGAACCTTCATTGGGAAGAAGCTTAAGAATGCAATGATTTTTTTGCATGGGTAAATACTGAAGTCACCAGTATGTACCATTCCGGAAAAAATTCTGGGCACGTCAGTCTGCAAGGCGCTTTTCAATTAAAAATCGTTTTGGTCACTATGACTTTTGGTCTCAATCACATCAGTTGGATGGATATTTCAATGCCTTCATTATAGGCTGCTCGGCACTGAGGAAGTGGCGCGCGAAGCGCGCCACTTGATCAGTGGTAGCCGCCGCAGGCGGCCAGGCGCCGAAGGCGCCGAGCCCTCCGCAGGAGCTAGGAATTGCAAACCCGCGCGCAGCGCGGGTTTGGATTCCTAGTTTCAACTAAAGTATATTTGTTTTCTCAGATCAGTTACAATTGCTCTTTAAACTTTTCAGGCATATCGCGAAGTCTGTCAAGCCTAGGAAGGAAGCTACTTAGACCAGGAAAGCATTGGGAAAAAACTCAAGAAATCGCAGGATTCACGTACACTGCTCCTGCTGTATCCATGCGCTCAGCCCTTATTGCTTGTGTTGTACATATGAGAAGAAATGAAATAGATGAAGCTTTGGACTCGTTGATAATGCTTTCAATAACTTTGGGCTTTGAAGTTACCAATGGTATGTGAAACTATTTAGTTTCTAGAAGAAATACATTTATATGGGGTGAGTCTATAAGAGCTTACAAGGCTGGCTGGCTGTGGAACACAAAGTATATGGCCGATTATTCAAAACTAATACGTTGATCAATCAGTCAAAGGCTAACTTAAACGAGAAAATTTTGTTACCTTAAAGCGCTCAACTTTAAGACCCCAAAAATCAGAAAATGCCTACAGGTGCCTACAGTAGAAATCTGCATAGAGAACTTATCTTTTAAACCCCCTAAATAAGAACCCTCCAGAGGCTGAAACTGGGAAAGGTTCTTATGTAATAGGTTTCATGTGTCCAGAATTCTTCAGAATTTTCAACAACTCAACGACTTTTAAACAAAAATTCTAGCCCAAAACTGTTCTCATGAAGTCAAAATAATTCTTCAAATGTCTTGTGCTGAAAGACAGCATTAATGTTTGCAAGGTGTGTACTGTATATAAGAACCTTTTTAAGAACCTTGCAGGCTGAAATTTAGAATAATAGCCATTGAATTAAGAACCTATTCAGGCTTCCCAAAAAACCTAGGTTCTTTTATGCTGGTTCCTACTGTATACGAGGCTTGAATAGGAAAGAGCCTACAGCTGCAATATTGATAAACATTTTTCGTTACGAATGTACGAATCCGCTATTGTGTGAACGATTGATTCCGGTATCAGATCAATGAAGAACCTCATCATCAACAGACAAAATCGGTTAATGTTTGTTTACACCCATTTCAAGTCATGTGATCAATTTCTTGATAAAGCATCATTTGATTTCTCTCGTATATCTCGTGCCGCGCAAAATTTTGCCATGATTGTAATAAGTAGCATATACCGAAACTTTCCAAGAGTGTGGTCACATGGCTTGAAATGGGCTAAACAAACCTTAGACGATTACGTCTATTGTACGAGCCTCCCAGTTATCTTGCGCATGGAGCAACTATAAAAGACATGAATCCACTGCAGTACACAGCAAAGCGTTTCCATGTCAACGGGTTCCCAATCCGAATAAAAGCAGCAACGGGTGAGTAAAAAGAAGTTTACGCGTTTGGAGGGTTGTGAAATAAAAAGTATGAGGCTGATATTCAAAACTAAAATGTTGATCTAACTGTCAAAGACTAACTTAGATCAGAAAATTTTGTTTGGTAACATCAAACATCTTTAAGACCCAACAATTAGAAAAATACCTGTACAGGGTTTGTATGGGAATCGAATATTCCACGTTCCATTCTGGTCCATGATTTATGTAATATTGATGTTCACATTGTAAGTTTCAGACAGAGAACTTTAATTTCAATAGCAAGTAAATCATAGACCAGAACGGAATGAGGAATCCTTGTTCCCAAACATGCCCCTTAGAAGCATTTTCTAATTTCTGTGTCTAAATGATGGGTGATTTTACGAAACTAAATTTTCTCATCTAAGACTGTGTTCACACGATGCCGGCAGATTTTGAAAACGATGAAAAAAGTGACGGTAGCAAAATTTGAGCTAGCGTTCACACGATGCCGGCACAATTTGAAAACGGTAGGAAATTTGACGATAAAAGCTCGTTGCAGGATTTGATGCCAAAGAATAGTACCTGCACCCTAAGAATAGACTTGTCTCGATCCAAAAGTGTCGAAAAATGTTCTGTTTTCATCTTTGTTGAGTGTTTAAACGATGCTGTTTCACATTTATGCCGGTTACGGTTCCGTTTTCAAAATCTACCGTTTTCAAAATCTGTCGGCAAAAATGTGCCTTTTTCGTGTGAACAGGAGGCCTATCCGTCGAATTTTTCATCGTTTTCAAAATGTGCCGGCATCGTGTGAACGCAGTCTAAGTTAGCCTTTGACCCATAGATTAACATTTTAGTTTTGAATATCTGTCACACACTTTTTATTCCATAGCCCGCCAAACGCGTAAACTTTTTTTTTCTCACCCGGTATTTATGCACACAGAAACATTTTCAAATCGAATTGTAAGATGAAAAAGCGGTAAACAAGCGTGAGTTACATTTCCTACGCGCAAAGGAGCCCGGATCTAAGTCCTGAGGGTTTGCAAGTAGATAAAGTGGACTTATCTGATATGAAATAATCAAAGAACCCTTGGGGGGACTCATGGAGCCAAGCCACAATTTAAAGATGACATTAATCTTCCGGTTAAAAATTGACAAACTGCAAAGAATGAAATTTCAATCGTAATAGAAACTCTCACCAGGCTTTCTTTTACTCGTGCCTTATTATTTGTGATATCTGTCTCAGTAAAATGGAGGAGAAAATTGTCTGTTTCAGAAATCAAACTACAAACTCAAAATGAAAGGTGTCCTATTTCCTAAAGGTCCAAACCCTGATATCGCAATTGAACTTAATCCTTTTATCGTCAAATGGCTCGTAAACCTAATTAGTCGATGGAAAGTCCAACTGCCCTCGTATATATTGGAAAGAATGTGTGTTTCTATTGCCTAGTGCGGAAAATGACGTCATCATTTCAAAAGAAGCAGGCGCCGAAGGAGAGGATCGTTCTTAGCTGCGGCATGGTCTATTAACCAGACCCTTGTCTGCTAGGACCTTACAGCCTGTGTTCCAGACCACTTGAAAAGTCTGGAACACAGGCTACAATCCTGGACAAAATATATTGGAACAACGAAAAAATTTACAATTCTAATGAACCACCCCCTTTTACCCCCGATTCAATGTTGCTAGACGTTTTTCAGCTTCAAGATGCCAACCAACATTGCTTTGGGGGTAAAAGGGGGAGGTGGAAATACGAAGATGAGAAGAACTGAGATAGTCAGCGATGATAGTACTTTGTTCCAAATATTTTGTCCAAGATTGTCTGTACGAGGAAATTTACAGGGTTGGTTATAAAAAGAGGAAAATGTGAAAAATGATTAAAATCTTTACGAGTAAGATAGGATCAGTGAAAAATGTGATGTCTAGAAACTTTTAAAAGGATTTTGGCTCGTGATCAAATGAACAAGGAACGATTCACTACTGACAATGGAACGATGGACCAGCCATGTCATCAGAGACATAGAAAAACATATCATAAACCTACACAATGATATGTACGATTTTCATGGTTATGCTTCACTGCTATTCATGTTTGACAGAGAAACAAATTCAGACCGTTCATACATCATTCAAAACAGCACGGGTAACCACAAGGGTAACCATGATTTAAGGCTATTTTTCATTGAATAAGCACGGGTAACCACGGGTAACCACGAGTAACCATAATATTTAAAAGGAATTGTTTATATCTTTTTAAAACATTATGGTTACTCGTGGTTACCCGTGGTTACCCCTGAGAATATACCAATAATTTTGGTTACCCTTATGGTTACCCTTGTCGTTATCCTTGATCCAAACATATTGTGGCACTATAACTGCTCTGTTTGGCATTCACTGATTTTTTGCTCGCAGGCAAGGTCTAAAGAATCAATTTTTTTGAGAGACAATCCTGGACAAAATATATTGGAACAACGAAAAAATTTACAATTCTAATGAACCACCCCCTTTTACCCCCGATTCAATGTTGCTAGACGTTTTTCAGCTTCAAGATGCCAACCAACATTGCTTTGGGGGTAAAAGGGGGAGGTGGAAATACGAAGATGAGAAGAACTGAGATAGTCAGCGATGATAGTACTTTGTTCCAAATATTTTGTCCAAGATTGTCTGTACGAGGAAATTTACAGGGTTGGTTATAAAAAGAGGAAAATGTGAAAAATGATTAAAATCTTTACGAGTAAGATAGGATCAGTGAAAAATGTGATGTCTAGAAACTTTTAAAAGGATTTTGGCTCGTGATCAAATGAACAAGGAACGATTCACTACTGACAATGGAACGATGGACCAGCCATGTCATCAGAGACATAGAAAAACATATCATAAACCTACACAATGATATGTACGATTTTCATGGTTATGCTTCACTGCTATTCATGTTTGACAGAGAAACAAATTCAGACCGTTCATACATCATTCAAAACAGCACGGGTAACCACAAGGGTAACCATGATTTAAGGCTATTTTTCATTGAATAAGCACGGGTAACCACGGGTAACCACGAGTAACCATAATATTTAAAAGGAATTGTTTATATCTTTTTAAAACATTATGGTTACTCGTGGTTACCCGTGGTTACCCCTGAGAATATACCAATAATTTTGGTTACCCTTATGGTTACCCTTGTCGTTATCCTTGATCCAAACATATTGTGGCACTATAACTGCTCTGTTTGGCATTCACTGATTTTTTGCTCGCAGGCAAGGTCTAAAGAATCAATTTTTTTGAGAGACAATCCTGGACAAAATATATTGGAACAACGAAAAAATTTACAATTCTAATGAACCACCCCCTTTTACCCCCGATTCAATGTTGCTAGACGTTTTTCAGCTTCAAGATGCCAACCAACATTGCTTTGGGGGTAAAAGGGGGAGGTGGAAATACGAAGATGAGAAGAACTGAGATAGTCAGCGATGATAGTACTTTGTTCCAAATATTTTGTCCAAGATTGTAGGACCTTAGAACTTATGACGATAGGAGCACGACGTATACTGACCAGATCTTCTAGGAATTTCTCTTTATCGCTACGGTAAAAGCTTTATTAAGCCCCTGGGAGGCTTATTTAATTTCAGACACTTCAGAGAGGGGGGTTTATTAGAGAGGGGAGCTTATTCACAAAATCATATGACAGTCTATGATTCAGCTGAAATTCTGAACTAAAAATGTTAGACTGGGATTTACCAATGGTCTGGTTTATATGGGTCCTGGTCCTATGATCCTAGGATCCTAGGTGTTAGCAGATCAGGGTCTGGTTGATAGACCATGCCCTTAGCTGCTTAAATGTCATCAGTCTGTATGTTGACTCCATCAATGCCCTATTTATGATCCCATTGCTCCCAAAATGACTCTTTGAGCCATGACAAACACACCGGACGACGGACATCATTCGCTACCAAACCATAGACTCCATGAGTCAAAAACGGGATCATTTCAAGGGGGTCACGGTCTTACCGCTTACTATCAACTAACATAACGATTGGTCGATTTCGTCTTTTTTTTAGGTTACATCATACCAATAGCAAAGAAATTTCTCAGAAGAAGCATATTGAAAAACAAGGCAGAGTTTAAAAAGACGCTAAGTGCATTACGGGAATACAAACAGATAGTGAATACGGACCTCCTCGATCCTGACACAGATGTTGTTGTCACTGCTCAGCTGAAGAGACGTTTAGGCATAGCCCAAAACAAAGTGTCAGCAGCATTTGGAAATGACATGTCTCGACTATCGCGAAATCTGAAGAATTCACAAATATATGCGGATCTGGTGACGAGTCTTAACGGAATCAAAAGTATTCTAAAAGTTAGATCTTGGGTTACCGTCATGGCGGGTCCTTTTTTTGATGCAGTTGTGACTGCCTTCTCTATCTACGATCTTTATCAGGTACGTAACAGCAAAGTTAAGCTTTATCTTTCAACAAAATACACTGCTTCTTTTTCTAGAGGCCGGGGGGGGGTACATAAAATGTTGAGAGCACGGGTATGTGCCGCCTGTAGATCCCTCTCACGATTACGTCACGCAATGTTGCGTGCGCACACCGACAGGCAAGAACACATGTTTTGATCGCGTGTTCCGTAGCAGTTCTCGCTGTTTCTCGTTGCTCTTGGTTTCTGAAAATGGGAACTGAATATTATTCTTCATTGACAAATGAAGATAAAGTACGCTATGATGGAAAGCTGATGCTTGCCAACGGAATAAAACCCCGGGGGCGTAACTTGGACCAAGGAATGACGGGGGCGTGCCGCCCAAATTGTAGCGTCATACCCACCCTTATTAATTAACATGTATTTTGCATACCCACTTTTAAGGATTTTGAGAAAAAAAATACCCAGTTTTATGGTTTCCTAACTCAACTGTATGTAACATGCAAGAGATTGAATAATAACGTAAGTAGACTTCTACTAATATTTTTTACTCTTTTTCTTGATGAGAAATTTGGATCTGGAAACAGTACTAAACGTTTCATAATTCAAAATGATTCAACAACTTTTGCATCTTAGTTCTGAAAGTTTCTTGATTTTTCCTTACTATTCAAACGTATGACTTGTCACTTTGGTCTCAGCATTGCTGCAGATATTTTCCTCGTGGTTTAAAACATCATGTAGGAATAAACAGAAGCGTCGTGGCTGGGGGGGCAGGGGGGGCAATCGCCCCCCCCTAGCGTCGGAACTTAGACTGACGACGTGATTCCTTGTATTCGTTCAACATTTATAATCTGATGTTTTAATTTCACTCATACAAAGGACTCACGACCAAACGAATTCTAAACAGGGACTAAAATCTTACGAAAAATCAGAAGAAACTTAGAACATCTTCCATCCTTCGAACGTCGAAAGAAAAGTCGAACGTCCCTTCGAAGGTCATTTCGAGCGTCGCTTCGCTTCGAGAAGTCGAACTTTGAACTAATGAGCCAATCAAACGCTAACAATAGGCACGTGGGTTGACCATATTAAGAAAGTAGCGATCTGATTGGTCGCGCCGTGAACGCGGCGGACTTGGCCTAATTAGTCCCTATTCTGAAGCGTAAGGACATAAGTCCCTCAACTGAAGCGATAACAACAACAACAACGAGCGTAAGTTAGAGGGGCTTATGTAATGTAGTCTAGTCGGAACTGTGGAAATTTTCGGAAATTCAGAAATTTTTCGGAAATTCTTTATCTCTTTGGCTTTTGGCACAAAGCACAAACTAGGTGTTTGTCGTTCCACTCTTTCAAACTTCATTCATACATCGTAGAAACGAATCATTCCATCTAGGATACTGACTGGACGGTATTACTTGTTTGGACGATTCATTGATATTTTCGTCTGCGGAAGTTTTGTACGTTGGTGGAGTATGACTTTTTTCCTAGCAAGGAGGAGATTGCGTACTGTTGTAGAATTTCGTGATGACATTTTGTAACGCTCCATTTGATTCGAATAATTGTAATGTGATCTAAATAAAAAATTTTCCTCGCACTCTTGTTCATTGAATAAGTATCACAAACAAATTATCATTGTCGCCAATGGCAAGCATGATGTTGGGAGATGCATTCTAAGGCAAAGTAAATAAAGTATTTTCAAAAATTTTTCTCGCACTCTCATTTACCGAATAACAGTCACAAAATTATCAAAATTTTCTTGTACGTCACTCATGGCAAGCATGATGTTCGGAGATGTCTTCTGCGTCAAATGGCAAGCATGATATTGGGACATGCACTGAAAGCCAAAGCAAAGGATGTTTCTTCAAAGATTTTCCTCGCACTCTGAATTACCGAATAACTGTCACAAAATTATCAAAATTTCCTCATCCCGATTGGCAAGTATTATGTTGGGAGATGCATTTTAAGCCAAAGTAAAGGGCGTGGCCCCAAAAATTTTCTGGGGGCTTCGCCCCCAAACCCCCACAGCTCGCTATCTCCACTTAATTTACCCTGGCCACGACGCCACGCCGCTGTTGCAGTTATGACTGAATTATCCGTAAATGATTTCTCGGTCAGCAAATAATTTGTTGAAACTCTTTTATGACATGATGAATGCACAACAGATGACGTCAAACGGAACGTTTCCTCCCAAGAAACTGCGCATGCGCATGATGACGTCATTAGTTTTGACGTCATTGTTCGTCGGAAAATCAGCAAGTTATGCCCTCCCTGTCAATAGGTACCCACGACGCCCCTGGGAATAAACAGTGTTCTTTTATGTTCAAGACAAAAACTGTCGGTTGGTATTACTCAAGAATCAAGGCTCAACGACACAGATGCCATGATATCCGTTGCATTTAACTTCTAAAGGTCCAACTCTCAGACATGGTACTAGAGTTTTTTAACATTGCGGGCATTTTGCTATTAGTTTCTTGTAAACTAGTTTCTTGCAAGAAAAAGCGTGTAATTTACAGTGCAGGGCCGTGGAGAGCCATCTGGGGTCCTGGAGTGATATATGGGAACGGGCCCCAATGGGGGGTTTGGGCGCGCAGCCCCCAAGAAAAATTTTGGCGACTACGCCCTCTAGACTCCCGGAAAGTGAGGAAAATGCCCCTTTTAAAACTGCTTATCTTAAAAAATGCTGTGTCAAAGTTATGCAAAAATTTTATTTATGAATCAAGGACATTGTTTCTATGTTATGTACTTCAATTCTGGTTCACACCAGGTCGTTGCAGTCGCTTGAGTAGTCACCGGAGTCTATGGGAACGAACGTCTCAAAAGGGCAAAAAGATTGAATAAGAACTTTAACTCAACGACACTACGACCCTATGCCCCCGGGTCAAAACGAAACATGGGTTTCTAGCAAAACCAGTTGTGGAAGATGCGCTAGAGGCGCACTCATCTAGGGGTGTCCGGGGGCATGCTCCGGGGGAAAATTTTTAAAATCAAGATTGCTAGAATCGCTCTGGTAGCTATTTGCACCTCTAAATATGATTATCATGTCATCGAACTAGCCAGTCATAATGCACAAGGATCACGATATAACAACAAGTTGCCTCTTCTTGATTTTAATAGATTATAGCAATTTGAGAAGTTATTGGGGCCGGGCCCTTTTTTCATTTCATTCATTTCATTTTAAATTATTTATCCACGGTTACCCCGTCAATCTAAGAAGACTGCTTTTCAGGGGGCCGTGCTTAAAACCTAAAAAAAGAAATTTCTATCGTTTGAAAACCCTATCCTAATTACAATAATACAGAAATAAAAAAGAAATGAATAAAAAGAAACAGCAAAACAAATCATTTTTTTACAGCGTCTTTAAATGCTTTGAAAGGGGATGCCTGCTTGACTTCCAAATCTAAGTGGTTCCAGACACCAGCACTATGATATGAGAAAGCTCGTTGACTATTGCACGTTTTCATTTGAGGGACTTGGAGATCAGTTGCCGTGTTTCTCAAATTTTTCCTACTGCATGCCGAGTTTTTCGTAAAAATTTCTGACAGATAGTCTGGAGCAAGGTCATTTATTGATTTATAAACCATGCAAGCTGTCTCGACTTTTATCATATCCGCTACCGTAGGCCAATTTTGATCATGAACCTGGCAGAGATTTGAATTCTAGCTATATTTGAAAACCTGTGTCATCATTCTTGGGCCCTATGGCTATACGTCCCAGGTTTTTGACCCCCCTGACCCCCTCTCCTTGGCCCTGGCTAGATAACTGCAGGCACTTAACATCGAACTCCATTCTTCTTCAGAGGAATGGTTGATGAACATCTTAATCGGGATCTGAATCTCTCCTTTCTCTTCGGCTGTTTTCTTCCCGCGCTTCTGACATGCCTCTCGGCGTATGGGCCCTCTGGTTCAAGGTTCATAAGGAGAGAGGTTTTGGTGCATTCTAAAGATCATCAACCGTTCATTCAAGGATTTCTTGCGCGCGCTTTCCTGTGACCAACAACAACAGCAATGTGTGAAATCATCATTGAAATGGAAATCATCTGTTAACCTGTTAAACCGGTTGCAGCCTGTTAACCAGCTGTCGACAGGGAGGCGCTTGAAATGGAAGAAAAAGTTCGCAGAAAAGATTCGACGGGAATATCTGCAAAGTATTTTCGCACACGAAAAAACGTAACTGAACTACCTGTCTTTTTTGCGGAAAGATTTCGTCGAAACCCATTTTTAAGGTTTCAGAACAGTAAAGCCTACCCATTTCTATTGGAATCACGGCATTTTAAGACCCATATTTAGGGATTTTGAAGCTCTCGAACCCATCCTTATGGGCGGCACGACCCCGTTCACCTACATATAGGAGTTACCCCCCCCGGGAATAAAACTTGAAGATCCATATTCAGTGACGGAAGGATGGAGCAACGACATCACGAAGCTGCCCAATGTTGCCTGGTCTGATGTGACTAACTTTTGTTTTTGGGCCCAACGGTCTCCAAACAAGGGTTCGTTTTTCGGCAGATTCTCCATAAACATGGGTGGGATATCCAGAAAATGGTGGAAAATGGCCAAAAATTGGGTCGTTTTCCGCCAAAAAACATCATAAAAGTGGGTATGACAGCAAGTTTCGGTAATTAGAAGAGGGTCCTACCTTTCTGAAAACCGGGCGGCAGAACCCACAAGTCATGTACCCCCCCCCCCTTGGGTCTAGAGGCTTATTTCCAGAAGTTACCAAGCGGACAGAATTTTACACATTGAAAGCTTTGCCACGCGCAACATTCTGTACAAATTCAAAGTGACATTTTCTCTCGTATTGTGATCGCGATAGATTTCGATTCCGCCCGAAAAATTCCAGTGAGTGGGGTTGAATATTCAGGGTGAGCAGAGCTTCACAAAATCAGATATAGTTTAACCCTAAATTTCTGTCCAATTACAAAGGGAGAATGTCTCCTAAATCAAAAGAATTTCCGCTCGTTCAGAAAATTTAACTGTCTGGAAACTACTGACTATGGTAGAAACTAGCCATGAGGGTGGTCATGATTTTGAAAACAAAGTATTCAAGTTTCAAAGCGATTTACCATACTAAAGAATAGATTCCATACTTTCTTTCAGCTCAGCCCAACCATGATAATTTGTTTTCTTTGTTTTTCAAAGAAGGGTTGATGGCACCTAGAGGTGTCAACGCTATTCTTTAAGCCGGATCTCCACTAGGCGGAAAAATGTCCAGGCGGAAAGAATTCTTGGCAATCTGATTGGCCGATCGAATTGTCGCCGCGGAAAAATGTCGAGCCGCGAATAGTAGGAATACCTTCTACTTTTCGCGGCTCGACATTTTTCCGCCAAGTAGTGGAGATCCGGCCTTAGAAAGGCAAATTGTTTTAGAGAGGCAAATTGTTCGACAGCTGAATTTTTTGTCCTGCAAACTTCACTTTTTAGTTGGCATTGTTAGCTATGGCCATTTGACTTAAAGGCTCTTATCCAACCAGCATGCTTTGCTGGCGTCATCTCTTGGTTGGCCTTTGTTGTCGCCATTTTCATGGCCCAATGAATGGCTACGACAAAACGAGCCAAAAGGCGATACGTGAAAGGCATTCTGGTTGAATAAGAGCCTTTAAAGCCGGATTCGTCGTTTCCACCCCGTCATGTCCATCGTGAGTTTCGTTATGCAAGTTAGTAAGTTTGAGTTTAGCCTTAGGACCTGTTTATATGAGGCGGGCCAGCCAGCCTGAACGGGCTGGCTCGACTTGGTGAGGTGATTTTGATTCATAGCGGGCAGCGGCGTGGCCAGGGTAAATAAAGTGGGGGGCAAAGGAGTGAGGGGGTGTGGGGGCGAAGCCCCCAGGAAAATTTTTGGAGCCACGCCCTTTACTTTGGCGTAGAACGCATCTCCTAATATCATGCTCACCATTAGCGATAAGGAAATTTTCATAATTTTGTGGCAGTTATCCCATAAATTAGAGCGCGAGGAAAATTTTTTGAAGAAAAATCCTTTGATTTGGCGCAGAATGCATCCTCTGATTCCATATTTACCAGAGCTAAAATGGAAGGTTTGACAATTTGGTATAAAGTATCTTATATATCAGCTAACCCAACTATTTTTCTTTCCTTTTCTAATGCAGACAATTATAATAAATGCATTTAACGAGAAGAAGATTTACAATGCCATCTATCTCGTACATTTCCTGATAACCAATATTTTACACAAACTAGATATTAGAATACCTTTGGGTGACTCAAAAAGTTCCCACTCTTGAAAATTCGCAGCACCAAATTGAATCAACTTCTGCTCGATAGTCGAGAGATTGAAGTATTTTATGAACACTGAAAGTATAGATAAATTTGACTTAACAAAATTTCATGGCTTCGATTGCCCGATAGAGGCTGAAAAAACTTGATTCAATGAACGTCAAACTCCTCGAACAGAAGAAAGTACGATTTTCACAGATGAGAGATGTCGTATGCATGTTTGTTGCCATGGGACTGACAATCTGCAGTATTTGTTTTACAAACTATTTCTTTTATAACAAGTCTTGGAGACGCCTTTGCGCATTGCTCTATGTGAGGAGATTGCTTATGATTTGATCAAGTGTTATGGGCCCATTTTCAGGCATTTCGCAACCAAGAAATTTCGTTCAGTCGAGCTTACCTTTATTTTTAGTGCTCTTGAAAAAGCGAGAAAATCACAAAAATACTTCGTTCTTTCGGTTTTCGACAAGAACATGAATCAATCAGATCCTTACGTACTCTTTGGGCTATGACTTTTAAAAAGCGTGAACTTTCTCTGATTCACCCTTTATGATCATGTATCATCTAGATGAGTCAGAAAAGGCTTGCAAAGTTATAATTCAAATGCTTGAAAGTAGGCTGGCCACTGTTTGAAAAACTTGGTGACCTAAAATGATGTTTGGTAAAACCAAGATAAAACCAAATTCAGAACATAGTATGTAAGCTTGTAAATTCCCCTGATAATTGAGAGCAGAATATTTCTC
Source organism: Aurelia sp. 3 sensu Dawson et al. (2005) (assembly GCA_964020215.1). Lineage (NCBI taxonomy): Eukaryota > Metazoa > Cnidaria > Scyphozoa > Semaeostomeae > Ulmaridae > Aurelia > Aurelia sp. 3 sensu Dawson et al. (2005). The sequence goes on from OZ026583.1 coordinate 13,790,577, forward strand.
AACCCACTAAGTAGCAATAAAAATTTATTTTCACAAGCGAAGTTTTCTAGGTTTTATGGCAAACTGATTGACAAGTTCAACCAACTTGATATCCTGAGAAAGGTCTCTTTCGCTGCTGATGAGCAGTAAACTCTCAAGACGGTCTTCATCCATTTTAGCACGCATGTAATTGTTTATTATTTTCACCTTGCTGTGGCATCGTTCGCAGCTGGCAATGGTCACGGGTATGGTTGCAGCAATTTGGATGACGTGAAATAGGTTTGGATACAGGGAAGCAAGATCTCCTTGTGAAAACTTTTTAAGGATAAGGGGCAGGTATGGATTTTTTAATTTCTTTGCTTTTCTCTCTTCTATCTCTTGCAGCAAGCTTTCGAAAAATCCTGAATCCCGGAACATGGAGTACTCAAGACCGACTGCTTCCTGAGGGACATCATATCTATGGGCAAATTTCTTTATGTTGGCAACGTTAGCTTCATTCCATTTGGAAGGACAAAGTGCGGAAAGTTGAACCATAACTTCGCAGGCGTCAGAAGAAAATCTTTTCTGTAACTCGCTTAATAAAAGATCCAAAAGAGCGTAGTAGAAACTTCGGCGGAAAGTATCTTCTGGTGATTCCGCTTGAATATTCTCAGTTTCAGCACCAATTCTACGACCGAAGGAGGCATCTAGCACGGTTTGACCATCAGCTAAACGACTAGGTAATGTGCGACGTCTTTTATCCGGTGGACAGAAATCATCAAAGATTCCAAACTCGGCTGCCCTTTCTTTTGCCATCTGCACAAAATCAGAAAGCTTCTCTTCAGTTCGGAGTGAAGAAATTTGTCGGACAAGGGTGGTGACTGAGTCTACTGCAGTGACCATATCCATCTCTTCTCTTTGCAGATACTCCGATGCGTATCTTGAACGATCAAAACATTCTTTCAGAATCAGCACCTTCAGTAGGAACTCCAAGCTACCAATTCTGATCAACAGGCCCTCACAAGCTGCGTCGCTTGACTTCAGCTCTTCGAGTGTGGCAATCAAGGCTGGTAGGGTGTTAACTGTGGCGGCAAGATTGTCTGCCCTTGCAGTCCAACGGGTGTCCGAAAACGCACGAAGAGCAGTTCTACCTTCTTTGACTGAAAACTTTTTGAGGTTTTCCTCATAAACAGCCATTCGTTGTGGAGAGCCTTCCATTACCGTGAAGATCGACCCAATTGTTTCAAAGACATCTTTGACCATTGGAAGTGTCTCAGCACACTTTCCTAGAACCAAGTTGAGACGATGTGCAAAGCAATGGAAGTAGAGTGACATGGTTGCACCAGCCTCTGTAAGCTTCTGCTGCATTCCATTGTCTTTTCCAGACATGTTGCTAGCACCATCAAAGCCTTTTCCAATCATGTCCTTCAAAGGAATTTGATGCTTGCCAAGCTCTTCAACGAGGACATCTGACAACGACTTTCCTTTCAAGCTTTGGACATGTTTAAGCCCAACAGCACGTTCGTAAATGGTATGCTCGTGAACATATCTGAGCACAATCGACATGTAGGAATGCTTGTGACTTGTAACTTCGTCACATTCCACAGAATAGAATCTGCTCTTCTTTACTTCCTCCTTAATAGTCTCAAGCACATTATCGGAAATGATGCCGATCGTCTCGTTCTGAATGTCATTACTGAGCCAAGAGACGTTTTCAGGATGGCTGTTGAGCCACTTTTGGAGCGGTGTATGATATTTGGCGAGAAACTTTATCTCTTCAAGAAACTTCCCCTGATTTAAAGACGTTGACTTCTCGTCGTGTCCACGAAAAGCCTCATTTTGCAAAGCAATGTGTCGCACTACATCAAAAATAACAGCCGCAATTTCTCTGTTCTCTTTTTTCTCTTGCTCCTTTCTCGATGCATTCAGAGCTTCTGCCTCCGAAAGCTGAACATTTATTGGTGTTTGTGTTCTTCTACTTATTGCCTTCTCTCTGCTCAGCTGATGCATTCTTGATTTGATATGCTTCTCCATACTACGATCTTTTCCCAAGGCCTTCTTCCAGTTTCGCAAACCCTCCTTGATGAAAGGCGTTTCAGCACAGCCAACTGAAAATTAATGATTGGATAAATTGTAACATTTATCGAAAATACTTTAACTATACGATAAAGTGGTTACTGTCTGGTCGTCGTTTCTGCGTTTCTGCATCATATCTCAGTGCCATCCAATCGTCAAAAACCTATCAAAAATTGCTTCACGGTGGTTATAAATCCACCCAAAGGAACAAAATATTGAATAAAGTCACTTGTTCTAAACTGGAAGAGCCAGGCGAGAAAGGGTAAATCAAGTATACCATACTAATACTTACCAAGAGTCCCAAAAGTCCTGCAGTAGAAGCAATACATTGCATCTTTTTCTATAGAATACTCCAACCAGTCATATCTACTGTACCATGTCTTCTGAAATCTATAGTCCCTACCTCCAAACTTCGTTGCAGGGAAGTTGATAACGGGTTGTATGGGTCCAAGCGCGAGTACTTGGTCGATGTTCACAACAGTCTCTGTCGCAGGATAACGAAGTGTACTTGAAGCCATTGCAAGATGTTGAAAAAACCGTGTCTGGGCCCCTTTATATCTATTTTTTTCTTCACTAAAAATGGAAGCAGTAGTGTAATATGTCAAGTGATACTTAACAAACTCAATGGAGCAGACGTTTCTTAGATATTGCAGATTCCACCCACACAAAGAGGTAAAGTCTTCACGTGAAACGTCATCAATGAAGCACTTCATTTTGTGGATTAAGATTTGAATACCCTCTGTTGTCCAATGTTTTTGTGATGATGGCAATCCAATACTGATGTATGACCTCATAGATCACATTCGAATCAAAGGAGAGTTATAATTTGCCATCACGTAATTCAATTACGTAATCTCATCCGGCCATTTCTCGGAATGATTTTTACCAAACCTATACCCCGCCATTTTCTCTTCGATTTTGGAAGAATCTCGAGGACCATCTTTTGGCAAAAGTGGGGGGGCAATTGCCCCCCATACCCCCCGTGGCCACGCCACTGATGGCGGGGAGAAAGCAAACCATCCTGGTCAGCCGTGCTGGCCTCGTAGCAATGCATACTGAGATGTATTTTGGTAGCCTGCGTGCAGACTTTGGCTACTGGGGAGGAGAGAAAAGAAAGAAACTTTCTTTCCATAGCCCGACTTTCTTTCCTCTCCTCCCCAGTAACCAAAGTCTGCACGCAGGCTATATTTTGGGAGTTTGAAAGAAAATCGCTCGACAATGACTTTGACATGTCAACAATGAACACACACCTTCGCAAATTAATTACTAGACTGATGACGATGAGTTCCTTGTATCCCTGCGGTAAATCGTATTACGGTGGCCCACAACTGCTAAGGCAAAATCAATTGTTCACGGCAAAATTTCAGTTTCCACAGCCAGCCAGCAAATCAATTTTCACGGCATAATACAATTCTTCAGGAAGCAAAATCACTTTTTCATGGCACAAACACTTTTTCAAGGCACAAACACTTTCTCACGGAACAAACACTTTCTCACGGCACAAACATTTTCTCACGGCACAAACATTTTCTCACGGCACAAACACTTTCTCACGGCACAAACACTTTCTCACGGCACAAACACTTTTTCACGGCACAAACACTTTCTCACGGCACAAACACTTCTCACGGCACAAACACTTTCTCACGGCACAAACACTTTCTCACGGCACAAACACTTCTCACGGCACATACACTTTCTCACGGCACAAACATTTTCTCACGGCACAAACACTTTCTCGCGGCACAAATAATTCTCACGGCACAAACACTTTCTCACGACACAAACACTTTCTCGCGGTACAAACACTTTCTCACGGCACAAACACTTTCTCGCGGCACAAACACTTCTCACGGCACAAACACTTCTCACGGCACAAACACTTTCTCACGACACAAACACTTTCTCGCGGCACAAACACTTCTCACGGCACAAACACTTCTCACGGCACAAACACTTTTTCACGGCACAAACACTTTCTCACGGCACAAACACTTTCTCACGGCACAAACACTTTTTCACGGCACAAACACTTTCTCACGGCACAAACACTTCTCACGGCACAAACACTTTCTCACGGCACAAACACTTTCTCACGGCACAAACACTTCTCACGGCACATACACTTTCTCACGGCACAAACATTTTCTCACGGCACAAACACTTTCTCGCGGCACAAATAATTCTCACGGCACAAACACTTTCTCACGACACAAACACTTTCTCGCGGCACAAACACTTCTCACGGCACAAACACTTCTCACGGCACAAACACTTTCTCACGGCACAAACACTTTTTCACAGCACAAACACTTTTTCACGGCACAAACACTTTCTCACGGCACAAACACTTTTTCACGGCAAAATCACTCTTGCTTATCCTCTCATGGCTCAGCCCTCTTGGATGTGTTGCTCTCATGAGGGCCCGCACTAACATAACATCCTCAAATCATGTTCTCAAACATCAGCATAAAGCATAGCTATCTCCTCGGACCCTTGGTAAAATAATATCTTGTCAACTCAATCTCGTGTTGCCCTTCAACATCTATCCTCGTAGGCCCATTCCCATTGTTTCAAGATTAGTGCATTTGAGCTTCACTTGAGATTTTGCCATGAAAAAGTGTTTGTGCCATGAAAAAGTGTTTGTGCCGTGAGTGTTTGTGCCGTGAGAAAGTGTTTGTGCCGTGAGAAAGTGTTTGCTCCATGAAAAGGTGTTTGTACCATGGAAGAGTGAATGACTTTGTTTCATGAAAATTGTAGTTTCTGCCGTGAAAATTGATTTAGTGGCAGCTATGGAAATTGAAATTTTGCCGTGAATGATTGATTTTGCAGTGGCAGTTGTGGGCCACCGTAGTAAATGGAATTATGATGGAATCACGGTTTCGAATCTCAGTCCAGTGGGAGTATTTTCAGTTCTTCAATCGAATCGAAAATTCGATCACATTTACACCGTAACAAGAGTCATTCACAAATCTCGCAATCTGATTGGTACAGGAGGAATTGCGAAGTTTGGGCATAAGTAGGGCCAGGTTTTTCAGAGTAATACTACGAGTCTCTATTGACCGAAGTACCATCATCAAGTCAAAGAGCACAGGGGATCCGGTCAAACGGGCCAGCCGGCCCCCAGCCGGCCTGAGGCTGTTTATATGATTCCGCCTAACCGGGATCCCGCCTACCCAAATCAAAGATCTCGGCTGACTGGGCTGGCCTAGGCCCATGTCTCTGTTCATTAAGATCTCGCCTAGGCGAGCCAGCGCAGTCAGGCGGGCCAGCCCGCCTCATCCTATAAACGGTCCTTAGTTATGTCACTTAGGTAGTGGGCACTTATTCGAGGGGGGCGCTCATCGGATGGGGAATTCGAGAATTTACGTTAGGTACAAAGGGAATAGCGATTGCAGACAAAGAGAACACAATGGTCGTTCAACTTATAAACAAGAACAAACCCCGGGGGGGGTACTTCACTATAAATTCATACGGGGGTGTGCGCCGCAAGGATTTCTGTTACGACCCAATCCCAGAAATTTGGTCCGATATTGATACCCAATCCCAGAATATATGTCAGATATTGATACCCAATCGAAGACGTAACAAAAGCAATTCGACGTCAAAAGGATAAGGGATAGAGGGCTGGGAACGATTATTTTGGTTCCAAGTGGCCATTGGAACGAGGTTCTGATCTGAGGACGTTTTTCAACACAAAAATACTTGAAATCAGTTCACTTGAAACTGACAACGTGTTGCTTGAAAATTTATCCAGTTGTACTTTCATTCAACACCCATTACAGAATTTTGAGTAATCCCCAATCCCAGAAAATTCCGAGTGAAAGTATACCCCAATCACAGAAATTTTCCAGTAAAAGGATACCCCAATCCCAGAATTTTCAGGCCAAAAACTACCCAAAACTGGCGCACATCCCCGTCTTACCCAAATTGAAGTACCCCCCCCCGGGGAACAAACAAGCCGCAAAACTTGCTCTGAAACTGGGATAGCTAGCTCATTCCTTGTGCTTTCCAGAAAATGGTTTTCAAGGGCAAACATGAGCATAAATCCAAAGAAGAAGAATATGCCTAAACTTCTGCCTCGGACATTTCATTGGCTCCGTTCAAAAGTTGAGCAGTAAGTTTTTGATTACCCCAAAAATAGGAGAATTGAATCGACTATCGATCCGCTTCTGAACCAAGCGAGTCTGATGCCCGAGGTAGAAGTTTTATTTGTGTCCTTCTTCTTTGGAGTTATGCACATGTTTGTACTTGAAAACTAGAAGAGTCTCGCCCCTTTTGGAACACTCTGTTGAACTGAGTAGATTTTTGTAATTGTAGTTACAATTGCAAGATAATGCTTACCGTTATTTTAATCCTTTGCTATTCATATCACTTTTCTAAAAGCAACGTGTCTGATTGTCGCTCCATCTTTCCATGATATTAATTTTAGTGCCGTGAGGTCTGAGCGGCCTAAATGTCCAGCATTCGCCCATTTGGAACGCGGGCAAAATTGTTGTGAGCGCCTTGCGTGAAGCATGAAAAGCCAATACTAATTTAATTGATGCGCAACATGAAAAGGCTATTATTTCTTCGTGATCTTACCCCTCCCCCTTACCACCCTCAAGTGCTTGGAAACATGTTTTTAATATTCCAACATCTCCCGTTGCCTCCACCCAGTTTCCTACATGGAAATGACGTTTGAGCATGTGACACAGCAGGAATGGTGCCAGGAATGGTGCCCGTTGAGACGGAGAGGCTCAAATAGAATCACAATAGAATCACAATAGGAAGTCACCTGGAAGGCTCGAGCGGTCACAGGTGCACCATAAGGGCGGCTCAGGCCAGTCAGAGTGGCTGTGTAATTAACACATCCGGTGCCTGAACTGTTCAAGCAATTGTTCAGGATCCCGCTGAGTTTTCATTTCGAAGGCTGATGTCAACAACCAGGCCATGCAGGTTTACTTATTGCCGAAAAATTTTAATGAAAGGAGTAAATAGAAAACAGACTTGTAGAAAGGCAGCTTGAAAAAATGAAGACACTTACGCATTCATTTCAGGTCGGTACTTTATCTTCAATTTGCGAAGCAACAAAAAGAAATATAACAACAGCGAAGAAGATGGCGTCACCAAACCGTTTTCGCGCGCTTTTTGCGAGAAACTAGGCCAAGGCCCCGACCATAGCGAAGTTTTGCTGTGCAGTCAAAAATGTGTCAATATTCGAGAGTGTTCCAAAAGGGCGATACTCCTCTATTTTTTTGTAATGAACACGAGCCAGCAAGCTACATAGCAACTTCTGCGACTTGTATTGCTTTTGTTCATGACTTGACCAACCAGTCATAGAATTCCATTCGTCTGCGATCGCTTTTGCATTTTGGTGTCAACAATAAGAAGTGGATCCTATTGCAAAATTATTTGCCATTGTTCTTTGCAGGCTGTTAAAAATAACGATCCCTTAGGGATTGCTTCGAGTTCCCTGGGGATGGCTGCCGGTGTTGTTGGCATTGCTGGATTTGCAGCTGGCGCATTAGCAACCGCTGGAACAACTGTAGCGGCCGTTGCAGGTAATGCAAATTCAGAAAACTTCCAAATCTTCGACAAAAATTTCGATTGAAAACTTCCATGACTTATTTCTTTGAACTGAACTGAATGACTTGAAAGAAATGTCAGCTGCTGAAAACTGTTACTCTTTGATAAGATTTTAGACTACGTTCATACGATGCCGGCACATTTTCAAAAACCATGGAAAATGTGACGGTAAAAACGTCGCTCAAGACTTTGATGCCAAAGAAATGTCTCTACACCCTAAGAATCGACCAATTTCGATCCATAAGGGTCGAGAAAATGTTCTGTTTTCATCATTTTCGAGTGTTCACACGATGCCGTTTCCAAAATGTACCCCTTTAGACTTCCGCTTTCAAAATCTACCGTTTTCAAATCTGCCGGCAAAAAATGTGCCGTTTTCGTGTAAACGGGAGGCCTATCCGTCACATGTTTCACCGTTTCAAAATGTGCCGACATCGTGTGAACGCAGTCTCGGGAAAAATTCCGAACATTATTCTGGGTACCAAAAAGCCATCATTCATGAATTTCCACGATATGGTAGCAAGGAAAGTCTTTAACCCTTCTGGTACGAATCTGAAATTTGATGACGCCGTTACATCCTCAAAATGTGTTAAAATATGAAATTTGCTGTAATTTACAAAAATATTGAAGATTCTAAACACTAGCTGTAGTTTTTCTGAGCCATTTAATTTCAAAGAAATAGGTCGTAGAATTATTGTACACCAATTTTTTTAGATTTGGAACATATGACTTCATAATCTACTAGAGTAGCGTCGCCCCGGGGGGGGGGGGAGGGTTACTCATATGTTTTTCTGTGCGGGGACGTGAAACCCCCATCTTTAAGATCGTCTAAAATCAATTAATAGAGCTTACGTAGCAACACATTACTTTCTGGTTTTTTCTACATTTCGTGATGATATAACCTGGCTACTTTGTTTTGTCATTGATATCTCTTTGAGGATCAAGTTCAAATTTTCTCGACGACATTGGGTGAGCGGCGACGCTTGCCTTCCTTCACTTGGGTACATCAATAGCTATTTATACAAAACTTCTCTTGAGGTAACCCTGCTTTTCGCTCATGAGCAGGTAGTTGCCGTTTTGCAAAACCATTCTCCTCAGAAACATTAGAATTTCTCCAATACTATTCGGTCTACCGAAAAGCGGTAAAAAGGACGTTTTTTTACACAGCCTTTGCAATCGAGAGATGTATAAATCGCAATGTTTCCGATAAGGCTGGCTTTGCAAATTATTCTTCAAAACTTTTGTTGATTTTGTTGATAATGTTCAACCTTTACGTAAATCTCTCCTCATAGAGTAAGCATCAGACAAACACAAGGTTGGATTTTCTCACCATTATGGCAAGTTGGGCTTTTGAGGAACTAGCCAATCTCCCGAAAAAGGCAATCCACCTCCCGAAGGTATGGTTGGAATGAAAACCAGCACATTACAATCATGACATAAATGAAAACCAAATCTCTTACCAAATCCGTGGCTAAATCCGAATCTATACAGTGGCAGATTTAAGGGGGGGGGAGGCAAGTGAGGGCAATTGCCCCATTCATGAAAGAAACTCAGCTTGGCGCCCCCTTTTTGGTGAGAAATACGCCCCTCATCGTGAATCTAAGACACCCTTTTTAACTGTTTCGATTAGAATCTGGGGCAAACATACAAATCATGACGTTATTTGATAGAAAAAACAAAGAATTTTCTCAATGAGAAGCCCTAAATGTTTCGCGCGCCTTTGACACGCTACCTTTCAATGATACTTTGGCCGCCCTCTCTGCAGGCTGTCTCTCGCTCAACTTCGGGCTGGATGCGCCCCTGAAGCTATGTAGAATTACATTGCTGCCAAAAAATGGCATACAAAATAGCCTGCCAGAACGTTGCTGAAAAGGAAACACAGCTCAAAAGCCACGTACACCTATACAAACACACAATCAGGCCCGAAGGCCATATTGACATCGAAAAGAATTGCTCGTCGTTTTTGCCGTTTGGCAATTCAATTTGCAACCACTCAGCGCGCCAGCGTGAGTTTGCAAAATGTCTAAAGGCGGATCTCCACGGGACGATCTTTGTGACGATCGTCATAAAAATTCGCGACGATTTTCCTCACGAAATTCACGATGATTTTGTAAGCGATCTCCACTAGACGATTGTTTCTGGCGGTATTTTTTCCAACACAACAAATAAATTCTGTAATGGCGGCGATAAATAAAAGATATATCCTGTATCTGCTGCTTCGTAGAAGATGTATTTTTCTTTATTATCAGTGTCAAAGAATTCGTAAGCAAAAAGACGAAACTAGAAAAAAGAAACGTTCTTCGTTGTTGGCAGCCATCTTGAAATTATTTATGCGCTGTGTCCGTGTCGTTTCTGAAATCTGATTGGCTAAAATTTTGACGATCGCAAAGCGCACGACGAAAAGTTAAAACTGTTTTAACTTTTCGTCAGGAGCAAAATCGTCAAAAATTTCGTCAGAAAAAAACGCTTTTAGTAACTGCGCATGTGTCATCGCGAATTTTTATGACGATCGTCACGAAAATCGTCCCGTGGAGATCCGCCTTAAATCAACAAACCAAACTCCTTGTTTTATTGCTGCATAGGAAACACCATGTCGCATGCACGAGACTGTCTTTGTAAAACGTAAAAGCACACCTGTAGAGACTCAAATCTCCTGTACTTAGAATTCCCAAAAAGGCGCATATCTGCGATAAACAATATAAAACAAATGTTCATTTCTTTAACTCCAATTAGAACTTCATTCTAAAGCCTGGTTTCCATATGATCGTAACAGTCGGCGACGCTTCGGCGACGTGTCCCCGATCAGTCGGCGACATATGGAAACAATCACTGTTATGATCATATGGAAACCTCAACTCTTTCGATGCGTCCCCGTACCGTCCCCGTCTGATCGGCGACGTCGGCGACGTCGTTTAGAAAATGTTCCCATTTAACGCAACTGTCCCCGACGTGTCCCCGAGCCTGTCTCGGCGACGCTTCGCCGACTGTTACGATCATATGGAAACCAGGCTTAATCGGCATGAAATGAAAATGAAATGAAAAAATGCTCAACATGAAAATTGAATAAGTTTAGTAACTAGAACCCTTGCCCCTTAAAAGAGCTACTTTGCTAATTTGAAACAAATCAATCAACTATATTTGGAGAAATGATGCCGAGCATCTAGCCACTTTCCAAAAGACCCAAAAGATGAAATTTAGTTATCGCATAGTCGTAGGCCGTGCGAACCGGGGGGCACTGGGAGCACGTGCCCCCTCCTCCAAGTTTTTGCAAAACCTAAGAAGTGCGCTTTTTATTTTTGGGAAATGCCTCCTTGCAGTGTTGTCCACCCCCAAAGTTTGAAACATTTCCAACGGCCTTGGATATCTGTTATTTGATAAGATTTTGATTTTTCAAATACGAGTGTCTTTTTGTAATTTCTATCCGCAGTGTAATTTCTCAGTTTTTTTTATGGCAAATACTTATTTCCTCTCTTAAATTTTTAAATATTTTTCCGTTTCAAGGGCCTGTTGGAGCGATTGTTGGAATGATCTTGAGCTTCGCATCCCTATTGATTTCATTGATTGGTTGTGCTGACTGTGGATCAGACTTTGCAGAATATGAGAAGGATCTAGTCCTTTCTCTGAAACAGAAATCCATTCATCAGCTGGATGACAATCTAAGAAAACTCGAATCGTTGAATCCAGGCCAGAATGTATTGAGTCACTCTTATGTTTTCCAGTTACACCAGGGTTTGGCAACAACTGAAATCAGGGGAATACCTGATCGGGACCACCCCGTCGAATTTGATCTCTCGAAGGAGCAGCCAACTGAAAAAGATGGATACTGGGTGATGGGTGAGAAACATTTGTTACGTATGAAAAATGTTGCCTTTGGATGAATTTTGGTTTTCGTAACAAAGTTTACCGTAGAACTTTTAACCCTATTTTGGTTGGGGGGGGGGCAAAGTTGCCCCCTAGTAGATTTTTTTAAATAACTCTGCGAGGAAGAATTTTATAGCCATGAAACTTGTTGACTCTTTGCAACTACTTATTGTGCAACTTTTCAAAAAGTTTCATTGAAATATTTTGAAAATGAAGGGGCAAAAATCGCAGAAAAAATCGCAAATTCTCAAATCTCAATTATCGCGAAACAAGGAGCAGAAGTGGAATATTTTGCAAATTTCTTTTGTAATGTTGTGTTATTTGATGCATTCTATCATAAATATCATGTTTGGATGGAAAATAAGCTCCAAATGTAATTTTATCTCGATTTTCCTGATTTTGTCCAATTTTGCCGCTTTTCTTGACCACACAAAGGAAAATGCTGACGTAAGCAAAAATGATGGCTATTTTTAGGTTAATTTTTATATTTACAGAAAGTACATGCCTGAGGCTTTTAGCACACCATATTTGGTCGCTCTACCTATTACCAGTCAAGAGTTAGGTAGGGGGGATTTTTTGCCCCCCAACCAAAAAAGGAATATGGATCGAATGCCTTTTCATACCGGGTGTCCCAGAAAAAACGCAACAGATTTGAAAAATTCTAATGCCAACTGTTTCATTTTCACTATCAAACGATTAGTTTTATTAAAATCTACAATAATTAGAATAGTTTTTGATACATTTTCCAGAATTTTTGGGGACTTGGTTGTAAAGTCACAAATCAGCAAACTTCAAAATTTCCCCTGCGTCGAAACCAGAGCTGCTGCATTAGCAATGGTGAATCATAATGTAAAATCATAAAAAATGACAATCCCAGCAATTACCGAAGACTGCTGACAAGCACGCAACCAGGGCCGTCGCGAAGGAAGCTTTGCAAGGGGGGTGTAATGGTCTAAATTTGCCGACAAAGGGCGTGGTCATTGGGTGTGGTCATTACAACTAGTCATATCTGAGAAGTGTGTTTATTTATTGGTTCTCTTTCTTAACTCGATTTTTACGCCATGCTCTGCTACTTGGTTACCCTGGGTACCACTTTCTTGGGAGAGTCTGGTACCCAGGGTACTACTTGGTATACACGTTTTTTTATAAGAAACTGGTTTATAAGAAACCAGTACTAACGAGGGGCATTTCACTCCAAAAACTCTCGTACGCCTTTGGCAAAAATCCTTTTGTTTGCAAGCAAAATCCATCTAAAATCCGTAAAAATCCTTTTGTTGTGAAAAAATCTCGTACGCTTTTCGAACGAGTGAAATGCCCCTCGTACTAAGATGGCCAAAATTTTAAGAATCTCTAGTAGTATGTCTGAGAAGTGCTAAGAAACTTTTCAAAGTTAAAAGCATGAATTTTATACAAATAGATCGTTGAACCTTTATTATTGGGAAATATTATCTAAGCATTTGCGTTTTCAACATAACAGAACACTGTTTATTCCTATATGATGTTTTGTATATCAAGAAACATATCTGCAGCAGTGTTAGCGACAGCATTGACAATTCATGCATTCAAAAAATAAGAAACCAAGTAAGAAACTTTTAGTACTAAAATGGACAAAATTTCATGTTAGATTAAGAAACTTTTAGTACTATGGCCTGATCCTAGTTTCTTATAAATAAAAACGTGTACATGAACGAGATCTTTTGCTTAGATACTAGCTGTCGGAATTAAAGCAAATTGCAAATAGTCTGTTGATTTCCAATAGACGATTACGCTAAAGGTGGCGGCAAGGAACTTTTTACCAAGGTGCATTGCGTTCTTTAATCGAATTCCTATAGAATCGTTAAGAATTTGTAATTAGAACGCAGTGCATCTTGGTAAAAAGTTCCTCGCCGTCATCTTTAGCGTAATCGTCTATTGCTACTCCCAATGTTTCGAACGGCACCAACCTGTTTTCCCTTTTATATTCTGGGTGGAATCTCTCGTTGTGATCTTTTCTATGGTCGTCGTCGAAAGCTCTACCACACACAAGACATTTCAGTTTCACACGGTTTCGTTTTCTGGTGACATCGGTAGTAGTACTGCCACTCATTTTGCTCCTTCTGACTTTTGCCCAACAAAATCAGCCCGAAGATCGACCAGAAATTAAATATCGTCCAGTTAGCAAGTAAGAATTTCAAGACATAGAACAACAAGAAAGACATATCCTGTACCTCAACATCATTGTCGAATTATGACACATGCTTATAAGGCGCAAATACTTTAGTTCCCTTTTTACTCATTCCTTTCTGTCGTAAAAATAATTTTGTTTTGGGAATAAGATCAAAGCAACTATTTATTTTACCAAAGATTGCAAACAATAGTTTACACTGCTTTTGTGATTTAATTCCGTTCTCAATTTATACGATAACTCACTGTTTTGTGAACAATTTGTAGTTATTGTTGCCGACTAATTATTGCCGAGCAGAGATTGCCCAAATGTTACCAATTTGCCGAAAAATGCAGGTTTGAGGGTTCATTTGCCGACTGATGCTTTTTTAGGGGGGTGTCACACCCCCACACCCCCACAACACACAAGTTAACTGAATGGTTAACAGACACTACTCATAAAGATTTTGGTCAAGGCACAGCTACTTCCTCTAAAACGACCAAACCATCATTAGAGTTATACTTTTAATTGTAAATGAACATTGAAAGCTTCCTCAAAACTAGATAACTCATGAATCAGCAAGGAATCCCTTTGTCACAGTTTCTTGATCAAATTGTGTGCTTGTTTGTAATTCTGTGAAGTTGCCTATTAGCCACGCTTGTAATTTTGCAGTATACTTTGCACTAATGCTGGCAGCTCTGGTTTTTGCCTTGACAACGATTTAAACTTTGTTGATTTTTAACTCTGCAACCAAGTCACGAAAAATTTATCAAAATTTAATCGAAATATTGCAGATTTATGGAAAGATGAATTATTTAATCATCAATTTGAAACAGCTTGTTTCAGAGGGTCAGAGGTATTCCTTTACTGTAGAAACTGTATTTATCCCCCTCTCCATAAAGCCCCCTCTATAATTAGCCCTCTCCTCTGAGCCAAAATTTTAGATAAACCTCCTCTCTACCATATCAAATTCCAGAAATTACCTCAGACTTTCCTTTTATCTTGCTAAACAAGCTCGCATCTTCATTGTGATGTGGTTTGGGATAAAACTGTGCCAAATTTATGCATTTGACTACCTGGTGAATCAATAAAAATGCCCAGTGTTTAAAAAACTCCTGCTCCCTGAATATCAAAGCAATTATATTGAAAACTGTCATATTTCATCCCCGATCTGTCAAATCAGGTAATTCATCCAGATTTAATCGGCCATTCCCATCGAAAAAGGAGACCTCCTGCAGAAGGCCCCTTCGAAAACCTGCAAAAACGAGTGAAAACACCAAGCAAAATTTCCCTTTGTTCTCCTTCTCAGCAACAATGACACTTGGATGTGTTCATGTACTTTGTCCTCATGGGAGAGAAGAATCCCCATGAATAACCTATTCAAACTAGGGGGGAAGAATTTTCAACCCGTCAAAACGAAAGCACGTGCTACACCTTGCTGAAAGTCATCGCTGTGAGGTTAACACATTGGGGATTCTTGCTAAAACAAGGGCAGATTTTGTAATACTATAGCATCAGTCGCTTTGGTTCACACCTCAATTCAAAGCTATTAGCGAATGCAGACAAAAGAAATTCTCTCAAGCAGAAATTGAAAACAAACGAAGCCGCAAAGTTGCCCTGAAACCAGTACGGCAAACTCTCGTTTGGGGCGGGCGAAGGGAGGTTTTAAGAGTACTTAATCTCCCTGGTGTGAACCAAAGCGACTGATGCTATTGTATTACAAAATCTGCCCTTGTTATTCTTGCTTGTAATTTTAACATGTTTTCAATGGTTTCTCAAAGGGATTCATCTTAGGGAATCGCTTACAGAATCTGAACGGAATGGCTGATCTTAGCCAGGTAAAACCCTAAAAATGAACTCCTACAAAATTAAAAGTTAAAAATATAAGTAGCAATATCTTTGAAGTTTATTAGAGCCTTGACTCAACTGCACCATACTGTTTAGAAATATTGGTTCAAAGTTCCGTTTTTTCAAATTTTAATTACCTCTGTTACCCTCTGTTCTGGCATTTCTCCTCTGAAAAATCAGTGAAAAAGATTGAGAATATTCACGAGCGAGCACTTAGATTTCTTTACAATGATTATACTAGTTCTTATGAAGACTTACTATCTAAGGCGAAGAAATGTACGATGAGAATTAGCCTTCTCGGGACTCTTTGTGTTGAAATTTACAAAACGATCTCAAAGCTAAATCCTCCCTTTATTGCAGGATATTTTCAAACTAAAACAAACAACAAGGTCAGCAAGGAGCCCAAATGAATTAATTCACCATAGATGAAGCCAGGTTACTTTCGGGTCAAAAAGTCTCCTATCGCTAGGACCACAGATATGGAATGCTTTACCTTAAATCAGCTGAAAACATTCAAACATTTAAGAGACTCATAAAACAATGGGACTCTCTTCGCAATCAGGATGCTGTTGGGCAGATAAGGGCAAGAACAGAAAAATTTCTATCAAGCTTCTATCCTAACTGCATTTCTGAATGGAATAAACTTGATCCAGAAATCAGACTTGCACCTTCTGTTGCTGTTTTTAAAACAAAGCTTCTATTAAGAATTCGTCCCAGTGCAAAGTCTGTCTTTGGTATTCATGATCCAATAGGCTTGACTTATCTTTTACAAATAAGGGTTGGTCTTAGTAAACTGAATTTTCATAAATTCAAGCACAACTTTAGGGATACAGTGAACCCAATGTGCCCAACGAATGATGGCATTGAGAATACGGAGCATTTTTTGTTGCTTTGCCCGTCATTTGACATTCAACGGCAAGATCTTCTCGCTGGAGTTTCGGAATTGTTACGACCATTTGTCCAAATCGACACCCTTCCAAACAACGTTCTTGTTCAATACTTATTGTATGGTAATAAAGAGCTTTCTAATGACGTAAACAGAAATATACTCGAACATACTTTAAATTTCATCCACAAAACAGGTTGGCTTGGATAACTTCAAACTTTCCTTTTACGCCCCACAACCACTAGGTACACTTTTCCCTGTTTCTCTTGTAAGTCTATTTCACATTTGGTGTTAGGCACATGAAGCAAAATATGGGAATTTATCCATGCTAAACCAATGACGGTTCTGCACATTTACTTATGCTGGCCTGGGTTTCCATATAGCTGTAACTGCCTACGGCGCCTGCGGCATGCCGCCGGCAACTTTTCTTTAATGGAAACATTTTTTCTGAAGCTGCCTGCGGCTGCCTGTGGTAGCCGGCGGCATTGGAAGAAAAGTAGAACCGTGTTCTACTTTTCCTTTGCCGGCGGCCTCTGCCTGCGGCAGTCCTTTGTCTACAAATAATCACGTGACTTTATCTGTCCAATGAACATCCACGTATTTCGAGCCATTTTAAATGTACGTCATTGCAAAGAAGCAAGAAGGTGAACCCGCTTGGAGAGGTTGACAGTGAAACCTTGATAAACTGTGTATCAAATTCCAGAGACTAACAAAGATTCTCCATACGGTAAAGGAAACGTGTGGTGTTGTTGGCATACCTATAGCAGTATTCTCTGTCGTGCAGT
This sequence comes from Aurelia sp. 3 sensu Dawson et al. (2005), assembly GCA_964020215.1. Classification (NCBI taxonomy): domain Eukaryota; kingdom Metazoa; phylum Cnidaria; class Scyphozoa; order Semaeostomeae; family Ulmaridae; genus Aurelia; species Aurelia sp. 3 sensu Dawson et al. (2005). Next base: position 13,807,699 of record OZ026583.1, read on the forward strand.
CTGACTTCTTGAAAGAGTGTGTGGTATTGTCCATACTGGGGTCGTTTTTGGTAAACTTTTCGCACCCAAAACCTGTGCTTTCTCTTCACAATAGCTCGTCTTCGTTGTCTTTGTCGCAAATACAGACACAACAGCATGGCAAGTTGGCATTATAGTAAAAAGCTTCTGTTCAAGGCCGCCATTTTCAGTCTACGCGCCAAAATCTCAAAATCTGGAATCCCTAGATACCGGCATGGTTACCGATGGTGTAATATGGATATATTTTGCATGTGGTAACCTGCGGTATACCGCAGGCACTGATGCCGGCGGCTGCCGCCGGCAGTTACGGCTATATGGAAACCAGGCTAGGTTTCATTGCTAATGGCCACAGGGTAGTCATTGTTCTTTGCTCCTTGTGGTCCTGTCCCTGAAGTGTTTGTATAGTTTGTATAGCAATGAGAAAGTATAGTAGGATGTAGGTGTAACATGTATTGTAAATTTTTAGATGAATATAAAAAACAATGGGACGAGCCAACCTGTGGGTGCAATGTTTGCAACTATAGCTGAAATATGAATTTTACAGATGTTAGTAATTTATTTCTCTAATCATTCGACTTGAATACACCACTTCGATTAACAGCCTCGTTTTGGAAGTTATTCAAAATTCGTTCATATGAAATTTTGGAGGCCAAATTCGGATTTAGCACCCAAACTTTAGTCTAACCACAGATTTTCATGTTGCTAGTAGTCGCGGTGTTAATTTTATGGCGACCTAAAGTTTGAAAATCTGTCAGGGATTCGACCGTGAAAATGACTCGGGGTGTAAAGTTTCACCCCGAACGATTTTTGACGGTCAAAGCCCAAAATCTTTGAGCTTTTCATTGTCATAAAATCAACATCACAAATGCCAGCACGTTAAAAACATGTAACTAGACTAATGTTTGGGTGCTAAATCCGAATCTGGGCTCAAAATTTTCATAAGAACAATAGGAAGGAATTTTGACAAATTTCCAAAACGAGGCTGCTTAATCGAAGTGGTGAATTAGTTTCAATAGAAGCTATAGTAGAATTGAATTGAAACAAGATGACAACAATAACAACAACAGCAGCAAAGAAATTTTCATAATCATTTACGTAAGAACCTTGGTGACATGTCAGATGATTTCACTATTTGTGTCGGGCTACTGATTCAACCTTGAGCATGGGTACTTAGACACGGCAGTTTTGTTTCAGCAGATATGATCCCACGGAGGAAAATTTATGTTTTTCTGTGGAGGAGATTTCACTTACGCTAGCTCCTTTGTAGTGGTAAATAATGCTCTCCACCGCAAAAGAAAAAGCGGTGGCAGTAAAGCGAAACTGCGACGTCTAATCATCCATGCATAAACCTTTTAGCTATTCTGAAAAGTATCAGAATCGAACAATATTTTGCTACCTTCTGTAGAATTTTCGACTGTGTACAATAGTGATAAAAGCTCTGACGCCACCTGATCGAACCTCGCGTATAAAAATGTATAAAAAACGCTCGATCCAGGCTCTTTTGTAGAATAGCTAAAAAGTTTATTGAGATTAATTTTGACTCATACACAGGGTAAAAAGCCTATATGATAGAAGGCAAATTTCCTGCGGTCATTTTGGGATTTTGTCATGCCCAAATGTTGCATTGAGAGTGAGAAGTGTTTAAGGCTGCTTTCACATTGTACAATCTTTCGTAAGCGCTTCAACGCTCGCGCAGAAATCCACAATGCTAATCCCTTACAGCATTCAGAATGCAAATTATTTGCATGTGGAAAGTAGCTTACTCATGCAAAAATGCTTGTTGGTTAGCAAGCAGACTACTTACGAGCACGTGCAAGCGAAATCTATTGTAAACTTTTCATTTCAGAAGTAAAAAGCGAACTATTATATGGGATCCAAGGGACATATCAATCTGATAAAACGCAAACAAAAGCGAGTTTACGGAGGCAAAAGCATAGACGCCTTTGATGTGAATGCAGCCTAACTCGATGTGATGCCAGAATCCATGAAAAATAGACGATTGTGCTAAAGATGGCGGCGAGGAATTTTTTACCAAGATGCACCGTGCTCAAATATTACGGATCTTTAACGATTCTAGGAATTCGATTAAAGAACGCAATGCATCTTGGTAAAAATTCCTCGCCGACATCTTTAGCGCAATCATCTATTCTCTGGTTGTGTGCAGTGAAAGCTGTATACGCAACGTTATTTGGTTTATGTTGAATGTAAAGGAGCATGATCATGTCCCAAGTGCCCAAGCAACTGTTTTGCATACTTCATGGTGATTTACCATGGGCTTATACTACTGCATAATATGACCAATAAATTGACTCTGTGAGTGACCAAGAGGCTCCCTTTTATCCTTCAGGTGCTGCAAGAAAGTATGACAGAAACCGCCTTCGTGCGCACTATGAGAAAACTGATGCGGTCGATATGGGATACGAATGGTATGGAAGGAAGATACCACAAGAAAACAATGGTGGAGTCACTCTATTCTATGAAACAAACTTTTTGGAAAAGGAGGGTGGATTTGAAATCAAAAGTAAGAAATTTGAATGTTTGTTCGGAAGAGGGGGGGGGGGGGGGTGACGGCGAGGATCTTCTGTATTTCATCTCATTTTATTTTCAAATTTTTAAGAAGGGTAGCCCTTCATCAATATCAATGATGATTTTCAAAGGGCCGTCCACTTACACGTGCAAATAAAAAGCCCTATGATCTAAAATAATTATTACCATAATTACAATGTTACAATGAAATTATTTCAATGAAAAGAAATCCAAATACATATATACACCTACTGTTTGTCAAGGTTTTTGAATTTGTAAATAGTGGATGCCTGTTTACGCTCAGCTGAGAGGCCATTCCAACATTTAGCACCTCAAAAAGAGAAACATTTCTGTCCACTTGTTGACTTTTTCTTTGGTAGGCTTAGATCAGGGGCCCCCGATCAGTTGCCGAATTCCCTAAGATTCCTTGACGTAAGCTGGTATCCGTGCCAACGCTCAATGTACCATGTTCGTGGGGGTCATCAAGGGGGTTAGAAATCCGCCGTTCCGCGCGATTTTCAGTTAAAATCCGCCGTCCCGGTCATTTTTAGCCAAAGTTCCGCGTCCCGCAACTTTGTTATAAAGATGATGGCACAAATTAGTATTGTTAGACATTTTTACCCATTCAGGTGGAAAGAGGAGGATAATAGCACTTAAAATTTGTGTGCAAAGCTTGGAAACTAGAGAACGAACGCTAATAGAAGGCTCTAGATTAAAGGATGGGTGGAGATGCAATTGGCTTTCAGTCCAAAACTTGATAAAATTTGACAGGGCCGTGATGATCTATAAAATAATGAATGGCCTCTGCCCGGACAACTTAAAAGGGAGACTTGTTACCAGATCTCAAATATCTAGTTATCAAACAAGAAATCAGTTAGATATTGACACTCCAAGGCAGAACCTAGAATTCTCCAAAAACAGTTTTTTCTATTCTGGTGCAAAGACGTGGAATGAAATCCCATCAGAAATCAGAACAAGTTCCACTATCACCCTATTCAAAAGGAAACTGAAGGAATTCCTACAAAATTAGCATCCTTCCCGAAGCACGATCCCTAGGAAGACCAGCAAAGTTGTAAGATTTTATGTATATGTAAATAGACATTTGTATAGTTTCTCTTTTCTTTTTTAGCTGATAGGGTTTTGTGTTTAAATATGATAAAATGAAATGAAATGAAATGAAAATATTCTCATAGTGCTGACCAGAAAAACAGAGGTGTGACCAAGACCTCTTTTTACAAGACAACAGATGAAGGCTCCGCAAATCCATGAAATTTCATGAAAATTCCGCATTCCGCTTATAATTTTTGAGAAAACCCGCGTCCCGTAGGAGTGGAGAATTCCGTCGTTCCGCCGAGAATTTGCTAGAATTCCGTATTCCGCAACAAATTTTCTTCAAATTCCGCTGTTCCGCAAACCCTGATGACCCCCACATGTTCCATCGAACTTGAAAGTATGAGTGTCACAAATTTTGGAAAGGAGACAAAAACTGACAATGATTTTAGTAAAAGCCTATCGTCAGTATGAGGAATTCTGAAAAGAAGCTCACATCAGTTCTTCATGAGATTAATGAACAAGACAATACCATCCCTAAGCAATTCACTGTTGTACCTGTGTCACTTTCGGTAATGTTAAAAGCTAAAAACTCTAACTTTGCGTTAGTGTCTTTGTGGCGTTTTACAATGAATCCGTTATCTATCTGAAGCTATTTTGAAATTCTCTGTTCTCTCTTTCTCTCTCTCAATGCCCATTTGGCTTACAACTGTGTCATTGTCCACCTTGCGCGACACTACAAACTAAATTAGTCAAGTTTTTCCATCTATTACGATCGTTCGCGAGATGTCTCAAGATTTCAAAATCTTCTCTTGTTTTAAACTGTCTTATTTGCAATCGTTGATGGTATTCTGCGGCTTCTGTGATGTCGTTGTCAAGCAATACAGGCAGGGTGATTCTTTTTCTTCAGTGGAATTTCTTTGCTTTTGGTGGACATTCAAAGTAGTAATTCATCGACTGTTGACAAGGTGCGCCTGTTGGTAATCGCAATATATGACCGAATGTTCTCCATCTTGTTTCCTTCATTTCAGCGCTCACTGTTTTTTCTCTGCTCTTCTCGTATAGTTGCTTGTTGTGTATTTTCTTATCATTCCATACTTGACGAAGTTGTTTTCGATGGATGCAGTCTAGCTCTTTACTTTCATTTTTCGTGAGCTGCTAGTGTTGAAGTTCTGTACCGCAAATAATTCTTTTTTCGTTTTAGCTACCAATATCAAAACATTCTCAAACGAGATGGAAGAATATGACGACACCATTGTTTTTGGAGAGCTGAGAAGAATAGATACGCAGAACCCAATTTCCTCAGTGATGACAGGAGGAGGAGATGACATCATCATGTTCACTGGTCTATTGGCACAGCCATGGGATATGGCCCTGCGAAGGAGAGGAATCTCTCGTGATTTGATTGCTGATACTGGAAATGCCATCCATGAAAACAATGTCGTTTCCTTCCAATGCATGTCAACAAAAGTAACATACGAGTTTGAGGTAATGTTGTATTTGCCTTTAGGATCGAAATCAAATTTTATATAACTGCAATGTAATGAACATGTAAAGCTGGCCCGGCTATACCAAGTGATTTTGAGATTTGTTCTTATTTTACTGAGTAATAACGAGTGTGGGAGCAAATTCAGCGAGAATTTTTTTCAAGTAACATTAAGAGTATCGCAGAATACCACTTCTCTCAAAGCCACCTGCTCACTTTCCCATGAAATATTGTACAAGTTTCCTATCACTTCTTATATAAATATGAGTGTACCATTTCCCAATAATCAGTGCTAGGTATCTACCCAGAGGGGGGGGGGGCTAACATCTGAAATCGAACCAAAAGTTAAATTTGAATGGATACAAATTAGCATACCTTTACTGACTTTAGTAAATTAAGTTAAACATAGCTAATCAGACTAGCCATAGTGGAAGGGGAAATAAAAGAACCTTCATTGGGAAGAAGCTTAAGAATGCAATGATTTTTTTGCATGGGTAAATACTGAAATCACCAATATGTACCATTCCGGAAAAAATTCTTGGCACGTCAATCTACAAGGCGCTTTACAATTAAAAATCGTTTTGGTCACTATGACTTTTGGTCTCAATTACATCAGTTGGATGGATATTTCAATGCCTTCATTTTAGGCTGCTCGGCACCACTTGATCATCCGCAGGACCTAGAAATTGCAAACCCGCGCGTAGTTTGGATTCCTAGTTTTTTTCTAATTTATGTAAGACCAGATCAGCTTTACATCAGCCTAATGGCTTTAGATCCGGTGAACAAGGGCAGATTTTAAAATACAATAGCATCAGTCGCTTTGGTTCACACCTCAATTCAAAGCGATTAACCAATGCAGACAAAAGAAATTCTCTCAAGCAGAAATTGAAAACAAACGAAGCCGCAAAGTTGCCATGAAACCAGTACGGCGAACTCTCGTTTGGTGCGGGCGAAGGGAGGTTTTTAAGGGAAGGTATGTGCTTATAACAAAAGAAGAAGGGTAAATCTAAAGTTCTGTCTCGCGGATTTTGTTTATTTGACTCAGGAGCTGAGGAGTGACTGCGTACGTCTGAGCAATAAATATGCAAAAATTGTAATGCCCTCTGCTCGGTTTCTGAATCAAACAAACAAAATCCGCGAGACAGAACTTTAGATTTACCCTTCTTCTTTTGTTGTAAGGACATACCTTCTCTTAAAAACCTCCGTTCGCCCGCACCAAACGAGAGTTCGCCGTACTGGTTTCAGGGCAACTTTGCGGCGTCGTTTGTTTTCAATTTCTGCTTGAGAGAATTTCTTTTGTCTGCATTGGTTAATCGCTTTGAATTGAGGTGTGAACCAAAGCGACTGATGCTATTGTATTGCGAAATCTGCCCTTGTTGATCCGGTGCCTATCAAATTTCGAGATCCTCCTCTTTGTCAGCAGGAGCTTGTTTTCGCATTGCGTCACTGGCTTTTCACTTTAGCGACTTTTCTTTGAGCTTTGCCAATCATTGGCTAGGGTGTTACTGTCACATGTCTTTGGATTTTCGTTCGTATCGAACCAAACTGACGAGTGTGCGATGAAACGCGTTTAGGGTTATTCAGAGTTGCACTTGATTGCAGGCATTAACTTGTTTCTTTGTTTCAGGTCACCAGATAAATTCATTGTCTCTCTTGCAGGATTTAGAAATTCTGTCCCTAGTGACAAGTTTACTTTGGTTGGTATTCTTCAACTGTCAATTTAGCCAAAAAGGATGTGCTGTCACTTATCTACAGAGTGTCACAAAAGTTGTGCATCGTTTGTTTTGCTGCTGTAGAGGAGCTGTAGCTTCAACTGCTTCGGTTTTGCACAGTGGCATAGCCAGGCTTCAATTTAGTTTGCGACATTAGTCTGACAAATGGCAAATGATTTATGATAGAGGAATGGCAATATAAGTGGTTGCTCCAGCAGAATCAAAATCGTCATAATCAAATTCTTCTTCTTTTTTAAAAGAGTTGGCAGCATCATTTCATAGATAAACGCTATTTACCCGTTTCAAATGCAGAAATATTTTCAGTAAAACGCTAAAATCCTTCTTTTGAAAATAGTCGTGCTTCCTAACTCTTTTCATAGTAAATAGTCGTGCTTTTTAGCTTCTGCTCCCTTGCTCTGAAAACCTTCTCAGAGCCTCATTATTCTTTTTCACTGAATGTATTTTGTTTCATAGGTCAATGGCGTTGAATTCGATTTCAGAAGGAGTTCTTTTGCCTTCCTGTATGGTGATCGTACTCAAAGGTACTACAGCACAATTACTGGAATTAAGACATTTATTGGTAGCCCATATCAAGAAGATGAAGTAAGATTCATGACATCTACTAGTACTGCCATCATTCGAGAATTCAAAGGAAAAAATTCGTGAGTTTTTGGTTCGTTTTGATGTACTCTTTGCGATATTCTACCCTCTACCTATTCTCTCCTTTAATTTTTGCATTCTGGATCACTATGGGGGAGGGCACTTTGCATATTTTGGATACAGGGGATGTGGCATCAGTCGGGAAGAATATAATTTTTCATGATTTTGGTATAAGCAACGGCATCGACCTTCATGACTTTGGTATCAGAAGCTGTATCAAGATTCACTATTTTTGTGTAAGGAATGGGAGTACAAAGAAGAAATAATTAGGCTAGTTTTTGAAAAACTTGCATATGTTGTCTATGCACCTTTGAGAAATTGGTACAAAGTTCATTTATACATGTAGGAAAAATTGGCACAAGGAATGGATACATTTCTAAATCTTTAATGGTACGTCCCCGACCAAAATCAGGTCGAGTAGCCCCTCTCCCCCCGAAAGTTTTCTCGCCTACTAACTCTTCAGTAAATGGACCGCCACTGTGCTTCTTTGCAAGAACATGTTTCATGTTTCTTGACAGCCCTACATGTTTCAATAAGCCAATCAGAATTAGAAGGTTGCTTCTCTGTAATCTGATTGGCGCGACTCGCGCGACTGAAATCCGTTTAACTTCAAAATTTACAAATATGATGTTCTGCAATTCCTTAGATACTACTTGGGACTTAACCCCTATGGATGGGGACCATTTGCAATTACGATTGATGACATATCAGAAACGCCTGGGGCATTAGAGATCGCTGAATGCTTCAACGAAGAGTGTCACAAAACGATTGAAATCAGGCCGACAGACCTTTTCTACGCAAACGAGTCAGGTACCCTCTTTATCTATGGAAAACGAGGCCGCAACAGACAAGGCAGATGGGAAGTTAGAGGTACAATCAACTTCAATAACAGACTAGGGGGGCACCACGTCTGGTTTGGAGGATATAAATGGTTTGATAGAGAAGTAACACAATTGCCAGCAACATTTAAGGCCCCTATAAACACAGAAAGAAGTAACGAAAATGTCATTCGTTACCACTTCAACACGAATATTTGGATGACCACTTGCGAGGCAGCTACTGTTTATTTGGATCCTCCAGAGTATCAAGAAAGTTATAATTGGATTAAATTTATTGGAAGAAAATTAACCAGAGATTCATTGGTGCTGACCAGATCTTTTATTAATCGCTGCATAGAAAGAGGAAAAGTAAGTGTTTTTCTGCAGTCGAAAAGAATGAGATTTCACGATCAGTATGATTGGTATCTTGTTCTTACATCTGATGAACTTGGCCCTAGACGTGATTGCCCTGTGCGCACCATTGAACTGCTCGTAAAATACTTTGCATACTTGAAAGCACAACTGGATGATAGAACAACGATGCTGATTTTTGACTTTTGCTGTTTATCACGTGACAGAGGCCCTATAAACGTGGCAGATGAAATTCTGCGACAAAAGAAGAGACAAGAATTCAAAATGATAGGAACCATTCCCTCCCCTGGTACAACAAGTGACATTCCGTCCGTAGTTGTGCTCGGATATCCATCATGGGCAGAGATGGGACCTTTGATTTTTCAAGGCAAAATAAATGTACCAAAGGCAACGATAATAATTCCAGGGGGTCTCGCAAATCGGCTCTATTTACGTGGTCGAAAGATCGTACTGAAACGCGTTAACAACTACTGGACAATGCAGATCATCATAAGGATGACGAATAGAGTAACACACAGCATCACTTTGGTTGATCCCGAGAGAATAGAGCTTGAAGGCACTGATGGTTCTTATCGATGGCCTCTTGTCACTGCATTTCACCCGACTGGGTTTTTCAGGCCAAGAGGGCATTTGATGTGGTGGCTCGATCTGACAGCTAAGATTCGGGAAGAGATCGCTAGAGGTCCAAGATATGAGCATTACACCAGCATATTTAATGATTTTGTCTTTGACTGTGGTGGCTTGCCTTCTGCCCAGATTAAAATAAACACAGGATAAAGTGATACCCTTTATGAAACCAGTCAATCGAAACGCCATTATTACATTGAACCTATTTTTTTGTTTCTCGGAAGAACTGATACACCAAAGTGGACATATAAACAATTAAATTGAAGTCAAAGTAAAATGATGAAATTAAGATTTTACAAAATGTTCCGATAGATTTTCCTCTGAGCGAATTTCAAAGAACAGATAAATTTCTGACTAGCCTGGTATTTTGAAGTAAGTTAAAGAAAAGCGAAGAAGATTTAAACAACTTTGATTGAAGACAAATGAATTACTAGATAAGACATGAAGTAACTCCATGGGATGAACAACACAATGGATGAACTAACAAAAACACATCATATAAACCTTTCCCGATTTTTTTGAAATTGTAGAAATATTTTCATGTACTTACTTTTCGCATTTCTAGTTGAATGTTTTTTTGACTCATTCTAATACTCTTTTTAGCTATTCTACGAAAGGAACCTGGATTGAGCGCTACTTTTGCGGCTTGCCGCAAATTATTCGAAATGAATGAAGTTGCTATAGCTATCTGTCTTCGGTCTGTGAAAGTGTGGAAATATGATATTATGAAAATTCCACCTCAACAGCCTATTGTGATTAGAAACAAAGCGTTCTCAATCTGTTTTTCTGTGGAATAAATACGTATCTTTCTGATTTCGTTATTGTCTTGAAACAGGGCTGGGGAGACAGGAATTGATTTGCCAACGGAGCTACGGTGGCCCATACGTGCCCTTTGACGAGTTCCGACTTCCGGCTTTTCTGACGAGTTGCGACTTTTTTGACGAGTTCCGACTTTTTTGACGACTTTTCTGACGACTTTCTTCAAGGAGGTAAGCTGCTTATTACACTCTTCAAAGAACAATCAACGCTCAATAGCATGCATTGTATTCTATTCTAACTTCTACCCCCTGAAATTACAACATTTTCTCACTGGTTTATAGTTTAGCGACTGGTTTATGGTTTTGCGACTGGTTCATAGTTTTGCGACTGGTTTATAGTTTAGCGACTGGTTTATAGTTTTGCGACTGGTCTATAGTTTTGCAATTTGTTTACAGTTCTGTGGCAAGTGAACATCAGACGAGTTTTTCTCAGGGGGCAATCACTGCTCTCTGGCCTGATGTCACGTGAACAGGGCAAGTCGAAATGATTCTTTGGTTTTCATTTATGGGCGTTTTTCAATCCACTTTCAATACTACTTTTATTTCCTGAGCAGGGGGTAAAGGCTGCTTTTAAATGCCCATTCGTCCTATTCATAAAGTATACTTAGGCGAGCCTTGTTTTCAGTACAATATCTCATCTTTTGGACAAACCTCTTCCCCTGCTCTCATTATCCATTGCGCAAAATTGCACACATGGCTATGCTGCATCATGGCGGAAGAAGGTGAAGGAGAAGCAGAGGCAGCTAATCCTTTCCAACGCCGAGACAAGGCAAGCCAGTCAGTTTTTGGAATTTATAGTGAGCTTTAATCAAATGAGAGGATGATATGAAAGGGCAACCAGTCGCAAAACTATAAACCAGTCGCAAAACTATGAACCAGTCGCAAAACTATAAACCAGTCGCAAAACTATGAACCAGTCGCAAAACTATGAACCAGTCGCAAAACTATAAACCAGTCGCTAAACTATAAACCAGTCGCAAAACTATAAACCAGTCGCAAAACTATAAACCAGTCGCAAAACTATAAACCAGTCGCTAAACTATAAACCAGTCGCTAAACTATAAACCAGTGAGAAAATGTTGTAATTTCAGGGGGTAGAAGTTAGAATAGAATACAATGCATGCTATTGAGCGTTGATTGTTCTTTGGAGAGTGTAATAAGCAGCTTACCCCCTTGAAGAAAGTCGTCAGAAAAGTCGTCAAAAAAGTCGGAACTCGTCAAAAAAGTCGGAAGTGGGAACTCGTCAAATGGCACGTATGGGCCACCGTACAGAGCTGAATGTAATGCCAACAGTGCATGTCGTACCATAATGTACCGGGTGACCCCAGAGATGGCGCCAGGGAAGAAATGCTGGGGGGACAAAAACTGTCAGAATGCCGACGGCGAGCGAAGCGAGCAAAATTTTTACGGGCCACACCTTTCAGATTGGCTTAAAATGCGACTACACACTCCAAAAGCATAACAAGCAAGTTACGAGAGTGCCGACAGTGCACAGAAATTTTTAAAAATTCAAGTGCCGACGGGGGGGCTCAGTTTAAGATATGCGTACTGTCCGAAAAACAGTTTTAAAAATAGGGAAATACATTCATTTCTCGGGCCATTCCCTCGCTTTCCAGGCCATTTTCTGGAAAATATGAAAAGCGCTGAATTCCAAATTTGCTTCGGAGCATGAAAATTTGAATGAAGAACAGAGGTCAATTTTCACGGGCCACACCTTTCAGATTGGCTTAAAATGCGACTACACACTCCAAAGGCATAACAAACAAGTTACGAGAGTGCCGACAGTGCACAGAAATTTTTAAAAATTCAAGTGCCGACGGGGGGGCTCAGTTTAAGATATGCGTACTGTCCGAAAAACAGTTTTAAAAATAGGGAAATACATTCATTTCTCGGGCCATTCCTTCGCTTTCCAGGCCATTTTCTGGAAAATATGAAAAGCGCTGAATTCCAAATTTGCTTCGGAGCATGAAAATTTGAATGAAGAACAGAGGTCAATCATTTTGCAAACAAAAAATTCCCCTGAAGACTTCTAATCCATCGCTATGTCCAGTTTTCACAAAATGTTGCCTGGGCAGTGATACCAACAGCAGTGCGGGGTGAGTGGCCGAGTGGCTTATACAGTCTTCGTCAGGTGAGTTAAGTCAAGCTCGGTCGAGTGAGGTCAAACTCCGGGTGGGTGACCTCTGAGATCTGACCTCATAACTCACCTCGTTCTTCGGAAAGGACTATAACGTAGGGATCCCATGCCTGGATGCGGCATGCACAGTGGGCCTAAATTAGCGTTCAGTAGCTGGAAATCCTGACAAGCCCTCTCTCGCCTCTCAAACAGATTGAAAACAAACAAACAAACAACGGACTGCGAGAAGCAGAAAGGCCTATAATTTACTGTCATTCCATTCCACATGTTTATTTCGTCAATGAAAAAATTGGAAAAGGGAAAATTAGGAAGGGTCGTTCACTGTTTCAAGCAGACTTATTACAGATGACTAAATAGACTTGAGGCAAGTCTAATATGTTGGTAGAGTTTGTTTCCATTTCCAAAAATACCGCACTCACTAAATGTTATTGCTAGTATAAATATCAATACGCGAGATTCAATCGAGTGGCGCTCAGAGCTTCTATCACTATTGTGCCACGGGGGGGGGGGGCGTCTTCTATAGTAAACGTATAAACATATCTGGGGATGTGTCGCCCGCAAGAATATACTTTTTCGATCTTTTAGTCTCGCCAAGGGTATACTTTTTGGCAATTTTAACCTGAGCAAGGGTTTGCTGTTTGGCTATTTTGGTCAAAGAATGATCAAATTTTGGTAATTCCTGTATGGAACCTAAAATGTTGGTGATTTTGGGCCAGAGGAGGCGAAAATTTGGCTATTTTGTCCAAAAAAAAAAACCGCCAACTCTAGGACTTTTGATGTAGAATTTAGTCTAACCAAGGGTATCATTTTCACAAAAATTGGTTTAGCCAATGGTACTATATTGAAACTGTGGGCGGTAAACCCCTACCCGAAATTTAGCCGAGAACCCATTCCCCGTGTATTGTGGACGTTAGAAACTGCTCCAATGGACCTTTTCGCTATTCTACAAAAGAGCCTGGATCGAGCGTTACTTTTATACAATTTCATACGCGAGGTTCGATCGAGTGGCGTTAGAGGTTCTTTCATTATTGTGCACATTCGAAAATTCTTCAAAATGCATCATAACATCGTTCGATTCAGATTCTTTCCTAGAATAGCTAAAAGATCTATGGGGGCCTTCAAACGAGTTTGTGATGAAGAAACACGCTGATGTTGCCACAAATTTAGTCCATATTTAACTGATTTTTGACACCCAAATAACATACTATAACTTACTAAAATTACCTACTGCTTTCATCTAATATTATCACTACAACCTTACTTAGAAAGCTAAAATCTAAAAAAAACTTTATATACCGGGTGAGCCGGAAAAAAGTTCCCACTTTTGAAAATTCATAGCACCAAGACTACCTAGCGGATTTGAATCATTCAAATTCTAGTTAAAAGCCGGAAGATCAAGGTATGTTTGTGATTTTTCTCGCTGTCCTACCAGCACTACAAATATATGTTAATTCAACTTTACAAAAATTTCATGCTTGCAAAATGACTAACAAAATCGATCAATTCATAAATGACTTCTCGCACAGAATAATGAAGGAAATGCAACTTCTCATGGGTGAGAGATATCCTCTAGGCATTAATTGCATTGGGATTGAAAATCTTTTGCATTTGTTTGAAAATCGATGTCTTACAACTCTTGAGGGAGGTGAAACACCCATGGCCTATTGTTCGATTTGAATAGAGTCCTTACGATTTGATCAATGTTTTAAGCCCTTTTCCCGCCATTTTGCAACCATGAAATTTTCATAAAGTTGAATTTACCAATTCTTCTAGTGCTGGTAGGACAGCGAGAAAAATCACAAAAATACTTTGATCTTTTGACTTTTAACTAGAATTCGAATGATTCAAATCCGTGAAGTAGTCTTGGTGCTATGGATTTTCAAAAGTGGGAACTTTTTTCTGGCTCACCCGGTATACGTTGAAGACCCTGTGCTCCCCATGATCCTTTGTATGCGCACAAACCAGCAAAACATCACTGTTACTGTAAACAACGCGCTTTGACCAAAAAAAATATGGGGGCATCAATTAGCTCTAAGGAGAAAAGCTGTCCTAATCCTTCAATTACTTTTGGGAAGGTCTTTTGTTTAAGTTCAAAGTGATGACTCACAACTTTCATTTGAAGGTTGAAACGACAATAAAACCTTGCGATCTAGGCCATAATCTTTTTGATACAGCATGAAATTCATTGTCAGACCAGAAAGGATTATGGGGAGCACAGGGTCTTCAAAGGGATTAGAAGAGGCAGTCCGCAATTTACTGCCTGTAATTGAATTAAAGCTCGCATTGTAAAGCCTCATAGTAAAGCTTGGTAAAGCCTAAAGGTTCGAGTCCAGAAATTGTTTAAAGTGTAAAACAAAGCGGAGTAAGGTGCATGAGGAATGTCCCCAAAACCTTTACTGTGATTTAGCCAGAAGGCCTAACTTACTTTCCAGTCTCTTGTTCAGCAAAGCCCGGCCTAAACATGCCCGCTCTTAGTTAACTCGAATCCTTCAAAGCATGATTTGAGCATTCTACCCTGTCAGGTGATACTGCTGTCTCGCAGTTTGTCGAGATCACGAAGCCTCCCACAATATTGACTTGAAGCGACAACGCGTACAGACTGAAAACATTTGCCGACAAGCCTAACTGCCTGAAAGTACACTCCTTGATCTGCCAGGAGAGGATCCTTAATTGTACAAACACTCGCGTACATTGGAGGGGGCAAGGCGTGTGGTTGCAACAAAGTTTTTGGGATAAAATAACTGTTCTTTTGAAATTAATGGGGTGAATACTGAATTTCAAATCGAGCAAAAAATTTCACTCCCAAAATAACATTAAAATCCCCATGACGAGGGTAAGCTGTATAGAAAAAAGATGTCGGCTTTGGAATGAGATCTTGGAAGAAGAAACAAAAGACATTTCACTACGACACAAATTTAGAGTAAAAACTTTCGAAATGAAGTTTCACTGACCACTCGCTAATTGGTTTTCTCATCTACACAATTGTTGTGTTTAAAGAGCAGTTACAGGCAACCATCTTCAACCTCGGGAAAATTTGAACACGATTATGAAGGTATGTTTTGAAGCTCCTTTGTGCATAGCATAGGGCTCGAATCTTTGGAAAACTGTAAAATCAAATGTGTAAAATTTTCTAATTAATGTGTAATAATGTGTAAAAGAAAATGTCTAATTCTTTCAACTGAATAGATCGAAGGGAAGTTTAGGTCGTTTCCCATAATTCCAGGAAGAGCTTTTTTGATATCATTATTAGTTTTGGAATTACAGCTTTTTTAAGTTCTATGAAAAGTTGTTCCAGAGCAGGTGTCTGAAGCGTTGACAAACAGTAAAAGCGTCATAAAATCTCTACTGATTGAGGAAAATCAAAATGACCAATCAAGAAATGTTCAGTTTTTGATGATCTACAAAACGATAGCAAGAAGAAGTCTGTAGCTTTTATGGTTTACGATTCAGCAATTTGACGACGGCACAACTTCAAAACGAGTAGAAACCTTAAAAATGCTGTAACTCTGAAAATAATGATGAAATCAAAAATGCTCTTTCTGCAATTATGGCAAACGACATAAACTTCCTTTTGATCAATTCACTTTAAAGAATTAAGCTATGACATTTACACATTTAATTTTAAACTTTTCCAGAGATTCGAGCCCTATGGTTTTGTGCATTTGACTATATTGATTCGCTAAGTATGAGGTAAAAGAATTAAGATGCTATCATTCATAGCCTGGGCACTTGACTTTGTGAATAAGCTTCTTCTTTAATAAGCTTCGTTCAAGAGTTTCCTAAATTACACAAGCCCCCAGGCTTACAGTGCCCCCCGCAGAGGTAATTATTTTACTGAGAGCTGATATCTCACGGCACAGGCTTGGAGCAAGTCTATACAGTGCATGACCTATAAATGGGAAAATACCACACCACGTTATTGTTTACTTTGGTTTTGCTTTCTTTCGAATTGTGAAATACGACAGGCCATGTTGAAACCTATGAGATTTCGCATTTTAACTCTTCATTTCAAAGTTAGCTGAAAGAGCGCCACCCCAGTGGAACTACGTAGACGTAATCTATAAATAAAACGAAGAGAAGCCTACGCACGCTATTGTTTCTTTTGGTAAAAAATATCCAGACACGTGTCAAAAGCAACGAATAGAATACGCTAATTTTAGATATGCATACGCCGCTCTTGCGTTAGCTATTTATCTCGGTCAACTAACTTAAAGGACAAGTCCGGGGTTGCTATAATTGTTGATTATTCAAGAGGTTTCACTGTTGTGAATGTGGTACACTGTAGTCCTTTTTTCAATTTTCTTTTCTTTCAATCCGCGAAACTACATATTTCAATCTGCTAATAAGTGCGAAATGACGTCATTTTGTATGACGTCACTGACGAGGCTGCCAAATGTGTATGATATTATACCACTCACATTGCTAGCCTCCTTATGGCGCCTTCGCACACTCGTACAAAATACAAAATGGCGACGATATTTGGCCTAACTTTCGAAGAGTCATTAACCAATTTATGAAAGTTAGAGGCATCAGAACGTAGAAAAAACTCACGATTGGTGTTCAGCAGTTGGTAAGGTTGCTTTTACCAATAATTCTATCAACCCCCGACTTGCCCTTTAACAGACATTTCATTGAAGGTGTTCTAGAGCATTATAGACAAACTACCGAATAACACAAACAAGGATTTCTTGATTCAGACAACAGTCCACCTGTCTGGAATACTTTGGAGAAAACTGTCGGTCGTCATTTTGTCAATTAGATCTTTGGCCCCTATTCCAAGTCCATTTTCCATGCACTGCTTTGTCAAATGACCTCTGCGACAAAATTCCAAAAGCTCAATAGCCTCTGATGACCGAGCTCATGCACTTAACTATTAAATAGGAAAATATATTAAATACTTTTTGGCATGAAATATACATATTCAGAGGCATAGTACATTCCTAATGAACAGACTTGATTGTCTGGCTTCAACGTTGTTACACGCTGTTGCTTTCTTTATCTGAAAAACAAATGAATACGAAAGGAGTGAAACTAGAATCAGCATTATGCTATAAAATGAAGAAATCTAACGTATGACAGGTGGCCCAAGAGAAGTAGCCCCAAAAAAACAGGACGCCCTCATCTAACATTTTTTCATTTGACATTACTTTAACACGAAAAAAACCCTTCAGCAACTAATATATAAAACTTACTTACAATTTCAAATCTAAAATCAGACTCCCAAAATGCCAAAAATCCTACATTCATAATCTGCTGTTGCTCCTGGGAGTCGTGTTTTAAAATGAATCAAGCCCTTCCAATGCGTTTTTAGTCGTTGTTTAAAACGATTTAAAGTCGGTAGCTCACGAATCGTGGAAGGTGTATCATTCCAGACTTTCAAAGATGTACAGTGAAAACTCTTTTTCAAAAATTCTGTCCTGCATCTAGGGATTTGAAGATCCTGAGAATATCTCGTATTGTACGAAGAAAAACATGATATGGGCACATCTTTATGAAAAAGTGTCCCAATGCCCCAAAAAATGTGCTCTGTTTGTTTTAATGGGAATGTAAGCATATAAATGTGGCTAAAGCCACTTGCAGTCAAACTCTCATCAATCAATTCAATTCAATTCAATTCAATTTAACTTTTTTCAAGAATACAGGACTACATGCCATTACAGGTATTGTTGGGGATACGAGCAGGCTAAGTTGTGAGCCTCAAGGAATCCCCCAGAAAGGGCTCCAGATCGCATGCGCACTAACGATTTATTTCAACGGCGTAATATGCAAATTAGCTTGACCGTTGAGAACAAGAGCACGAAACAATAACACCGATGCGCATGACAGTGTGAGCCCCAGCGTTGATTCGCTATCAACAAAGCTGAAACACAATTCGTCAAAACAAAAGGGTCAGTACTTCGTCTCCCCAACAAGGTATATATATAAAAATATCTGTATCCTATATCATCAAAGTAAAGCATAGCTTATCTAGCTTCGGCCGTGAAATTAAAATGCAAACGGTAAAAGAAAATATGAGGATTTTCATTTTTTTCATCTAATATTGTTTATACACAAAAGAAACCCTTCAGCAAATCAAAGTATACAACATCTAATTACAATGATAAAAATCTAAGAATAAAATCCTAAAGCCCTATAAATCTAATCATAGCTGTTCTTCCAGGGAGTTGTGACCAGGGATACATAGAAAACTATAGCACTGTCAAAACAGAGCTGCATGGATTCAAGGCAAATTGCTCATGAAGATATATTTCGCTGTTTCATCGGAATTTCCTGCGCGTCCAAGCACTTTGGAGTCAGCGCAGTATCGACCTCTGGGTCATCGCCCTTCATCCTTCCTTTGTGAAATTTCACGCGCCCCAAACGCTTCGCTCTTCCCATTTAAGCCGGTTTTCCACTAGGCGGATTTTTCCGCGCGCAGCTGAGTGGCTGTTGTATTTGCATTGTTTATTTCTAATAATGGTCATTTCTAGTCGCTCCGCTACGCGCGTATTTGAAAGTCGGATTGACTTCAACTTTTCCGCCGCGTCCTATGGTGCCAACCAATCAAATCGCTCGAAAGCTTCGACAAATGACATCAATATTCAACAAGAGGGAAAGCCACGAGCATGACAGCATTCAAAATGGTTGATGAAGTTTTTCTCTAGTGGACATTGAAAATATTTCTCCATACGCGTGCATTGTTTTGAAAACAACAGCCGCTCCGCTGCGCGCGGAAAAGTCCGCCTAGTGGAAAACCGGCTTTATCAGAAAGCCAATAAAAAGTTAACGTCTTTTCCTTTGTGATTTAAAAGGGGGAATTCCTAACTACTCTTTGCAAATTTAATAAATTTTGACATTGCTTGAGACCAATAGAAGTGCCGAAGCAACCAATTATCTTACGTTTTGAGGTTACAAGAACGAACGGAAAACAATATTATCAAGCTTTCACCTCAATCACTTGGAGAATAAAACGACAATACAGGTAAGGCCCTGTTTATATGAGGAAAAACATCTCACCTGCCAGACCCGGGGCAAGGTAAATCTCAGTCACTGTTTGTATGAGGATTTTCACCTCAGGGCTGAGAGGCGGGGTGCAGTAAAGTCTCTATTCCGTGAAATAAAAATGAACTGAACAATAAGAATCAAAGAACAATTTCAATTCACCTCACCATACCTGTGGTGTATCGTTTATATGGAAAAATGTCACCTCATCCAGGTGAGATTCCACCTCTAGTGAGGTGGAACTTCATTTTACCGGCGGTGTTGCGTTCCTCATGTAAACGCGAAATGAAAATACAAAGGATTCTATTGGAAGGCGGAATCTCACCTCTCAGCCCCGGGTCTGGCAAGTGAGGTGTTTTTCCTCATATAAACAGGCCCTGAGAATAGGATTTGGGTCATAGTAAATGCAACATAAACGGTTTTGTTTTTCAATTTGTTCTGAGTGGGCTTGTCAGGACTTCTAACTACTGACAGCGAATTTAGGCCCACTGTGCATGCCGCATCCAGGCATGGGACCCCTAGTTTAACGTCCCTTCCGAAGGACGGCGAGGTGAGTTGTGAGGTCAGGCCTCCGAGGTCATTCATCCGGAGTTTGACCTCACTCGACCGAGCATAACTTCAGTTACCTGACGAGAATTGTTTAAGCCACTCGGCCACTCACCCCGTACGGTGCATTATAGCTCGTGATTATAATAAAAAGAAGAACATGCTGTAACCTAATAAAACTAGTACTAACACGGTATAAATTAATCTTACCATTTTTAACAACAGACTCATCATGCTCCATCGCGAGGCGTTCCCATTGTGATTTATTGTCTTCGCATCCATCTACCAGGCTTTTTAAAGCCGGAAATCGTGTTGCAAGGTTCTGCAAGCACAAAATTAGAACAATGCTGGGTGATGAGAGGGCAAAAAACGTGGGGTATTTAACTATAGTTATACAAGTCAGCAAAAGCACTTCCCGTTTGAAAGGTTAATGCTCCCTGGTTATGAAAGCAATGATACTGGCAAATATCCCATTTGATAATGGACATATTCTATAGAATCCTTCCTGGCTGAGATCGGTCACTCCGCTCAGCATAGGGCTCGAATCTTTTCAGAACTTTAAAATTAAATGTTTAAAATATTATTACTTTATTCCCTCAGCTAAACAGATTGACAGGAGCTTGAGTACGTTTGCCATGATTCCAGAAAGAGCATTTTGATATTACCATTATTTTCAGAGTTACAGCATTTTTAACATTTCTGCTGGTTTTGCAGTTGTGACGTCATCAAAATACTAAATCGTAAACCATAAAAGCTACAAACTTTTGCTTGCTACCATCTAGTAGATCTTCAAAAACTGAGTATTTCTTGTATTGGTCATTTTGACTTTCCTCAATTAGTTTACAATCTAAGGTTCTTTTAATCTTTTGCAAAGCTTCTGATACCTCCTCTCGTACATCCTTTCATAAATCTTAAAACGCTGCAATTCCAAGAATAATAATGATATCGCAAATGCTCAATCTGGAATTATGGCAAACGATCAGATTTATCATTCGATCTATTCAGTTGAAAGAACTAGGCAACAACATTTTACAACCTCAATTTCAAAATTTTGCAAAGATTCGAGCCCTATTTTACAAGGGAAATCCTTAAGAAACTTTCTATCAGAAATCTTTAAGAAAATGCTAAAATCGGGAGCAAGATTCCCTAATATTTTTACCTTACAGCAATGTCTTAGGCTTTAGTTGTCAACCAATCAGAATGCGTTATTTACAAAGTTGTTGCTGTTGTACATAAAACGGTTGATGTCACCAGTAGTCCTCATAGCTATGATGGATTTATGTCATTTTTATGGAGGAAGATTAGATTGATTACAATGAGTCTCAGGAATAGTAAACCAAACCGAGACCGCTCATTCTGGGACTCGTAATATTACGGCAATTTTTTTGGACTGACATTGTTGCACTTTTGAACGCCTTTGGTACGAGGCTGCTTGCAAATTCGATTGACTGATGTCGACCAACAGGAACTCGAAGCTCAAAGCAGAGTTTCAAGGAACTTAGCTTGACAAAACAAAGTCTTACGATTAAGAATACCACAAAAACAGTTTGTGAAAATATCAAACCTTGTGCGTAGGTACTATTTTGTTGCTTTCGCTGACCATTAACTGATTTACTGTGAAGTTTTTCAAATCAACGTATTTCATTTGAAGAATACGAGTGTTTGTTTTAGTGTTTTGCTTAGGCCCTTATCGAAACGAGGCAGATATCATCATTTCAAAATAATGGTGTTTGATTATTAGTCGTAGTTAGGAGCGTACGGCGGCCTTTCGATAGATAACTACGGCCATATAATCAGTCTAGAGGAAGATAACTGCTTGATGAAAGATATCCATTTGGAATTAGTAGTCCAGGGAAACATTAAGTTTTTGTATGAACACTTTTTGTTTTCCAATTTTCAAGGCCTTTAAAACAGACTTTGAAGTTACATTTTCGTAGAACGTTTATGTACGAAACCCTAACAATTTAGTTCATTTTGAATCAGTGTACCTGCTATTTATTTGATAGTTATATGATGGGTAACTATTGGCCAATGTGACATTAACGACGCAGGGAAACAAGGGGCTCAATGCCATAACTCAAACTAATACGAGATAGGCTTTTAACTCCAAGTATTGTTTGGATTTTTAAGCTAAGATAGCCATAGGAAGAAAGTGATTACCTCGTAAATAGGATGGCAGATATTAGTAATGAAACCACACTGCATCTTTGGTAATTTATCCTTTTTCTGCCTGTCCATCATTTCCTGAAAAATAAACTTCACTGCTCAAAATGGACTTGATGCACTATAACAGATATTTAAAGGCTTTGACAGTCTACTAGGTGACATAGAAATACAATGCCCGCATGAAAGACCAATGCTCCCTCCAATATCAAAACAGTGATACTGGGAAATATGACTGGCATGTTCAAATCAATTTGGAAAAGTATCATAACTGCAAGTGTCATCCAGAGTAAGGACCAGATGACCATGCGTCTTTTCCTGCTTTGGATGGCATCGTAGAATGTAATCTTTTTGTGTTTTAATTGCTTTAATGATGATATGAAAAATAGGAGAAGAAGGTTTAGCAATTTAAAATACATTTTCATCAAGCAAAATTGTCATAAAATTACTGTTGTATGATCTTACCATTGGAGTCATATGCAGCTCCTTTGCTTCCCTGTCGCCTTGTTGAAAGAATTCTTCAGCAACAAGTTGCGCCACCTTCAATACAAAAAAAATTCCTTGATGATTTAGATCAAGATGTTTCTTCCGCTTTGCAAAAACCACACAAACAACAACCAAAATTACCAACATGCTAATGTCTAAAATGTCAGCCATTATTAGTAAAATCTGCACTTTTAAGGAACATGGTTAACAACCATCCTTTGGATCCTTCGGCTACAGTAGAAACCTGCATAAAAGAACCTAGGTTTTTCTGGGGCAGCCTGAATAGGTTCGTAATTAAGTGGCTGTTATTCTAAATTCCAGCCTGCAAGGTTCTTAAAAAGGTTCTTCACCTTGCAAACATCAATTCTGTTTTCAGCACAAGAAATCTAAACTTTTTGACAATTCCTTGAGAATTCATGAGAACATTTTTAGGTTAGAATTATTGTTAAAAATCTGATGGTCCTTTGTACCACTGACAAATTCTGATCAGAATGTCATGAATTCTTGAAAGTTCTAAGGAATCCTGAAGACATGAAATCTGTTATATAAGAACCTCCTCTAATGTCAGCCTCTGAGAGGCTCTTATTTAGGGGGTTTAAAATATTGAATTTCAGCCGCAAGGTTCTTTTAAAAATGGGTTCTTTCATGTGGGTTTCTACTGTATTATCAATATGTATGGCTACAGCACCTCCCACTACGAAACTACTCATGCCAATCAAGAATGGGTAGAAACTATGATACCCTGATAGCTTAAAGATAGTTTATAAGCCTTTGAAATTCGCAACTTTGCTTTGATTCTCTTGGCTGTCAAAAATTCTTGACACATTACCGCACTGAGTAGCCATGCACTATCTTTGCCTAATAGAAACAAATCACAAGGAAACAGGACAGAAAGGAGGCGCAACGCAATGCATGGACATTAATCAGGGCCCTTTAAGAAGTCATATGACAAAATATTTACAGAATATATTGACAAACAAATGTTTGCATTCATGAGACAGCAAGATGACTTGTTTCTGACAAATGCTGACGACGACAAGTCTTTATACCGCAACCATACAGAATCAGGAACTGGCACTTAATGATCCTTCATTTCTGGGTGATGAATAAAGAAAGCTTCGGGAGAAAGGCATCATTCTATAAAACTTGTTTATTGTGGCCCTTTAACTAACTGTGTGGGTATGTTACAAGGACAGAGTTTTGAGCCAAGCAATGAATAGTATCAGTACCCACCCTTTGCTGTACATTCCATGGTTTCGTGATTGCAGATACGTCAGAAGCTGTCATCAACATCGACCTGGAAAACAAGAGAAAAGATGAATAAACGAAAGAATCAATTATAATTTTCAAAATATCATCCAAAATGAGTTATAAAGTTATAAAATGAAATAACGGCTGATAGTAATCCGAGAAAGACTCCCTTTCCTCTAAATCAGATAAAAATGAGTGATATCTATACAACGTTATGTGATTGACACAGATACTTTACAAATATATATTAAGTTATTTGCAGGTGCCTGACTTTATACATACTGTGAAACTGATCGAAAATTCGGAAACAATCGGCTGAAAAAGGAAAGAACTGGCTCTACCCTTCAACTGGATTGTAAAAATCTGATTGAAAATAGACTTTTAGCTATAAATTAAACGATATTTTGATACATTTTGTAGAATATTCGAATGTGCACAATAGTGATAGAAACTCTAACGCTATTCGATCGAGCCTTACATATAAAATTTTATGAAAACAACACTCGATCCAGGCTCTTCTGTAGAATTGTTAACAGGTGTATTAATCCATCCTGAGACCAGTTCCAATTTTAAAGCGATCCATGCTACATGGAAAAGATTTCAACCTTTTTAACTGAATATATTTAGCGAAAAAATCATGTTTAAAAATTCTAAGATAGGAACTTAGACACGGCATTATGTTTCTGCATATACCGGGTGAGCCAGAAAAAAGTTCCCACTTTTGAAAATTTATGCACAGATTTGAATTATTCGAATTCTAGTAAAAAGCCAAATGATCGAAGTATTTTTGTGATTTTTCTCGTTCCCTCATGAGCACTACAAATATACCGGGTGAGTCAAAAAAAAATTTTAGGCGTTTGAAGGGCTGTGGAACAAAAAGTATGCGACCGATATTCAAAACTGAAATGTTCATCTATCAGTCAAAGGTCAACTTAGATGAGGAAATTTCGTTTGGTAGTATCCCTCATCTTACAGACCCAGAAATTAGGAAAATGCTGGTAAAGGGCATGTTTGGGAACAGAAATTCCACATTCCATTCTGGTCCATGATTTACCTTCTATTGAAATTAGAATTCAGCATCTCAACTGGCAATGTAAACTTCAATGCCACATAAATCATGGACCAGAATGGAATGTGGAATTCTTGATTCCCATAAAAACCCCTTACAAGCATTTTGATTGTTGTTGGGTCTTATAGATGTTTGATTTTACCAAACACAAAATTTTCTCATCTAAGTTAGCCTTTGAGTGATAGTTTAACACTTAAGTTTTGAATATCGGTTACATACAGTCTATTCCACAGCCCCCCCCCCAAATGCCGAAACTTTTTTCTGACTCACCCGGTAAAAGTAAATTCACCTTTGAGAAAATCTCATGGTTGCAAAATGACTGAAAAATGGCCTAAAACATTGATCAAATCTTAAAGGACACCTCGCACAGATCAATAAAGAAAAAGCATTCGTTTATGGGAGAGAGATATCCACCACACACTTATTGCCATTAGATTTAAAATCTTTAGTATTTGTTTGATAACTGATGTCTTATAACCCTTGAGAGAGGTGAAACACCCATTGCGTATTATTGTGTTACAGGAGTCCTTGCAATTTGATCAATGTTTTCGGTCCTTTTTCGGCCATTTTATAACCATAAAATCTTTATAAAGTTAAATTTACCGATACTTATAGTGCTGGTAGAACAGCAAGGATAATCCAAAAATACTTCGTTCTTTTGCCTTTCAACCGGAATTTGAATCCTTCATATCTGGGTAGTACTGATGGTGCTATGAATTTTCAAAAGTGGAAACTTTTTTCTGGCTCATCCAGTATGCTCATGCGGGAGGAAAATTTAAGTCCTTTTGCGGAGAAGGCTTTGATCCGTGATTACGCTAACTCCACCGTAGAAGTAAATATTTTTTCTCCGCAAAGGAACAAAGCTGCGGCAATGAAGAACAACAGTGGTTTCTTACCACCAATGATCTTACCGTAGCAACGATCGATGGAGATCATCATGCCAATCGAATTCATTATTCTTGAGAAGAGTAAAAAAGGCACTTCTCTTCCTAAAGATATATAAATGAGCCATGTGTTAGATTGCAAGTAATACGGAGAAGGAAAGTAACTATCAAAACTTCGAATATTCACAAAGTTACATTAAAATGTCAAAAAATGTAACTAAAGGGGGCTGGGTCATGTAAAATAAACAAGCTTATTTCTAAACAACCATTTTGCTGCTTTTTTGATAAGCTCACACAGATTTTCCACTATTTTGCTCGAAAGTGTTGTTTTGAAGATGCATTTTTGAATTTCGTAGAGAAACAAATGAAACATTGATATGTTTAAGGATTACAGAGCTATCAGTTGATTTTTAGAAGCAACTTTATTACGGGTTCAACCCGTTCACCAAATAATGTGCAGAACATAATGGACAAAAGAAACACTATAGATTATAGAGATAGCAGGTTTGTGGTACGATTTGTGGTACGATATGTACAATATAAAACTGCTGTCTTTGATATGCAGTACCGATCACTGGTATGAAAACATTGACAACAAAAAATTGAACCTAACCATATTTCTTGACCTTAAGAAAGCATTTGATACGGTCGATCACAAAATCCTAGTGGAAAAATTGCGCAGATACGGTATGAGGGACACCGCTGGGAACTGGTTTCAGTCCTATTTAGATCAGAGGACGCAATTTTGTGCCGCAAATGGACAGAAATCAATGGCAAGGGAGGTAACATGCGGTATACCTCAAGGTTCCTGCTTAGGACCTCTCCTATTCATCATATACCTGAACGACTTAGAGCACTGTTTGAAATTTTCCCAAGCTAGTATCTATGCTGATGATACCAATGTAACGATCGCATCGGACGACATAGAAAAACTGGTCTTCGAGGCGCAACAGGAATTGCTCAACCTTTCTGAGTGGATGAGAATAAACAAACTAAGTCCTAACCCCGCAAAGACAGAATACATGATTATAGGCCATTCTCATAAAGTAAACATGTTGAATATTTCGAATGCCCTCATGTTAAACGACTCAGTTATCAAACGTGTCACAAAGACGAAATCGCTAGGTGTAACTGTCGACGAGAACCTAAAGTGGGATGAGCATTTCAATACTGTTAAGGGTAAAATATGTGGTGGACTTGCATCGTTAAAGAAATTAAAAAATATAATTCCCCAAAGCAAGCTGTGTAGTGTCTATTACGCTATCGTTGAGAGCCATCTACGTTATGCCAATGAAATTTGGGGCAGTCTTCCAAAAACGAAGCTTGATACTCTCCAACGCTTACAGGACAGGGCCCGATCAATAGTTGAAAACGCCAGATATAAGGATAACTGGTCATGTGACTGGCTGAGCGTTGAAAATATAATTCGATTTGATAGGTCGGTCATGACATATAAGATAAGGAACAAATTAAGCCCTGAAAGCTTCTGGGACAAATTTCAGCAAAGATCCTTGCAGTCAAACTATGCAACAAGGAACTGTAGAGATCTTCAGATTCCCAGATTAAACACAGAACATGCGAAAAAGAGTTATCGATATTCTGCTATTAAAATCTGGAACGGTATTCCAGTTGCTATTAGAGAACTCC
This sequence comes from Aurelia sp. 3 sensu Dawson et al. (2005), assembly GCA_964020215.1. NCBI lineage: Eukaryota > Metazoa > Cnidaria > Scyphozoa > Semaeostomeae > Ulmaridae > Aurelia > Aurelia sp. 3 sensu Dawson et al. (2005). The sequence continues at coordinate 13,834,950 of OZ026583.1, forward strand.
CGACGATAATTCGCTTTAAGAAAGAACTAAAGGAGTACTTGAAGAGCTGACAGAAAACACCAGTCTAATTAAAAAACACGACCCCCTGGAAGAACAGCATCATAGGCTAGTTTTAATGTAGATTATTTCCTTATTTAATTAAGCTGAAGGGATTTGTTTCGTGTATAAATAATGATATATGATATGATATGATATGATATATGTGACCAAGCCATTTAAGGTGCTCGTTTTTTCATTGCGATAAATTGCATTAGTATTCAACCCTAGTGGTGATGCTCCCTTTTGACGTAATGCAAGATCTTCAACGCTAGTTAGCGCGAATAAAATCTCAAAGTAGGAAACAAAACTGTTTGATCTTAGCTGAGCAATGCTGAGCATCGATTGCTTCAACAGCAAAAAAATCAGAGAAGTAGTCAAGTTTTTGCAGTTGTAAATTATAAACGCCAGTTTGATTGATGAGGACTGATGAGGTAATAGCTAAGGTAGTAGTAGTAGTAATAAAAGGGGGCAATAATAATGAGTCTAGCTCAGTACAATATTACGTAGATGACTTACTTGAAATACAAAGCTAAATCGGTTGCAAGGATCGCTTGTTCCAAAATTTGAATAGCTTCATTATATTCTTCAGTTGCTAGGCCCTTGAATATTTCGTTTCCCTGTAAAAATAAACAAAATTTTCAATAAAAAATATATCCTAACAGACTTTATTTGCTACTCTCATTTGTTATTTGTTATTCATTCGTCCTGTGTTATTGATGTGTTATTTGTCACATTATTTGTAATCGGAGAAATGGAGACATGAGATCATTAAAAGGAAAAGTCATTGTAAGCTTTTTACCGAGGAACTAACAACGCTACAATGATGACCGGTTTCGAACTTTCAATTGCTTCTCATATTCAACAACTGATCTGATAAAATTTGACAATGTATTGAAGCCAAGGATTGCACCATAATTCAGTGCACTTCAATGCAAAGTTGATTGCAATACCTTTTACAGGGAGCAAAACTACAGAATCGCGATCTCGATTGCAATCCCAAACCTGAAATAGTGTGCCGTGTAAACGCTTTTCGGATCGTGATCCCGACCGAAATCCTTTAAGCATGCGCAGTAGATACAATTGCCATTGTTGCTGCACCGTTTCTAAGTAACGTAACTATGCACAATACGCGTGTGCGAATTGATTGTGATCCTAATCTGTTTTCCTTGTACGTCAGTGTAAACGGAACGCGAATCGCGATATCGATCCTTGTGGATCACGACCTAAATCGCAATCCCGTATTTTCGCTCCATGTAAACGGGGTATCATCATTTCTGAAAATACATCAGGGCATTGGCAAGCTTGTGAAAACAAATTCTGGTACAGACTTTAAAGCCATGGTAACACAAGCAACATTTTTCAAAATTCTGAAAGGCAAAACCCTAGCAATGTTTCCCCGTTCGGCAACCTCACAAAACATTGCTTCACATGTAGGCCTGAGCACAACTTGTCTGCCTGTTTTCAAGGTCAAACATCTTGCCCTTGTTTTAGCAAGTTGTTTCTGTCCATAAAAGAGTTAAAATGTTTTGCTACCAGCGACAACGGCACAAAATATCTGATAATTGCGCTAATGTTGAATCTAGCTAAGTGAATGCAGGACAATGAGAACTGAAGATCAGTCTTACTGGGCTATTAAGAATCATTATGCAATGATCAAAGTGATGATGTTCCATTACAGATGTTCCATATAACTGGGCTAATGCTGACTCTGTCCTAAAAATGAAACAAAACGTGTTTTTGGAACATCACTTCTGGCAAGCAATATCAAATCACAAGTGCATGGCTGGTTGACAGCTTGACAGCTTGACAGCTTGATTGATTGATTGATTGATTGATTGATTGATTGATTGATTGATTGATTGATAGACTGATTGATTGATTGAATGATTGAATGATCAATAAATACACCGCACGAGTTTAAAACAACTTTCGACGTTTGTAAAATCTTGAAAATTTGGCTGTGAAATCGCTAAAAATTCCCTTCTTTCATTTCATCTCATTTGATTTCAAATTCTTGTTGAATTATATCAAAGATCAAATTATTTTAGTACCTTTCATGGTGGGAACTCCGTTGACCTATTGTCTACTCCCTCCATGATAGGCAAACTAGTCGTTTTAGTTTGAAAACGATATTTTGTGCCACAGGCTTTATAATACATCGTAAATTTTGCCAAGGAGGCTCCTAATACTCTTGTGATTATAAATTCACTCGCGTTTCTCGCATGATCATGGCATTCCTTTCTGTCACAATCAGCAATACTCAAGAATTTCCAAGGATCAAAACATAGATCTGCTAGTAATTCCGTACAACTTCGTGGGATACTTCAAACCAAGCAGCTTTCAAACTTCGGGTTTTCGGTAATAAACGATTACGCTGAAGATGACGGCAAGGAAGCTTTTACCAAGATGCACTGTATTCTTTCAATTAAATTCCTATAAAATCGTTAAGGATTCGCGATTATACTGCAATTCATATTGGTACAACATTCCTCGCTGCAATCTTAAGCGTAGCCATCTACTGAAAGCCATTAATATGAAAGTCTCAAAGAAAGATTCTCTAAATCTAATTTCATCCCTAAGGCCCCCCCCCCTTTAAAAAGGGAGGATTCAACTTTAATGAAACCTTCAAGCTTTATGGATTTTGCGGTTACCGAAACTGTTTTCTGACTCATCCAGCAGTACAAATGAGCTTGAACTAAATAAATTTTTAGGAATCGCTAAGGATTTCCATGGTAACTGAAAAAATCGTTAATACGAAGAGAATGCTTAAAACTAATGCGACAATGGGCAGATATCTTCAAATAAATTGAAGTGGAAATTTCAGCAATGCGATGTATAAAGATAAAGAACGAATAGGCTGGGTAGATGGTAGATGTACATACATTACTTGGAATGTGTTGTTTGTACCCCTGTGATCCAGATCATGACATAAGCAGGCAACGATTAAACAAAGCTTTTCGGTTTCCGTGAAGTAAGCTCCTAACTCTGAGCTATGCTGCAACAAAATGAGAAACACTTTGTCAGTTTGAGCTTTTTTTAATTAAGCAAACTGTGCCAGCTCACAGTAGAAAATTAATTTCAAGGCCCATCTCCACCAAAGTAGTTTTGGCCGGCGATCAGCGCACTTGTCTGGTACACCCATTCTCAATCATCAAAGAATGCACAATAGACAAACGCCCTGTTCACGCATCAAGACTATCGTACTGAGTTAAGCCTTTAGAGGAAAAGATATAGCCTGGCGCTACAAACAGTAAATTTACTTTAGATCTAATAAAATGTGCTGACCGATCTACCAGCATGGCTATGGAAAATTGTAAATTATTTCATTTTTTATTTTTCTTCCTTAGTTACTAGACCTCTTGGAAGTCAAAGCCCGCCCATAGATATTTGACTGGCTACGGCAAAGGTGAAGGTAAAGGTGAAGAAGGCGAAGTTGCGGTTTTAAGCGCCAAGCACTTATCCGAGTCCGCTATCCCTTGTTTCACTTTATTCTTATTTTAACAGGGTTAAAATATTCAGTAAATATAAATAAACTGATTTACAATGTGCCCTGCTAAATAAACATAACTTCCTTAATTACAAGTCAATTTTAAGATCCAATATATAAGAAAAAATCTATATAAAGAGAAAGGGACACGGAAGTCAAACATATGTGCTGAACATTGATTTAGATCATCGACCTCTTAATCTTTCCAAAACGTTTTTAATCTCAGTTTGAAAGTAGATAGCGCAGAAGCAGTTTTGATTTTATGGCTTCATTGGTTTCAAACACTAAGCCCTCGATACAAAAAGCTACGCCGCCCATTGGAGGTTTTGTATAGTGGAATTCTGAGGTCAATATTGGTATTACGTACGGTCTGATTGCAAGAATCGGACTATTTGTGAAACGTCGACTGCATGCATGGAGGCACAAGCCGATTCAAGGCTATACTAGACAAAGCTGTCTCAACGCACGAAGCTCGGAGTTGCTGGGGGCTCGAGCCTTATCCACCTTGCGGGGTGAGTGGCCGAGTTGCTTATACAGTCTTCGTCAGGTGACTGAAGTTAAGCTCGGTCGAGTGAGGTCAAACTCCGGATGGGTGACCTCGGAGGCCTGACCTTACAGCTCACATCGTCGTCCTTCGGAAGGGACGTTAAACTAGGGGTCCCATGCCTGGATGCGGCATGCACAGTGGGCCTAAATTAGCTTTCAGTAGCTAGAAATCCTGACAAGCCCACTCAGAACAAATTGAAGAACCTGACTGTTCTGACTTCAAAGTTAGTGGATTACATCACTGCGCCACAACACCTCAATAGAACTTTTAGCTAATCGAGAGGTTCGATTGAGTGATGTTAGAGCTTCTACCAACATTGTGCACTTTTTTCAAAAATTATCCAAAATGTAAAAAAATATCGTTCAATTCAGATTCTTTTTCAGAAACGGCTATTGACAGGAATAAAAAAAATAGAGGATTAATTGCTCGGTTTAAAAGAATGCCTAACAACAGGGTGTCTCAAAAAATTGTTCGACGTTTGATTAAATACCAAAAAATAACGAATCCTTGGATCCTTGGATCCTTGGACTCAATGGATCCTTGGTCAAGTCACCTTTTTCCTGAGATTTTAAATCAATTTTTGACACAAGAATCTTGCAAATCCGCTAAAAATTCATGGGGTTGCAAGCTTTTGAAGTTCAAGTTTGTGCGAAAGCTGAGACCAGAGGCCTCGAAATGGCATTTTTGATAAAAGTCCCATAGGCCATCGTTTGTGTTATTTTCAATTGTCTCAGGGCGAGCCAAGTGCGATTCAAACAGGTATTCGATAGCCTAACTGTCAAGCATATGGATGCTTTGAGGAAACAGATTCAGTCTCTCGCAGATTATGTTTTGAGCCATTGTTTTTGGACTTATGCAATGTTAAGAAAATTTTGAGAATGATCGCAAGAAACAATTTACTTTAGAAGTCGTGTTTGGTTTGCTCTGATATCAACGAGAGGTATCACATTGGATAAGCTTCTCTTACCTCCGTCTTCGAGCCTTTTGCAATACAAGTAATCTGGGGGGTCTCTGGCTTCAGCTACAGCATTACCCCGCCACTTAGAAACTGACTTATAAGAAACTGCAGCCTGCCAGATGGCCCAGCATCTACCCTGATATAAGAAACCAATCAGCCTGAAATTTTAAATTTGGTTTCTTAAAAATGATTTTGATTGATAAATGGTATTTTCAAGCACTTCATAATACAAAACTTACTATGTGTCTAACAAAACAAAACAAAACTATCTGACAATTTAAGATTAAATTTTAAAACTAAAAAAATATCACATGGCTGGTAACTAATGTAGTTAATGTTTTCTGCTGTTTTTATTTTACATAGGAGGGCATTGTCAATTTCAGGTTACAGTAACTGAATTTTAATAGTCATTGTCCAACATTTGGTTTAATGTAACCCACATAATAACAAATTTCATGGTTTCTCTTGATGCACATTTGGTGAGTTTCTTGCTGTAATTATAAGAAATTATTTAGCCTGTTTTATCTTTTTTTCTCCATTTATAAGAAACCAAGCAGCCTGGTTTAAAAAAATGAGCTTCTAATTGGCGGGGTAATACTGTATCGCATATTTTTGATTTTCGAGAGCTCGTAACTCAGTAAATTTTCAACCGATTTGCACGATTTTAGTCTCAAAAATTATTTCATAATCTTAGGAACATGGTTATCTTTCCATGAGCCTGTTCATGTTGTCCTTATTTTTCAATATTTAATCAAACGTCGAACAATTTTTTGAGACACCCTGTATAATGCAAAATAACAACCTTAATAACGTGAAATATCAAAATTAACTAACCTTCAACATAGCATACATCATTTGCATGACATTAAATGCATGTCTCCAGTTATGATAAATAACATTCCTATAGTTCTTCTTCACTGACAGAACCCATTTGCATAAGGTCTAAAGAATAACAGGAAGTTGATAAAGTTTTGGATACCGGGTGAGCCAGGAAAAAATTCCCACTTTTGAAAATTCATAGCATCAAGACTTCTTCACAGATTTGAATCATTCAACTTCTAGTTAAAAGCAGAAAGATCGAAGTATTTTCTTGATTTTTCTCGCTGTCCTACCTGCACTAGAAGTATTGGTAAATTCAACTTTATAAAAATTCTATGGTTGCAACATGACGGAAAAGGGCCTAAAACATTGATCAAATCGTAAGAACTCTATTCACATCGAACAAAAGGCAATGTGCGTTTCACTTCCCTCAAGTGTTATAAGACATCGATTTCCAAACAAATACGGAAGATTTTTAATCCCATGGCTAATTAATGTGTGGATGATATCTCTCACCCATGAAAAGTTGCATTCCCTTCATTATTCTGTGCAAAACGTCATTTATGCTTTGATCGATGTTTTAGGCCATTTTTCAATCATTTTGCAACGATGAAATTTCACTAAAGTTGAATTTACCTACACTTGTAGTTTTCGTGAGACAACGAGAAAAACCAGAAAAATACTTCATCCTTTTGGTTTTTAACTAGAATTGGAATTATTCATATCTGTGAAATAGTCTTGCTGTTATGAATTTTCATTAGCGGGAACTTTTTTCTGGCTCACCCGGTATACTAACTTAAAACATCACGAAAGCGGGAAAAGTCATCGAGAAGTGTAGGATTCAACCAGAAGTAAAAAGAGGTAAAATTTATCGAATTTTCTACTTTACAACTTCTGTCCTTTCAGAAATAAACACTCTCTCTGCCCAATCCATGTTTTATAAGATATAATGAGGCTCAGGCTTAAAGTACTTCTGAGATTAAAAAGACAATTACGAGCAATTGGACACTGACGAAATCTACAGAAATATACCTGAGTTAGCTCTATACTTCATTCACGAAACTCGTCGATTTGATTCGATTCATCAGAAATTTGGCTGTCTGTCACGTAACCGCCGAGTCCCCTTTTGTGACATTTCCTTTTTGCAGTATCAGTTATGTGTGGCTGCTGCACTTCGTTTCATGCTTTGGCCACGGGGGGCTGACATGATATTTTGCACCTAGCGGTATCATGGAGCAAGAATGGGCATACCTGATAGTCTATGTGAAATTTCTGCAAGAATTGTAAATCCATAAAGACCCTGACAGTTGCCATGCAAGTCTCCTTGTCACTAAGTAACATGTCATCAAAACCATAATCTTCGAGATGATATTGTTGAACCGTTGATACATTTGCTTGCTACAAGTAAACAGAGAATCAATATCTATTGTCATTTATTGTCATACAAATCGAAGACTCATTGTCGAAAGCATAAGGCTGCAATCTTTGCAAAAATTATTATTCCTTTATTCCTGTAAATTATCAAATTATTAAAATTAAATTATAATAATTCTAAATTATAAATTACCTCTAAATTATTCCTGTAAAATGCCATTGCTCGTTCTTTCAACTATACTGATCGAAAGGGACTTCATGTAATTTACCATAATCCCAGTGAGATCATTTTTGATCTCATCAATATTTTCAGAATTACAGTACTTATAAAGCTAATGCTAGTTTTGAAGTTATGACGTCATCAAATTGCTAAATTGTAAACCATAAAAGCCAGACTTTTACTTGTTACCATCTTGTAGATTTTCAAAAACCAAATATTTCTTGTGTTGGTCAAATTGATTTTCCTCGATCAGTTTAGAATCTATGGAGCTGTCAAAGTTCATCAAAGTTTCAGATAACCTCCTCTCATTCATCTTTCCATAAAATCTAAAAATGCTGGATTCTGAAAATAATCATGATATCAAAACAGCTCTGTCTGGGGTTATGGCAAATTATATAAAATTCTCTTCCATCATTTGAATCACTTGAAAGAATAGGATGATAACGTTATAAGAATTTCTTTCTAAATTTCTGCAAAGATTCAAGCCCTATGCTATTGTCGTTCACGATCCTTTGTGCGGCAAATGAAAAACAAGTCAAAGAGAACGTAGGCCAGAAAAAGACTTATGGCAATGAATCTCCTGTTTCCCTGTGATCTTTGACTTGATGGGCTTCGGTCAACAGAGACTCATAATATTACTCTGAAAAACCTGGCCCTATTTAGGCCCAAACTCCATGATCCCTAGAGTACCAATCAGATTGCAAGATTTGGCAGAGAACAATGTTGTCAAATTTTCAATTGAAATGATGCAGCTGACTAGATTTTTAACGAAGTTGCTGCGGCAGGTAATTTAAGATTTCTCTGGTATGTTTTGATATTAAAAACATGGCCAATGTAGCGTTGAAAGACCTGTTTTTGCACTCACCAGGTAAAGTGATCGCATTTTCTTTCCGAGGAGAAACCGTTGAACAGAGCGACAGCAGTCGTTCGATCCTGATTCGATCGATCGATCGAATGCAGGAAACAGGGTCAGCTTTTTCACTGTTTTATTTTGAGTTTTATTTTATTTATGGCGTTTTTGTAACTTAAAGTATGCAATCAGAAAGTAAAATCTATCTTCTTTCCAATGATATCCAGGTTTGACATGTTGAATTTTTCATCACATGAATTACGTTTTTGTACGTATGACCTTCTTCAGATGCGGGAAGTGATAGGGCATTTACAAGGACGCAAACCCATCTTTGCGACAGCTTATTTTGTCATTCTAAACAAAATACATCTAACGAGGTTAAATCTTTCTGTTTTGAACCTTAGGGTGTCACCTCAAGTACATCTAGGCCTGACATGTTTCGACAAAACCTGTTTCCTGGTCTTTTGCCGTCAAAAGGGCGCTACATTGCTCTTACAACATGCTGCATTTGAAATTGGGCATATCTACCAAAATAGCAATTGAATGCTGTAATTATGAACAATTCCATTAATGTGTCCAAACTTTAAATCATTAGAAAGAACAGAGCTGTTTGGTTTAGGTGATACCTATCCAACCGTAAATAATTCTGCACAGTTAATGGTGTTGCCTCGGACATGCAGGATGTAGAAGTCGGTGTGCCACAAGGCTCATGTCTCGGTCCTCTTCTGTTCCTCATCATTTGCAGCTGGGTTACATTTTTCTGAAACACCCTGTATAAAATTCCCATGAAAAGACAACATTGCCAAATTACGATTACCAAAAGTGCAGGAAGAGTAGTAATACATGTCATTCCAATGGCCATTGCACACAAATACAAGCAGAAAGTAACCAAACTTTACAAACACAAATTTACCTCTCAAGAGCTGGTAATAATGTCTGGGAGGTCGCAGCAATAGACCTTTTAGCTATTCTGAGAAAGAATCTCAATCCACCGACGTTTGCTTACATTTTGAAGAATTTTCGAATGTGCACAATAGAGATACACTCCCGTAACGAAAGTATCCGGACAGCCGAAACAAAATGGCGTCGAATTTGACCGTTTGCCCTTCGACCCCCAAACGGTATAGCCGTTATGCGGCCATTTCAGGGACTGGAAACCAATAATTTTACCGCCAAAACTTTGTTTATGGATCACGCAATCAATGAAGAAATTAAAAAGCAAAAAACAAAGAAAAGTAAACTTGCTTTGAAAGCAAAACTTGGTGTTAGCTGCGAGGAAACAAATCAACCGAAAACAAGACAGTATGCTTAACAAATTGCCAGTCTTGGAGGCTGCTACATTGGTGGATGTGATTGTTTCTTCTATCAAACAAAGCAGAAACGATTGCAGTTTTGAAAATCGCGTGAATGGCATGGAAAAGACACGTGCCTAGAAAATGGCAAATAAATTTGAGTCTCGCATGGTTGAAGGGTTGTGACATCGTTGTTGCCAAGGTAAGATTTAATTTGTATCAAAGCCTCACAAATATCAATAAGAGCAAAGGTTGGCCTAAAATTGGTATCAGTTTGTTTATCTGTCATAGGAGAATCAACTTGAGCAAAATGATCAGGTCCCTAACAAATATCATTTGCAAAAAATCCGTTTTGAATGTGAGGGCCATAATTCTGTTGTTATAAATCCTTACCTCGATTGCAGCAAATGTTCCTTTCGTTTATCAATAACTCCTTCCTGTCAGGATATGACTTGAAGTTTCTTCCACATTTGCAAAGTCCAGACTATTCTTCGCAAAGTGATGCTATCCAAGTAAACAATTTATTTGGAAGTATATTTGAAGTACCATTTTCAAGTTAGGATGATTTTTCTTTTGCGGTTGCTTTGTTACCTCACAGCTAACTTCATGTTTTGCTATCAAAATACGTTTACTTTGGTTTCTTTTTCAATTTCAAATTTCTTCCGTGATTGCGTGATCGATAAACAAACTTTTGGCGGCAAAATCTTTGGTTTCCAGTCCCTAAAATGGCCGCATAACGGCTAAACCGTTTGGGGGTCGAAGGGCTAACGGTCAACTTCGACGCCATTTTGTTTCTGCTGTCCGGATACAATCGTTACGGGAGTGTAGAAGCCCTAACGCCACTCGATCGAACTTCGCGTATAAAATTGTATAAAAATATCGCTCGATCCAGACTCTTTTGTAGAATAGCTAAAAGGTCTATGGAGCATTTCATTTAAATAATAATGATAATAGATAAATTAAACTTATCTCACCAACAACTTGTCTGTCTCCTCATCTGATTCACTGGCATGGTAAGAAAGAATCTAAAAATCAACAGTGATAGAAATGTGACTTATTCCTTCTGAAATGACATGATAGCCAGACCCGATTTCAAAGGAAACTATAACCAAACCCAATTTCAAAGGAAATCGTCTATTTCCTTTGAAATCGCGTCTGGTTATCAGGCTATTCTGAAAGGGAGAGAGCTTAAGATTTATCTGATACTAAAGTCCCTTTCCATGGTTGGTCTGTAATAAGAATAACAAAGATTTCAAGCAAACACATTCAAAATTATGCATCAATTGAAAAATCTTGAAGACCAGTTTTAATTTTCAGAAAAAAAATTGAGTTTGAGGTCAAAATGATAAGAAGGTTTCGTCCCTAAGGAATAAAGCAACTTTTTATTTCATACTGTAGAGGCGTTATTTCTATACCAATGAAAGCCTGTTTCCTCCTGACCTCAAGTCCGAAAACAGAATGTTCCCACCGTTTGTATCTTAAAAGTTACAATTTAAACAATTAACAAGTTCAGTTAAATCTGTTGAGATGTATAGAGGTAGTGTGCAGTATGGACCTCTCTTTGGCATGCATCTCAAAAATTAAACAACTCACAAAAATTCGATTACAGAGTTTAATTCAGAAGAAAAGAGGCTTTCAGCTAGCATGGAATTGTTTGTGACTAGAACAAAAAATTTGTCAGAATTCCCAACGGATAAGAACACAATATCAACTCCAATGGCGGGAAATAAAGGTGAATATTCATCCAGCGGGAGGGCAAGGAGTGCATAACATCAGCTTGCAGGATATTTCCCGAACCCTACCAGCCAACGCCTAATTCATCATTTTCATGCCTCACAACAGCTTCCGGGAAATAACAGGATATCTCCCGGGCAGCCGCGGGAAATACCTGGATATTTCCCGGAAGATAGGGAAATGTAAGCGGATGTTAATCCTGACAAGGAAGATATTTCCTAATGAAAATGTAAAATTTCCCTCTTTGATAGAGATAAAACTCCTCCACTGAGCTCAAGAATTAAGTCTCTCTTGAATTGCTGAAAGGTTTGCCTCGTAATAGCGAGCGATAACAACTGATAGGTCAAGGACTTTTGAAGCAGGCTTTAGATACCCCTTGTCACACTAAAGGATTAACTGAATGATCTAGAGTTTTAGGGTTACTAAGAGAATCGCATCTTCAAAGAAAATGAAAGCTTACCTCTAACGCGACTTTTTGCCTTGCCATTGCTCTTTGACATTCTTCATACATTGCAGTATGATGTATTGCCATACCACAGAATATTGCAAATGCCTGTTAAGAAATGCAGATACACTAATATGGTGGGAAGATAGGTAGGGTATAAAGAAATTACTTTGATGCAAAACGTCAATGCCATGCTGCATTTTCAATTTTCTTACCTGATGCACTGACAGGTTTCTATGCTCCTCTGACAAAAACCCTTGGTGAAAAAAAAATTCAATTTGCGCAAGCTTTGAAACTAGCTTGCATTGAGTATGATATTATTATCATTGTGGAGTTTGCAACGTTGTGTGAAGATTTTGCATATTTGCATGTTTACAAGAAGCTTCGATCAAACTACTGGCAAACCAGATTGGTGCAAAATTCAAAATTCAAATGCAAAATTCACAGCAACGCATAACCTCCTAAATCTGAAACATACCAAAACAAACTTTGCTCAAATCTGCTGCAAACTAAATACAAGCTCCATGCTTTTGCTATAGGCAGCGCTCTGGAGGGAAAGATCTATTTATTTCCTCTATAAAACTAGCTCAAACAAACACATAAGACCACTTCCTAATTAAACTGTTCAGATGTTGTAAATTCAGTTGAAAAGTCACCAGACAGAGTCCAGAAAGTTACTAAACCTTCTTCCGGTAAAGGTTTCTTCCCACCAAAACCTTCATTCAAAAGTGAAAAACGTTTAAAATGATACAACATCATAGCCATGTCTTGAATCATTGCTGTAACTTTGTAGACTTACTACTTGAGTTCTACATTGCCCCTCATTACATTCTTTCAACACAACAACAAAATGCAGGACTCAGGTAGTACGTCCAAATGAATTGTGGGGAGCAGCAGCACAACAACAGTAGACATAAATGGCCTAGGCAAATAGCTCAATGAACGCTGATTGCGTGAACGCTTAGTGATATGGTTGCTTGCTGGAGAAGCCAGCTTTAGGTGAAAAGACATTGCAGTTTCCAATAACACGGAGTCAGAGCCAACAACTCAACTCCCGGGGGGGGGGGGGGGTTTATAACATGTTGAGGGTACGGGTATGTGCCGCCCATATGGGTGGGTTTTTTGGCCGAAATTCTCTAGACAAGGGTCCCTTTTTCGGCAGATTTTCCATAAATATGGGTGGGTTATCCAGAAATTGGCGAAAAATGGCGAAAAATGGATCGTTTTCCGCCAAAATTCACCATAAAAGTGGGTATGACAGGAAATTTCGGTAATTAAAAGAGGGTACCTTTCTGAAAACCGGGCGGTAGACCCCCGTCCATCTCCAAGTGATGTACCCCCCCCCCCCCCGGGACTCAACTGCGAAGGAAGGAAAAGCTAGGTGGACTCTCATTCTCACTCTGGGAAATATAGCCAAGTAAACCAAAATTAATTTGGAAATAGTCACGTGCGACGTGTATCTTTTTGCGAGGTCGATGGACGCCCGACATTTTTTTGCCATTTGCATCATAAGATTTATTGCTGGGAATGGAAGTGAGACCTTGAGAATAAGAAAAGCAGGAATGAAAAAGGTTGAAGCCTTAGAGGTTTGCGTATGGAGAAGACTCCTCAGGGTGTTGTGATCTAGAAGAACGAATGAATGGGTATTGGGCCAAATAAAAACAAAAAGATCATTATCATGGCCACATAAATAGAGCTATTAATGGCCACATACATAGAGCAGACAACGGTTTAGAAAAATTGATAAAGCAAGGAAAAATTGAAGGAAAAAAGGTAGGGGAAGACCTGCAGCAAAGTGGTTTGAAAACAATAAGACAATGACAACAAGAAATGTTTATCAGCTCAACAAAGACACTAAAGACTAAGCTGAATGTAGACGGCAGGTTCATGGCATCACCAGGACAACAACAACAACAACATCACTTCTTATTCCATAGTCCGCCAAACGTGTTAACTTTATTTTTCCTCACGCGGTACATAAGGCAGAAAGTAATTTGATACTTAACATGGCAAACAAATGAAAGAAACTATACGATTAAACGACTGAACATCCATAATTGTCTTGAGAAGATAATGAATGTTGAGCGAAAACGAACTCCTTCTGTCGGCAAAGCGAGGGATCCAGAAGTTTAATAAACACAGCTTCTGAAACCTTGAGATGAAAGGCAGACTTTGCTCGACTCAAAATACGGAAGCAATTCTCGTTGTAGCTGTTAATCCTCATTGTCGATGATGAAAGATATAACATATTCTTATAATTGAGTTAATGTTATGTTTAAAAACATAAAGACAAATCTTAAACTTAATCAATTCCGTTTTGCTATCTCTGACAAATAAAACAGATGGTAGAATAATTACCTCAAAGAAATTTTCATCATTTTCATTGAAAGGCATTCCATCCATTTTGTTAAGCAGTTGTACGACACCTGAATAAAATTAGATATTGTAATTAAAAATGATAAAGGTATTACCTCAAATAAAAATAACTGATCTTTGTGATTGATTGATTGATTGATTGATTGATTGATTGATTGATTGATTGATTGATTGATTGATTGATTGATTGATTGATTTATTATCCACAATAGTACTGGGTGCACAAAAAAGTTAAGACATTTGAAATATTGCAGTAAACACAGGGTGTCCCAAAAATCAAGCACACCGTTTTAGCAGCTACTGTGAAGGAGATATGAATCAAATTTTCCCATTTTTCAGATTTATGAATGGAAGAGGCTTCAACTTAGCGTTTGGCACCGAGTTTGAGTAAATCTGACAAGTAGTTGCTGACTTATGGAGCAAGAAAGTCAAAACTAATGGTTGCCTCAAAACCGGAGAATTTAAAGTCAGTACTTAGCCGTATGCCGCGAATTTCGCAACAAATGAACCTTATCTTTACATATTTTACCAGAAAACGCATTTGGGAGTAATAAAGACCAAAGAGCTCAAGAATATTTGCAAGGAAGTCTTTTGAAAGCAACAATGTTGGTTTAAATAAATTTTATGACTTTGGAGAGGTAAAAATAACTGATAGACTTATTCCTGGGCCTGCAACACTGTTGCTGCAAATAACCATTTCGACCAACCCTACATAAGTTTTCCAATTAGTTTTACAAAATCTAATCTATAAGTACCTGAATAACCTATGAAAAGCTAAGAAACTGGGCTAGACTCATTTTTTCACTTTATTTCTTTGTTTTTAACATTGATTGAGAACACCAAATCCTCTGGTTTTGAGGTAAACAGTAAATTTGACTTTCTTATCCCATAAATCAGCAATTACTTGTCAGGTTTACACAAACTCGATGCCAAAAATCCAAGTTGAAGTCTCTTCTTTTCATAAATCTGAAAATAGGAAAGTTCCATTGATTGAATGATTGATTGATTGATTGACTGATTGACTGATTATGTCTCATTCACAGTAGCCGTTCAAACAGCGAACATGCTATGTACACTCTATAGAGTACTGGAGACAGCTGAACGAATCGAGCTATGGTTGAAAGCAACAAACTGAAGTACCTTTGTGATTTTTCTTGTGTTTTTATGAGTACTGGAAATAAAGCTGAATTCGACATCATGAAAATCTGTTGTTTGCAAAATTCTTGGACAAGGGCTCAAAAACTTGATCAAATCATTAACAAATTTCTCACACCGAACACTACGAAAATACAATTTTCATTGAGTTCGGATGTCGTCTGCACATTCATTACCATGGGATCGCAAAATTCAAGTATCTTCATAATAAACATTAATTCCCTATAACTTATTCTTGGTGAAAGCTACATTACGAGTTGACCGAGTGTTTCAAGCCCTTCTCAGTCATTTTGCAACAAACGAAAGTTCGTTACGTCAAATTTAGATGTCCGTTCGTTTCTTATAAAAATGCGAAAAAATCACTAAAATACTTCAAAACAGAAACTAACAGTTTCCCCTGGGTACCAGAGCCTCAAAATTTAGATGAAAGGAAATTTGGGAAGCGGGACAGAGAGAAGGAAAAAACTTTCTTTCCTCCTTTATTTTTTTCTTTTAATCATATTTTTGGCTCTGGCACCCAGGGTACTAACAGTTCTTTTTTTAATATTTGTGCTATCGAGCTAAAAAAAATTGATCCATTTCAATCCATTCAGTACTGTAGGTTCTATGAGTTTTGAAGCATCTGAACTTTTTCTGGTGCATTCGGTACACCTTGAAGCTTGGGTCACTCCATCATAGCACTAAAAGTTTTTGAATAACGATTGGATGATTGCGAATAAACTGACAGTTTGAATCGATAACTCCACTGTCATGCCAGATCTTTGTTTTAAAGGGTCTGTTTCATCCAGCATCCCTTGCACGTGTCGTCTCTTGGTTTGTCTTTGTTGTCGCCATTTTCATGGGCCATGAAAGTGGCGACAAACAAAGGCCAGCCAAGAGACGACACGTGCAAGGCATGCTGGATGAAACAGACCCTTTATACACACCAAGAGATAAATATTCCACACATACAATAACGAAATATTCCATGAGGTTTACTGAATTTTTTGGAGACTTAAATCGACAGAGAGGGAGAAAACATTACGGATAGGAAGTTTTCAGGGATAGCGTTTTCGTAGCTCCAAGAAAGATTTCAGATCTTACCAATCAAATCTCCAACCGCATTTCTGATTGGCATGCAAAGGATTGTTTTTGTGTGGAAACCAGAGCCTTCGTCAACCTGAAAGAAGCAAAATTACAGTCTTCATGTCCATATTGGTGGTCTACAAATTGACAACAATAAATACTAAGCAGTGTTTAACCCTTTCACCCCCGGAAGGGCCATATAGCCCAACAGTATTCATTGAGAACTGCGAATTTTTCAGGGGGTAAAGCTTTCAGAATTTTGATTGATTTGAAAGGTTATGGACATTGCATTTATCTACTGCTTATTGAATCACTGATTATGATACCCCCTGGAAAATGACGATCTACATTAGGTTTTCCTGTTAAGCTTAATTTTAGCCGGGCGTGAAAGGGTTAAAATAAATCGATCATAAGATCCCAAGACATGCTGGTATTCTGCTTAGTGTACCAACCAGAGACGACCATATCTCCGTGGAAAAGTTTGCATTTGTTTCAATATTATGTGCATACTAACCAGCTTGTGTTGTACACGAAAATATAAAGCCCAAGGTCTTAAAATAACAGACTGAGCTTGCGAGATCCTTGCATTAAGACCGAGGACCTTATACTATCATGTACATTGACAGAACAGGTTAGTATGAGTTTTATTACCAGATAGCTTCTAAGTTTGACTCGTATCACGACACCAATGATATCATTTAGATAAACACATTTTTATACTGTCATGTGGTTTGAGTTTATTTCAAATTTCAGTACCGGGTGAGTCAATAAAAACGCCCCGCGTTTGAAAAAATCCTGATCCCTGAATATCACAGCAGTGATGTTGAAAACTATCTTGTTTTATCCCCGATATGTCAAATTAGGTTCAGTAACTTACCCGGCTTTAATCGGTCATTCCTTCCTGTCGAAATAGGAGATTTTCTGCAGAAAGCCCCTTTCGAAAACCTGCAAAAACCAGCGAAAACAGCAAGCAAAATTTCCCGTTGTTCCCCTTCCTAGCAATAATGACTCTTGGATGTGCTCATGTATTTGTCCTCATGGGAGAATGGAATCCCCCTGAATGAGTTATTCACATTAGGGGGGGGGCAACTTTTCAACCCGCCGAAACGAAAGCACGTGCTAAAGCGTGCTGAAAGTCATCGCTGTGAGGCAAAGACATTAGGGACTTTTGCTTGTAATTTTAGCACGTTTTTTATGGTTTACTCAAAGGGATTCATTTTAGAAAATCGCTTACAGAATCTGAACGGAGTGACCGATTTCAACCAGGAAAATTTCTAAAAATAATTGAACATGTTAGCTATCTAATCAAATATTGCAAAATATCATTGCTTAAATATTCAGGGAGCAGTAACCTTTCAAACGCCGGGCGTTTTTTTGACTCACCCGGTAGAACTTAAAATTGGACAGGCTTACCGAGGGATCGAAGCGTGGGTCGGCGTACGCATCTGGAATGTTCAGCGTCTAGTGAAAGAAAGAAATAAACTATTAGATCTTAAACACGATAAACTATATAACGATTTGGTAAAAAAGGAAAATGAAATACGATAAAAAGGACATTTTCAATTACAAAAGGCCTTGCTCAACAATCATTATCAATTACAATGAAAAAACTTTAAAACGTTACTACGTATTTGAAGAATGTAACAATGGACCATTTCGAAAATTAGAAAAGGAGACTGGGGAGAGCGGTTTGTTCTGGTAAATGGCCGCCACGGAGCTTCTACGAATGATAGATTTCCATCCAAAAAAACTTTCTTTAAGTTTAAAATTCATTGTTAAAACTACGAATCTTTTAGAAAAAAAGTCCCCAAAACGTAGCTGTAAGTATGTTCCAGACTTGATGAAACTTGACAAATCAAATAACATTTTCGATTTCGTTAAAGATTTTTCAATTAGCCCACCTGCAGACTCGAGGAAGAAGGAGCCCTCCCTTTCATTTTTTTGCCAGGGCCAGAGTCTGCACGCAGGCTCGTTTCGATAAGCTTGAACCATCTTCGATAACAACAAATTTACGATATAAAGTACATGTTACTTAGAAGACTACCCGGTTAGACATCCTCAGTGATATGAAAAAGTCTAACGTAAAAGAAAACCTAAAAAGTCGTTAGGATAAAAAAGAAAGTCCTTTGTTTCCAAGAAAACGTCCTTATCGAGAACAGGCACATTCCTTGACAAATGGAACATGGAGCAAATGTCCTTTACACCATGCAAAAATGAGCCGTCAATCAGTTTTCGCACAAAATGTGTACGTTTCATTTCCCTATATATGGCACAAGAAACATGGTGAGATTTTACGTTGAAAATATTTTCTTCTGAGCATTATCAAAAGCGAGAACGCATATGTCGTTTGAAAATAAGGTCAGTGTCCACTAGTTCCCCTCTAGTTACTGTATAAGGTCATTGGCAGATTTGTCTGCGCTGAGAAGGATCAGCATATCGCTTAAGATTAGACCGAATTGACGTGAATTTTCCAGAACAGCCAAATACTGACGTCATTTTTGAGGACTTCCTGTCAAAAACCACGGCCTACTTTTGAATCAATCTGTGTTGCAATAAAGCGAACAGCACCTTCCTATGAATTTTAAATTGCACTTGTTCATTATTCATAAATCAGTGTTCATAAAGGACGTGAAGACAGCATGGGAGCTTTCCAATGAAAGCGACGAACTTTAAACGTTCGGCCAGCTCATCAGAGTCTTCAAGGAAATACCGTGGAAAGCTCTGTGAAACCCCCAGATGCTTATCTTATTGTGGAGACTCCAGAGGCGGCTTCAGAAGATAGGGGGCCTATTCACAAAGTTCAAAGACTGGGATATAAAGATTGCTTCTCCGTCCTCTTACCCTATATCTGGCGGAATCAAGTTACAAAAACGAGGCAAATACAACATTTCGAAACAGATTTTATGCTAAACAGACAAAATTACGACTGCGTTCACACAGTGCCGGAACAATTTGAAAACGTTAAAATGTGATGGATAGGTCTCCCGTTCACACAAGAACGGCATATTTTGACGGCAGATTTTGAAAACGGTAGATTTTGAAAACGGAACTCTAACCGGCACATTTTGAAAACGGCATCGTGTGAGCACTCGGAAGTGGTGAACATTTTTAAAGGCTTTCGAAATGAGGCTCACCGATTCTTAAGATGTACATGCATTTTATTTTGCACAGATTCTTGGGGAGAATGCAACGAGCATTCTTACCCTTCAAATTACCTACCGTTTTCAAATTGTGCCGGTATGGAGCAGCGTTATTTGTAGAATATGATTTATTAACTTATAACACAAAATCATTGATCTTATTTGCTTTATTTCATCTGTTTCAACAGCTTATTTTCACTCTGCAGTGCTTCTCTGGGAGATTAACAGGTTAACGATCCTCGTGTATTATGATCAATGCGGCTAACTTCTTGAAGAATCATTAATTTCATCTCAATGATAAGCGGCATGGTCGACTGCCGAATTCGGAATGAGGTAAGGAAGCAGGGGCATTGCATTCTGCAAGGAAAGCTCCTTTAGTGCCCATAGCTCTCAATGTAAATTAAATTCGCCTCACGCAGACAGTCAGAATGTCAAAATGAATGTCCTCATGCTTAACATGCCCTCAAAGCACACGTTGAAAGGATCAGAATGAGACTAAAATGAAAAAGATCGGTGAAGTCTGAGACTAGATACAAGGAATTTAGTTTGATTTCAAAACAGTGCCATGCCTCTACTGGTCATGTAAACAAAGATCTGATTTAGGCCCAACTTCGAAAACCAATATCTTCGCTTTCGGAGAACTGATCTCGAAGATTTTGCAGCACATGAACCCCAAGGTTATGGTGCACGTCCCAAGCGCAAAATCAAGCAGGAACCTAAAACTTCAACTCTTGGTTAAATTCGATGCTCTGGACCACAGTGAGATGTCTCTTTGGGAAAAAATTCGTGAGTTTGATTATCATATTCGATTTGGATTTTCAGTCTTTTGGCAGGAGTCTTTCTAAAGGAAAGACTCTTGGAAAGTCTTTTGGAAAGTCTTTGGAAAGTCTTTTGGAAAGAGTCTTTCCAAAGCACAAGGCTCCTCGTGTGCATTTCGCTATGATTCAGGAGATTCCAAAGCAAGCGCGTTGACAGCTTAGGCCAAAGCCCAAAACCTCTGCTTTGAAGCTGGAGGCAAATCTAGACTTTCAAGATGAAAATTTCTACTCTCAATGCTCCAATATCAACAAACAAGGTAACTATCTTCAAGTTAACTATCGAGGATTTGTTTAAAGGATATTTCCCACTGACTCGAGCTAAATCTTTAGCGCTAGCCGTGATCAAATCCGTTGCTTTTTTCTGGGACACACGGGAGTTCCTTTGAAACGAAGATAAATAAACTTCTGACTTTTCTAATTTTCACTTGCGAGGCTTAAAATTGGTCTTCACAATGAAAAGTCATGATAAGGTGTATCAAGCCATCCTGCCAGCAAGGTAACTTCCAGTTTCATAAATACACACAAAAAGCGGGGTGTGTTTCTGATTTTCTCTTTCTGGTTTTATTCTCTCTCATCTAATTTCATTTTAGAAGAGTTCTATTCTCTTTTTAAGTTCACGTTACTGCCTCTTTTTTTTGCGATAACTCTCATCTTTTTTCTCTTTCCTTCACTTCTGTTAATGATTTGTTTACTTTAAAGTTGGTCCTTGGGAACAAAAGACGTTTCACTCGGAGGTTTCCCGACTCAAATTGACGGATATCTTCTCCAACTTCGAAATGCAGAACAAAGTCAGCAAAAAATCGTATTGGTGTTACGAAATAATTTGAGAAATAGCGGTTTACCGAAAGGTTCGACTTTCGTAGAAATAATCGATGGGGTGAATTATTGACAACTTTCATCTTTACTGGTTTCGTTTCAGTTTTTATCTGACGATTTGCTCAAAAAATGATGAACGAAACGTAACCGAATTCTCGAATATCTATTGGTTCAAATTCACCTTTAGTGAGTACACAGATTGCATATTCGTAGTTATCGCTATTGATAAACTGATGGACGCTTAAACTACAGATTGAGTAAAATAAGAAATGCTGTTGTTGTTGCTATTGTTGTTTTTTGTCTTTGTTGCTATTTTTGCTATATCTGGGACTATGTCGTGAGGCTTTTCAGTGAGTTACTCAAATTTCCTTCTGACGACTAACAGAAAAAACACATGATGTGTTTGCACACAACTTGTGATTCGACGCATGACTTAAGGTAACCTGCGTGCAGACTCTACAGTCAGTGCGGAGGAGCGAAAAGAAGAAGAAAGCCCCCTGTAGAGTCTGCGCAACGGCGACCAACTCTGTGTTTTGAGTCCTCAGATTTTGTGGAATCGTCTGGGATTGGCTGTACCATTTAACTTGTGTTCAGCATATTTTGGGTGTAACAAACATTATTCTAAAATTTGTTACAAGCAGAACACGCTGAACACAAGTAAGTACAAAAGTTAAATAGTGCAGCCATTCACAGATAGTGCCACAAAAACTGGGAACTCAAAACATAGAATTGATCGCCATTGCGCAGGCTCTACAGGGAGCTTTCTTCTAATTTTCGCTCCCCAGCACTGACTGAAGAGTCTGCACGCAGGCTATTTAAAGGCGACCAGAAGCGAAAATTCTTATTGATTCAAATGAACACCACTATCGAATAATATGAAACCTGATAAAACTTCTTTCATATCTCATTTTCTTTTCAATTTATCCACTGATTTTAAGTATCAGCTGAAGACGTGAATTTGTTTGCAAATTTCTAGGTGGGGGTCATCGAGGGGATTAGAAATCCGCCGTTCCGCGCGATTTTCAGTTAAAATCCGCCGTTCCGGTCATTTTTAGCCAAAGTTCCGTCTCCCGCCACTTCGTTATCAAAATGATGGCACAAATTAGTAATGTTCAACATTTTCATCCACCCAGGTGGAAAGAGGAGGAGATTGGCAGTTAAAATTCTTGTGCAAAGCTTTGAAAATATTCTCATAGTGCTGACCAGAAAAACAAAGATGACTACGACTTCTTTTTACAGGACAACAGAAGATGGAGGATCCGCAAATCGATAACATTTCATGAAAATTCCGCATTCCGCTTATCATTTTCGAGAATATCCGCGTACGGTAGTGGTGGAGAATTCCGCCGTTCCGCCGAGAAATTGCTAGAATTCCGTATTCCGAGACAATTTTCTTCAAATTCCGCTGTTCCGCAAAGCCTGATGACCCCCACTTCTAGGACAACATATGGAAATATAGCAGTATCATATCTTTGAAAGTTTAACAGTTGTAAGAAACATTTCAGCTGAGCTAAATAAATGTAATACATATGATCTCGTGACTTAATATGATGTTGACAAAGGCATGTTACTTGAAAAAAATTTGTGATTTGATTTCCCTCCTTCGGGAACATAGTCAACGTTTCATCCTTTCCTAAATGACGTCATTAGCAAATCACACAAAATTGTGGATATCTCGAAAAAGAAACAAGATAGCAAAATGTTTTCAAACTGAAGTTATTATCGTCCAATAGTACTATTCATTTACATTGGATAAAACCTTTTGACTCAGGTCACCTTAGAGGAGAATTTCAAAACCAATAACCACATAAATAGGCCTTAATATGATTCGAGTACAATACGGCATGGATAAGCAGAAAGCTCATATTGTGGATTATTTACGGGGGAGGGCAGAGGGCTCTTGAACAGTAAAGGTACCTTGGGACGTGCCCCCAGCAAGGTCATACTTTTTCGGACTTCTAGTCTGGCCAAGGGTATACTACTTTTTGACAATTTCAGCTTGGGCAAAGATGTGCTTTTTGGCAAGTTTGGTCAAAGAACAATCAAATTTTGGTTATTGCGATGTAGAAACCCAACATTTCGGTAAGTTTGGTCTAAAGAAGGCGAACATCTGGCAATTTTTATCTAGAAAATGCCTTCACGTGGCACTTTTGTTGTAGAATTCAGGCCCCGTTCACACTACTCCGTTTTTGTTAGTATCCGTTTTTGTTGCATCAAAGCTGCTGTTCACACTGCTCCGTTTTCGTACAAAAACGAAGAGAAAAACCTCCGTTTTTGTGCGTTCACACTAATCTTCCCGATAACAAAAACGCAGCGAAAAACATCCGTTTTTGTGCGTTCACATTGATCTAGAGCGTTTTCAAAAACCTCCGTTTTTGTGGATATCCACTTTTGACAGCGTTTTCGAAAACCTCCGTTTTTGGCGTTTTTGTGCGGATCAGTGTGAACACTTTCACAAAAACGGAGGTTTTTCTCTCCGTTTTGGTACTAAAACGGAGTAGTGTGAACGGGGCCTCAGTGTAGCCAACGGTATCATTTTCACAAAACTTGGTCTAGCCAACGGTACCATTTTGAAAATGTGGGCCGCACACCCTTACCCAAAATTTAGCTGAGAACCCGCGGCCTCCCCCCCGTGGGATGTGGGATTATTAAACTTGTTTTGACAAAGAAATGATACAGCGGCTTGAAATGAGACCAGTAAGGTTAACCAAAACACGGCCAGAGCTATTGATTTAACTATCTGCTATGCAATATGTGTGTTCTGGCAAACAAGAAAAGGCTTGTTTTCGGTATGGGTTTCGAGCTTGACAATAATATTTATATGGATATGTCCGTTCGTTCAAAATTAAGGTAGTGTAAATGACGTTTAAATGGAGCTCACGTTAGCATGTTAAAAAAATTTAGTAGAAGGAAATACCTCGCCTGTAGTAGCAACGTAGCCTGTAATACCAATGTTGATGGGAAACCGCACTTCCGAGGTTCCACTAAAAGGAAACAAAGCATTGTAGTAATCAATAACGTATGCTAGAAATAACTTCTTAAGGTGGAGTAGCAGAGCTAATCGGAGCAGCCTATAAATATAGCAAAGCGAACTACCTACAAACGCCATTGTTTCTTTAATTAAAATATTTCAATGCATGTGCTGAGATCATCAATAAAATAGGCTATTTTAGACCTGCGCACGGGAACCTTTTGACTCCAGTTATTGCCTTAAAGTAATAGTTATCCTATTGGTTTGGACAGGAGTGGCGATAAGGGGCGTCAAGGGGGGGGGGCTATGGTTCCGTAAATCTTTGAGGCAACCCCAGTCGGCAGCAAAGAAAAGGTGTTCTTCCCTATATGTCGGAACTTGTAGGCCAAATGTTGAATTTGTAGCTTACGAAAGTCTAATACACGAGGTCATAAGCCTGATGAAACATAGCTGAAATGTGCTGTACAAGCTAAATTTCAAACAACTGTCTTTTAATCCCAACTGTAGGCACATAGCAGCGAATAAAGTGCAAATGAAAAGACATTTTCCATCTGTTTCAACCCCATGGAACTAGCCAGTACAAACAGATTTTTCATGCCATAATGATCTTAGAGATATAGCCGGATTCTCAGCCACAACTTTCAACTGTGTGTTAGCCTATGGCTTGAGACTTCAATTTGATTACTTTAGATCAAAACCAGGTTGAGACTTCAATTTTGTAACCTCACATGAAAACGAGGCTAAGACTTCAATTCTGGTGAAGAAACTACAATTTTGGTAAGCAACGTAGAAAAGAGGTTGACAGTTTGATCTACATTTAACAACAAAAGCCAAACATAAACCTTGTGTGCTTGACTTCAATTGTGCGTGGTGTAATTTTGGTGGTAATCACTCGCCATAGCTGATTTTTATCTTTGCTATTACAACCATGTACAGCTACTCTAAATAGTAGGCATTGGTGCTTGGATGACAAACTATTAAATCCTAGTTAAATCTCGATTGTCAAATGATATCTTTAAGCCAGGTTGACACGCAATAAATCCTAACAGCACTGTTTAAGTCAAATTCAAATATGAAAGCAGATTCGTCAGATCGCCAGCAAATCTAACAATATTCTAGACAAAAGTAGAGTTCTTAAAGCATAATAAGAGCGAGCTTAACATGGTTTAGGACACATACCACGGATTATCGTAACCAAATTAAGACAAAGAAGGATCTAATCTGTCGCTAAAGGACAAAATTAAACATGGACCTGACTATGATTACAAAAGCGTCTTCTTATTTTCCTATCTGCTTCTCTTTGTGGTTACTAAAATTTGCTTTTGTTAGCAGTTACTGAGAGGGAATTATTGGAAGGGTCACCCCTTCCAGGTGAGTCAGAAGAAACTATTAGTTATTTTCTTGTTGAATGGCTGACATGGTAAATTGATTTCAGGAACTTTCGGCCATACTCTGCCGAAAATATGAACCCCCCCCCCCCCGAAGACCTTTTAAAGTTACCTAAAATTGCAACCAAATCCTCCCGCGATTTCTACCTTACAGTAATGACTTGCATAAGTTTTAGCACATATTTTCCTCTTGGGAGGACGAACAACTCTTCCCCATTAGGATACGAAAAATAGCTACGAGATTCCAATCTCCCTGTAGGATTACGTGTGCTGATATTTGTAAATGTCATTGTTATTTGGAAGGCACACAGACGAAATTTCGGCAGAATTCCTTTCTGCAGAAAATCTCCAACATTCACGGAAGGTATAACCAATAAAGCGGGGTGAGTTTCGAAATCTAATTGAACATACTGGCTACGAAATAAGATCTGTTCTCAATGTTATTGCAGAGTCAATTTAAAAGAACTAGTTCTCTTAAATTGACTCGGGAGGAGTATTTCTTCAAATGCTGTGGGTTTTTTATAGACTTATGACCTGGATTCCCTTTTTTCCCTATGCTCCTTCTACTTGATGATGGCGCTTCAGTGAACAGAGACTCACAACATTACTCTGAAAAACCTGATCCTTCTTAGGCCCCAACTCTGAGATTCCAATAGTATCAATCAGATTGCGAAATTTGCCACCTACTATTGTTAACGTGGCAAATGTGATACAATGCTCGATTCGATTGATTCTATTGATGATTGCAGAAAATAGGGTCAGCTTTTTCACTGTTTCATTATGAGGCCCTGTTGAGAAAGGTTTACTGCAGGGATACAAGGGACCAATCGCCATAAGTCTACGTTTTTAAAAAATACCCGGGGTGTAATAACAGGTATAGGTTATCACTACCGATGAATAGGGAGAGGGTTATTTTTTAACAGTGGTAACAGAATGGACTTTCAAGAAGGGTTAACCCTGGCAAATATCGTGAGCAAAGTCTATAAAACAAGGAACTGAAGAATGCTACGATGGATCCATGCATAAGGAAAGATTTGTTGACAGTTTGTTTAAGAGATATTGAAAAATTGTTCTTTACAAATATTACGAATGAACTTTATGAAAAGCATCTCTGTCTCAGTAAGCAGGGGCTTGCTGGCAGTTTGTGGACGGCATTTATAAGGGTAGCCTTCAGTAAATACCACGAACAAACTGTAGAATGATAACAAACAGGCCTTCAATCCGAACATGAAACAAAGCTGTTTCGGCAGCAATCAAAAGGGGATTAATTGAGATATCAATGTAAATAACCAAAGCAGCACAAAAGCCTAAAAATATTTACTCCTTGCTATTTTTGGCAAGTCTTTGACGTGCCCCCAAATGGTGTCTTACCGAAGTCGAATCAAGCACCACTTACTGACACCTTATCTCAATCAATTCCAGCTTCGCGATGAACAGAACATGGAACTTGATAAGGTGAAAGCGACTGGATTCGATTCTTCTACACTTGTTCAAGACATACCAAGCGCCCAAAAATAAATTTCGAAATGTTCCTATGATTTACGTTTCGCTCAAATTTCACTACGGCTATCGTTGACCAATTTACTTTGCTTCAAGAATTTGCTTCGGCCAAAACGGCACAGCTGTGGTTTGGAAGTGAAAGCAAATTTGAGCCCTCAACATGAATATTTCAATTTTCAAAATACCAATAACAAGAAGCGAGGTACCTCTGTACAAGTTAACTATAAAGAAGCATTTTGAAACTGATTAGCCATTCATCAAAGCCAAATAGACCTTTTTACTTGCTAGAAATGGGGCTTGGATCGAGCGTCCAAATCTGGCAAAGTCTGGAAAGTGAACCGAAAGCAAGAAGACCCTCGTTCTCAGAAGATACACTGCAAGCTGCGGCAAGAATTTCCGACGGATCTTACAGCACTTTTCACAGAGTTTATCACTGACTACTTTGCGCAAAGTGAGTTAGCAACGGTTTAGTTTACGCGCAAAGGCAAGTGTTATCGGTCGTTTTGGTTTGTTTCTCGTTATTTTCATTCATTGCTAGCTGACTTTTCTTTTTTATTTGAACAAAAATTGAAACAACAAACTTCGATATTCAAACCCGTAAAATGAAACTCTTGTACTCGCACTCTTCCATTGCAACAGTTACAAGAAAAATCAGCTGATTATGAACGAAAATAACGAGAAACAAGACCAAGAGGAGAAGTAAACTTCCCCCTGCTTAAACCAAAACATTCGTCATTCAACTGGAGCAACGTTAGTTAAATTAACTCTCTGACATGTGTTCCGATTTGCGAAGGAACTTCTTGCCACAGATGGCAGTGTATCTACCAAGAATGGGGGGGGGGTGATGTTTTCGTTATCCTTTTCAAAGTTTACCAGATTTGGCCCTCCATCCAAACCTCTCTTCCGCAAGCAAAAGGGTGTATTCTCATTGCAATGCTAAACCAAATCTGTATAACATTTCCTGGGATGTCAGGTATTTCGCACTTCTGAAGCAAACAAGGTTTCAAAGCTTACCATGATTGTTTCCTGACAATCGTTTGCCCATCATCATCAACACATTCTCGTGCTTCCAAGTCGAATGCTTGTGAAAATAAACCCTGGCAAGAGCAGCATGATGTTACAAAACATGATACTTTTCATTTGATAGTTGTAAGATATTTAAAAAGAATCACAGGCAACGTTTTCGTAGCCATATCTTTCGGTCCATGTTACATCACCTTGCCACATATACAGGAAGTTTAAAAAAACGCAATCCAACTATAATTTGAAATCTTAAAAAATTTGCCAAAATTTGAGCACATGTAATGTATACCATCTGAAAATACAATCTTTCTTCTTTCTAATTACATGCAGTTTGAATACCTTAGTAGAATTATTTATCATTTAGTTCATATTTAGTAAGTATGCTAAATTTCAAATGCAGCATCCTGCAAAAGCAAAATCAACGCCCTTTTTCTGTTTAAAATTATGTAAAAAAATTTTCGAGGTATTTCGGGCCTAGAAGCATTCGAAGTAATGCCTTGAGGAGGGGAAAAGACAATTCATCCTCATGAGATATATTTGTACCGGGTGTCCCAGAAAAAAGGTAACGGATTTGATCATGGCTAGCGTTAAGGATTTAGCTTGAATCAACCGAAAATAATCTTTAAACTATTCTTCGATAGTCAACTTGAACATAGACACCTTGTTTGCTGGTATTGGAGCATTGAGAGAAGAAATTTTTAGCACGAAAGTCCAGATTTGCCTCCACCCCTAAACCAAAGCTTTTGGGTTTTGGCCTAAGTTGTTGACGCGCTTGTTGTGGAATCTCCTGAATCATAGCAAAGTACAGGCAAGAAACCTCGTGCTTCGAAAAAATTCTTGATGGAAATCCAAATCAAACTTGAAATCAAATTCACGAATTTTTTTCCCAAAGAGATATCTCCTTTCACTCAACAAAACCTTTGAATTACACCTGCCGAATAAAACTTATTCATCAGCGAAATAATTCCCTTGGGTTGGGAAAAACTTCCTTGTTTGAATAAAATGCATTTTTGTTATCATCGGAAATATTACGAAACAAGCAATCGCATATACCCAAAGGATAAAAATTCACAAGGATAAGATCCTTGAAAGTGCTCACTCGTGCTTAAATTGTTTCTACGTTAAATTTATCTTGATTGAAGAAAGATATTCCTTGGTGATTATATTCATTGATAAGTCTGTCAGTTTTTAGTTTTTACAATTCCATTCAAATGTGCACCTAAGCACACTGGTCCTTGTTCAGAATTTCTACGCTATGTCTGTCCTCGAGGAGATTCCCCAAAACAGCGCGTTTGTAGTTTAGGCCAAACCTAAAGCTTTGGTTTCGAGATGGAGGCAAATCTGGACTTTCAAGATAAAAATGTCTTCTCTCAGTGTTCTAATATCAACAAACAAGGTATCTATCTTCAAGTTAGCTATCAAGGAATAGTTCAAAGATGATTTCCGATTCATTCGAGCTCAATTCTTTGCACCAGCCTTGATCAAATCTGTTACCTTTTTTTTGGGACACCCGGTAGATAATGATAAAATATGCTCTCACAAATGTGGAGTATCATCTATGCAAATTCCCTATCACTTTTCAGCATCTAAAATAGGCCATGCTTGCGAAAACGTCAATTAAGAAATGAAAAATTCAATTAATCTACTCAACTTGGATATCATTTATATTTCATATATTCATATTCTAAACATATTTTAAACATATTTATACAGGGTGCAAATTCAATGAGGATATTGTTTTACAATTTGGCCCTGTTAAAATTAAATTACCTAATAAACTATTTACAAATAAATTAATAGATAAAAATATATACATCTGGCGACAATAAGCAATATACAAAATAAAAAGATTTTCGTCAATGTTATAAATAAATGATTAAAGTACCAAGTGAAGCGTAGATGTTAAAAAACACGACGTTTCGAGCGTATACTCGTTATCAAGTGACTCGAAATCAATCGAGCCGAGCAAAGAGAAGAAGAGAAGACAAGATTCGAGAGATAGGAGAGAATGTGAGATGCGACGTGACGTAGCCTGAATGAGGAGAAGGAAGCAATTAAGAACAGGTGGTGGAGGAGGGGCCTATTGCAGAAAAGTAAATTGCTTATTAAGTCCACTAGGATAGAGAGTTTTTAAGTTAAATATTAAGCGTTTCTCCAAGGTTTTGCGTTTGGTGGTGTCTTGAGGTGCATGTAACAAGCCAAGAATGGACATATCGGCAGTTGAATGATTAGCTGAATTGAAGTGTTTGGATATGTTGCTGTCAGGATCGTTTTGATGGTTTTCTTCGAGGTGAATCTTATTTCTTACATTGCGCTTGTGTTCTCCAAAACGGTTGTTGATTTGTCGGGAGGTTTCGCGGATGTAAAAGGATTGACATTTGGTGCAGATGATACAATAGATTACACAGGATGAAGAACAGGTAAAGTGGGATCTGATGTTGAAGGAACGGTTTTGGTTGGTGATAGTTGTCGATTGGTTGATGTGGGTGCAGGTCTGACAGAGGCGATGTTGGCAGGGAGAAGTACCAGGCTGTTGTGTAGTAGTTAGGTTGGTTCTGACTAGGGAGTCCTTCAAATTCTTGTCTCTGCGAAAAGCCAACAGTGGAGGTGTGTCGAAGATGTTCTTTGTATGTGTGTCGTTGGTGAGGATGTTGAAGTTGCTGTATATTATGTCTTTTACGTTGTTGTTGAAAGGGTGATAGGTCAGTATGAAAGGGATGCGGTTGTTACTGGTTGCGTTGTTCGATGGAAGAAGGGCGTCATCTTGAGAAAGATCCTTAACTTTGTTCAGTGCTGTTTGAGTGATGTGTTCTGGATAGTTGTTTTGTTTAAAGAAGGAAGACATTTCCTCTGCTTTTGTATGGAAATCGTCATCATTAGAACAAATACGGCGGAGACGGCGGAGCTGGGAGTAGGGGATGGAGTCTTTGCATTTCTTCGGATGTGATGATTCATAGTTGAGGAGGCAGTGGGCATCTGTAGGTTTGTAGAAGATAGAAGTTGAGATTCGGTCGTTTGAGATGCTAAGGAGGATGTCCAGAAATGGCAAGCTTTCTTCGGTGATAGAATGGGTAAACTGCAAGGCTGGATGGAAGTTGTTTGTGTAGTTAATGAATCTTTGGAGATCAGCCAGAGGAAGAGAGGTTGCACCAACGATGTCGTCGATATACCTTCTAATGAGACAAGGTAAAGGACCATCATAGGACTCATAGATTAGCTGTTCTTGATGGCCAACGAAGAGGCAGGCATAACTTGGGCCAAGTTTACTACCCATGGCAACACCAGATTTCTGAAGATAATATTGACTGTGAAATGAAAAGGCATTAGTTGTAAGGACCAATTCTGTAAGGCAAAGAAGAGTGGTAGTTGGAGGACTTTGATGACGTCGTTTGTCAAGGAAGAACTT
Organism: Aurelia sp. 3 sensu Dawson et al. (2005); assembly: GCA_964020215.1. Lineage (NCBI taxonomy): Eukaryota > Metazoa > Cnidaria > Scyphozoa > Semaeostomeae > Ulmaridae > Aurelia > Aurelia sp. 3 sensu Dawson et al. (2005). The sequence continues at coordinate 13,866,373 of OZ026583.1, forward strand.
TAGTGCTTGTAGACCATCGTTGTGAGGGATGCATGTGTATAGTGATTTAACATCCATGGTGAAGAGATACTTGTTTGGTCCTGTGAATGTGAATTCTTTAAAGATGCGAAGGGCATGGGAAGAATCCTTGACATAGGTAGGAAGATCTTGAACGATTGGTGTGAAGATCGAATCAAGGTAGGCTGCTATTTGAGACGTGGGACAGGAAACGGCCGACACGATGGGGCGACCAGGATTGTTGGGCTTATGAATCTTGGGCAGCATATAGAAAACAGATGTTCGAGGATGTTGCAAAAACAGTGCAGAGGCATTGGATGGAAGATTTTCGTTGTTGATTTCTTCTTTGACAAAATTTATGATGGTTTTGTTGAAGGATTTGGTTGGATCAAACCAGCCGATAAAAGGGGACGAATAGTTGTTTGGAGTAAAGATCTGTATCTCCAGGAAGGTCACTCTCAACTGCAAACCACTTCCTACCAAAAACTTGACAAGAATCCAACCAAATCCTTCAACAAAACCATCATAAATTTTGTCAAAGAAGAAATCAACAACGAAAATCTTCCATCCAATGCCTCTGCACTGTTTTTGCAACATCCTCGAACATCTGTTTTCTATATGCTGCCCAAGATTCATAAGCCCAACAATCCTGGTCGCCCCATCGTGTCGGCCGTTTCCTGTCCCACGTCTCAAATAGCAGCCTACCTTGATTCGATCTTCACACCAATCGTTCAAGATCTTCCTACCTATGTCAAGGATTCTTCCCATGCCCTTCGCATCTTTAAAGAATTCACATTCACAGGACCAAACAAGTATCTCTTCACCATGGATGTTAAATCACTATACACATGCATCCCTCACAACGATGGTCTACAAGCACTAAAGTTCTTCCTTGACAAACGACGTCATCAAAGTCCTCCAACTACCACTCTTCTTCGCCTTGCAGAATTGGTCCTTACAACTAATGCCTTTTCATTTCACAGTCAATATTATCTTCAGAAATCTGGTGTTGCCATGGGTAGTAAACTTGGCCCAAGTTATGCCTGCCTCTTCGTTGGCCATCAAGAACAGCTAATCTATGAGTCCTATGATGGTCCTTTACCTTGTCTCATTAGAAGGTATATCGACGACATCGTTGGTGCAACCTCTCTTCCTCTGGCTGATCTCCAAAGATTCATTAACTACACAAACAACTTCCATCCAGCCTTGCAGTTTACCCATTCTATCACCGAAGAAAGCTTGCCATTTCTGGACATCCTCCTTAGCATCTCAAACGACCGAATCTCAACTTCTATCTTCTACAAACCTACAGATGCCCACTGCCTCCTCAACTATGAATCATCACATCCGAAGAAATGCAAAGACTCCATTCCCTACTCCCAGCTCCGCCGTCTCCGCCGTATTTGTTCTAATGATGACGATTTCCATACAAAAGCAGAGGAAATGTCTTCCTTCTTTAAACAAAGCAACTATCCAGAACACATCACTCAAACAGCACTGAACAAAGTTAAGGATCTTTCTCAAGATGACGCCCTTCTTCCATCGAACAACGCAACCAGTAACAACCGCATCCCTTTCATACTGACCTATCACCCTTTCAACAACAACGTAAAAGACATAATATACAGCAACTTCAACATCCTCACCAACGACACACATACAAAGAACATCTTTGACACACCTCCACTGTTGGCTTTTCGCAGAGACAAGAATTTGAAGGACTCCCTAGTCAGAACCAACCTAACTACTACACAACAGCCTGGTACTTCTCCCTGCCAACATCGCCTCTGTCAGACCTGCACCCACATCAACCAATCGACAACTATCACTAACCAAAACCGTTCCTTCAACATCAGATCCCACTTTACCTGTTCTTCATCCTGTGTAATCTATTGTATCATCTGCACCAAATGTCAATCCTTTTACATCGGCGAAACCTCCCGACAAATCAACAACCGTTTTGGAGAACACAAGCGCAATGTAAGAAATAAGATTCACCTCGAAGAAAACCATCAAAACGATCCTGACAGCAACATATCCAAACACTTCAATTCAGCTAATCATTCAACTGCCGATATGTCCATTCTTGGCTTGTTACATGCACCTCAACACACCACCAAACGCAAAACCTTGGAGAAACGCTTAATATTTAACTTAAAAACTCTCTATCCTAGTGGACTTAATAAGCAATTTACTTTTCTGCAATAGGCCCCTCCTCCACCACCTGTTCTTAATTGCTTCCTTCTCCTCATTCAGGCTACGTCACGTCGCATCTCACATTCTCTCCTATCTCTCGAATCTTGTCTTCTCTTCTTCTCTTTGCTCGGCTCGATTGATTTCGAGTCACTTGATAACGAGTATACGCTCGAAACGTCGTGTTTTTTAACATCTACGCTTCACTTGGTACTTTAATCATTTATTTATAACATTGTCGTTTAATTACCGTAGTACCACACGCAACACATATTTTTATTTAAAGATTTTCGTACCGAATACGTATTGGAAAGGAGACTGGAAAGGAACTGGAAAGGAACCGAATACGAATACGTATTGGAAAGGAGATAGATTGTACTTTCAGATGGTATGCCTCATATTGATTCAAATCTTTCTATTTCCTGACGAATTTCGAATGAAAATGGGTTTTGTATTTTCTGAAACACCCTGTATAAATCACATCTTGTAAATCAACATTGGACTATGATAAAACTTATCTGCCGTTACAATTCAAAGTGCCTCCAACATTCAATGAAGCACAGTCAAGCTCGCAAGGCTCCGGCCAATTTTGCTTGTAGAATTCGCAAACAATGCAATTAGCACGAGAAGCAGTGCAAAGGGGCAGAAAACTTAGGCCAAAAAGGGATCGAAAGCACTCTCTATACTTCCCATGTTCTGGTGAAAATATTAATCTCTGTGTTTGCGTTATCCTGTTTTAAAACCATAGGAATCGAAATGCAAGGTGAGAACGGAAAATTATGATCCAAATACGTTTAAAATCGGTTTGAACCAGAGACAATAACTTATTCTTAGGAAGGTCCTTGCTCAGACTTATGAAATGATTCCTTGCATTCGTTCAATGCTTTTAATCTGATCTTTCATCTGATTCTTTCCTTCATGCAAGGACTCACGACCGGAACTAAAGTCTGAAGAAAAATCTCAAGAAAAATTGAATGACTTCCATTCTTCGAGCGTCATAAGAAAATTCTAGGGTCCCTTCAAAAAGTCTAACTTTGATCTATTCAGCCAATCAAACGATAAGATAAGGCATGTGGTCTAACATGTTAAGAAAGTTGAAACCTGTTTCGCTCTGCTTGAATTCGGGCGAAACTAAACTGATCAGTCCCTGTTTTTGAAACTTTATTTATTTATTTTATCATTATTTATACACGATATACCTTTCAGCAATAAATAACCTACTGACATTCAGTACTAATAAGAGAAAAAAACGATGATGATGTGAATTGTTGCTCTACGAAGGGGTCGTGTTTGGGTCCTGTGAAGTCATGAGTCTCAGTTGAAAGCCATAACCATGAAATCACTTCAATGAAAATTAAGATTAATCTCGTAAGTCTAGTGCTTTGTTACCTTTGAAGACGGATCAACGAGGAGAACAGAACATCGTTCACATTGCAAGAATGATTGAGTGTTCATCATAATCTTATGCACAATATTATCCAAGGAGCTTTGCTCCTCAAATATCGTTCGTGTCAGGTCCAGGAGAACCTTGAAAGGAAGTTAAAATCTGAGTTATTAACTTGATAAAATAAGGGAATAATAACCGAGTTATCACATCTAGAATAAAAATAGAAGGAGGGATTCGACAAGAAAATTGTAGGATGAAATCGAGAAGGCAGTTATCGTAATCTGGATGTCAAAGCAAAGAACAGATTTAAATTGACGTTGGAGATAGCATCGGCAGTGGCCTGAACGGCTGATGATGCCGAAGATGACGATGATGTTGATGATGATAATGATGTTGATGATGATAATGATGGTGGTGGTGGTGGTGGTGGTGGTGGTGGTGGTGGTGGTGGTGGTGGTGATGATGATGATGATGATGATGATGATGATGATGACGATGATGATGATGACGATGACGTTGACGATGACGTTGACGATGATGATGATGATGATGATGATGATGATGATGATGATGATGATGATGATGATGTTGATGATGATGATGATGATGATGATGATGATGATGATGATGATGATGATGATGACGATGATGATGATGATGATGATGATGATGATGATGATGATGATGATGATGATGACGATTATGATGATGATGATAATGATGATGCAAATAAGCGTCATTCGTGTACATGGGAGCCAGGATATGACTCAATTATTTGCATATGAGTATCTTACAACAAAACGCATGTAAATGAAACTGCGATCTAAATGATCCATACAAGTGACGGTTGACCCTTATCGAATACTTTCAAGCCGTTTTAGTACAATTTACTGTTCCAAATATAGATATTCTTCTCAAGCAAAATGAAAGGAAACTCAATATCATCTTGTTTAAAACAAGCATAGGTATGGGCAAAAGAAACCTAATTTGCAAAAGTTAATTCGCACAAAATGGCAAATTTGCGAGTGTTAATTGCAAAACTCTCCGGTTTTCTAAAAATTTCGAATGTTTCTTCCTTTCAAGTAGCAGGTTTCGCGAGAAAAACGCGTTCAGCCAACATCTGCAGTGCGCACAGCTAAAAAAGTTCTTGACGATCCCCTAAAACTATTCAAAGGAGATTTGTACGAAGCAATTCTGAAGCATAAAAAGGCAATTAATGTAGAGCGCCTGATTTTGAAAACAATTTCGGCATATGTGCAGTGGTAGAGATACTTTACTGATTACCAACATTCGTTTCAACTGTTTATCAAGTCGGATCCAAGAAACAAAGAATTATGCTTGAAACCGTGGGAACAAAGAGGTACCGGCTGAAAAGCTTTCATTTGGAACAGCTGCACGTCAATGCGAGAAAGAAAGATTGCTTGTTTCATTTTATCTATCTGCAGTATTAAACCTTATCCTGTGCCAAAAAGGTTTCATTAAGGCTGAGACATCAAAGATGGTCATCGAAACAAATCAATGGCCTTGCACTTAAATACTTTTCACACATTTAAACAAAGTATTTTTTACAGTATTTGAAAACTTTGTTCAAAATGTTTAGCTGTTGTGCTCGCATTGCTTCATGTACTGTCCTGCTAAACAGGTCATTTAACGTCATTTGCGTCAGCAAGGTCAAATTGAAACTATTGCAGAGCGCCTCGTCTTTGTAGCATAGGTTCCAAATCTTTAAATCTGTGTAAAAAGGCGGGTGTAAAATTCAATGACCTATTTCTTTAAACTGGACGACTTGAAAGAAACTTTAGCCACTTTTCTATGATTCTACCGTTGGACTTTTCAGAAATCTTGAACATTTGTCAAAATTACAGTCTATTTTACATTTCAGCTCATTTTATGATGTGACGTCATCAAATTTCTAAATCACAAACCAGAAGAGTAGTGAAAGAGTTTTGCTTGACACGATATTGTAGGAATCCATAAACTATGGTTTTCTTGAAAATTGATTGATTTTTCGTCAACCGAATTAGAAATTACGATCGTTTTAAGTTTTTTTCGAAAATTTCCTTGAATTCTTAAAAAAGAAGAAAAACACTGTAATTCTGAAAATATTGAAAATCTCAGAAAAGTCCAACGGCAGATTTACTTTAAAATAGTTCAAGTTTCTTTGAGGCCGTTCAGTTCTAGGAATTATGTCATAGAATTTTACACCCAGCTTTCTAAATATTTGAAACCTATGCTCGTCTTTGTCGTAACTTATCAAAACAGAACACTTCATTGAGAATTACTAGGTATAGCACAAGTAAGCACAAAGATTGCTTAGAAAAGTTTACCATAGTGGCTGACTTCAATCCAGGGAAGTTAACCTCAATACGATGAAATCCTCTCAATCGGCTATGTCTAACCTGGGATGAGACCTTGTGGTCTGGTATCTACTGTTCGTACCAATTTCAAACAATATTATATGGGTCCCTTTACATGAAAAATTTCAACAAGTTCTGAATTTTGCAAGCATCGCTTGTATTCCTTTGCATTTACATGAAATTTCAACATGGGATGCCGTAACGTCACATGATATGTATGCGGACACAAACTAGAGAAACATCCAGCCGCTTTGATTTCAACATGCATCGAGCTGAAATTTTTCCGTTTACATGGGCATTTTCAATAATCTCAGCCCCTGCTGACATCAGGCAGAGGCTCCAAATTGACTTTAGCACACGCTGAGCTTCAACTCAGTCTTTTCACGTAATATAAATAGTGTGAAGGCTTAGTCAACCAAGTTGAAACTCTGACCGTATTGAATTTAGACTTGCATCAAGTCTACTTCGTCCACTGTAAATAAGTGTGAAAGCAAAAAGGTATTTCTCCATCAGACAGACTTATTACAGTTGAACAAATAGACTTGGGGCAAGTCTGTGTTGAATTTGGCACAGGATGAAATTTCCTACGTTAAAGACAAGTCAAGTCATCAGGAATATTTGGCATATTCCTTTCTATTCCAGTTGACATTATCGAGACTTTTTCTCATATCCAATACTGAAATATATAACTCTAACTATTTATCCTTTTTGTAGAAAAAAGCGGCAAATCCGAACCAAAGCCCAGATTTCTTCATATTCTTCCTTGTATATACTTTCAGTTAAGCCTCACCACGAACTCTTTTCTAAGTCCACACACCTAATTTCAGGGTGCGACAAAAATGAAAAACACAGCACTCCTGTAATAGGGAGAAATTTAAACCCATTAGGCCAGTATGCAGTAAAACCCGCGAATAAGAACTACAATTTTGCAAGTCAGCCTGACTAGGTTCTTATATATTGGGTATTTAGTATACAATGAGGCTGTTCATGTTCTTAAATAGGTTCTTATTTTATCCAGATCTTTCAGGTGTTTCTTTTGTCCAGATTCAAACTTCAAGCCTACTATTTACTGTCATTTCACGGCACTTGAGTTCATCAGGTATTCTTCACAACAGAAGTTTGTTGAAGAATCATAAACTTTATCTAATCCATTGAAAAGCTTTTAAAGCATTTTTAGAGTTATTTGTAATATACGCATATCGGATCATCAGTCTGTATAGGCTCAACGACTAAGTAACTTGAGTTTTAATCTAGTTTCATCATCTCTACCAATAAGAACCTATTTCAAATTTCAGGCTGAATGGGTTCTTCAATAGTAGGGGTCTAATTGAAAAATTTCAACCTGTAGGTTCTTTATCGCTAGGTTCTTATACGCGGGTTTTTACTGTATGTCGCACTCCATACCCATTTAAGGGGACTAGGTCACGTACCCATAAACAAACATGCTTTCTCTATAATCTATATTGTTCCTATTCCTTACAATCTCCGCACCAAAGAGCTATGTAGGCTTCCATCAGCAAAGTCACATCGATATGGGCTAAATTCTCTTTCGTTTAGAGGCAGTCTCCTGGGGAACACTCTAGATGATGAATTAAAGAGAGCTGATACCTTGAGAAGTTTTAAAACGGGGATCAAAGAATGGGATGGCAAAGGATGTAGTTGTTTAATTGGTAAATAATTTTGTATATTGTAAATAGTTGGTTTAAATTAGTTTTCAGTAACTATTCTTTATTTTTTAACCAACTGTAAATAATGTTATGAAATGAAATGAAATGTTTCCCGCAGGCGTCCATTGAGCGCTAAACATATCATTCTTCGAAAATTCATCAATATCCCTGTGATCCTACAAATTGTTAATGTTTGTTGGTGTCACCACGAAGCTCAAAACTCCATCTTCAAAATCACGCTTCATTTTGAGATTAAATAGTGTAAAATCTGTGTGTTATGGTCAGTCGAAACAAAATGTGAATCGTCGTTTCGAAAGAAGTTTACTTGACGTGACTCAGCCCTGTAAAATCTGTGGCATAACGGAATAACCAGACCAAGGACCAATAGGACCGGACCCTAACGGACCAGACCCCTATGAATGCCGATTCCTTTCCGTCGTGAGTTTGTAATGACGGTACAGAAGTTTCATTTCAAAAATGAAGACAAGGCCAATACACAATCATCGCTGAAAAGAAATAACTAGACTCTGGATACCACACTAACTGCAAGAATGCGCAATCTGCTACATTGATCATCTAATCAACAGACAAACTTCCTTGAAAGGAACGAAGACCCACGAAGATTTAGGCATGATAAACTCTTGCAAGGCCCTGTAACTCACTTCAATTTCCCAAGGAAAAGATTCTCATTGACATTCAGAACAAGATTCAAATAACATACAATGCCAAAATCTAATACAAAACAAAACTACCACAACCAACTGTCTTAGCTTTCTTCATTTTAAGATGATACATTGTTAAACCTCAGGGGGCTTTCTAGGAACCAAGAAATAGGCTCTAGTGTGTAAAAAAGCAAGTAGCCCATTATCAATGTACCTAATCAGTCATCTGGAAACATGGAAATGAATAGATATTCTGCCGGGGTCCGATCCGTTAGGGTCCGGTCCTACCGGTCCTGGGTCTGGTTATTCCGTTATGCCAAAATCTGTTGACCAACTGAAACATTATTCGGTTATAAAATATTGAAAAGATTAAAGAATAAGATAGTGCATACCTGATTTCGCTTGATTTCAGCGTGCGACCTTTCAAACAGATGTGCAGTTGTGATGCCTATACCACAGAAGACGAGGTATTTTTCGAAAATCTGTGACGCAAATGAGAGATTAGAAATTGCACATGAAACGGATAACCTTATAATCATACTGATCAAAGATGAAAGCAAAGTTTGATAACATTTATTTAGATCACGTTTACACCGTACCTAGACTTGTGCCTTTTCGTCCCTTGTTTTTCTGCGTTGTTTGAATTGCTGATATCTCTTGGTCAATAGGGACTCATAATAGAACTCTTAAAAACTGGGCCCACGTTTTGAAAGTGGCCGAAAGAAGCGGGAGTGCTCGTACACTCAACAACATCGCTTCACAGTCTGGTCTAAAGGGCTTGAACATTGCAAAGCAAACTTTCCCACTGGTCCCACAGGTGCCCATCATTTGGAAATTCCACAGTTATCTTATCGAGCAAATTTAGTCCCTCTTACACGAATTTAAAAGCAATGAAATTTTCATCAGTTAAATTCTACCTATAATGACAGTGCTCAAAAGAATAGCCAGAATCACTTAAAATTACTTCAATCATTTGAGGGGGGGGGGGGGGGGGGTGACAGGGTAGTGGTACCATGGCGGTACCTGGCCTGGTAACATAAATAGGGATAACGGTACCAAGCCTATATGAGTAAGTAACAATAACAATTTTGTGAAAGGATGTTTTTGGAATTCCTAGATCAAATTTTAGCTTCTAACAGTGCAGACAGTGACACAGATGCGACGGCGACGTGTTAAGGAGTACTTTGGTCTTGCCCATTGGTCTCCCGAGGAACTGATATACACCTCTTTTCAGAATTCCTCATATTGACGATAAACTGCACTATATTAATTATCAGTCATTAGCTCATTCCTCCAAAATTAGTGATACCAATACCTTCAATTTTGGTGGAACTTGGTACCTTATGATTTGGTACTGATACCAAAGTCTCCCCTTGTCACCTCCTCCCCCCCCCTCTCTTTCGCCTATCAACCAAATTATGATTCATTACAAGCCAACAATTAAAGAATTTTAAAAATGTGGAAGTTCCTCTTATTGCACCCCGCGCATTCTGATGAAGTTAATTGGGTGCGTAATGATAATATGAATAGCTCCTTCGCAGATGACGACAACACAAGCCGGGTGAGCCAGAAAAAAGTTTCCACTGTCGAAAATTCATCGCACCATCAATACTGCATAGATTGGAATTATTCAAATTCCAGTTAAAAGCCGAAAGATCTAAGCATAGTGATGATTCTCCTCGCTGTTCTACCAGCACCTAAAGTATCGGTAAATTTAACTTTATGAAAATTTTACGATTGCAAAATGGCCGAAAAAGGGCCGAAAACGTTGATCAAATTGTACGGCACGAATAAGAAAAAAGGCACAAAGAGAGAAGTTTTATCGTTGATCGGAAAACTTTCTTTTGCGGCTAAAGTAGTCCCTAACAAGTTGATTGACTCAGTCCCGGGTAAACTGACGGCCGCTAGGTTTTAATAACAGTACTGGGGCCTCTAGGTAGGTGACTTTGGCAGGTCGGTCTACTTTGAACGTGTATCTTGGCGGTTAGGCCCGGCGGGGCCACTTCACTTTGTAAGGTGTAAGCACCCGTGTCTTTAAAAACACTGAAAAGGGTTTCCTTCATGTTCAAAAACAAGGACAGTGAAAACTGAAAAAAGGGGTGTTTTTCAAAAAATTTGAACAATTCTAGGAAAAGGGTCAAAATTAACACCTGGCTGGAAATGCCAAAGATCAAATTTATAACTTTAATCATCAGTTTCCACACAGATTGTGTGTCATGAGTCCTTTCTTAAGATATGGGTGGGCAAATTTACTGGACTTCTCAGTTTTCTCATAAAAGAAATATTCAAAGAAAATGCTTTGTTTATGCCCAAACAAAACTGCAGAGTGCCAATAATGGTGGACCTTAGCAAACTTTATGGATTGTCATAAAAGCACAACTGAATTTCAAAAGAAATAACTAAACATTTGTGGCACTCCCAGCAAGATCCTGCTAGTCACATTACCATATTCATTGGTGGTTGGTATTATAAATGGTGGTTGTATAAAACCAATGTTTTTGTTTTGGTTCTTCTCGTAAATTTCATTTCTACACCATTTCTTGTTGCATACACTATCACAAGGCAGCATAAAGACCTAAATATCTTCCTAGTCACTGGGCTCTACAATTTTGGATTCCTACTGCTACCATTTGTAGATGAATAATACTTACCTGACCTACTTGTGCTGGCATGGCCTAATGAATCTTAATGACCAAAAGATTAAGAATGATTCATACTCCAATTATAATTGTCATCCAGAGCCAGGAGATCAGCTTGCTTTGCTTGTTTTGCAAGTCCAATTCTGCAGTTCTCTTTTCACAAAAGCAAGAACAACAACACTTTCTTGAATTAATTGAATTGAATTACGATTGAAAATGGCGGGAAAATGAATTGAATTATCTCAGTTGTATCCTTCAACTGGCCTTTACAGTCGATCTTCTTACACTTACAAATAGATGATGAAAGAAAACGAGGTATTTTTTACTAGTTATGCATCTTTACTACAAATATAAGGTAGAAATTCTTTACGAGGTAACTGGCCTACTTCACTTTTGTAGGCTGATGGCACAGGACTAGGCCTGGTGGTTGGCTTTGGGCCCCACTACTCTTATTTAGGCCCAGTCTCCAATCTGCAGAGACACAGAGCATGCATGTAATATGCCAGTTCTGAACCAGTTCTGAACAAGATCTTAGGTTGGGTGTGCAGATCATCAAGCACTGATGTGTGCAGAGTCTGTCATTCCTCTGTTTTTAAAGCAGCAAAACGATGATACGTTTTACAATCTGTGTGCACATCAAACTTTTGTGAAATCAACCTTTGTGAAAATCTTGTTTGCGTTCAGATGAGATGCCAAGCTTGCCTAGCTCTGATGACTTGGGCCTCAGGCCTGCAGGGCTGTGCTATGGAAATAATTTTTGTGGCCAATAATCACTATGTTAATAAAAAGTTGGCTTCAATGCAGCTTGAGCATTTTTAATTATCTCAGCTGCACAACTGCAGTGTTTGTTTGAGGATATTTGCAGTATGTCATGAAACTTTGCTCTGCTGTTGGACTTCCTGTCTAGCTGTCTTGCTGCAGATAGCAACATAAGGTTACGGATGTTCAAATTTGGCAGATTGCAACTTCTGTATGGGTATTCTGTTTGGATAGACATGAATTATTCATGACACATTTTACTGGGTGTCATGTATAAGCCAGTCAGAATCATTATATTTTTGATGGAAATACTACAATGAATTGAATTGATTATGAATGTACATCACATAACTACATTTCCAATACAAAATATCAAGTGATGTCACCAAAAGGGTGTAATTTGAAAAGAAAAAAAAATCATCAGAGAAAAGGGGTACAAAATTTTACACAGAAATCAGAGGAAAGGGGTAATTTTCCAGAGATGAAGACAAGGGTGCTTACACCTTACAAAGTGAAGTGGCCCCGCCAGGCGGTTAGGCCACCCAATGGTGGCTCTGGCAATGATGTCTTATGTTTTGATTCACACATAAATATCATAGTTTTATATTATATTAGTTATATTAATGGTGCTTGGGGCGGTCAACATGGTTCCGCTGGACCGCCCCCTTCTCCACCCCGCCTTCCTTAAGACTTTCACCTCCCTCAAGAGTTCTACGACATTAGTTATCAAACAACTACTAAAAATTTTCAGTCCCATGGCAAAGAGTGCGTAGTGGATATCTCTCAGCCATGAACAATTGCTTTTTCTTTACTGATCTGTGCGAGGAGTCCTCCATGATTTGATCAATGTTTTAGGCCATTTTTCTGTCATTTTGCAACCAAGAAATTTTCGCAAAGTTGAATTTACCTCTATTTGTAGTGCTCGCGAGACAACCAGGAAAATCACAAAAATACTTCAATCTTTCGGTTTTAACTACAATTTGAATGATTCAAATCTGTGAAGTACTCTTGACGCTATGAATTTTCAAAAGTGGGAACTTTTTTCTGGCTCACCCGGTGGACTAAAATGCATGATCATTCAATGAAAAAATATCCTGTTGAACCTTATCAGTCAAAAACTAAATACAACGATAAGAGAGGCCAGCTGTTCGTGGAAAGATAAAAAACGATCTGAATATCGCAGAGAAATTATTGGCTACCTAGAAACAAAAACAAAATGCGGGACAAAGTTTTCATTATATAGAAAGACAACTTCAGCATATCTCATCGATAGCATGATTACTGGAGACAGGTACCTAGGAAACAGTCGATGGTGGCACTAAACTGATCACTGTCTTGCTCGTTGTCGCTATTGCTGCTACCTTGACAGCTTCCGGATCAGTCAAAAAAAGCACCCAGCAATTTAAAGGTTCCTGCTCCCTGAATGTATAAGCAGCGATATTTTGCAATATCTAATTGAATAGCTGACATGTTCAACTATTTAAAAAAATTTCCAGGCTGGCATTGGCCACTCCGTTCAGATTTGACAAAGTCGCTTCGAGAAACCTTAAAAAACCACGGGGTGTTGGAAACGCTAAGTTTGGAAAATAATTTATGTATGATAGATCGAATTAGTCTTTTATCATTTCATTCGCGATTTATCGACTTCTTTTCCCCTTAAGTGTACTTGTCCTTCGAAGGCGCCATTTCAATCACGCAGCCGCCACACGCGGGATTAAAGTGGCACCTTCACAACAGCAGTACACTAACAAGGGGAAGGCAAGTCGATGTTGGTGCAGTTTGTTCCCATTTGCCAAAATGCCACACTCAACCAACTAATGTTATTGCTAGTATACATTCGTTATTGTTTTCGCTGAGCTAATCAAATTGCAGAACGGTCTTTTGTATCCCAGAGCAGAGGTACAGCAACGAACTCACTCTGGAGACGAAATTTCTAAAAACAGGACTTCGTCATTTCGCCACATGGCACATTTGTTATCCTCAACAAAACCATGCCTCGATAAAGTGACAGTCCTGACTTCTAACATCGCAGGATTAGCGGACATTAACATTAGGCTGATTGCATATTCGTGATCATCGCTCCTGAAAGACTGATGGACGCTCAAACTACGACTAATGGAACTACAAATTGAAAATTCCCTCGATTTCATGTCCGTATATGGAAACCATAGCAACAAGGTAAGTACTCCCGGCAATGGCAGACGGGCCTAAACTGCCGGCTCGGCTCGAGTCTCCGATGCTAAAACACCTACAAATTCAAGTTTTCAGTGATACTAGCCATGAACAAAAGCTACAAGTATCAAGATGAATATTTCCTCAATCCAAGAATCAACAAACGCTTCACCGGGAACCAGGAGCTCCTCATCTTTAAGGCCAATTAGCTTCCATGAACTTCACCGCAGCAATGAGAATTTCCAACTGTCAAGGGCTGCTTCACTCGCTTGTGAGACAATGTCTTAGCCTCGTTCCTGAGTACACATATATCCAAGCATTTCCATATCAATCTTTTACACGAAAATCTATAAGACCCATTTGAGCAAAAATAAAAAAGCTGCTGTTGTTGTCACTGTTGTTGTTGCTGCGATAACTGGGACTATATTGTGGTCAGTCTACATTAACATGACACGAATTCTTTACATTATTTAATAATCCTTGACCCACATGAAAGACTGTAAACTTTCAAAACAAGAATTCGTAGGCAGGTAAACCATGTTAGTTGATATGCATAAGGCGTATGCTGTGAAATTCGCAACAAGATGACCCAACACAGGGTTATGCGAAAGAAACGAAATATGGCTCACCTCTTCATCATCTGCACCAAACGCGTGTGCTTTGCCGTCTGAGCTCATTTTGTTGATACATTGTGCAACACCGATTACCTAACAAACAAACACAAAAAATTCTAATCATGCACTCTAGAATTAAATTACAGGACAATTCCAAGGTTGGCATAATTGCTGATAAAATGGAAGATATGTCTACTGCTATGAACGGTGTATCAAACTTTTTTCCAAGTTGTTTTTGTTCTTTTTCGGCAAAATTATGCATCACAGCTTGCGACTTCTCCATAGTGACGTCGTTACGCATAATTTCAGAGGTCAGAGCCATTGTCAGAGCGTTCTGACATCATGCTGGACGCGAAAGAGGCTGCTTATCGTGTACTCTTGACAAAAAAGGCGATAGAATCTGGCCAGACTTGGACTCATGAAAATAATAGCAGGGAAAGGTACAGATTCTAGGCTATTTGCAATGTGTATGGGGCTAACTGTTTCTTACAACTGAAATATGAATCTGGATCGAACAGGCAAGCGAGTCAACCATTTCGCAAACAACCCATTAATGCTAGTTACTTTAAAGGCAGTCTGTCACGTCTCTGATTGGCCGCGACAAAGTCAGCACTCAACACAACAGATTTATTTGTGAATCTGTGTATTTGAAACGAAGGAGGGCTAACCGTCTTGACTTTCTACGGCCGTGGAAAGTCAGAGTATTAGCAGCCATTGAAATTGCCTTTTCTTTTTAATGTCCAAATCACCCAATCAAATGCGTGACGGACTGCCTTTAAGGGCAAAAATGTTCGCTTTTTCCGCATTTTTTGCAGAAATTCTCGAAAGTTTATTCTGCAAAATTTCCTAAAATGTGAAGTTCGTGAAAGTTTATTCCCGCGAAATTTCCACAGATACAGAATCAAATGAATACATGATCAAATATCGAACATTCATGTTCTGATTGGTTCGTACTATGTCTTAATAAATGCAAGGAACTCATTTCGAACTTTACCAATCACTCGTATTGAAAATTAAGAAGAGTCACTGAAGAGTCAAGGAACACATTTGAGATATTCAAAAATTTGAAACGAAACCTAATTCGCTCCCGAGAAGTGTCCCAATTCACCCAACCCATGAAACTTAAATTTCAAGATTTCGTGTTTTCCCCAATTCGCGAAAGTTTTTTTCCCTAAGGCCCCGTTTCCATTACTCCGTTTCGTATGAAAAAAGGAGTGAATTGCTCCGTTTTGGCCGTGCGTTTCCATTTAAAACGATCGAAACCAGATACAATTGAAAACGCTGTTCAAAGTGGAGTGATCTGAAAACGGAGACACTTGAAAATGAACCGTATTCAATGTAACCACAAAGTCCAGAGTCATTCGAAAACGCCACAACAACAGCAACCAAATTGGCGCCAAAATACAAAGCAACGGAAATGTCTGAATAAAGGAAATGAAAATGAACAAAAACGGAGAAATGGAATACCTCCGTTTTCATACCAAGACTTCTTCGCGAAAAGAGAGTAATGGAAACGGTTCAAGATCATTCGAAAACGGAGACATTTGGAAACGAAGTAATGGAAATGTAGCCTAAAGTACAACTCCTTGATCCAAGAAAGAAGCTTTTTCTTTATAATTTTGTTGTAATCCTAGCCAACATACACACCTCCTTCCTTAATTCCAAGATACAACAACCTTAGCCCCGGGGCATGGTTCACATTGGTGGAGTACAAAGCTAAGAAAACAATGCACCGATGATGTGGTTGGAAAAACAACTGTGTTTTTAACTCAGTGAGCTGTTTCTTGACGTCATCAATAGAACGCTGCACACATCGCGAAAGGAACATAACAGTTGTACGAACATGGAGAATTATAAGATATATGCATTCTGCCAGGATCCTCGAGTGGGGGGGGGGGTTGGAGGGGACTGTACTCCAAAGCTGTCACAAAAGATAAAGCACAATTTTTGCCTCGAGCACTAAGAAGCAAATTAAAAACCTTTATCACAAACACGAGGGCATTCTTTCCAATTTGGAAACCTGTTAGGGCTATTGGCTGATCTAAGCTTTTTATAAGAAACGTGTATGCAGCAGTACATGAAGAAGTTTGATGACGAAAGCTGCTTATCGCAAAATCAATTTGCGAGATCAGTCTTGCTAACTTTCCAATCAAAACGTAAATCAAACCATTTTCGGTGGCTGGGATTCCGTATAAATGCAATTTAACGTAGTTAAGATAATATTTGCTATGTTCATGAATAATTGATACGGAGAGCTGCACTTTGCACAGAAATAAAGCGATCGAATTAGACATTTCCCTTGTTATTGAAGAGCACTAACGCATTTTATTGCTGGTAGCGAAACTGAACAAAAACACTTCTCATTGTAATATTATTCGACCTTTGTGGAAAGCACTGGGAAATAAAATTCATTTTGGCTCATTTTCATTACAAAGAGTTTATTGGGCAAGTAGAAACAATGAATATAATTTGATTTTTCCAACACATTGACAAGAAAACTTTGCAAGTTGATTTCAGCAAAAAACAAGTTTTTCACAGCTACAGGTGCAAAATCAATTTTGGTCCATGCTTTTCAATGACTATCAACCCAATCTTCATTAATCACATAAATTGCTAATAAATATTTCAAGCAGGGTAAGTTCAGTTTGAATCAGTAAAAATGTTCCGCCTTTGCCGAAATGCATGCTCTTTAGTTATCGGTGGTTAGACACTGCAGTAGTGTTTCATTGCCGCCGCTTTTTTCTTTTGCGGAGGAAAAATTATTCACTACTTCGGCGGAACTTGCGTATTAAAAGCCTCCTCCGCAGAAACATCACCCAAGGCAGAAAGCAGCCTCAGACTCTTTCAAATGTTGAGCCTGAAGTAGCAGTAGCTCAAATTCCTATTTGTAGCTACGTAAAATACAAAGAAAATTGATGATGATGATTGACGATGATTGACGATGATGATGATGATGACGATGATGATGATGATGATGATGATGATGATGATGATGATGATGATGATGATGATGATGATGATGATGATGATGATGATGATGATGATGATGATGATGATGATGATGATGATGATGATGATGATGATGATGATGATAATCATGATTGAGTACTTATTCAACAAAATTGTAGAAAGCATCTCACCTCTCCGTCGAATGATTTCACAGGCATGCATAAAATGCTCTTCGTTTTGTAACCTGTTCGCTTGTCGATTTCTTGATTGAACCTTGAATCCTAAAAGAAAAGAACTGAATCGATTACTTGTTACGTCACGTTCACAGGGTATTCACTACCAGGGTATTCATTTGACGGGCTGTGAAATTTAAAGTATGAGGCCAATATTCAAAACTGAAATGTCAGTCTATGAGTCAAAGGCTAACTCAGATGAGAATTTTTTTTTGGTAAAATCACTGATCATTTAGACCCAGAAAGTAGGAAAATGCTAGTAATGGGCATGCTTGGGAACACAGATTCCACTTTCTATCCAGGTCGATTATTTACTTGCTATCGAAACTGTAAGTCTAATTCTGAAACTGAAAATGTACTCTTCAATTACACATAAATCATGGACCAGAATGGAATGTGGAATTTTCGATTCCCACCCTTTCAGGCATTTTTCTACTTCTTGGTCCTTAAAGATTTCTTAACTAAGTTAGCCGTTGACTGAAAGATGAAGATTTTAGTTTTGAATATCGGTCGTATACTTTTGATTCGACAGCCAGCCAAACGAGTACAGCATAGAGCTAAAATCTTTAAAAAGACGGGTGTAAAATTCTTTTACATTTTTCTTTGAATCAAAGTGCTTGAAAGGAACTTTGATGAGCAATTTGCTGTAAATCTGCCGTGGCAATTTTTTGATATCGTGATTAGCTTTAAAATGGCGGCATTTATTGATTTTGAGGTTGTGACGTCATCAAATTTCTAAATCCCTAGCCAGAAGAGCTACAAATTTCTGCTTGCAATCATGTTGTAGATCTTCATAAACTACGGTTTTCTTGAAGATTGTGTCAATTTTCCTCAAGTAATTTAGAAGTTACGATGATTTTAATTTCTGCAAAATTTTTGATGAATTTTTACAAAAATAATTAAAAAAATGCCGCCATTTTGAAAATAATCAAGATATTAAAGAATTGCCACGGCAGATTTACAGCAAATTACCTAAAGTTTCTTTGAAGTCATTCAATTCATGGAAAAATTTAATACAATTTCACACCCACCTTTTTGAAGATTTGAAAGATTTGAGCTCTATGCTAACGAGTACACTTTCTTTTTGACTCATCCGGTACAATTCTCGACAAAATTCGCCACTTCAAATGATAGAACTATATAGTTCTAAAGTTTCTTAATTTAACATGAAAAATTTCCGCATTCTAGTACCAAAATTTTCCTAATTTGTTTCTTATTTTCTAATGCACGAATTGCCATACAGTTGCTAATACTTCTGGAGATACGTTTCTTAGCATTCAAAACATCTGTGGCGTTCTTCAAAAATTCTTGAACATAGGCCAATTTTCGAAGGAATGAAATTCAATGTAACGCGAATCCCTGACGAGACTTTAACCCCTGACTTTAACCAAATGCAAAATGCAAAATGTGGAGTAGGGTCTAAAGAATTGAATGGTGGTAAAAACCAGCTCTGTTTCTGTATTAGTCGAGTACCTATTTTTATTTTCATGAAGGTAATAGAAAAGTTATGTCAAAAGCCTTATTTTCAGTAATGTGATTTCAACACGGCGATATCATTGGCTGATAAGCGTGAAATTGGAAGATTTGTGGATTTCCCCGTGCCGTTTGAAGATTTGACTTCCAACTTCTCAGGTCAGTCAGGGTTTCGACGAATTACACGAAAGCAGCCCGTTCTTGAAACATGACCCTAAAGAAAAATGCCTCAAGTCAAGGATGTAGCTTATGATAAAGAAGTGCAGAGAAGAGCAAAGTGTTGCAAAAAACACAGTAGTAGTCTTCAAAACAAGTACTTGAAACGGTTACTCCCGATGATTTGTTTGTCGTTTTAGTCTTCTTCCTTGCAGCGAAAGAGTAAAAGATGGCCTGGAAAGCCATGCGCACTGACGTCGGTTACTGGGTAGGTTTGCGTGAAATCGGTCTTCACTGTCGTTGATCCAGCCTAATAGTAAGCGATCATTGAAGGCCATATGTTAGATTCATGCATAGAAGACATGAAATGAAGGCGAAGAAAACGTCAAAGCCATGAGAACTGTCGCCTGGACATTAAGATGTACATGTTATACGCCGTTTTATGCACATGAGTGACGTCATAAGCTGTGTAGTGCTTCATCAACGACACTAATTTCTTCGTAGCCACGAAGACCATAAAGAAAAATAAGAGTTGTTTAACTCGTAGGTGAACGGTTCAGCAGGTGTTCTCTGTGCAAAGGCAGTAGTCGCATCAGAAACTAAGGCGAGAGCTAGCAATACATCACAGATGCTTTGGTAATTAGCTTAAATCTGGGTTCAACACAAACGTCTCGAATAATTTTTTTTTTTTGGTAAATTTGCAGCTGTATGTGCTTGAGTGCTGCAAGTTCGATCTTAGATCATTTTCTGGAAATTGTAGTAACTTGACTGAAGGGTCATAAAATTGAGTGAACTTTACGGTAAAGAAATCCTTGACTGCTGCAACTTCGATCTTGGAGCATTTTCTGGAAGTTAAATTACCTGAATGAAGGGTGGTAAGATTTACCCTGGGTACCAGAGCCTAATGTGGGGAACGAGAGGCACCCAGGTTAGGTAAGATTGAGCAACATTTAAGGTAAAGAAATCCTTGACTGCTGCAGTTTCGATCTACAAACAATTTCTGGAAAATTAAGTAACGTGAAAATTTGAGATTGCTGTTGTTTTAGCGTTTCCAATCGAAAGCTAGCTTTGCTGATCATGAAAGACCTGCAATTTCTCAAGATGACGGAAGGCCCTGTGAGAGGCAAGAGGTAATAATTCTTCTTACCAGGGGGAGGGGAAGGGTAATAATACGATCTATCAACAAGTATGTGCAGAATTAATACTATTTTGGCAACTCGGGATCTCGAAAGAGGCCTGGAACTTTCACGGGCATTAATGTCCAAAGATAATTTTTTCTTCGATTTTTTCTCAAAGACATTAAAAAGCGACACTGCTGGATCATATACAGATTTTGAAACATAATTGCTGCCTTGCACTGATGAGAGAGAACTGTTTAACTTTTGTTGCGTTTGCCTTGCTTATAACTCCTTTTTTCCTCCCTAAATAATTTTCGAAGTTAAAGTAAAGCTACGGTAGCAAATCCCACCTTGACCATTTTTCTAAAGGCCGTGTGATTAGAATTAAAATTGAAAAAGAAACTTCCGCTGGGGTCGCCCCTATTGACCCTGGCCAAGGGGGCGATGGCTGCCGATGCCCCCGTGATACAGGCGTCTCTGGGCGTATTCAGGGCGACATAATTCTTGCCATATGCGGTAGTTCAGCAGGATATTTCTGTCAACTTGGTCGACAACCAAAATGTTTTTTAAGGATTGTATTGCAAATGTACATAAATTAATCCCACTTTGTTCGCTTTTTTTATGCTGCTCTAAGAATCGCTGTGGCAAAGATTATATATCGCAAAGATCTATTGTAAGGTGTACAAACACATGACTTGAAGAGATTAAAAGATAAGAAAAATATACGAAAATATTTGATTGAAACGATTGCATGACATTTACGTAACAAGTAATATTTCTATTGTTAGTTAGAACACTCGAAATATACCAGGTTGCTAAAAAAGGCGAAACATTTGACAGGCAATAGATCTTCAGCTATTCTACGAAAGAGTCTGGATTCAGCGATACTTAGATACTTAATACATTTTATGATGAAGGTTCGATTGAGGCCCCGTTCACACTACTCCGTTTTTGTTAGTATCCGTTTTTGTTGCATCGAAGCTACCCGTTCACACTACTCCGTCTTTGTACAAAAACGGTGAGAAAAACCTCCGTTTTTGTGCGTTCACACTGATCTGCTCGATAACAAAAACGCAGCGAAAAACATCCGTTTTTGTCCGTTCACATTACTCCGTTTTTGTGAAACCCATTGTTGCATATTGGAGCGTTTTCAAAAACCTCCGTTTTTATGCGTTCACATTGATCAAATGCGTTTTCAAAAACCTCCGTTTTTGTGGATATCCACTTTTGATAGCGTTTTCGAAAACCTCCGTTTTTGTGGCGTTTTTTTGCGGATCAGTGTGAACACTTTCACAAAAACGGAGGTTTTTCTCTCCGTTTTTGTACAAAAACGGAGTAGTGTGAACGGAGCTTGAGTGGCATCAGATTTTAGACTTATAACCTGGAGTCCCTTGTTTCCCTGTGCTCCTTTGACTTGATGGTGGGGCTTCGGTCAACAGAAACTCATAACATTACTCTGAAAAACCTGACCCTATCTAGGCCCAAACTCTGAGCTTCCTAGAGTACCAATCAGATTTCGAGATTTGTGAATTACTAATGACAGCAAAAGATCGGGTCAACTTTTTCAACGTTTCATTATGAGTCCTAGTTGAGCAAGGTTTACCGCAAGGGACTCATCGTCATAGGTCTAGAGTCAGAGCTCAACACTCTAGTACGCATCCGATAATTCTACCCAGAGTTACTGTAAATGTTCTACCAAATAGGTAAGTAATATCATTTGATCCAGTTCTTTTTTGAGAATAGCTAAAAGGTTTAAAGAATGCACGTGGCCCCCCAAAAAATAAAACTGAAACTTTCATCTTTCACTCTGCCCAAAGCTTGCTAGTTTATGTACCACGCCAAAGTCGTGCCGTACACGAGAAAACTGCTCCAGCACTGCGACTAAGTGTGACTTACCAGTCGATAAATAGATCTGAGTTCGGCTAGTTTCTAGCACGGCACAAAATCGCCCTGACGAGCAATAGACGATTGCGCTAAAGATGGCGGCGAGGAATTTTTTACCGAGATGCACTGCGTTCTTTAATCGAATTCCTATAGAATTGTTAAAGATTTGTGATTCGAACGCAATGCATCTCGGTAAAAAATTCCTCGCCGCCATCTTTAGCGCAATCCTCTATTGCAGCACAACTGTATCACAGTGGTGATTAAAGCGTCATGCTACTGCCATGCCAAAAGAGAAAGATGTTGTTCTTCTTGCTATATTGTTATCACACGATGCGTCAAAAACATGCGCATACTAGCAGGTTTTATGTTGCACAGGAAATATAAAGTCCGAGGTCTTCAGAGTACAGACCGAGCTTGCGAGGTTGATCTTATGAAGCTTTTGACCACGGGGGGGGGGGGTTCTTCCATAGTAAAGGTACCTGGGGATGTGCCGCCCGCGAGGGTATACTTTTTCGGCCTTCTAGTCTAGCCAAGGGTGTACTTTTTGGCAATTTTAATCGAGTTAAGTCTAGGCAAGGGTATGCTTTTTGGGAATTTTGGTCAAAGAGATATTAAAATTCGGTAATTTTGGTAAAAAACCCAGCTTTTTTGGAATTTTGGTCGAGAAAATGCGAAAATTTGGCAAGTTTTGCCTAGAAAATGCCAATTCAGAGCACTTCTGAAGGAAAAATTAGTCTAGCCAAGGGTGTCATTTTCACAAAAATTGGTCTAGCCAACGGTTACATTTTGAAACTGTGGGCGGCACCCCCCTAACCGAAATTTAGCCGAGAACCCCCCCCCCCGTGCTTTTGACATACCTTCACGGAAATCAAAATGGATATCTTAGTACTAGTTTCTTATTGAGCAGTTTCTCAAAAAGACATGTATCTTCAAGTGCCACTGACATGAAAAAATGAAAATTTTTTTTATCAGCTAAATAGTTGCAGTAAACATCGCTGATTCCATATCTATTATTCATTTTTCGATATGAGGGGCAGAAGTGCGCTTTTTATGGGGTTTTATAGGGGCTAGTCATTTGAAAAGAGTCTGGGGCGAGTGACGTATTCTGGTGTTCTTAGAAATTGCATGCCAGGTGAACAACTGATGAAAACAGTGGAAGCACCAGTATCACGCATCACACAAAGCCCATTAACGGAGAGAAACATGTCGAATTCGTCCTGGAAATGTCAAAAAGACATTGCACACACGACTGACGAAGGCTTTGAAGATAACAGCAACCTAGAAACGATTTTTAAGCCATGCAAGGATAAAACCGCGTGCCTTCTTTGACAAAGATGTGGACAATGGCGTCGAAGAGGAAGACATATTGATGGAATTCCTTTCAAAACCTCAACGCATGTCGCATGATATGATACAAGCGACCTGTTCACGAATGGTGAGTCGTCCCAGTATCACCCCCACCCCAAGCCTTGTATCTATAACCGTGCAAAATAGTAACCGAATTCATCATCAACAGGCCGCGCGCAGTAGCTAATGTTATTGTCAGGCTTGAACTTAGGCCCAATCTAACGGCCTGACATGAATCAGTATTTCGCTTGGCCAGTTTAAATTAATTGTCCGTGACTTCTTGGGGACAAACAAGATCTATCAATGCTATTGGTGTAAACCGTCATTTGAGGGCATTATTGGACAGCTGAAGTATGTTGCATCAATTTGCATGACCCTTCTCCCATGGGTGAACTGATGCAAGAGCAAATCTAGAGCGAATCAACCATAAAGAATGAATTCAATCCCTTGTATTTCAAGTAAAAGTTTGGTTGTCTCCGAACAAAGACCCCACGAAAATATAAAAGATACAAACAACACACACGGCTGATTCTTTTGAATAATGAAGGATTGCCTTCTCCTAATAAAAGAGGGAATGCGGAAGTAATGAAACAAACAAGGGTATCTTTGAAGCTCTTGCCCGCCATGAAATTATTTACATCAATAATGATTGTTGCCGTTAGATATTCAGAGGAGTTAATCTAGTTCATTACCTACAGGTAAGGACGAGGGAACCGACATGCATCGGAGAGAGAGAGAGAGAGAGAGAGAGAGAGAGAGAGAGAGAGAGAGAGAGAGACGACGACCACGTAGGCCCCTTGGCATTTATTTAGGCCAATCCTACCTTCCTCAAATGTTCCCTTTCATCCCATTTAGAGCATTTCCAATTGCATCAACGGAATGAACAACACCAGCTTCAGTCCCTGCGGTCATGTCATATCGGAAGTTGTTCTTTCCATTCTTTAAGCAAAATCTGTTAACTTGAAATTTTCAAACACAAGGCTGACGAATGGAAGACTGATGTTGCCTCGCAAATCGTAACGATAATAATCGTTGCTCTTCATTGTCTGGAAGTTATGCATCACTATCCGTGGAGGATGGCTGGGTATGGCTACTATTCTTACAGCTGATGCCATTCGATACACAAGCACAACCATATTGCCCCCTTTTGGTCGTTTCTTCGCGTCCACCATGCTCAAGTCATAGTGCCCCACTGTGGTGATCTAACTACGCACGCCGATGAGTCCAACTCAATACGTCACAAATTCCTCAAATTCCTCTTTGACCGCGCATTTTTATTCGCACAAAGAATCACGAAAATTGACACTTTAGAGATTAAAAAAACATACTTATAGACATAATATGCCGGAAATAATCACATCATTCGATTCAGCGTTGTTTACTTGTTCGGATAAGAGCATAAAATCAATTTCGAAATTTTTTTTATTTTTCATGTCAGGGGCACTTTCAGTCATGTGATCGGAATAATCCATTTTGTGAAACAAACTTCAAACATATGGAAGAAAAAATAAAGAAGAAGAAAGCTTTACTTCTAACGCGGACTGAAATCGCTGAAACGTAAGGATTAAACATAAGATTAGGCAGTAAATAGGCTCAAAAAGGATTCCTGGTTCTATTAACGGACAAATCTAGACAAGAATTTCTTCGAGATTTCTTCAGTTCGTACCGAAACACTGTCAGATCTTGTTTTGTGAGCGTCTAAATGGCTTTAAGTTTGGTAAAGAGATTTTGTGGCGAGAAAAACATTGGGAAATGCAGCTGCGGATATTTGATCGACAAATTTCCAAGTTATTTCGAAAGGATATGATATTACGATGTCAAATTTTTAATACGAGCCAAAATGTATTGTTAAACAATTTCAAGGCAAAACCGAAATTATAAAGTTTTAACCGCGCCATTAAGGCTCCGTCCACTCTTGCAGTGGTTGAGCTGAAAGGAAAGTTGTTATCAGTTCGACTGCTGCACACAAACAAGGGCATACTTTGTAATACAATAGTAACAGTTGCTTTAATTGACACATCAATTCAATGCGATTAGTGACTGCAGACAAAGGAAATCCTCTCAACCAGTAAATCAAAGCAAACACGGCCGCAAAAGTTGCAACGAAGCCAGTAGGGCAAACTCTCGTCCTGTGCAAGCGGAAGGTGGTTTTTAAGAGAAGTTATGCGCTTACAACGAAAGAAGATGAGTAAAGCTGAAATTCTGTCTCGCAGATTTTGTTAAATTTGATTCAGGAGCTGTGTGGCAATTGTTTCATTTAAGCCCTAAATACTCGAGAATTATAGTGCCTTCTGCTCAGCTTCTGAACCAAATAAACTTGTCCGTGAGACAGAACTTTGGATTAACCGTTCTTCTTTCATCTTAAACATAACTTCTCTTAACAATACAACACAACTTAAAAGCACAAAGTCTGTTATCGTATGTGGTGATGAAGACCTTACAAGTGGCGTCAATAAAAGTATGCTTGAAATGACTTTAGATTTCACCCAGATTTCATCCACAAAACACGTCGGTTGGTTTAAGATAGATCAAATTTTTGCTTCATGCCAGACAGCTACAAAGTTCTTTTATTTTTGTTTCCATTTTTGTTTGTTTGTATTCATCAGTAACCATCGCTTGTACGTAACTTTTTGTAATTGTATATTTAGGTGTAATTTAGTTTAATGTTCTCTGCATAGTGACTCTGGTACCGTAATGGATTTTTGCTTCCCAGGTCATCATCCTTGTTATCTAGTTCAGGAGTTTGTATGTTAAGTCTTAAGTACTTGGTTTTTGTAACTTTTTATATTTGAATAAAAACATAGAGCATTTGCCCCCGGAAGGGGTACTTGACTTAAATTTGTACGAAGATGTGCCCACGAAATATTTTCACCCAGCACCAGAATTTTTTCCCTCAAAATGACACCCTGCCCCAAATCGGTGAAAAGTATGCTCTAAAATATATAAATTTGACCAAAAAGCGAACCGATCCAATAAAATATCCCCTTTTGACATATTTTGACAACCGGTTCCAGAAAAACAACCTTCTTTTGAACCCTGCGCTAGAAAAACAAGCGAAGACGATACCCTGGAAAACGGCACATCCCGGTCGATCAAATATGCCAAGTACCCCTCCCCCCGGCATTCGCTACAATCACTGGTCTGTAATGAGATTAACTTTACGCCAAGAACCAACGAAACTCAACATAGGGTTCCTCAAATCTCGTTAAGAATAGTACATGGTTAGGCTGTTCGGAAATACTGGTCCAATTGTGAGGAGATGAATACCAAGAGAGTACTGAAAGTGCACATAACTGCTTGCAATTAGGATTGTTCATCTGTCGTAGCGATTGAACATGAGTTATATTCAACTTGGAGTTATATTCAGCTTAGTTAGCAGTTAAAGAATAATGAATGGAACCTATAAACAAGCAAGGCTGTTTTTAAAAATAGGTTCTATTATGAATAAACTTATTTGAGAATGTTCACTTATCTGATGGATGAAACTAAATACTGTTAAATATTCATTTCAGTTTCCAAACATTTTCATTGGCTGCCTTATCATTATGATTTGACAGCTGTTTCAACTTTTTTTAGGCTATTTAAGTCACTCAGACACTGATCAAAAATTTATTGGCTGGTATTGGCAAGTAGACTCAATCCACTTGTCCCAATGTTTTCACTCCATTCCATTCCTACGATCACTGAAATACGTTGTTGCGCAGGAGCTTGAAAAATGTCGGTTCGTTCAAGCAATAGCAATTCAATTCAATTATAAAAATGTTGTTGTTGTTGTAGCTGGGGCTCCTTTGACTCGATGATGATGCATAGGTCAACAGAGCCTCATCACATCAATCTGAAAAACCTGACCCTATTAGGCCCAAACGCTCAGATTCCTAGAGTACCAAACAGATTGTGACATCTGTGAATTACTATTGTTAATCTGCAAATGTGATAGAATTCTCGATTTCTTAGAATTTTTGATTGAGTGCTCAACAAGAACTGACAACATTCCCACAGGATACGAGATTCAAAGCTGTGATTCCACCATAATTCCATTGATGATTGCAGAAAATATGGTCACCTTTTTCACTGATTCATCATGAGTCCCTGCTCCCTGCTGAGCAACGTTTACCACAGGGATACAAGGGACTCATCATCATAAGTCTAAAAAGGTGGGGCTATGGAGGCTTTTGAACAAGAGAAGCTACAAGTATCCTAGGAGCCCATAACATAACATGTTGAGGATACGGGTATGTGCTGCCCATATGGGGTGGGTTTTTGGGTCCAAAATTCTCTAAACAAGGGTCCCTTTTCCCACAGATTTTCCTTAAACATGGTTGGGTTTTCCAGAAATTGGCAAAAATTGTAATAAAAAGTGGGTAGTTTTCCACCAAAATTCATCATAAAAGTGGGTATGACGGCAACTGTCGGCAATTAGAAGAGGGTAGCTTTCTGAAAACTGGGCAACAGACCCCGTCCATCCACAAGTCATGTACCCCCCCCCCCCCCGGGCCTAGGAGGACTCTCCTACACCTGTATGCCATGGGGCTTGGTAATTTTTGTCGGATCCAATACTCTTAATATTTCTTTGGTGAATTACATGTTGTATATCCCAATAAAACTTCATTTATGAATTAAAACATTTCTGCAACCTCACATTCCTTTCTAGCCAATATGGGGTAAAAGTAGGGTCCTTCCAGGACTACGAGCTGGAGAATAATCAGTAAGAGGATATCTTTGCAAAATGTGATTAAAATGATTGTGGTGACTGGCTGCAACAAACCCATCTCTTAAAATATTCTCGCCAGTATTCTAAGCCAGCCTGAAGAGCATGGTTGCAAAAATTCTGGGGAGGACCCCAAACCTCAAATTTTTGGCAAAAAATTTTCTGGGGAGGACCCCAGACCCCCAAATTTTTGGCTCACTTTAGTTTGGAGTGCCCTTGCAGTTTCTTGCCCTACCATCACTCCAGCATCCCTAAACTTGGCTCAAGCTTTAACCACAGGGAACTAGGATTGATGCAATGAATAATTTCTTGAAATTCTCTGCGGGGGTCCATCAGCTGTGGGGGGACCATATTTTTCAAACTGTGAGAGAGTCTACCGATGAAGGTGAAGTTGCTGATTTTAGCGCCAAGAGCTGGGATTGCATAAGTAGTGAAGCGCTTAGATCAAGTTCCGACGCTCAAGTGGTGGGGCCTTACCAGGTATCGAACCCACTTTGCCTGACTGTTCCGACTGTAAAGACAGAGGATTACACCCCTGTGCCAAAACACCATGGTCAGCCTCTCTCCACTGAAGTTGCTACTCTCCTTTGCAGATAGAAGTTCTGCAACAGATAATCCCCTGCAAAGAAGTTATTTATTCTCTTTACTCATTGTCTATTAATCATAACCAATCAATCTTGGTTTCCCTGTGCTTTTAACTATGTTGATTCCTTTTAGATCTTAATTTCCACTGAATAAGGTCCCTAGAAAAATCAGGCTCACTGTGCCACAAAGATTAAATTTTGACAATAAGAACACAGCTGTACAAAAGAGATGGAAACATTTGCAAACTTATTCTTTAAATAAACTTCAATTCAAATCTGTAGAGTCTGCACACAAGCTTGCCCAAATGACTGCAGGCCACAACTATGTCATTTTACACACACATAACAAAAATAAAACAACCTAGCAATATTATGCAAGAGAGCTGCCACATGAACCATTGAATCATGCCACAACCACTGCAATCATTGGTAAGAACAAATAAAATAGTAGCAAATAAAACAAACAGCAACATTCTGAGCTTGGTGACAGAAGAACTGTTTCTTGAAACTTAACTAAACTTGAATGAAATTATTCAAGAAATAAAAAAACCTCATTCATTTAACAAGAAGTCAGCCATTTGATGGAGAACCACAGCATATCAAGATGCTTCTTGATAAAAATTGTGTTGATTTTAAATATAAACATATTAACATTGCCAAAAAAGTAATGCATGACATGCATGGATGAGAGTGGAGACGTTTCCCTTTGCACATGAAGTTCTTCTGTGATCTGGCCTTAGGTATCATATTATGTATTAAATGATTCTGATTTACAACTTAAATATCTTTTTATTGACACATATCTTTTTCTTGTACCATTACATGATTTTCATTTCTTGCACTACTCTTTTCGCTATAATCTCTTCGTCATACAGCTACACATAAGCAAAATATAGAATATATAAAATAACATAACATAACATATATCAGAAATCACATAAGTGTAAACAACTACAAAACAAACATGACCTTTACATAGTATCAAATGAAGTTTTTTTGAAGAATTTGAATGTTGTGTTGATTTATGGAAAAAAAAAGAGGGAAGTCTTCTGTGCTTAGCCTGCGCGCAGCCTCAAATGAGTTGAGGCTGCGCGCAGGCTATCTGTGCTAAGATGTTGACAAAATATGAGAAAAATATCTTGAGGAAACAGTTCACAATCAATGATTATCAACCATACACACATTTTTTCACAAGAACTGCTTAACTCAACTCTCGGATGGTGAAGAAATAATAAACTAAGTACTGGGAAATTATATGTTACTTAAAGGGTCTGTTTCATCCAGCATTCCTTTCATGTTTAGTCTCTTGGTTGGCTTTGTCTCTAACCATTTTCACAGGCCATGAAAATGGTGATAAACAAAGGCATACCAACAGAGGACACATGCAAAGCATGCTAGATGAAACAGAACCTTTAAGAAACCAGGCTATTGTATTTCAATGAAGGAAATCCTTATCATATTTTCCCTTCATTTTGCTCATTTCCTTTATCATTGCTCACAAGTTTTATCAGAAAGCTGCAAAATTCTTTTTTGAAATTTGGAGATTGTCATTTAACCTAAGAACTGGTAAGGACTCTTGAGTAATTCTCAAATCTGATGATTTAAAAGAAACCTTGCAAAATTGGCTCAGTGATTCTTCTGAAAATGTAAAAAGAATTTCATGGTTTTGTCAACTCTGCAACCCTTGAATCGGCTCCCAAACATGATACAGAGCTATTTTGGGCAAGCTGATTTCAAAATCTTTGCAATAATGCAAGATTTTTCAAGTTCTAAAAGACCAAAAAAATCTACGAGATCATTGAAAATGCTATAAAGTTTGAAACAACTAATTTTAGATGTGATTGATTCAGGCAGATATTAGAGCTAAAGATAAAGAAAGAGCCATCACTTTGCAAATAGGCCTGGATTTCCCATAACAGAGCCACAATATCATCACAATATTAGCTCAACTTGTCAACACACACACCAACTCTACATTGAAAAGTGATGTTCTTGGGATGATGCTGCCTGTTTTGTATCCATGATAGTATTAAACCAACAATTTTATCTGTTATGTTGTTATGTTTAGACTTGAGGGATCTCTTCGTTTCATATTTCTATTTTCCAACAAATAACAACAAACAGATTTATGATATATTGTTTCCAAAAGCTTTCAACCTTGTGTTAAATTTAAAATTTTCAGGGCACATCGAGACATAGTAGGGTGGCTGAGAGTAACAGCTCAAAATATTATCAATTGACTATCTAGGCGGATTTAACGTATCTATAATCTCCCCAGCTGAGTTCAAAGATTCTGAAAATCAAACCTTCTTCGCGCATTAATATTGCAGAGTGAAACATTGTGGAGTCATTGTGGTTGCTATCATCGCCACTTCACGGAAACATCCTCCACTTTATGATACCATTTTCGTGTTTATAATTCATTCAATTTCAAAATCATACTAAAATTGAACCTTTCTGTAAATTTAAAAATTCATCCAAACAGCAAAAAATAATCATTTATAAACAAGCAATGCAATTGATCGGAAAGGGTAACTACAAAGCTGAACTGAATTGGAATTGAAAACTATAACGGGCGATGCCGCCCTTCTTTCTATGAAGCAAGCAAAAGCAAGTCTTCTGAAGTGAAAGCCTATCTAAAATTCTGCTTTCTGCGTAAGAAGATTCAAAGCCGCAGATTTCATGTACTGCATTTTAAAAACATTAAAAATTTAGTATAACTCACCTGGTATGCATCAGGGATATTGACAGTTTCTCCAGTGTCGGCAGTATACCCAATTATCCCAGTGCCCCATGGTACTCTTATTTCTCCTAAATCACAGAGATCTTCAACTTTTGAGTCGGCATTGACATCGAAAACTTGTGAAACCAGGAAACGTGGTCCATTTGAAGAGCCTTGAACGATAAATAAGGAACATCGATCTCCATTTGTCATTATACTAACATTTTGTAGAATCTTATGGCACAAACTTTTAACTTCCAGATCATTTGCAATGTCTTTGACAAGCTCGAGAAGGAATCCTTGTTCGTCAAGTACCCTCAACTGTTGTAACTCCTCTTTTGATTTTCTCTGTCTGCCAGGTCTCGACAGTTGTCTCTCCAATCCAAGGAAACTATTTGGGCCATCCACGACAATTGGTTTCAAAATACCACGACCATCAAAATCTGAAACTGAACTTTTTCTTATTGGGGTTGATGTGCCAGAACTTGGGCTCCTGTAAAATTCTGGGCCAATTGGCGGCGTTGCTGCACGAGATCTGGAACGGCTTGCACTGCCCCTTGAATGCCGTAGGAATGATCCTAGCAAAGTTCTCTGGGCTTTTCGACTGAAATAAGACTCTACAAATTCAGGGTTTGCATCAAGCCACGCTTCAACTCGTTCTTCACTGAGATCGTCCTCTGAAAATGTTTCTTCCTTGATCCTCCCACTTTTATCCATGGTTGACTTGTCAGGATTTCTTATTAGGCCCTACCTACCTTCCAAACAGATCAGTGCTGGCTGCAATCAGTTGCTGTTACTCGATCTCAAAATACGGCATTGTAAAGTGTGTTCTTAGTTTGCGATTATTAACACATGCCTGGAGTTGAATTCAACATAGGATCTCAATAGATCGATATCTTTCAAGTGGATTCATTTTCCCGTCCTTTCCTGACGATCGCCAGTAAATAAGAAACATTCATTATTCACGCACAGAACAACAAGGAACAACAAAGAACAGCTCCTCCGCAATTCCCTTCGTTTTTACATCGCATGAACATCTCTTTCTGAAAAATTCTTTCGTTTTCATTTTCATGTCACTTTGAAGAGTCATCGTCACCCAGGATCCTTTGCGGGCACACTGAAATTTCATGCTGCCTGACAGTGACCACACTTTTCGTCGTTGGATATTCTTCGTCTTACTTCTAAAAAACGGTTTGCGGTAATCTTATTTGCCATCAATGAATGTATTTCAGTGAAATATAACCTGATTTATGGGAAGTTTAACAAGCCTTTCCCCCTAAAATCCTTTAAAATGGGTTGAAAATCGACCTCAAATCCATATGGGTCTTCCCCTAATTGTTGGGAAGGTCTCCATGATCCTCCAAGATGCTAGTTACCCCCTTCTCGCCCTTCCCCGAGGAAAAGTTCTACTTCTGTTATGAACTATTTCATCCATTCACCTAGTGTATTGTGTCGTGGATCTATTCGCCGTTCTGGGGCCAAAATTTCTGCCAAGAAAAAAGTTTAAAAGAAAACAGTGGATAGTGGAACCTCCAATAACGGACACCTCTATATAACGGACATGATCGAACAAAAGACAAATATTTTCGTCTCAAAATACAGTACTACAATAGATGACACCTCCAACATCTCTCTGCAACAGACAACAAAATTGGCCCCACAGGTGTCCGTTAGAAAAGGTCAGTAAGCATCTGCTAGAGGGTGGGCTGAAGGGAAAATCGATATTCAAGAGCATTAGTTACCGTGGGGGCAGAAACTTTCGCGATTTTCACGTTTTTGGAATTTTTCGTGAAATTTTCTGCCAAGACATAATCTAAATTCAAAATTCGCAAAAGTTTTTGCTTGTGAAATTACAGAAAATTCTTGCCTCGCGCGAAAGTTTTTTCCGTCAAAAAATTTTCGTTTCTTCAATATTTGCATGAACCAAACCGATGAGCTTGCGATGAAACGCGTATTTGGTGTAATGACGTTGTGGACAACTGATTACTTATTTTCTTGCAGGTTTAACAGCTTTCTTTCCAGCTACAGGTTTATCTTATATTATTGCTGTTCTTTTACAGGAGTTGATAGTATTTTCTTACAGGATACAAGTTTATTTTGCGTCCATGGTTTATTCAGATGAGTCCGCTACTTAAGGCCATATTATCAATGTTTGCTCCTTAATCACGCCGATCTTTAGTCTCTTGGGCCATGAAACCTTGTAAATTGTCATCGTGACTGTTGAGGCGAAATAGAGGGTATTGTCAATACAGGAACGAAACATTTATTGTTGAAAGTTTTCCCTTCACTTTTCTTCGATTGCGAAATTTTTTGACGCGAAAATGCACTATTTATCTCATTCGCGAAAGTTCATGCCCTCAATTTCGCGATTTTTGTTCTCGCGAAACTTTCTGCCCCCGAAATTTTCTGCCCCTAAAGTAGACTAGGAAAAGAAATAGACGGTTTAAATGGACACTTGTGGAGTCAAATGGAGTTTCCACTGTATCCAAATCCATCAAAACCCTTACACGTTTTTTTATAAGAAACTTGGATCAGGCCATAGTACTAAAAGTTTCTTAATTTAACATGAAATTTTGTCCATTTTAGTACTAAAAGTTTCTTAATCGGTTTCTTGTTTTTTGAATGCATGAATTGTCAATGTGGTCGCTAACACTGCTACAGATATGTTTCTTGATATTTGAAACATCATATAGGAATAAACAGTCTTCTGTTATGTTGAGAACACAAATGGTCAGATAATATTGCCCAATAATAAAGGTTCAACGATCGATTTGCTATAAAATTCATGCTTTAAACTTTGAAAAGTTTCTTAGTACTTCTCAGACATAGTTTCTTAAAATTTTGCCAATCTTAGTACTAGTTTCTTATAAACCAGTTTCTTATAAAAAAACGTGTACTTGCAGCTGTAAACTATTTAAAACTTTATTATCTATTTTGTCATATCTCTGAAGTTTGAAGTTTTGAAGTCTGAAGTTTGAAGTTTGAAGTTTTGCTCTGAAGTTTGGGCTTCTTTCGATTACATGGACCTTAACAAATGGGATGCATGCGAAATAGAAAAAATGCATCTCAATTTCTGCAAGAGAATCCTTGGAGTTAACAGATCTACAAGCAACATCCTAGTAAGAGGAGAACTAGGAAGATACCCCCTTAAACTTGCAGCTGATAACCGTTTCATCTCCTTCTACCGCCATATTGAAAATATGCCCCAAAATAGCCTTGTCTACCAATCTCTTCTCATGAATAAAGAACTTCCACAAAACTTGAGCTGCATAACCCATCTGAACAATATAGAACACTTCACGTCCACCTCTTCCGTGTCAAATCTCTCTAAAGCTGCCATGAAACAGTCTTTAAGACAAGCCTACAAATTCTTCTGGAAATCTAAGATTTACGAAACGCCAAAAGGATCTTTCTTGGCTGAAATCAATAAAGACTTTGCTTATGAAACTTACCTCGATTGTCCGATCAGAAAAGCAAGAATACCAACAACCAAACTGCGCACCAGCGATCACAATTTAGCCATCGAAAAGGGTAGACATTCAAGACCCGTGGTCCCCAGAGAGAAACGACTATGTGAATTTTGCAACCTTAATTCCGTCGAAACCGAACTCCACTTTCTAAGTGATTGTTCAGCTTACAGTGACCTTCGAGTGACATTCCTGTCAAAAATAATGAAACTGTTTCCAAGTTGTAAACTATTGAAACCAAATAACCTCTTTCAATACCTTTTTATCAATAAAGAGGTAGTCCAAGATCTCTTGTCATTTGTTCTGACCATACATGATAAAAGGAACGAAATTAACAT
Organism: Aurelia sp. 3 sensu Dawson et al. (2005); assembly: GCA_964020215.1. Taxonomy (NCBI): domain Eukaryota; kingdom Metazoa; phylum Cnidaria; class Scyphozoa; order Semaeostomeae; family Ulmaridae; genus Aurelia; species Aurelia sp. 3 sensu Dawson et al. (2005). The sequence goes on from OZ026583.1 coordinate 13,901,799, forward strand.
TAACTTAAACCCCACGTCTCACAGTATCTAATTCTGATTTTATTCTCGTTTCTTTCGCTTGTTATTTTAGTTCTGTTTAATAGATTTGTTTGTAGATTTAGTTGTAGGTATTTACCTGTAAAACATTAATGAATCTACAAATGGAAAAAAAAAAAATATCTGATGACACAAAAAGAAAAACTCTTTTTGAGAAGTCATCAAAACTTGACGATTTTACCGATCATGAAAATTTCTTCGTACATTTGTATCAAAAGCAAACTTAATCTTGTATGTATTGCAAAGTCTTGAAATAGCTTTGAATTTGTGAGAATTTATGCTTCTTAAAAGCTACCTTATTTTGGGCTATAATCCAACATGATAAGAAATGATTAGAAGCAGGCTTCAAATCTTTAAAAAGCTGGGTGTAAAATTCTATGACCTATATCTTGAACTGAATGGCTTTAAAGAAACTTGAACTATTTTACAGTAAATCTGCTGTTACACTTTCCTGAAATCTTCAATATTTTCAGAATTACAGCGTTGTTCTTCTTTTTTAAGAATTCAAGAAATTTTTCCAAAATAACTTGAAACTATCGTAATTTCTAAACCTGTTGACGAAAGACCAAATAATTTTCAAGAAAACCATAGTTTATGGATGTCTACAATATGGTATCAAGCAAAACTCTTTCACTCTTCTGGTTTGTGATTTAGAAATTTGATGGCGTCACATCATAAAATGAGCTGAAATGTAAAAGAGGCCGTAATTTCGATTCGACAAATATTCAGGATTTCTGAAATTTCTAACCGTAGAATCATAGAAAAGTGGCTAAAGTTTCTTTCCAGGTCATTCTGTTTAAAGCAGTAGGTCATTGAATTGTACACCCGCCTTTTTTCGTAGATTTAAAGATTTGGAACGTCTGCTGATAAGAAACTGGTATTTCTATCCCCCATACCACTAGAATTAGTTGCCCAAAACCTTATACAATGTAAGAATCGCAAATTCATATGAAATTGAAAGAAACAGCTTTTTGGCCAACTGAAAATAGCAAGTAAGTTTGCATCGCTGGCCAATAAATTTAAGAACTATTACTAAGAATATCTTCCAATAAATCCAATTTTGATGCTTCAACTATTACCTTTGATGCTAGCCCTGTGGAAATGATCCAATGACTCGCCACTCTATCATAACTTCAACTCCAAAAATTAGCCATATTAGAAGCATAATTTTGAAAAATGGGCGCAGTTGCTTTTCATGTGATGCAGATACAGTGGCGGCACCACGGGAGGATTGGGGGGACTTGTCTACCCAGATCCAAAAAGTCGGCGAAAATTGTCGAAGAAAAATGACTTACGGTTAGTTTGGGATACCTACAGACTGAAAAATTATGTCAAAATTCCCCTCCCGCCCTTCTTTCAGATTTTTCACAACTGGCTCCGCCTCCAGATAAACTGGAAATTGTGCACGTATAAAAACAGCTCAGCCTAGCTGTGAGTTCCGAAAAGTCCCGATTAAGGTTGTTTTTGTCTATTAGTCATCAAGAGTGAGTGGAATCAATGCAAGTTCCAATTGTTAAGCTCCATTGAATGATACATAGTTGGGGTTGGCAGCAGTTGTAGGAAAATGGTGATATGATTGCGGCGTTAGCCGCAAAGTATTTCAAAAGAATCAAAACGTTGCGTTCATTTTGCTTTCTTTCTTTCTTTCTTTCTTTCTGTCCGTTTGTGGAATATGGCAATCCTGCAATTCGCTTTGCCATAAATAACCTATCTTTATCATGTCTCTTATTCCGTGGAATGAATGCATGTTTGTCTGACTTCGTTATGGTCTTCAGACAGTGGGCGGGGAGACGGGGGGGCGGGGAGACGGGGGGGGAGACGGGAGTGATTTTGTGATGCTATGCCAACAGAACGGAACTGACTGCAAGAATGAGAGCTTGCGAGACAGGAGAGGGGGGCTAAGGCATGTTTTAATATCAACAGAATGAGAAAGGCCTGTTACTTTTATTCCATTCCATATGTTGGTGCAGTTTGTTCCCAATTCCCAAAACGCCGCTCTCACTAACTCATGCTATTGTTAGTTTTAATTATATTGGAGTTTAAGCCGAGCCGAGAGCAGGCGAGAATAAAGGAAAAGCTACATAAGCAAATCAGGAATACACTTTTAATTTCAAAAACGATGCATTAGTGCCTAACAATCTTCTCCATTAGATGTTATATGGTTGTACATATATTTGAATCTGGATTTTACTCTTGTGGTACACGTTTTTGAGGATTGCGAAACAAGATTAAACTATTTTATTCACAACAGTTAACTATTGCACTTATCTTGCAAAGCTTGAGGCTTTTTGTGTTCGATTTTTGAAATCCAGATAGCCCATCTGTACACTTTAATTCTTTTCAAGGCTTATCTTGTGGAAGCGTACAAAAAAAATCAATAAAAGCATTGTCATACCTTCCACTAGTATTTTTACCAATGCTTTAAACAGAATTTGAAAGCTGGTATTAGCTACGCAGAGGATGACGTAGAACTTGTAAACTTAATTCATTCAAATTGGTAGGGACATGTCCGAAATATCTACATTTATGCTGGGTGCCCGAAAAAGGGATGGCTCCAGTGATGTGAGTCGATGCCAGATCACAGATCACTCTCAAATGTTCCTCGATACCGGGTGTGCCAGAAAAAGTTCAAACCTTGTACTTCACGGATCTGAATGATTCGAATTCCAGTTAAAAGCGGAAAGGTCGAAGTACTTTTGTGATCTTTCTTGCTGTCTCACCAGCACTAGAAGTAACGGTAAATTTAACTTTATAAAAATTTCATGATTGCAAAGTCGCTGAAAATGGCCCTGAAACATTGATCAAATTGTAAGGAGTCTCCGTGCACAGAACAATACGCAATCGGCGTTTTACCTCTCGAGAGAGTTATACGGACATCAATTTTCAAACAAATGCTAAAGATTTTCAGTCCCATGGTAATAAATGTGCAGTGGATAGCTCTCACCAATGAACAATCGCATTTTCTCTATTGATCTGTGCGAGGAATCCTTCATGAGTTGATCAATGTTTTAGGCCATTTTTCAGTCATTTTGCAGCCATTAAATTTTTGTAAAGTTCAATTGACCTATATTTCTAGTGCTCGCGAGAAAACGAAGAAAATCACAAAAATTCTTCGACGTTTCGGCTTTTAACTAAAATTTGAATCAATCAAATCTGTGAAGTACTCTTGGTGCTATGAATTTTTACAATGGGAATTTTTTTCTGGCTCACCCGGTAGATAACTTGAACATTGATACATCATTTGTCGGTATTTGTGCTTCGAAGGCAGAAATATCAATCTTGAAAACTTAGATTTGCATCCATCTCCAAACCAGAAACTTGGCATTTTGGCCAAAACAAATTCTTGTAGCACAGTGAATACATCGATACCCATTTGGTAAAATTTGAAATATTAGATCTTGTCACATTCTGGCAGATTTTGTAATACAATAGCGTAGCATTACAGGTATTATTTTTCATAAGAAACTACGAATTTGGGCAGTAATGAAAGCTTCTTAAAATTATAAGATTTTCAGTACTCGGAGTTTCTTGCAAGTTTCTTAAAGGCTGCACAAGCTTTTCCCACAATTAGATACTAATCAAGTGCCTTCCGAGTAATATGATACAGGAAACAAGCGAAAAGTAAACTACGTTAAGAATTTCGTTTGTCGTAGCAAATAGTTTCTTAAGTCATATTTTCCCATTAATGGAGTTTCTTAATTTTTTGACGATCTGAGAGCTGAGTTTCTTTTGGAAAAAAATACGTGTATTATACAGGAAATAAGCGAAAGTAAAGTAAACAATGTAAAGGATTTCGCTTGTCGAAATATTTATTTCTTAACTACTGTATGTTTTCCCAGTACTGGAGTTTCTAAATTTTTGGCGATCTGAGAGTTGAGTTTCTTATAAGCAGTTTCTTATGAAAAAGAAATGCGTGAAGTTGCTTTAATTGGCACTTCAATTCAAAGCAGTTAGCGACTCCAGACAAAGGAAATTCTTTCAACCGGTAAATCAAAACAAACACGGCCGCAAAAGTTGCAACGAAACCAGTAAGGCAAGCTCTCGCATTCTGCAAACGACAGGTAGTTTTTAAGAGAGTTATGTGCTTATTACAAATGAAAGAGGATAAATCTAAAGTTCTCTCTCGCAGATTTCGTTTATTTGATACAGAAGCCAAGCAGAAGGCATTGTAATTCTCGGGTATTTAGGGCTTAAGTCAAGTAATTACCACACAGCTCCTGAATCAAATAAACAAGATCCGCGCGACAGAAAGTTAGATTTACCCTTCTTCTTTGTGTTATAAGCACATAACTTCTTCTAAAAACCACCTATCGCTTGCACAGGGCGAGAGTTTGCCCTACTGGTCTCAAGGCAACTTTTGCGGCTTTGCTTGCTTTGACTTACCGGTTGAGAGAGTTTCCTTTGTCTGGAGTTGCTAATCGCTTTGAATTGAGGTGTCAAGTAAAGCAACCGTTGCTACTGTATCACAAAATCTGTCCTTGTTCCCACTGTGCAGTTTCTTTTTTGCTTTCATTGGTTCCAGTTTTTCATTTCAATGTGCTTCAAGAATTTGCTGAGGTCAAAACGCCAAAGCTCTGGTTTGTAGACAGGTGCAAATTTGAGCTTTTAAGATTAATATTTATGCTTACAAAGCACCAATTTCAACAAACAAGATACCTTAACTATTTGAGTCCAGGAACATTTTGAAAGTGATTAGCCATTGGTTAGAACTAAATTCACATCGCTGGACCCAACCAAATCTGTATATTTTTGCGGCACCGGTAGAAACACGTTTGAAGAAATCACGTTGAGGTTACGGTGACGGTTACAGGTAAGTTAGGACTGCACTTTAGGTGGCCCAAAACTGAAAAATTCTACATTTACCGACCAGCGATAAGGTGGCTCCATTGGTATTGTGGAAACGATTTGTGCCGATCGCGTCCACAGTTCCTGGCCTAAACGCTCGTAAATAATTAGATGCATCTCGGTACCTTGCTTGTCCTCAGTTCATTGTTTATGTTCTCTTTATTGTTTGGGACTCGATTCCCTTGCCTTCGATGGCTTGATGTGGGCCTAAATCTCGAACTGCACCGCGCTCTGAAAGTTATGACCTGAGAGCTAGTTCCCAGATCAACGCGGCCTTCTAAGGACTCATCCTGAAAACACGATCGACACAAACCGTGTCCACAATTCCCGTGGGGATTCACACCGAAATAGAAGTAAGTTCAAACCACAAGAAAACAGTAGGTTAAGGTGACTTGCTATTGATAAAAATTTACAGTGGTAACACACTTTGTGTCTTCTCGCTTAATATCCGAAAAAAACCATTTTGCAGATCAAAATACAACCCAACACAGGTTTCATCAGGGCCAAGATCTTCATGGGAAGATCTTGTCCCTGATTGGAGTATTACGGTCATATGATAAATTTTGAACAATCTCCTTTTGTATATGAAACGCAAGCGTAGTTGCAACCTGACCAACCTAAGAAGCGTGACGCTTTGTTAAAACCTCGTTCTGATGTTTGATCTTTCACTGTCTGCTAACTGCTAGATTCTGCGAAATCGAGATTCATGTCAGGCGTAGGACTCACGTTTCTCAGGGTGGATCTGGGTACCCAGCCACCCAGGCTATGCGTCGTCCGAATGGGAGGAATCCAAATCTAAACTACGGAATAAACAATCTTTTCCGTTCACTACCAAGCGTTTTTCATTCAATATCATTGATTATCAGGATCACAAAGCTACGAATAAACAGAGTATGACGTGATGGAATTATGAGTATTTGTTTTTCTGCATTGGTAGGAGATCGAAATAATTCAAATTCTGTTTTACAGATTTTCATATGAAAGCATGTCATGAGATCAGGAGAGGAAAGTCTGGAAGTTCCTTCTAATGGATGCACGTCGCGCGCTCATAGTATAAGCAACATGCATTCACTGATGTCATACAATCGACCTAAATATGGATTTGAAAGCGAAAACCCCAGTTCATGAACAAAAAAGGGGCCTTTTGAGTAAAAAGCGGGGTTCTTTTCACGTACAGTAAGAAACCGCATATAAGAAGCTCATTGTTTAGAATATGGCTGTACAGTTCCTCATAAAGGAATAAAGTTTGAAAAACAGGCTGACGAGTTTCTTATAAGAAACTCTGATGAAAAATTGCAGAACCAACACGGAAGGGCAATACTCCAAGATTTATAAAAAATGCTTATCCTTTTGTATTTCACTTTGTTACTAAAGGCTCTGTGTTGTAAATTTCACGAGATTTGCTCTAAAATAAGAACTGATAACTAGAAAAACTTTAAGCCTCATCAATTTCTTACATTTTTGGTACACACACTTTATCTTTATATGGCGATTTTGCCCATGTTTGGAATTATTCCCAATTCCTTTTAGCGTGTATCTTAACTAGTATTTATTGCAATTTCACCCAGTCAATTTGCTGAGGATGGACCTAGGAAGGTTCGAAACGTTCTACTAATATGGCTTAGCCACTCGATTTTTGTCATTTACTCATTAACTTTAATTTTAACATGGACTTGTCAACTTAATTATCATTGGACGCTACTTATTATCTAACATGGATTTGTCAAAATGAAAATGAAACTGAAATGATTTAAATATGAAGCAACCAACAACATGATGTTTTTTATCGCTGTACTTGCCCTGAGATTCCTAATCAAGCTGCGTTTCCCAAATGATGTTTCAATTTTTGGTACATGATTCTAAAAAGTCTGCTTGTAGTTTCTTTTGAGTGATTTATTCTTTGAGGGGTATTTACTCTAAAGTTGAAAGTGCCCTCGAGCCGGTATTGGCTTGGCATGTCGTCACTGCTAGCCCATGTAAAACGGGGATAGCTTTTGAATGGTTGCTGCCGGTAGTTCATAGAAATAAGATATTCCAGAGGTCTCGGTCGGAAATTAAGAGCTCTACCAGCGATTGGAAGTCAGTTCGAGGTGAAACGTTCTTCAACTTTTTTCACCAGTTGCAAAGTGTTTTTGCATAAAAATGCATTTTACCAGGAAGATCTTGCCCGGGGGGGGGGGGGGGGTACATGACTTGCGGATGGACAGGGGTCTGCAGCCCGGTTTTCAGAAAGGCACCCTCTTCTAATTACCGAAACTTGCGGTCATACCCTCTTTTATGATGAAATTTGGCGGGAAACCACCCATTGTTTGCTATTTTTCGCCAATTTCTGGATAACCCACCCTTGTTTATGGAAAATTTGCCGAAAAAGGGACCCTTGTTTAGAGAATTTGGGGCCAAAAAACCCGCCCATATAGGCGGCACATATCCGTATCCTCAACATGTTATGTACCCCCCCCCCCCCCGGGATCTTGCATTGGGGGTTAGCTATATTTCTAGTAAAATCTCGCAAGCAAGAACAGCAAAATGAGAAGCTGCAGACTAATTTTGTGGAGACAGGCATCCAAAGATAAGAACGAAAAGCAGACTGATTTATTTCGATGTTCTTCTGAGATGGTACACTTAATAAATCTTAATAAGAAATTTCATTATATCAGTGTGAACAAACTCCCAACTATTGGCAACAGAACACCTCTATCAGTTTTCAGGGATATACAGATTGTTTTATCAAGCTGCATGATAGAAATTAGAAATTGCTTTTTGCAACAACAAATACTATACCCTTTATATTCAGGCCCGTCGGAACGAAATTCATATTGGGGGGGGGGCTGAAGCGAGGTGCGAGCAAAGTGAGGAATGCGGGGTGCTGGGGACTTGCCCCCGGGAAAATTTTCCATGACTACACGCTTTAAATCGTTGGAAAACGACATATTTTTGGAAAATGTGCCATTGACGGAAGCAAAGGATCACAACTAATGAGTGTCTTTCCAGGAAAATTTTGAAATTTTTGACTTGTATGACATCAAAGATACTGCATTTTTGATAGATTCTGGTAGCTTCCTCGAGTATATACGAGTTTGAATCTTCATTCCTACGATCGTGGCTTTTACAGTCCTTTTCACTTACAAAATCAATGAACTTCAGCAAATTATTGGGG